>CM051631.1:13596216-14796216 GCA_028020825.1 Podargus strigoides
AAACACTGGGATGTATGGTTGTGATACTGATAATCTGTGGTTTATTTTGAAGATTGTACAGACTGACTTTATGTAGAACATAAAAGGATGAGTCACACTATATGCCCAAATTGTTGAGAACTATAAAACTCAGTTCCAAGTGTAATATCTTGTCTATCTCTGCAAGCAGTGCTTCCAGAAAATACAAAGATGTTCCTGAAACTTTGTCATTTTTTTAACAAGTGAATTTTGTATCTAGATAGGCTCTTTTTCCACTTTTTTTTTTTTTTTTTTTTAAAAAGGAAAATAGTATATGTAAAATTTGAGGAGTATCTAAATGCTTATTTGTAACTTGAAATTTGAACAAGATGATGGACAGATTCAGGTTGTCAAATAAAAATTTTCTGCTATTCGATCATGGAGTTGATACAAACTGTCTGTGACATTAAAAAAAAGTACCTCCTCCTTGGTGCCTCGATGTTTCAGTGCTGTTTGGTGCCTCTGTATTGAGGCTGTGTTTGGGTGGGAAGGGAGACAGAGAAGGGAAAGTAGAATAATGCGAAGCTAGCTTTCTGTTTCTTAAAGCATTCAGTAGATTTGAAAGGAACGACGTTTCAGTGGATTGACAAGAATTGGTCAGGGATTTCAGCTACAGCTAAAAGCGTTCATTATTTTCTTGGAGAGAGACAGGATGCCAGAGTTCAAAAGTAATTTTTCTTTTTTTGGTGTAAAGTAGTAGCTATGTGGCAATCTGTCAAGTGAAATCCTGTGGAAATCAAGTAGTTAGGCTGATAGATATGATCACAAAAGTCATTATTTAATAAAAGAAATGCATGATGCTGTAAGATATAAAAATTATCACATAACCACATTGTTGTTAGCAGATCATGTGAAACAGCCTGTGTTGTATCTGAGGCTATGGCAACAGCAAGAGGTATGTTTATATTTCCACTCTTTGGTAGTAAATAGTGATTAAAGTCAAGCAACGCTAGCAGTTTTTGTTGACTATGCTTTGTATCAAATGTAAAGAGGCAAGCACTGAAGGTTGCTAGACTAAATCTGACTCAGAAGAAAACAATTACTTCCTAGCAAAGTTTCTTAAAGGAATGATACAGAAAAGGATGAAGACCTTTCAGATCTGTAGAAAGTTGATAGACAGCTGATGGGGCGACAGGACAAAGACATGGCTTTATCAGGAGAATGCAAGACTGAAACTTGGAAAGGACCAAGGTAATTTCTATTACAAGTACCTTTGCATAGCACGCTATCTACATTTTATTAACATCTATTTCTCTCAGCTGCTACAATGCCACATGTAACTTTTGCAATATAATTTAAAAAAATGCTCTTTGCAGTTCATATGAGAGACTATTTGTGTTTAGTGGGAAAATGGAATCATTAGGACTATTTTAGGGGAAAACTGAATATTTTATTTCTGTGAGCTAAGTGGGAGTGATGTACGTGGCAGTGGGAGGGGGGAAATAAGGGTAGGAAAAAAAATTACATGCTGCACTACCCTGTTATACCTTGAAGTTTCTATAATCCCACTATGTAGTTCAACTATATTGCAACTGCCTGGTACCTTCTGCATCTATAGCAGTACTTAAAGTGGATGACAAGAAAAAACTTAAGGATGTTTTGTGGGAGAACCTAAAAGATTGTGATACGAATATGAAATTAAGAAAGAATGAGAAACAATTTGACACTAAAGAAATTGCAACAGAACTGGGAAACATTTTGGTCTCAAAGAAGTTGTAAGTAGCAGTTGTTGTGCACTTAAATTAAATTCAGAAGATAAGCTGTTTCAAGTGTTACTTTACTGATTTTAGTAATAGTATTGATTGCTATTACTGATAGATTACGAAATCTGGTCAAACTAATTAAAAATCATAGGTTTTTTTTTTTTAAAAAAAGCTTTTGAAAGCAGAATTATAAAACATCATTTTAAAGGAAAAACAAATTCCTACACCCACCCTTCTCTACTGTTATTTCTACTGTAGAATGAAAGCAAATTTCAGAAAACATCATATGTTTTTTTGCAAAAATAGCATCTTTGACTTCTGGTGTAAGGTCAGCAAGTCTTGCATCCTTAGAGATAATTAACTCTTAAATATCTGGAATTACTACTTTGCAAAGTATGTACTTACAAGAACAGATGGGGGTGATTAAATGGTGGCTTATTATTCAGTCCCCTAACACCAAATAACATGGTCTGATTTCCATTTACTAATGTTGGAGCAGTTGTGTTTGTATGTGTTCAAATTTTAATTACAAACATTTCCCATGTCTGATATTTTCTTTCATTTTTAATACATCTGATTAGTGCTTCAGGGCATACTACCTCTCCTTCACCATACAAATGAGGTTTAAATTCAAGGGTTACAATATTTATTTTTTGATTGTTGATGGACTCTGTTCTCTTTTTTTTGTGTTTATTAGAGTATATGACTTTAAATCTTCTTTTCCAAAGGTTTTTCTTCTTTAAGGTAGCAAAGGGTACATATGTTCTAACACTGTGCAGGATTACATATTACCTGCTTCAGAGCTCTGCATGATTTTCAGTATTTGATTTTATGACTGTGAATAGTTGACTCATGTCTGATTACTAGAGGTTAGTAATCTGGGTGCCTCTTTCCAGATACTAAACTTATGCTACTTTGCAAGATGTTCTAGATTTTTTTGAAAATCTATATCTTTGAAAATCAAGCTGTAAGGGTATAATTTTAAAGGGAATGTTTTGGAGTTCCATGTTCATAGGCTGATGTATTAAATTATATTAGTCATTAATTAAATTTTAATGGCATTAGTATGTGGTGGCATGACCATGATGTCTTGGGGAAGACATATGACCTGCTTTGCAGCTTCCAACAAAATCTTTAACAGAGGGACAAGTAGAAAACTGTCCAGAGGCTAACCTCTTGACAATTTCTAAGTTGAGCTGAATGAGTTGGAGCAATTTAGCTCCCAACAGATTGTATGTCACTATTTTCAGAAGATCTTGAGGATACTGGTTCTCTAGTATTGGTATTTGTGTTTTTCCATGCATCTGTATACTGGTATCCCAGATTTCAGAGGTCAGTGCTTTGTGCCTGTGTTTAGAGCCAAGTGTTGCGTTTTAAGCCGGGGAGTTGCAGTGGATGATCTCTGGAGGTCCCTTCCAACTCTGAAAATTCCGTGATTCCACCTTCTATGTTACCTGCCTAAGATGTTTCTCTTGGGCAGTGGAACTTGTGGTTAACATTGCAAGGAGAAATTTGGGATTTGGGCAACTTGGTTTACTCATTAGTTATCAATATGCTGTTTTCCCAGCATCTAGCTGTATGGGCATTGGTCATTATTGGTCCTCTTGTTTTAAGTCTCTGAATGCTATATAGTTCATCTCTAGTCTTTCCAGAATAGAGATCTTGCAATATTTTTCTGTCTAATCCAACTAAAATCTGTAAATACTAGAAAAATTCTTTAAATTGATACACTTATCTGATTAAACAGATTTTGGTTAAGCATCAAATGAGCAATTTTTTAAATTAAAAAAAAATAGAACTAGGCAAACTCATGTTGTTATCAATTTTGAAGCCCATTTTTAATTGTTGCAGTAAACAGAAGCTGAGAAATTAAAAGCAGTAACAAACTGGCAAAATGGCCAACATTTTGTAAATGGGATTCATTTGACCAGTATTACTTGGAATATATTTAGTACTAAAACTTCAGAACAATGGTAACGAAATAAGTGTTGCTATGTTTCTATCTATGCAATTTGAATTTAATGAAATAATAAAATACTACTGTGTTGATATGCTAATGTAGTTCTGTTTGGCTGTATAGGTAATGAGTTGATCAATAGTTGAATACAATTTTCATATGTGAGCAAGTGTAATTTCCAGGCTACTTGATAATGCATATTTTGCCTTCAGTATTGTTAAAGTGTATTTCATTAGAAGTTATCACTTTTCCTATAGAAAAAAAAGTGTAGAGCAATTTGAATAAAATTGGTGTAAAGAAAAAAGTTTATAATTGTTCTTTATCAGTAATGCCTTTCAGGTGAACACTACCCTCCTAGAGTCCTATTAAATAAATGGTAGTCATCTGTAGACCAGCTATCTAATGAAAAGCACTAATCAGGAACAGTTTACTTTAAAAAGCTAGAAAACAATTCCTACGCTTCTGCTTGTGGAATCTGTCAGTTACCATAAATCAGCAAGATATATCATGACCTGAAACAATCTTCTAGCACACAGCTTATGAATTGAATCAGGGACAAAGAAATGTCCTGTCTATGGAAGCTTTCACTGCAGAACATGTCAGCACCTGGAAAAATGCCAAGTTTGTGGAGCAGTCCCAAACTCAAAGAATCAAAATTGGCAATAAAAGGCCACATAGGCAGCCTTTTTAAAGCACAGGAGTATATAGTATAGGGAGATGGTAAGTGAAAGTATAAGTTTGGCCAAATTGTGACATTTTGTTTTCTTAATTTAATGTCCTGTTCTTTGGCAATTTGCATCACATAATTCCCACTTTCTTGGCCCGCCTCCAGTTTTAACAGCTTAGTGTGCAAGGCAGTGTTTTCAGTGAACAGTCAGTGTTATGTCTTTCTATCACACTACTATATCTTATATTTTGTTACTTTTTTAAGAACAACTTTTCTGCTGAATAACATGCCATATGATAAACTTAGCAGTTGCTGTTGGTCAGAATTTCACCTTAAGGTGAATTTCCAGTGGCATTTTTAACATTTTCTGTTTTTCCTATGCATATGGGTGGAAAGTCATCTCAGAGCAGATCCCTTGTGCTGTGTGAAAATGCTGGAAAAGCATAAAACCCCTTTTGAGCAAACAGAAGATCTTGGCCTGATGCATGCAACGTAGTGCATGCATGGTCCAAATAAAGGGATTCCTGTCAAAGCCTAAGCCTGGAATGTGAGCTGAAAGCTTCCAGGAGTGGGAAAGGTATGTTGTAGACAAGATCATAAGATACAGACCTAAAGTAGCTACTGTAATACAACCATATGAAATCAGCTCAGCATGACTTCTGTCCCATTTGCTCAGTATGGGGTGGTTGATATTTCTTTAGGGTGAGATTTTTAAGATTCTAATACCTAATGATTTAATTATCTGGCACCTGGAACTGGAATCAGAATTTCCAGTATTCTTTAGAGAGAGAAATTTAAAGGGTCAAACTTTGAAAAAGTGCTCAAGATATCCATGCTCGGTCTCTCTTGTACTCTTAAGATGCTTAATGACAAACTGAGCTTACTTGATAATCTGCCGATTTATTTAGGTGCTAAAATAAGAGCTAAACTCCTTTGAAAATCTAGCCCTAATACCAGCACTGAGAGAGCTACTTATGTATTTAAAAAGGCTTAGAAGTCTAAGAATAGAGAGTTGCAGATTCTTTTGAAGGAAAGTGGTACAAACCATGATATTGGCCCTATTGAATGATGCACTTAGCCTAGTTTTAAAGTGAGGAAAATTGGGTAGACACACTGGTGCTTATGTAGTATCTATGGAGTTTAAAGTTTCTTTCTGGACTTCCCTTTGGGTGAATGTTTAGGAATTTCCTACTTGTAGGCTCAGTTCTGCGCCACAAGAGCAGATAATGTACTTGTGCTCATTTTTGGCAGAACACTTAGCACTGGAAGATGAGAGTTATTTACTGGTTTGCCCTGACACAATTGTTTAAATTGATCAATGTACAGCAGCATTGAACATCTTATCATACCTGCATATCTTATGTTTTAACTTCATCTGACAAAAAAAAAGAAAAGGAGTTATATAAAATTTATTAGTGAAACATTTTAAGTGAGAAGTAATCCAGGGCTTTTAGCTGTCAAATATCTGCACATGCACTTTTCTTTAAAACACTTCATTTTGAATCTTGTCAGCTAGGTACTCTTTTCTAAAGTACATGTTTCTGTTGGTTAACTCTGTTCATTTCAGCATAGTTGCTTCTTATTTGCATTGTTCTGAGAGGCAAATCTAGCCTAGTAATTGTTGTAGTAGTCTCAGCTACACCTGCACTTGCCTTCTCAGTTGGCATATATTTAGTATGCCTTGCAATGCCTCTGGAAAAACCTGCAATTTAGTCAATATTTTATTCATATTTATTAAAACTCATGCCACAAAGTAAAATAAGCACTGCTTCATTATCAAAGACAAATATGCTGTCCTCTACAAGGACAGAACTTCAAATGTGAATTTGTGATACCTCCTTGAACTTAAAACGTATTGAAAGGGAGAGCACACACTAATATTGAAATTTTTAATCTTTATTAAAAAAAAGAAGACATTAGGCAGAGATGACTGGAGAATAGTAGGTCTGTTTTGTGGAAGACTGTTTCCAAATGTATTTCCTTTGAGACACCCAAGTGTTTTGAAACTCTCTGGGAAAGAAAACGGTGTTCTAGTTTGAAGCTGCTTACCTGGCATCCTGCCTGGGAACTGTCAATATCAGGAGCTCATGCTTAGTCTTCCAGGTCATCCAGGCTTTCAGCTCACCAGGTAAGCTGCCAGGAGCTAAACAAGCAAGCTAGCGAGAGCAGCAGAACAAGATTTTCCACAGAAACATGGTTTGGCCTATGAATCTGGAAATGTTGCTTTGGATCTGTCGAACATTTCCAAAATTAAACTGTTTCATGTGACATTTCAATTTAAATAAGTCAGCAAGTATGATGGAGTAATATTTTCTTTTTTGTAGGCAACTTTAATTTTAGTTTCATCTTGGACTGAGGAAGATTTTAGAAGTAAAATAGTAGTTACTGCATTGGTGCAGTTTGGACCTGGACTGAGTAGCTTTTGATTTGTGGATTAGTTCCACTTGTAGAAGTGGCCCAGGGAAAGTGCTTGCTGTTTATACATTGTACTTTTGCAGAATATTGGAGAGGCATAGTAATAAAACAAAATCCTTATCTGTGTTTACATCCTTATTTTTACAATAAAACTGTACTGAGTTCAAAGTAATTGGTACAGATACATGGAGGCTCAATACATGGAAGACCACCACTATTCTCTCTATTAAATAATGTCCAAGATTTTGCCGGGTCATTAATGGAAGGAAAATTGAAACTTGGTACTGAGCTTGTAGGAACCTGAAGACAACTTTTGACTTGCATGACAGTTTCTCCTAGATGAATGCTTAAATTTCCTTCTATCCTCTATCTAACCAATGAGCTGATAGGATGATGGAGAAAGAGTACCAAAAATGACAGGCAAGCAGGCAAAAGAAAAACTATGCTGCTGATGTTGATGGAAATGAATGAAATTGTAACAGAACTGGGAGTTTGCTTCTTTAGAATAGTCACTTTGCTTAAAACTGAGATTTCAAGGAACAGTCTTAGAGGGAATAAAAAGGACTGACTCAGTGTGGTATGGTCAAAAGCAAATGAGCAAGGAAGTAAATGATAAAGTTATGTTTGCTCTGTACTCATTTTTATTAATCACTGTACATATCTGTGTTTTGCATTAAAATAGCTCATTAACAAGTAGCTAGTTGACACAATGTGCATTTAGGGAGGGCAAAGGGACACTAACTATTTATAATAAAATTGTGAACACAGACTGGATTACTAGTCATTAGAACCAATTTGTTTCAACTGCTGGACAAACATTCAAACTGCACACCATGAAAAGACTGTGTAGTTAAGTATTTTTCAGTAAGGTAATCTTGAAAGATAGAAAAACAGTAGACTGAGGTATTTTTTAAATAATCACATACACATATTTTTGGAGGTTTCTACAGTACTGGTGGGCTTGAGCTAATAGTTATTGCTTTCAGAAAATGAAGGAAAACTTGCTTCACTCAGCTGCAACTTCAAGACCTTCTGCTAATACTAGAATATACTTATACATTTTAGGGAGATTAAAACTATAAAAAGGAAATTAATCAGTTTGCATTAATCATAGTCAGAGAGAAACTCCATTGACAATTGTAAGAATGAAAATATGCATCATAATCCATAATTGGTATGGTTTAACTTACTTTGCAGAGTTGGCCTTTGATTTAATGTATCAGTTAATTAGGTAAAATAATTAGTTTTGTGTTAAATAGATATGGTAGGCATATGGTAGATGTTAATGGGAAAATATGAAGATGAGTACCCATACTGCAGACAGTATTGCTGCTCAGTGATAATATGAGATATAATATTAGCCAGTTACTTTACTGGACCCCAGAGTGTTGCCATTACTTAGTATTTTCCTTCCAAGCTTGTGGAAATTTTGTCTCATCAAGTATGACAGGATTATAGGATGCACTTTGTAAAAATAAATGTCTAAGAACTAAGCTACGGGCAAGTGTACAGAGGGAAGAATTTTTTCCTGTTGGTCTTAGTAATGTTGATTAAACAGGAGCAGACCTTTGGAAAAACATTGCAGACTGATTAACATCACCTCATGGTATACATGATAGAGTTTTGTTGAAAGGGAACTGAACTGAGAAAACATCTATTCCCTTTGGGTAGCTTATGTTTGAAAGCAGAAAATGAGGGAATTGCATACCTTTAAGATAAGATATCTCGACTTTTAAAAGGAATATATCTACTTCTGGTGTCATAATTCCATGCTTTGTCAAAAAAGAAAGCTGCAACTGCTTTTAATGCTTTCTTTGTTGCCTACCTAAGCCTCCTTAAATGGTCATATGTTTGGATCTAATCTTCCCAGAAAGAATTCCTGATTCTGTTGGTCTTAATTTGCAAGATTTAGATCTTGAAGGTTTTTTTACCCCCACAACACAGCATCGTCAAAAGTAACAACTGAAAGACTGAAAGGGTTTTATCAGGCTGGAAGCGTGCCTAACTGGACACTTCCATCTGGAGAAGAGGAGCTATTCAGCTAGATTCAACTTGCTCGCAGTTGTGCTTACTCCAGTTTACCAATATTGGTTTGCAGTGTGGGTAAGAGGTAACTGTTCAACTGAAATCTGACCATAGTGGCAATACTTGTCATATTGGTGAAGTGTTTGAGAACAGCTTGAAAAATAGCATAATAAGGTATGCTGATGTTTTGGAACCTCATCACTAGGAGAAGTTATGATTTTCAAAGTTTTAAATCTCTTCCCCCTCCCCCCCCCCTTCTAGTTTGTCTCCACAAATTGGAGGAACACCGTGGAGATAATCACAGTATATCTTATCAGACAAAAGACGGAAAGGAAGCATGTGCCAGATGATTCAGTGAGCAAGGAGATGTAGTGGCCAGATGGGAATGTTTAAGTAATGAATGACTTGGGGGTAGCAGGAGGGAAGCAGACATACTGTAGAGATATTTATTGGTTGTGAATAGATCAAAGTGTTACAGACTGAAATTATTCATTTCAGTCATTTTATTGAGCAGTTGGAGGTGGTATCCTGAAAAAGATGATAAACATCACACGTGAAGCTTCCTCAGATGTTACGCGAGTACTGCAAAACTGCCACAAAATTTTACTACCCACATGGCAAAATATGCCCAGCTTTTCATTGCCAACATGACTAATATGGAAAAAAACCACAGGTAGTGGTGTTACAGAAATCAAAATAAACACCCATTCTTGCCCCGAGCAGAGGACAAGGAGAGACACAAAACGGAACTTCAATATTAATGTATTAGTGACATTACCGTGTTTTTCTTTGCACTAATTTCTGATTCTCCATGAAGCTTGTTGTTTGAGTACTGGGAAAAGGAAGTACAGCAAATAACAATAGCCTTCATTATGAGTAAATATTAGAGCTGGGAAAATATTTTGGAAAGAAAGTCTCTGTCAACATTTGATTGAATTTCTAAGTAGCTTTGCCTTGATAGTACTTGAATTATTTTTCTTCACTTAAAGAAGGATCAAGTTTTAATGGAGAGGATATCCTCAGAGGTGAATTACAAGGTTGTTAGAACTAGTTTGAGTTTGGCATAGAAATACTACCTTCATAGAAAAGATGGTGTAGTAACATCTCTTCACTTGTTCAAACATGAACAACTGTGAATAATCTATGCTAGATTTTTTCACATGTTCAGGTATCATCTTTTTTTCTGGAGTTGTTTGCATAGTTGTATTTGAGTGCATTTTTATCAGAGTTTGATTCTTTGTGTACTACGTTTCTCTTCTCTTTCCCCTGCTTCACTCCCTCCCAAGAATTAAGTAGGGAAATCCCATTTGAGAAGAATTCTGTGGTGTTACTTCCCTGCTGTCTAGATCATACTTCTTGGATGAAGTAAAAAATGAGTTGGAAGAAATATATATTTTATTCAATTAAAAAATCAGCATAAAATGCCCCCACTACATTAGTACCAGCTACTGGTACTTTCAACCACTGGTCTGACAAAATAAGTATTCTTCTTGGTTTAGATAACGATTCACTAATTCTAAAGAGATAGAGTGCAGGTATATTAGAGGAAATATCAATGAGTCTGAGATGTTACAAAGATTTGTAGCTGGACCCTGATTGGTTTTTTAGCTTTTTTCCTCTCTCATGATGTGGTATTGATGCTAATATTTCAGCACTTACTAGTCTCTTTTGTTGAATGTAGTTGTCCTGATACTTGTGATTCTGTTTGAAGGATTTTGCTGTTTTGAAATCCCTATTTTTCTAACTTTAATAGAATTTTATCAATGTTAAAATTATTTCTTGCTACATTTCACTTTTTCTGAGTAATAAATCTTAGTAAATTTATGCAATGGTTATTCTTAAAGAAACCAGACTGAGTCATCAAAAATGCTTATAATTGTCAGCTGCATTGATTTCCTAGTAATGTAAGAGCTTGCCGTTCTCTAATGAAAGAAAAAAAAAAAAACAAGCAACCTTCTGTCACTACATCTTTAGTAATTTAGAAGTGGCCGTGGTTTTCTGTAGCTACATTTTAAGACATTTTTCTTCACTGAGACATTTGAGGGCCAAAAGTGTAAACTACAGGTATATAAGGAAAATAACAGATTAATAATTCTGTGTTTAATTTAAATGAATGCATATGAGAACAAGATAGTGAAAAAAAATTCCTGAACTACTGGGTAACATAATTTAGAGTAAAAAAAAAATAGGGAAAAACTATGTATCTGTTAGGTAAGTGGTGTGCTTTTTGGGAAGCCTAGAAATTTGCATTTTCGACAATCTGAAATGAGATTTGAGAAGATCTGAGACTAGTAAACTTGGGCCATAAAATAAATTAATTAGATTAGAGATTAAGGGGTGAACATATGAAGAGAGTAATGAGTAGAGCTTGTAACTAGGCCAGATATTCACATTGGGACATTTAGGCTACGGACAAGTTTGAAGCTCAGAACAGCTGCAAAGAGTGGGGGATAGGTATCCTAATAGTATAGGGGTTAATGTCTCACCTGAGGCAACTCTAATTCCAAATTTATTTGGTAAAAAAAAAATTAAAAAAATCACAGGAGATTGTCTTGGGACACATAAAGCATTGCGGATCTCCACTTGATGTGGATAGAAAATAGCATCATTAACCATATCAAAAGTAATTTTTGCAATGCATTAAGTATAATAATCTCCAAAATTTCATTGGAAACATCTTTGGTTGAAGGTAGTAACTTTCTTACAATTAATTTAAATGTTTACTATTTTTTGGAATGGATATTACTTATTTTAGTATGACCTTGAGAAACTAAAAGATATGAGCAAACTAAAGGGGATTACATTTTCTCTTTAGGGATAGAAGATGTATCTAGATCAGAATAAAATGACTAGGAAAAGCCTAGTGTATCTCTGCATGCACTAAAATTATTTCAATATTGTGTGGAGCTCATTAATGTCAAGTGATAACCAACAGAAATAAACCAATGAGAATAATAAATGGCCAAATGAGAAGAAACTTAATGGGAATTGAAATAATGTGTTTCAGAATATTCAGAAAGAATATCATGTAAGAGGGCTAAGAGTGAAAATGATTGATTAAAAAGGAAGATTTATGACTTGTCACTTTGAAGTGAAGCAATATAGGTGTTCTGATCACCAGGCTGATGTTCTGGTATTGATATGATTTTAATAATGAATTTATATTGGCAATTTTCTATTTCATTATAGTCAGGATTTTACTTCTTTCTGTTGATAAATAAAATCCTATGGCAAAATGGGATTCCTGTCTAAGTGCCTTCCACTCCAGTTTTTTGTAATTATTTCTCTTGTCTAACTGGGAGCCCTTTGTTACATGCAAATTAGGTCAGAAAAATAAATATTAAACGGAATAAAAATAGGCAGCTGGAGAAGTGTGTTAAAAGAGAATGAATGGTGAAAAAATAGATTAAAAGAAAAGCATTCATAGCTACTATAAGACTCCAAGCAAAACCTGCTGAGGCAGATCTCTTGAAGCAAAGTAAATGGAGACATTTATATGAAGATTAAAATTGCCCATGAGTAAGAGTTTTGTGCCTTGGAATTAGTGATGAAAGGAGGGGAAGGAACTCCGGTATGCAATACAGTTCAAACTATCTTCTACATTAATCTTCTATGTCAGGTAGTTTCCTTATACCACATCTTCAGAGCAGGCCTCTGCAGGATGAAAATACGTACTCAGAAGGAAAACTACAACACAAAAAGGAAAAGACCAGGAGGGGAAGCATTAAAAACATCAAACCCTCCCAAATACCTGTGTGAAAAAATTACATAAGGCAGTAAATAATGAAAGGGAAAATCAGATGCTTCTTAGACTGATTTTGAAAAATATTGTCCCTTAATATCAGTAAAGCCTTCTTCCAAAGCCTGAAGGAAGATTAAAAAAACTAGATCAATACTTAATTTCACAGAAGGACATACATAGGCACAGGAAGTATCTTTTTTTTCCCTGCTTTGAAAACTATCATCAAAAAATGTATATACATCTTCTGTGTCCTTCAGGGGGAAAAGTGAATTCTGTTGTGCAGTTGTTTCTATTCAATTAAAATACTTTTTGGTGATTTTGAATAAGACAATTGAAGTACAACTCAGACTGTTTTCCCTGCTCCCCAAGGACATTCTGGTATGGCTGAACACATTTACGACAGTATTACTCATCTATATGTGGATCAGGTGAAATTGCTTCCATTTAAGTGTTAGTGCTTGTCTGGAAAATGGTTCCTTTTCTAATTTAGTGTAAGTTATGCAAATATTTTCCTTTAGTTTCAACAAAATCTCAAGTTTAAAGATCATTCAGTATTCAATACAGGGCAATAAAGTCACAGCTAAATTACTCTACAGAATTTTCTACTATTATATAAGAAAAATGTTTTAAAATGGACCTGGGCAATATACTTTTAAAGTTGCTTCATGTAAGAATGCAGCTTTAGGAGCAGCTGAAAATAGTTTGAATTGATTCCAATTATTGAGTGTTTTTTGCTGAGACCAAACTGACCATGCATGCTTTAAATGCTGGAAGAAAATTAATAATAGTTGAGGGAATAAGGAAGTAGAGTCCCAGAAACGCTGCTGCAGAAAAAAAGGCAATGTAATTGCTGTACTGCCTCTTTCCCTTCTTCCACAACCTAAAGGCTGAGGCATTGCCCAGGGTGTAAAAGACATGTTCAGTCTCCGTACTTTACCTGGGTGCCCTGTTATCCTTCCCCTCACAGAAATACTGAGTATGGAGTTACGGAGTGAGGCAGATAGAAATATCTGTAAACTGGATCTGTGTTGTGAAAGAATCTGCGATAACGAGGATATTGGAACTGTAATCTGCCATGTTGCACAAGAATGTCCCCCAGCCGCTCGTCAAATTATATTTTATTTTCATCAATAAATATATAATAAGTACTATGCTGCAAAGTAATTTAACAAGAAAATAATAAAATGATAATCTGGGGGGAAAAAAAAAAAAGAAATTATTTCTGAATTTTGATCCACCTTCTTTAATTTATTTTATTCAGGGGCAGGTTGAAAAATCATTTATTAATAAGCAAGTCCTAACCAAAAGATATAGTTACTTTTAACACTACGAGTGAGATTATACTATGAATAAAACCCACAAAATGTAGTATTCCTTGTTTTAGCACTACTGGAAAAAGATGATGATGGAGTTTTGAACCTCAGTGATTTAGCTCAAATGGAAAGAATACCTCAGGAGCTAGTGGAAGTTATAGCTGTTGATTTGAAAAGTGCTGAGCTGCAATGTGGTCCTTGAGATGGTTTAAGCCTTGTTCAGCCAAGTGGTAGTATATATAATGGTAAAACTTTGCATCTATTACTCTCCCTCTAGGAACTTCTGCTTCAGCCTTGCAGGACTGGGCATCTCCTTAAACACAAAAAAATACATAAAATTAATACACTAGATACTTCCCCATCCATTTCTTCTGGAGTTGGAAGAAAATCTTTTGTGGTTCTCAGCATTTTGCAAGACTTGGTCTTGAATGCAGAATGTGTCCTTTTGGTGTTTTACTGAAATAATGTAGACTGAGTTTGATAAATATGCTGAACTGGACTGTATACCTACTGAAGCATATTTTGAATACTCCTCCCCAAAATGTCATGTATAAATAGAACTGCTTTAAAATATTGCAGGTGTCTGGTTTTGTAGGAGGCCTCTGTGCTGCTCTGATTTCTTGTATGTTAAAAAGTCAATTATTGCAAACTGTCTCTGTAATTTCTGGATCATTACCCATTTTTCCTTAAGCAAAAATATCCTTGTTCAGAGATTGCTTAGTGTGTAATCTGGTTACTCTACAGTTGTAATGCTTTCATGAGATACCATTAGTTATTATTACTATATCCTAATTTGTTTGTTTTCTACAGAAGATGGTCCTAGTTTTGTGTGTGAATGGCATTGAGTTATTTTCTAGAATAAGAACAGCTTTGGTAATGATATTGAGTCTATATTAGGAATTTACTGAAGAAGTCACTGAATCTGTGTATAGAGTTTAACAGTCAAGGTTATTCAGAAAGTATGGTGATCATATTAGACCTCATGTAGAATAAAAGTATTCTGTGAGATGATGATGGGTTTGGACTTGACAGAAAATTTTAGTGGTACAGCATAATTTTCTCACGGTGCTGAGAGTTTTTTCCCTTGGTCATTGCAAGATTGTCTTTTTGTAGATGAAGTATAATGGCATGCTTAAAAATATAGCTTGTTCTTTTGGGAAATATGCCTGTTTTCTCCCCTGAAGAACTGAGGTCATGTCATAAACAAGTTTCTGTATTTCAGTTAGAATAGGTTTATTCTTCTGAACACGTAACCCTCAGTTACAGCTACTGTCAAATGAAATAAACTTACTGACTAGGATAGATAGTAAACCAAAGAGGCTTCTACTGCAGGTGGCATTCTTTTTGGAGTTTACTTTCAAAATAGTTGGCAGTGTTTGTAATTGTGTAAATACAAATAGTGATTACTGAATTTAATAAATACAATGTAACCTGATTGACTTGTTTGTACCCCCAGCAATCACCCATGTAGTGACCCTTTTGTATACAACAGAATCTGGTTACTGGTTTGTTCTACTGCTGGCTGCACCCTTTGTACTAGGCTTAGTAATTGGCAAAACAACAATGTAATAAAATTTGATAATTTTATTGTTTGATCTGTCAGGTGCTTTTTTCTTTTTTTTTTTTTTTTGGAAGCAATTCATGTATGTGTTGTTTTGCTTTAGGATAATGTTTCATACTTGCTCTTAGAGTTTTTTATTTTCAACTTCTGAAGTATTAACATTAATGTGGTATGTATATACTTCTTGTGGATGACTCATTGCTCTGGTTTATTGTTCATTAGTGGTTATGAAGAGGAAATAGGTTTTAACTTCTGTTTGTCTGTCATAGTTTCTGTACCTCCATTTATCTTTTGGCCAAATGGAGACATCTTGCTTGTAAAGTTCTTCATGAAATACTGATGACCAGTATTAGTGATTAGAATTAATAATTAACACTATCATTGATAGATTCTTCTTTGCTTCTGTTAGCAAAAAGAACACTTTCTTTTGTTTCTGTGTGTAGTACTGAGGACTGAATTATGATGTTTTCAAAAATGGACAGTCAGCTCCAAGATATCTAGAAGCTATGTTTCCTCTCCTAAAAGTTATTTGGTACACAGAGTGCTTCTACTTTTTCCACTTCTGTTCCCTGCAGCACTTTATAGCAGACATTAATTCTCAATTTTGGAGCTTCCTTCAGTCACCCACATACTTCTAAAATCTGCCCACTGCTAATGAATATGAATTAAATGAAAGGCAATCCCTCACAACTTAAAATTATTATTGTAGAGTGTAATAGAAATGGGCAGGTTTACATAAAACACTATAAAGTATATTTTTAAATAACCCTCCCAGTAATTCTTTGAAGAACAGATGTCAAAATGTGCTGCAGTAATTTCTCTGAGAAAGGAAATTGTATTAAATTAGAGGCATAAAAATCACACAAGAGGCAAATACTGGAATTCTTAAATTAAATTTTATACAGTGCTGTGCGTATGAATACAGCTTCTTGAATTATTCATTGTGCATAACTCATTGGCCAAATTTAAGTCTTTTACGTGGAGGCACACCATGGTTTTGATAGCTTTATTTTTTGATTATTTATAGCTCTAAAATGAAGTCTTTGTAAGAACAAATGTAGAGTGCATCTTGCTCTGGAAAATACTTGGCCAAATTGATGGTACAGAAATCTGATGTGTTTTAGAGGTCCACTGTTAATCCCTGTTCTTAGAAATTACAATTAAAAAATCATGTGTATCATAATCAGTAATGGAAAAACTTGCATAATTACAGCAGCACACCTACATCTGCTCTTGGGTTAAAACATTTACAGGTCTATGAAGAGAGTAGATTTCAGGGTAAGCAGAAATGCAGAGCAAATATGGACAATACGATTCACTGCTTTTGAAAAGAATAAAGTGATTGTGGATTCTCAACAGTTGACAATTGACAACTACTTTTTGAATTTTTTTATTCAATTCAAGAAAATTACTGCAGAACAGTAAAGTGGACTCTGATAGCAAGTGGGAGCGTATAAGGCCAATATGAATGTAAACAGAAAATCTTTATTAAAATACTGTCAACACAGTAAACCTATGTGAGAATCCACAAATAATCAATTTGCATGAAAGCTTTAGCTTGCCCTGGTGAAAGCAGTTGGAAAGTAGAAATACATCCCTTCTGACACTAATGCTGACACTACTTATTTGATTTAGCAATAATGTCTATTTCTTTTCTAGGGAGAGTATATATATGGTTATGTACCTATAAGTACAAATAATAATGAAGTAAAATAATGAAAAGAAGCATCTTATTGCAAGTGTCTCCAAATGTGCCATATATAAACAAAACTGCTAAACTGTTTTCTTAGTCTGGTTATTTCATTTGGGTTAATGACCTTGCGTACTGATATTTAACAATTATCAGATTAGTTTCCCAAATTGCAGTCTCTAGCATTCAAAGCCGATGTCTAGACTGAAGGAAAAACAAAAGATTCAAAGAGTTCAGAAACAGCATGTGTAGATTATATTAATGATGTCTGTGAAATTGTCCCAGTGTGCTATAATGTAACAAAATAAAATGTGGATAAAAGACTTTGTATGACACTTGTACTGTTTCGTTGCAATGGCATTAAGTGCATTGCAGGGCTTAATGCCTAGCTATCAACGTGTCCCCCATTCAACAGTTAACTACATGGTTAGTGAATATTTTGTGGTCGCTAAGTTGAAACACTCTTGGAGTTTGTGCTGGACAGACACTGAAGTTGGTTTCCATAGCAGAAGTGGAAGTGAGTAGTTTGCTTTGTCACATTTAAATAAGAAGTTGGGATAGTTGTCATGATGCTGACACTTCATCAGGACAGAGATGAAAAAATCCACTCAACATCAGTGTAACTAATCACAGTTCAATATGGTTGGGATCAGGATTTTAATCATAGCTGGCTGACATAACCATGTGACTACCTTTGGTACCTGCTGGAGATTCAGTACTAAAGCAACTCTGCTGACTAGTTGAGGAACATGCTGATTTTCTGCTGTGTACAGAAATCCTTCCATAGGAAGGGCAATTGCAGATGGGCAGTTACTGCCATGTTCTTGGGTAGCAGTTATGTACAATTCTGGACCAGACCTGATAACTCCAATCAGCCTTTAATGTAACAGCAAATCAATTGACAAGCACTGGAAGAAAGGAAGCATGCTGTGTGTCTGTCTTCAGTGAGTACATAACACTGGCTCACCCGAAACAAACTGTTCCTAGAGCTCAAATATTTGGTTAGACTGGTTACCCTTGTAAGTATTATTGAATTTCAGTACTTTTCCTCTTAGATGTGAGGAAGGAGAAGGTTTTTATATGGGAATATTAAAGAAGCTGTGTGTTCATTCCACCAGTATAAATGGACAAGCAGCACAATTCACTGCTTTTCCTATTGCTGTTGTGGTCAGTGATATTTCTTTGAGAGACCAAATAAAACTATTTTTGCAAAAGGGAAAATAGAAACTGTTGTTGAGGGAGGCTGTGACTTAGCTCTTTGCAGTGACTGGCATCCCAGATGTTTCTGTAGTAAATTAACTTTTTGCAGGTATGAATAAGGGTTGCTACCTGAGAGACTTCAGGAATGTAGCATTAACAGACATTTTAACTGTTTGTTTTATTATAATCAGACTTCTTTGCCAGCTTCACAACCTTTTTCTCTACCCCAGTCTCCCAGAGGATTTGCAGCAGGCATCTTTTCCATTCTGTTGCGGAGTATTCTAGGCTTGGCCTATTGCCAGGAAGCTGCAGCTTATCATTTCTGGTTTGTCTCAGTCTAATTTTTTCTACTTTCTGTATCTGTACTGAGATCTGTGAGTACTTTTTCATGCTCACTACCTTTCTTGTGCTTTGTTCACTCTTGAGCTTTTGTTTGCTTTTTCTTTCTTCTAATGGCAAAAGCCTAGATCACAAAGATGTTTTAATAATAAACTATTATTTTTTTAAAGTAAGACTTGCTGGAATCAGATAGCTGTTGTGCTGCTGACCAAACTGGACCATGCTAATCGTTTGGCACTTGGAGCTCATGTTGCAGTTAAGCACATTCCAGTGCATTTAGAAAGTGTTGACAGTAAAACTTTTTTTTCCCCCCAAGTCCACTTGCACATCTTGTTGATTAGCTATTAAATTATCAATGTTTATTGAGGTTAAGTTTGTTAAGCTTAAGGAAAATTAACAAAGTGCTGTTGACTAGTAGCTGAAAACACCTACATGGTGCAATGATACACGGCAGTAAATAAGAGGAAGGGGAAAAAAGTGTTCAAAGTTCAAAATTAAAACAAAGTAATTGAATGTGAACCAAGATGTTGGCTTTTTACAATTTAAAAGTTTTGAAGCCTTTTTTTTACTTATTAGGAGATAAAGTTTATGAAATTCTTGTGAAAGCTAATACTAGGAAAATTTCATCTCTATTTTGATAGTTGACATTTTATATTAGTCTCTTTCAGAAAATGTAGCACGTTAAATCAGTCACTTTTGTGTATTGTACTTAGGAGACCATTTTGCATAAATTTCTTCACATGGAGAAAATTCTTTAGCTGACTTGTCAGGTGCATATTTGTGCTCCTTCTACCTTCTAGTTCTTTACACTATATCCAGGATTTGCCCTCGTCTTTCCTTAATTTGTCATAAATTATGTGGTTCTGACAGCTGAGGAAGTTAAAACAAACCTTAGTAAATCACTGATGGATTTTTCCAGCTGTACTGATTGATTGTCTCTAAACAAACAAAAATGAAAACCAAAACCTTAAACAAAAAACCAAGCCTGTGTGAGCTGAAAACCCATTTTTCTCCCTACTAGGGACATACTATTTATAAATAAGAAAAAAAGGTCTTTTACTTTCTCAACTCAAAGTAATTTTCCCGCAGTCCTCCTATGGATTCTTGTAGGTTTTATCTGTAAAGAAGCAGCTGTTACTCTATTCAGATATGATATATTTTAATACATGCTGCATTCTGGCATATATGGGACTTAGGTGGAAAATTTGAACTCAAAAGCAATTTGAGATGATGCATGAAACCTGCCTGTCCTACTGCATCGTTTATTTTATCTGAAAGCTGGTTCAGGGGAAGACAAACAAAAAGCCAGAGAAGTTGGAGGTAAGAGAGGACCTGAGAGGGCATGGAAACAAAGAATGCAAATACATGGCTGGAAAGTCACATAGCACAAGAAGACTGAGGAAGAGAAGTATTTCAGCCATACACTGTCTGACATTTGGATAGACAAAATCACCACATTGAGTCTGTCTGTATTTCAGGGACTTACAGTTCATAATAATGGGAAATGGTAGCAAAGGAGACAGAGGATATTGAAGATGTAGAGGAGTGCATAATTGGTCTCTTAGTTCACATGTATGATGTTATTATTAAGACAGAGAATTAATATTCGAAGGGAGAGTGTTGGACCCATCCAGGTACAAATGGATCTTATAAATGTATATAATCACTCAGGAAAATCCACAACTGAAGTACAACAGGGAAGAAAAAACTATGATTAATAAAGAACTGATTTACTAGAAATCAGTTTTCTACAGTATGTCTGCATGGTATCAGCAGAAGTGTAAGGCAGAGATTCAGCCCAAGAAACTGGGACTGACTGTAGCTATAGACACAGTGGGGAGGCTTCAGACCACTGTGACAGCGCTGCCACCTGAGCATGGGAAATGATGCTAAGTATCACCCTTGGTCTCTCTCCAGGTTGCTTGGGACTATTATATATACACATACAGTATTAAAAAAAGCCCCAAAACAACAAAAACAGAAACACCACCACCAAAAAAACCCAAACAAGTAACCAAATAACAAAACACTCCCCCAAAACCAACCTATGCATATTTGGACACTATTAGGTTATGAATTGTCAAAGATCCACAGCTATGCATGAACCTGCCAGTAACAATAGAGGAGGGACACTTCCTTTTGAGAACTTGAAGATTATTTTCTATACTTTCTTCTTAGGTTGGAATGGCTAGCTCTCTTCTTTTCTCAGCCATTGTGTCATGTTTTCAAGTGTATTTGAAAGACTATTTTTTTTCCCTTAAGATGCACTGAAATAACACTGCAGCAAAATCAGAAAAACAAATAGCAGGATGACAGTTCTCTTGCCTATGCATATTAATTGGTTTTCCCTGAGCTCTTGGTATGTGGGAGGTTGTTCTTACTGTCCAGTGGCTTGAATCTTTCCTGAATGACTAGGAAATTTGCTTTTATCTATCACATTGACAGCTATTACATCTGACTTGTGTGTCTCCTAATATTTGAATAACAGAAGGATGTTGTCACAAATAGATACACGCAAAGAAAAATAGGTCAAGACAATCTTCTGCACCCTCTCGGATTGCCAGAATTTACTCTTCCTATTCCCTTTAGAAAGGAATAAGATGAAGTGTTTTCCTGCTTTTCATGTGTAACCTATTAAAGGAACTAACTTTTTAAAAAACGCTTCAATTAAAATATATGCCTGTCCTTTGCTCATTTTTGGGGTGGGTGGGGTGTGGTGGCAGTTTTGCCATGACTCTGTCAGTCATACTTTTCAACAAATGAGATGTGTTTATATAACCTGTGTCTCTGTCCCTCTTTAGCAGTGATTCTTCTCTAGTTATTAGCTTCAATTCATTGCTATTTATAGCACTGAAAGCAAGAGTCTCTTCAATGTTTCCTATGTAAATTCCAAATTTATATATTTGATTAAAACAACCCCAAACATTCAAAATAAAACCCAGAACCCCTACATCAGCCTAGTAACGTGAACAGAAGGTCTGCATAGAGACATAGGAGTATTTCTGCATAGAAATAAGGGGTTTTGTTCTTACAAAACCCAAGACATCTAAGAAGCCTAAATCTTAACTGACTCTCAAAAATGCTGTGGGAATATTTTTTAAAATTTTAAAATAATTATTTTTAATATTAAATAAGCCTTTTATTTGGGAAGGAGCTGCGATTGTGCCAGAAATAACTCTTCAAAAAGTTTGTGAGAAATTCCTGTTCATGTTGCAGTAGCATCAAGACTCTCTAGCTTATGGAAAACTTGTAAGAAGTGCTATAGAAATTTTGAATTATAAAGATACTGGTTTAGTGTTTAGTATCTACTTAAGGACTTACCTAGCAATTTAATGAGTGCATGTCAGAAAGATTTATATGGTGTGTGGTTTTTGTAATGGAGAAACTGAGGTTCATAGAAGTCAAGATCCCGTAACAGTACCAAAACCAAGAGTTAGAGCATTGGATCAGCACAATCACTGGTCCATGACAGCACCACATCTTGAAAGATAAATACATTAAAAAGTCAGTGAATAACAAGGAATAAAGAGACTGGAAGAGTTGAATGTTATGTTTTAGGATGCTTTCAAGTGAACTATTTCAAGCCAGTCAGTAATGCTTGATCTCAGCATGTCATACAGCCTTCTCTCCTGCCAGTCCATGCAGACTGTGAGTTTATAACAGCTGTACTACAGATAGTGCATTTGCAGTTTAGTTTGTAGAGACCTAGTCCTTCAGCTCTGGAGGCTTGCGAATCAGTCCCCTGTGTGACAGCTAACATATCTTTGTCACATTAATCATAATCGCAACTTGCCATCAGTTGTCAGAAGATACAGTGATGTTGGAGTTTTTCATAAAGCATACAGAGGTACACAAAGCTCGTGTGAGCATGGGGAGAAGCAGAGCTTTTCTTTCATCACACTGTGTCAGCAGGTGATCCAGTGAAAATCTTATTTTATTAATCAGTACAATCAGTAGTACACCTTAAATTCATCTAACCAGAGCAGCATAGCAGAAGTGCTTAATGGAGATACACTATAGAAAACAATGATACAGTAATTGAGCCTTGAAAGGGGATTACTTTATTATTAAACCCTATGGCATAGAGTACATTATAATAATTTTGCTAAGCAGCTTCTATCTGTCTGGATTTTTGTAGTGTGGATATGATGACCATATACAAATGCTCGTAGAAGCATCTCTTCCTCCAACACTGGCAGTTTCAAATTGTTTATTTGTTGTAGCAAGCTGTGATGTTGCAAAATCACTGAAGCTGGAAAAGTCTTTGTGTGAGTGCTCTGTAATGCAGCTGAAGAATTAATTCTCTGGCCTTTTAGGAGTAAACAATTATGGCAGCATATTTTAAGCATTCATTGAAAATGATTTTGTACTGTTACATATGTCCCTTTCCCTAGGGGGTTCTTTTTTGCTGTAACTTTTCAAGTTTTGTTTTTGTCAAGTCCAGATGGTATCTCTGTGATAACTTGAACAGCTGAGGGAATGCCACAGCCAAGTACTTCTTATCGTGAGGTTGAAGATGATGCATAGAATATGGCATTAATTTGTAAATAGTGATACCTTTCTATATTCAGTGACAAATCAGTACATCTAGCTCATATGTAATTAGTTCATAAGACAAACTGATTTTTTTAAAGAGTGCTTTTTTGTCATGCCTCATATCAATACAAAAGAATCTGAATCAGTCCTAACTTTTAGCTGAAATATATACACAATCCAAGGTAGGTTTTGCATAGATTCCATAAACCCTTTTTCACATACTATTGAAAAGGGGCTAGTATAAGATTACTGATTTCTCTTCCTCACCCCAGCCTTCTTGTTGGACCTGACTCAAAGCTTACAAAAGTCAGTGAAAAGATGCTACTGTCTTATGGAATCTTTATTGTCGGGCATCCTTTTTACTGAATTATATCTACCCAACTATAAATAAATTCTAACTTTTTAAATTTTATGCTGTTTGAATTTTAAAATTTAAAGACCTGGTACCAATCGATGTCTCTTGTTGAATGACTTCTGTTGAAAGAGACTTTGTATATTATACTTTATAATGTTTCTTTAACATAACATGTTTCAATTGTATAACTGATACTCTACTTCTATACCTTACTCTGTCAAACACACCTGTCCCTGTGTATAACAAGAAATCTTGTGCAGAGGGCTAGTTAAAAGGTGCCAAAATGGTTCAGGTTCACTTTTAGTGCATTTCAGTTGTTATTAGGGACTAAGAAAGTAGCAAAATTCTAATGGCTTCAGTGTATACATTCATTCTTCACAAATATTTCATCTTTTTATTAGGCTGCTTACAACTTTGCATAATTACTTCTATTACTATAGGTTTTGTCTATGTATATTTGTCATACTTTATGTTGATTTATACTCTTTTATCATCTTGAAAAATGTTGAGAACACTCAATTTCTGTTTAAATCAGTAGCATTTTTCCTGCTTTAAAAATAAGCCTAAAAAAAGTCAGTTTGTGTATGGATTTATAGTCAGAATTGATCTTACTTAGGTTTTATTTCTTTCCAACATAATATGAAGAATTATTTTCATGCACGAATTCCTATAGTAAGCAACAAATATTTTACTTAACGTAGTACTAAAGGATTTACACTAACAAATTTTTTAAACCCTATCAGGTTAGTACTTATTTTTTAAATAGATCAAAGAACATTGTATGGTTTACTCTGCATATGGAAAATAATGTACCTAGATGATGCATTAGTCCAGTGATTAACACATCCTTG
The DNA here is from genome assembly GCA_028020825.1 of Podargus strigoides. Taxonomy (NCBI): domain Eukaryota; kingdom Metazoa; phylum Chordata; class Aves; order Caprimulgiformes; family Podargidae; genus Podargus; species Podargus strigoides. Next base: position 13,620,589 of record CM051631.1, read on the forward strand.
TCAGGCCACATCTGGAATATTATGTTCATTTGTTGTCCCTGCTATGCAAAAATAAATGTGGACAGGTTGAAGAGGGTCAAGAGAAGGGTAACAAAGCTGATCAAAGGACTGGATAGCTTGCCATGGAAGGGAAACCTGGGGAAAGGTGGAGAAAAACAAGTTTGTTCAGCCTTGAGAAAAGCAGGTTTAGGGGAGACCTCATCACCATGTTCCAGTACTTAAGGGGTGGCTACAAAGAAGATAAGAGACTCCCTTTTTATAAGGAGTCACAGGGAAAAAACAGCAAGGGGTAATGGATACAAATTACTCCAGGGGACATTCTGATTGGACACAAGAGAAAAATTTTTCAAAATGAGAAAATCAGCCATTGGAATAATCTCCCCAGGGAAGTGGTGGATTTCCCAGCATTGGACACTTTTAAGATTTGGCTGGACAGGGTGCTGGGAGATCTTGTCTGGATTGTGCTTTTGCAAGAAACGTTGGTCCAGATGATCCCTGAGGTCCCTTCCAACCTGGAATTCTATGATTAAAAATCTCTGTTGCCTCATTGCTATGTTGTTTTTTTTTTTCTCTCATGAAATCAATGTTAAATTGGGGTGAGGGGGTGATGTTTGTGTGAATTGCTTTCGAAGATCAGTTAAAAATACTACCTGGCAATTTCTTGATTTTTGGCATGACCTGGGGTACTGATATTCTTGATCTCTCCTGTTTCCTTTTTGTGTCATCTTAGTTCTGGCTCCTGTTGTTCCCCTGGCTCCAAAGCTTCTGAAAGGGCAATAGAGGTGTTTTCAGGCTTTGGTGGTATGGCAAATGTTTTGTAAACCTTTTGGACTATTGCATAAAGATGTAAATGGCTACATAGTACTCGCTTCCAGTCGACTAGGATTATGGATGAAATCCAGGGATTTATTGGTACCTGATAATATTGCATCTCAGTTACTACTTATTCTTGCATCCCAGTAAGTATTTAGAATCACGTACAGCAAGCTACTGGCCTGGAAGATAAGTCATGCCTATAACTTTCATTTAAGTGTCCTTTGCAGGAATAAATTCTTTAAAATAAGACAAAATTAAACATCATACTTGCTTTATAAAGCCTTCAATCACTGTAGACGTGGGGTCAAGTAAAGTTCAGTTTGAAACAAATTAAGAAAAAAAAGAAAGATAAAATCAGCCTGAAAGAAGGGTCAGAGACTAAGCACTTATTTGAAAAGCATACACTTATCTGAAGAACAACATAGGTAATTCATTTACCACAGGGAAAAGTTAGGGGGTGGGCAGGGGGTCAGCTGTCTTTACAATTGATATATAATTTATGGACAGAGTGGGACCAGTACAATTGTTACATTAAGTGCAGGTATTTTTCTGACTTAAGCCTCTGAAATCAATGCCACTAATCTCATATATGAAGCAAGATTTGACTTTGAGAGAATTAATGCAACCCAAATGAGACTGGTTATAGATTTAATGAAGGAAGATATTTATATTATATATCTAAAACCATTTGACAGATTTGTCTAAAAATAATAATGTTCCAACTTGGAACAGGAAAAACTGGATTAATGTTAACAGGCTTAATTTAAACTCAATGAAATCCACACACGAGACTTCATGTGGAGGATTATCACACACAAAAGAAATTTGTATAAAACTGCAAGATTTTTGAGACACAGACTTTGAGAAAGATATTCTAAAGGGAAACACACCAGTTTAGTACTCACCAGGCTTTTTAGTTAGAGCAAATAAATGCTGATACAGTTTCACAAATTAAATTGTATTCTATTCACTGCATAGACAATATCTTCATTTTTTTTGGACAAACGACCCTTCATTTCCCTCTTTGAAAGACTGTATTTTCTCAGTTACTGAAACATACCTATGTTTTAACTATTCTGTTCCAGTATCATTTGGGAAAGGGTAGCACTTGATCAGGATGAGTCTTTATTAAATATGAGGAAGGAGATTTGATGTCCAGTCAATGATGACTGGAACACATCTGAATAAGAGAGAGAAAAGTAGCATAAGCTATTTTGAAGTAAGTTTTCAACAGTTTGAACCATCTGCAGAGGTAAAGAAAACCCCACAAAATCACTGAAGTTGAGATGTATCCTGACTTGAATCAATAACAAATGCCACTACCGTACTCCTGGAAGATCAGATTTATTTATTTTCTTAAGAGGTCCTTGGCCCAGACAAGTCTATTGCTCATCATTTCTTTCATATTGTTTTTGTGGGTGTGAGGTTTTGTTTGGACTAAAGGAAAAGGGTGGCAGATTACTTGGGATCTTCATCAAGAAGGATTAGGCACAGGTTTCAGAGTGTTATTGCTAAGTAGCTGCCAGTAATCTGTGAAGGAACCGGCTCTGTATTACTGTCTTTGGAGCCATTCTCTGAAGAAATGTGGGTGCCTTTATTATGGTAGTGCTGTAGGCCAACTAGACTGAGTGGGATCTTTCATCAGAGACTAAAAGGCAGACTGAAAGACTGAACTGTACGTGGAAAATCTGAGCATGCTTATTGTGAATTCCTTGTACACTTGCAAGCTGTTAACAGACTTTACCTCTGTTTTCATATTTCAAAACAAGAATAATTAAACAGATCTCAGAGGACGGTGCCAATTCCTTAATAGTTGCTCAGTTGGTTTAATGAGTAAAAGAAGGTGTTATTTGTATGCACTCTTTTATGATTAAATTCATGGGACTGCCCATATGGAACCTTTTTCTAGATGAAGGGATATCATAGCTTAAAAAACAAAAATAAAAATTCCTTCAAAGAATCATAGCAGCAAGAGTATTTGTGCAACTGAAGCAGAACTGTTACTCTGATACACAATCCTATGAATGAGTTTCAAAGTCCTTGTCCTATATTTATACCATAGGTTTTCTAAAGAGTCTTCACTCCCCTGCTGTGTATTGTAAAACTTGATGTTCCAGTCATTGGGAACAAGAGTAATTAAGATGTCGATCATGCAAAACATTTCTGGTTGTACAGTCATTAAAAATGATCTCTCTGGCCTTGTCATGGCACTTCTGGGAATGTTCAATGACTGCTGCAGCGACACCAGAAAACAATGCTAATGCTGCCCACCTCAGCCACTGTTAGAGGGTTACAAGGTAGTGCTGGTCTATGCAAATTTTCTCATCCTTGAGAAGATTAAAAATATTGAATCAATTGTGTTTATGATTGTAGATAATATAGTTCTTCATTGTTTGAATTTCATTCTATTCCATCTTTTTGCTCCATATTGCTAAAAAAATTAAAAATGAGAATTGTATTTTATGGCCTAATTGTTTTAAAACATAATGTAGACAAAGCAATGAAATACTACAAGTCACTTATATTAAGCTTGCAAAATAATATCAGGTTCTATTATCCCTTGATAAACAGAGGAATTCAAATCAACTCTTTCAGTCATCATTAGTGTAGACTTAACTACAAGCAGGTATAACCCAAAATGCTGTCAGATACTTCAGAGGTTAAAATTCTGATGATGAAGCTGCAAGGTATCCCAAATGAATTTCTTCCTTCTAAATTGGCCTTTCAGTTAAACTTCTCTTCTAGTAATGCAACTACTTATTTTCTAGGCTGTTTTCCAACTTTTTTTGTGCTATGTGAACTTGTGGTCAGACACAGGGGCGTCTATCGGTATCACCACATTTGGATTTTCTATATTCATATAGTGTAAATCCATATTTTTGCTAATACTGTTCGGTTTTGCACAACTGAAGACTTTAATTTATGTTAACAGCTATTCAAAGGCTCTCAGAAGAGGAGTAATTGTGTTCTATTTGATGTTGAGGAAATCAAAAAGACAGCAAAATACATATTACATGGTTATATTTAAAGTGTAATAGTGCTGGGAAAAAAATTACATGCCTATCTACAAAACTAGAGATAAAATAATGTGTGTCTCAAAGGTATTTTGACAAATAGATCCACAATTCCAAAAGGCAGTTCATCAAAAGGTTCTATGATGAGTTTATTCACCCTTTAAGTTCTCTAAAAGTTGTTACCAATGCCTTTCATCTGAACATTTAGAATCACAATAGCAGGTTTTTTCATTACCACCCTTAAATAGAAAACTTTATTACTTTCCATCTGTGCTATTGACATGTTTAGTTACCTGAATATAGAATCCCTTCTTCCCTACAGAGAATCTGACATACTCGGAGCACTATGTTGTAAACTTCTTTCTGGAAATGTTCTGGATATAATATCCTGCTTCTGGGAGTCAATCAATAGTCTGTAAATTAACCTCCAGTTATGTTCCAGTATGATTCCTCCAGGAGCTGACATCCTGGGCTCAGTCCTCTGGGACAGCAACATATGCTGATGCCATAGGCAGGGAGAAACATGGATCTGATTAATTGCTTATTGGTATGTTATAGAAGTAGCATGTTATCTGGCTTATATGTTTCTTCCCTCCCCAGTTTGATTATCTTCATTTTTTCCAGTTTTCTCTCCATGAGTCAACTGTATTTTCCACAAACATTCTTGAAACTGGGCCACATTACACTATAGTTTTCTTTCAATCAATCAAAACTTCTGTAAAAGTTTCAAACTAGCATCCCTCCTTTCTTCTCTTTAAGTCCCCAGTGTGTCCTTATGTCACTGTTGTTTCTTTTTATACTTTTTTTGTTGTTGGTTGTTCAGATGCTCTGACTTCCATCTTCGATTTGGGTACTGAGATCGTTATCCCAACTTTGACTTTCCTACAAACATCATCCCTTCTCTCTGTATCTCCCGCATGAAATTCACTGTTCAGATTGCCCTTTACTGTTCTCTCTAATTCTGTTCTATATGTTCATCAAGGTCATCTTATCAAGCCTTTATTTTCCTGTACAATTCTCATGCATCTTCACATCACAAATGTCATACTTCATTGATCTCTGTCAGCACAAATATTACCAACTTCTCTTTCCTCACCTCACCCCCATTTTCAAGCAATTTTATGAAGTGCAGAATAATTTTCTTAGCCCACTTTGGCTAATCACATTCAGTCCTTTCTAAAAGCTTATGTCTTGCACACAAAATGAGAGAATTCTGATAGCAGAAAATCAAGATAGATGCTGGGATGAACCATATGGAGTAGTAGTCACAAAAAATTTGAGAGAACTTTTTCCAAAGTATCCCCTGGATATCCCAGTGTTGCTTGTTTACTGTGTATATCTTTTTACATTGTACTACAGAGTGTTGGAGTGATCCAGGTACCTACTTCTAAATGGAAAGGGCTGTTTGGTGGCATTCAGTGGGACTGTTCCCATACCTTCTGCATAAACTTCAGCCATTGCTTTGTTTCTGAGCATATTACACAGCTCTGTTCTGAGCCTAGCACACACAGCTCTGAGAGAACATATCATAAATGCTGCAAATAGGTGTAGTAAGCATTCATTTGCAATTGTATATGTTCTTTTTCAACTAAAATCTGTGCTTCAGATCCATCTGATAATGAGCAGAGCCTATTTGTGTTGAATTTATATTCTTTCTGACACCCATCATTTCTCTTTTTCTGAGTGCAAAGTTGTTTTGGAACAACACCATCAGAAATGTAGTAAATGGTCTTGCTGCCATTCATTGTTATAAGGTCCTGTATGAATACGACAGTTTTCTTCCCAACAGAAATGTGTACTAATGGTCAAATGACCTGCAAACACAATGCAACTCTCATTAAAGTTAATGGGCATCAGATTTCAGACTCGTCTGACAACTGACAGGACACCACTTAGTAAGAAAGTTTGGTTAGGAAGAAAAAAAGTTACCATCAGCTCTAAGATGCTCTATGTACTTTTTTCTGCTTTGTTTCCCCTATCTCTTGTTTTTCCAAAACTCATTAAAAAAAGGTCTTCTAAAGTATAACACTTGAAGAACTCCTCCTTCCCAAAGCACTTTTTTAGGTATTCCTTCTGCCTTTCCTCAGCTCCCAGAAACAAACATCAGCTTTTGCTAGGCGTCGTACTGCAGCTCTTAATTTTTTTCAAATGGAAAAATAATCTGGTTTAGCAGTTCAGCACAACATTTTGGGTGAGATGTTTCCTAAAAAGGAAGGCTGATTTTTTTTTATTATTTTATGATGATGCCTCTCTTCGGAAGATACTATAATACCTTTTTATATTTTTCTCCCCCACCACCCCGCTTGTTTGTTGTTTCTTAGCTTGGTTATGTCCAGTTCAACACTAAGCAGGCAATGCTATTAAATTCTAATCACTTGGTTGAACAAAAGCCTGCTTCATAAATCATTCTTTAATAACCTGTCTAAAATTTCTTTAGGGTGTTGCAGCTGCATTGCAATGTTGCTTAGCTGATCAGACTCTAATTATAGAAATTATACATCCAGCAGTTAGACCAGTAAACAAGCCTACTCGGATTGCTGCAGTAATCCTGTGTCAATTAGGATCTTTCATGTTGATTCTGGATTTCTGTCACTCTAATCCTGCTATGCCCTGAAATATCTACTATTGCATATCACCCCTGTACTACTTGGACTTAACATAGATGTTTTAACTGCTGTTTATATACTGCCTTGGTAGATTCTTTCTTCAGAAGTACACATAACTGATTTAGCAATTAACTCAAAAAAACATAACATAAATAACATAAAAACATCCTGTAGCATGAGACATTTCCATTGACTACAGTATGGAAAAAAAAAATCATATATATTCTAGGTCATTATTTTAGTCTCCTGGTTATGTTCTGTAAAAGCTAAGTAATACAAGAAATACTACTAGCACTGTTATTTTGGAATTAACAGTAAAATTAGAGTAGATATAAAGTTCTTGTCAAATGATTTCTGTGCCATCCATCACCTAAACACCCTTCTCTTTTTTTTTTTTGAGTAGTAGTTATTTCTGTCACAAAGTTTGGCAGCATTACAGTTGCACCCCAGGAACTGATTGAAATGTGAAGGGACCGTGTAGTTTACCAAATGTTAAATGTTAATTATTTTCCGACTTATTGTTAGTATCAAAATTTCCTTTTAGCAAGAGATGTGCACTAAGATGATGATAAAGAGTTGTAGGGTGAGGGAGAAAGGAAAGATAGTGAGAAGGTTTAACTAAGTATTTGCAGTATAAAATTAAAATAATTCAAATTGAAAACAGTCCAGTTTATGCTGGTCTGTGAACTGGTTAACTACAAATGTGTACAATGCTTGATAGTTCATTCATTTAAGACTTTACAGGAAATGATTCAGCAATTCTTAAAATGTTTTTGTAAACTTACATATTGGTTAACTTTTGTGAAGCCATTTAGCAACTGTTACAGCATTCTGATAACAATTAAACGAGGATGATACCACAAGTTGCTTGTTAGCAGTTAGTTTTTCAAAGGAAGGTCTTCCTTCTTGCAGGAAGATGAGACCGCATCTTGGTTAGGGCTCCTAAGCACTACTGCAGTGTAGGTAAAACAGATACTGAGAGACACTGAAGCTGTCATCTCTGTGAGCTTTGAATCCATTCCTAAATGTAGATTCCTTGCAAGGAGTGAATACTGTTTACAGAGCAGTTTAATTCAGCCCAAGTTGCATAATTCAAATCAAATTACAAAAAAGTCAAGTGCACAGCAGTTTCTCATTGCTCACAGGATCTTTTTTTCATAATGTCTGCTAGCTTGCCTGTTGTGAGGTGAGCTTAGTCATTTCTGCCTGCTGGCTTCTCCCACAGGTAGGCAGGGAAAGGGACCGCTACCACCTTCATGAATTTGCCAGATTACTCAGAAAACATACTTTAAGCACTTGTAAAAAAAGGAAGGGTTTTAGTTAAATGATTCTTCTTACCTTTGCTCTGACAGTCTGCATTGGATTGCAGATGACTTGCAAGCTGTGAATTCACAGGTGGTACTGACCTAAATGCAAATTTTTGTATTTGTATTTATTGCAAATATTTATGTAAGAGGCTACCTTTTTCTGCAGAGTTCTACTTGGACTGGTGTGAGAAGTTTACAGTAAGTTAACAAGTTCATCTGATGAGCATAATGTAACATTCAATCAGGTTTCTTTTTAAATCTTTGTTATGGGTAAACTGAAACAGATCCTGTGTGAAATCAAATGTATTCCAGTCCAATGAGCATTCGTGTCTTACCATGCATTTTAGCAAATGATGTGTTACTAAACTTCAGCTGAAATATGACCTTAGGCAGAATGGGCACCATTGCATAAAATCCTAGAAGTCTACACTAGGTATATAGCAATCAGCATGGCTTGGGCTATTTAAGAAACGTAATTAGCACCATAAGCATTACATCTACTTTGTTAATGGTAAACTACTATTAAACCAATATTTTGCCTGAAGAGTCATGGGAACATCATATGCTGATGCTCAGATTGTGGAAATCTATCCATCACACACTGCGTCTGGCTTGGAATGTCTGCTTATGGGCCCTTGCTGCAAAGGTTTCTGGAGGTTTCCTCTCTTGCTACAGTTCCATACACAGAGCAATCAGGTCTATTTTCTGTTGAGAACATGAATCAGTAGCATTATGTTGTGTTGAAGCCCAGAAATGAGTTGGCTCTGTCTTTTCTGGAAGCCACAGTTTATATCAGGTCTCCTGACTGCATGCTTCCTCTTGCTCCCCTTCTTCCTTTTCTACTTCACATTCCTGGGGAGAAGGTGCAAACACAATATGGCACAGGCTGCAACCAGCAATGAACAAACCCTTCAAGAGCTTTCCATTAATTACACATTTCAGCAGATTTTCCTGCTTGGTGACTCATTTCTTTTCAGAAGTTCTGTGCTGGTATGATTGACACCTCATTTTATACCAAGAAGTATAATTTTGCTAGCAGCTCAGTTTTGTGGGAATCTGAGAGAGAATTTCTCCCACCCAGTCGTCATTGATCGGCTTATTAATTAGCAAGAGCTGAGAGGTTTGCAGTAGGTGGATGTAAGCTAATGACATGAAAAGCAGGTTGTCTCTCTGCTATTACTCCACAAAGCAACCCAGTCCTGCAGAACTGACACTCTTGCTCTCGTGATGTGAACCAGAGCAATCCATCTAATCCAATTATATTATAAATAAATAGCTGCTTAAAACTCTGGCCAAATGTGCTTCCTCCAGTACCGATATATGTTGCCTAGTTTTCTAAGGTCATCTATAGCAATTTTACTTGTTTCTCTCAGGGCGCATTTCACTATGGTATTTTGGTATTTGACAGGTGCTCGTGTATTCAAGTTAAAAGTAAAATGAGGGGGAAATAAAAGACTATTGATTTGTCTAATAACAAGTCAATTACACTTAGTACGTGCTCTTTCTTAGGTGAGTATAGAAGGATACTAAATCCTAATTTAAAACTGAGTGATTAATTGAACCTTGTTCTGTGCTGTCATTTTTGGTACATAAAACGACTCTGAAGTGACCTCATAGCAATTTACACCCACTTCTTGCATGTTCCAAACGCTGATGCTAACTACGTTGAACAATAGTACTTATTTTAAAATAACTAATTATTTTTAATTACTGTAGCTGCTTCTAAGTAATGAGAATTACATAGTAACTCTGATTTTTGCCTTTTCTGGTATACAGTTGTACACACATGAAAGCATTTTGCGTGTACATTGAAATTGATGTCTCTTCTTTGCATACATAGTTATATGGATTTACTAATCCACTGAATAAGAAGTGGAAGATTAAGCTAAATGAATAGATCATAGACAGATTTGGAGTAATATGATTCATGAGAAATAGAATAATAAGAAAAATAATACACATTCATGTAATTACAGACATATATAAATTACATGGCTACATATTGGGAATATACAAATACCATACCATCATTTACACTTATTTTCTAATGTGTGGTTCTGTTGGAAAACGTTGATTAATTAATGCAGAAGCTAGAGACTCAGTATTTTTAGTGGGGTCGGTTTGTTTCATTTTAACAATAGCAGCTGATTCATTCTTGTATTTGCTTTTTGGTTGTTTTTTTGGTCTCCCAATTAAGTTTTTGCTTGCTTCAACAGAAATCTGACTTCCAAAAGAATTTTTGCCAATTTCTATGTTTAGATACTTACTAAAGTTTATCAAATGCATTCTGGCATTTTGTAGACTTTCCTCATCAACATGGACCAGGTCGAGAATCAGTGTGTCTGATCAAAATTGCCAACTAAGTATTTATTTATATTTTTTGTGTGATGTATTACTGTCAGCTAAAAAGTATGTTTTCTACCTTTCTTTCTAAGAAGTGTCACAGATACATGATTTCTATTTGGCTTTGTTCCTGCTGCACATGAAAACTTTATTCATTAAATTTTCCCTAATGATGAAGAGTCTCTGAGGGACTGCTTTCCAATGTAGAACAATATCTTTGGGTTCAGTGGCTTTGTTTGTTTTAGTGAAGAATTAAAAGGGTAGGAGAAGGAAGTTAGGTAGGGAAATACTTTCAACATCTGTGGAAAATAAGTCTTGACCAGAAAGGAGCTACAAGAAGCAATTTCCTATACTTTAGAAGATATTAAGGTTTATTAGAATACATATTTATTTAGGAATTCTTAAGTGGTGGTGAGGATTACTGTTTTTGTTGGGTTTTCAGGGGTTCTAAAAGAATTATGTTCCTAGTCCAAGTGGGAAAAGGTAGAAGGGAGAACTTGAAAAATGTGTTCCACTACTCCTTCCTACTATTGGTTTTTCTATTTTAATACACTAGCTTATTTTTTTGTTCCTCTTCCATTCTCTGGATGTTTACCCTCTTCTCATTATTCTATATTTTAATCTAATGTGTTTCTCAGTATGTTCTGCTGTTTGTTCTTTCCTTCTCCTTCCATGCACATTATGCTGCAGTTTCCCCCTATCTTCCTTTTCCTCATGATGTGCTTCCTCATCCCTCTCTTCCTTTGTTCTGTCTCTCCAGTTCCTCTCTCCTATTTCTCTTTCTCTTCTGTGTCATTATTGTGCTCACCTTTCTAAGTCAATTGCTTCTGTATCTCACTTTGATATTTTGAGAAGTAAAAATATTTTATGTTAACTAAAGGGGTTCCTTTTCCAGGTATTCATGAAAAATTATTTCAGATATAAAATACTACATAAAACTACTGCTATTTAGCATTTAGTACACTGAATGAGCTTCCCTTGTTCAACTGCAAAACTGTTTTTGTTATATCACAAATGGAGGACGTTGTGACATGGAGCATACCCTAAGACATTTGAATTATGCAAAGAAGAAGCTATTCCTAATTATTTTAGAAATTCTATGATTTTAAAAAAATGTTTACATCACAAGTTAACATTAATTAATAATATTAGCAGACAATACATAGTTTATAAAAAACAAACCCCTTTTTTGTTCCCAGGTATTTCAATTAAAAATTCTCTTCCTTTCAGCAGGGAAAAAAAGCCCCACAACCATTTTGATATTTTAAAATGTTTTTCTTCAAAAGTACATTTTGACAGTTGACACAGCTTGCAAAAGATTTCAGTATGAATGAGCATGTGTTCCCAGACTGGAAGCTGTCCTAGCAAAGGTTTTTTGGAATATTTGAACAGTTCTGATGGTAGTTCAACGGTTCTTGGAGTCAGAGTTAACTGGTAATTAGAAATAACTGAATGTCTTGTTTAATTAGAATTAAAATTAACATAATTCTATTTTGCAAACTAAAATTAATTTGATTGGCTAACCTTAATTTTCCTTGCAGGACAATATTTATTGTCCAGAGTGTGGTGCTGAGTGTTCTTGGGTGAGGTTTTGTTTTTCTTTTGGTTTTTGGTTGTTTTTTTAAACTTGGCTACTGCTATCACCGTTTTTATATTCTGGAAGGAATTAAAATGATCAACCCAATGCATTTGAGGTCCTTGCAACATTTTAACAGCTATTATGGTGTACTCAACAGAAGAGGCCTGTTTTACTGCTACTGCAGGAGCAAACAATAACAACCTGTGTTGTAAAATATGATAGGTTTTAAGAGATTGTGATTTCCCATCCTCCTCCTTTTCCTGAACTCTGAGCTTATGTACTGTTTCTTAGACTGCAGAGAAAAGTGAAAAGATTCTGGCAGAATGTAAATTGTGAGATCATTAACATTTCACTCAATTTCTCTCCAGCAACGTGTAATCTTAGCAGCGATGATTGATGGGACTGGGGATTCGGAAGATAGATATTGTAGGTCATTCCCCTGTATTTCCTCATTTTCTTTCCCCTTTTGCTAATCCTAGTTTCAGATAACACCGTTCAATCAACTTCACTGCTGATCTAGACCTGTATTCTTCTAATATCAGATATCGTACCAGAGGTAGCTCTGGGTAGATATATGTTCTACCTTATTGCTTTTTGTGCATGTCCTCTTTATTTTTGTTGAAGCTCCATTAAAATATATGGCAGAAATATTTACATTAATATCTCGTTGTTTTAGTCCTTGAAACTGTATGGTCATCTTTTTTTTTTTTCCCGTGTTCCATTGATATAAAATCCCTCCTTAGTAGATGCAGCACTTAAACAACAATGAGTATCTGCACTATGTGGAAAAGGAAGGGAAGGAAATTATATATTTTTCTTCCCCTCCCTGTTGCTAGTCTCATGTGACATGATACAAATATATTCTACTATAAAGTGCTCTTAATATTCATTTGTTTTCATGGGGAGAGGGGGAAGCAGAGGGGAATGGGGGATGGAACATTGGATTGTCACATATTTCTTCCATGTCTATTGAATTCTAAAAAATTAAACCAAAATGTAACAGAATTCTTAAGATTTTTTGTTTGTTTGAAACATAATTTCAAAAGAAAATAATTGGTTACCATTGAAAAGTATGTAGTATGTGCTAGCAGTGGGTCTAGGACTGCAAATTGAAAGGCATCCTCTAAGAAAGGATTTTTCTAGATACCAAAGCTGTGTCTGTTAGAGGCAATAGTTTATGTGCAGAAGACTCCAGTCTTTTTACTTTGGGTGGTACCCTATGTGCCAGACCATTGTAACAGAAACTTCCTATGGACAAATATCAACTGTTATATGCAGAGAGAAGAGTTTCTCAGTTATTCCATCATCTTTCCAAAGGCTTACGTGAGAACAGAAGGAAACTGAAAGAGAATTGGTTTGTATGAATGTTAAGCATCTCTGCAGATTGTAGCTATGAAGGTGCAGAGGTCATAGCGTGTATGGGCCAAATATAGGGTAATATAACTCTGATTCACAGTTCACTCTACTCTGATTTAGATCTCACTTCCTTAGTTTCTCTGCATTTTATTGTAGCACCACATGCTAATTAAAAATTATTTATCTACTGGTGTTTTATACTATCACTGTAGTATTTAATGAGATTCATTGGCTCATATTAAATGCTATTTTAAGAATGCTTCCAAGAACAAAAGAATATATTCATAATATTATGAAAAGAGTTTATAGATAGGTGTATCTTTCCTACAGCTTTTTGTATTCAGGTATGAAACTGTCAGTTTAATCTTCAGTGGTTTTGTTTGACAGAGGAAAAATTGGTCATGCAGCTATGGTTGTTATATTTTTGTTGAAGAGGTGAAAGGTGTATTGAGATGGAGGAAAATGAGGTTCGGATTTAATGTTGCATGCAAAGAATGGCATGTCTCAACGAACCAGCAGTTCTAGATGACTAGTATTTAGTGGTGCTTTGCTACTGACAGCTACCAGCATCCAGTCCGAAAGGACAGTATCACATACTTACACCGGCTCCTTTAAAAAGCCAGCTTGTAAATCAGTGGTGTAAGGATGATACTGCTGACTGCAAAGTCTGTTGTGACTTTATACACAAAGTCATAGACTTAGTTGAGGTGCCATATTCTGTAAGGCAAATAATACTCCTGAACTGCAGAAATTTCTTTATGAAATTGTCTTTCCTGCATTTCAATCCCACTTCATTCAACAAAGTAGTTACCAAAAGCTAAAGACTTACATCAAAGTGTATTCTATCAAGGTGTTGAATAGGTAGATAAGGGCAGTCCGATACGAACAGTAACAATGTATGTTATTGTGAAAATATACTTTATTTTTACTATTATTAAAGATGTTCTCATAGTAGTCCTGTTTAACAATACGTATGTTTATATTACAAATAAACAGTAATCAAATAGAAAATACTGTACATTTTTTACTCTCATACCATTCCTTTCTACTCTTCTAATGGATATCTGTGACCAGATATGAAACTGGCAGAAAGCCCTTTTGAAATATTTTCCCCAGCAAAAGCCTCAGCAAATGGATTTTATTCCCATCAGAACAAACTGCTGAAATATATTTATATTTTATGTCATATTTTAGTTGATTGCAATATTAAGTTTGTTTTAATATCAGTGGAGCAGAATATGCAGCAGAACAATATGTCATCTCAAGGAAAGCCAGGAAAGGACACCAGACTGGGATTTTTCTGCTCTGGGATTTCTGGAGTGGGAAGTTCCTTCTTGTTTGGTTTTGAGTTTTGTATTCAAGAAAGGAATTCCCAACACCTTTAGCTGAGGCAAGGAATCTCCTGGGCAAGTTGGTAGGGTTTTTATTAGGAAGAATCACTTCAGAAATGCTTTAGGCAGCGGCTGGGTTTGATGGATCTTTCTTTCCCACTGAACTGTCTCCAGACTGAAAAACAGTTGAAGAGTATAATTTACTTGGTTTTAACAAGTTGTTTCCAAGTCAAATTTATAGATACCTTAGATACCTGAAATTTTTACCAAAGTGAAAAAAAACAGATTACCTTTCCACTCTGCAGAAATGTCATATTTTAAGCTTCTAGTCTCTGAGCTTAGTTTCTTCCAGAGTTCAGTGTGCATCAATGTGTATCAGTGCCCCTCACTCAAAAGGCTTTTGTAGTTGTAACTATCTTGACAAAGAGCAAATGTATGCTAATGTGCTTTAGCTACAAGAAAACGTACAAAGCTACAAGGAAAAAATTGTTTATTGTTAGAAGTTAAAGCATGTACTGATATCAAACTAGAGTTGCACAAATCAGTCCTCTTTCTAGTGAGAACAAATTAGACTGGAGAAATAGAATGGCCTGAAGCCAAGTTACAAACAGCAGAGAAGCTAAGAAAGCCTGATCTGGCCTTATTTCTGAAAGGATTAAGTTTTAATTTAATAACTAAGAAAGTGCCTTCAATTTTTAAGGTTTTTTAAGTATCATTCCAAGACATTTTGCATTAAATTTATTACAATGTTAACTTTTTATAGTGCATAGTGGGAAGACTGTTTGTAGGCTTTGGGCTGAGAACCACTGTTTGAATTTGATTCCCACCTTAGCGCAGGTGACAAAAAACACGTCCAGAGAAGGGAGGGTAGGAGTTGGATGAAGTCCCCATAAAGGGAACAGTAACTATCAAGATGCTGTGCTCTGCTCTCCAGGGAGCCTTAGCCCAGCACTGGCCTTACCCCAGTCTTACCACAGTGAGAGCTACACTGCTGCAGGTTCATGGCTGTTTGTACTGGCTGTTAATATGGAGCTGGGCTTGCACAGTGACCCCTGTCCTGTGCGGAGCAGATTCACCTAGGGATAATATTACAGAGTGCTTAGGTCAGAACAGCTGGAACTACTGTAAAGACTCTAGATACAGATTCTCAAAGCCATCCATACCTTTGGTATGGTGAACTCGACTTAGAAACCGGCTTTTATGTTCGTGCATATTTGAGAAATTAACTTGTGGCAAATGTAGTGGTGGTTGCTTGTATTATTTTTTTTTTTTTTTTTTGCTTTTGTCTTTCTTCCCTGTGAATTGACTTCAAAAAAAATGGCTTGTCATATCTGTGGAGCTCATTTCTATCTCTGTAAAGCAGGGAAAATAATGTAGCAACCAAGCAGGGATGAGGTTTGAAATAGGCCCCTGTAACATCCATTACTTACCCCTATCATCCATTATTTACCCCTATTATTAATACCAGAGCTGTTACCATCTCTTCTGAAAGAGAGATAATGAAAGACTGGACTTGTGTACCTGGCTCCTGCTCCCCCACTTTCCAGCACTGGAGCATGCCCAATAGATACCATATAGTTTGGTAACACTGAAGATCTGTTTAAACAGGAAAAGAGCTACCTTTTCTGGAGACACTTTCCTTTACCTGAATATGCAATGAGTATTTGATGAAGCGGTATAGTCCTTGCTCTCTGTTTTCCCCTGCCAGGTGGTGGTGTGGGAACTATAACATCACATGCTGGAGTTTTCTTTCTGACTGGCTTTCTGGGGTTTTTTTGTGTGCACAGTTTTGAATCTGATTCTTTTTAGCTAGAGTATGAGAATGACTAGTGATATCAGGTCTCTTAGTGATCCTGCTGAGATAATGCAGGCTAGTTGGAAGACTGTGGTATTAAAAATAATAAACTCAACAATAACAAACCCCTTCTTACAGTATTAATCTTCCCTGTTTTTTAGAAAGCAGCATATGCCTGGATACATTTATCAGCAGAGTATTTTTTATTCTCTAAGGAATGGCAGGCTGCTGTCTCACCCTCTCAGCTGGGTACCACTCTGTGCTGTGGTTGAGCTCACAGCACGGCTGTCGCATTTGGGTTGTGCTGGCAGCCTTACCTGGGAGGCAGAAGGAGCAGGGCAGCCTTTTTGTGCCCCCTCACACTCCCAGAAGGGAGAAGGGTTTTTCTTTCGTTAGTCATCTGTTCTGTGCCATCATTCCTTTATCCAGTCTAAAATTTTACAGATACAGCTTGGGAAAATAAATTATTAAAAAATGTAAATTAAATCCCAAGTACTGTTGTTGGGGGAGAAATATATTACAGAAAGATTGCAAGCCACTGGAGGTTTTAACTAAGTGTATTATTGAAAGTCATTATCAAATATAAATACATATGCTTGAAGATGAGCCCTTTAATATCTAGATTTAGTTTTCTGGAGTATTTACTTACTGTAGTCTTCGTTATGCTGACTTTATAGGCTGGGAAGTAGTTAATTACTTATTTCCCAAATGGACTTACTACAAACTACTTTAGCCATGTTTGTTTGGAATTGTGATTTTTGCAGATATCACTACCTGATGGGTTATCAATTTAAATTGCTTCAATCTTACAAAATACAGAGCTTTTTCCCTTTCCCCCTTTCCCCATTTTTCCTCCACATTATTTAGTATCTGAGAAGCTCTCTGCCTTTGTAATGCTTGCTCAGGCAAGAAGCTACCTGCAGTCCCAGGCATCTGTGCTGGGATTTGACATAAAGGGGTGAGTTTTGTGAATATCCCTTACTGAATCAAGGAGATAGTGACATTAATATAAGAACTGAGTATTCAACTAGGAGTGTTTGGTTGTTTGTTTTTTTTTAAATCTGCAACTGCCAGTATAATCTTTCCTAAAAAGCATCACGTGCTCTTTAAAAGTTTCTCTAGTGGTTAGCTGAAAGCATGGGCATGTTTGAAGGTTGCAAACAGCACAGGATGTTACATTCAATAACATACTTCAGTAAGGAGAGAGTCTTTGAAAATCATTCTTAATTAATATGTAGAAAAGATATTTTTGTTAGCAGTAGTCTAATCACCAACTCTAGCAGCTAGTCTCCTACTGGGTATTTCCTAGTATGCTGTGGTTTTGTTATCAAAAAACTAAGGCAGTATGGTCAGTTAAATTGATGACATTTATAAATTACTGAGAAAGAGTGCCAGATAATAAAATGTCGGTTCTTCAGAATGTAACACTGGTTTCAAAAAAAGAAAAAATATTCCCAAAAATGCCTTTAGATTTTTCCACATGTTTAGGTACTTATAATGAGTGCACCTGACCATAATGTGCAGGATGTGTCCACACACACAAGAATTCCAATATTAATTTGTTGTGGTTTGAAAATACATTCTTTTTATTATATTTAGTTTTTATCTGTCAAACCACTATCACTAGATTTAAATATCCAGGGCAAGGTACTCAGGAGGTCTCAATCAGCACAACTCCATAGACTTTGGTTCTATTTAAACCAGCTGAGGTTATGACTCTTACAGTATTATTTAAAAAGTGATAGTGAAACATTTCCTTTGTGTCAGCTTGAAGGGCTGCACCACAATTTATTTTTCTGAAAGTGATTTTAATGGAGCATGTGTCACCTAAAACTAATTATATGACCAGTTAGGACTTCTGAGCTGGTGTTATAGGCCGTATTGGGAAAAGCTTTAAAAAGTGCTTCTGAGACTTAGGAACCTGATTTCCACTTCAAAATTGATGCTAGCACTGAGACATTTCGTTTCAGCTGAAATAATGATACAATGTTATTTGGAAAATTTGTTCTGCACTCACATTAGAACTCTCATTTAAGACTTTAGTAGGAGTTTTATAAAACATCTAAAGGACCAGGTATCCTTGGCAGGACCCAAATGTGGAGGGATATTATGACTCACTAACTCCTACCCCATGGGAAAACCCAACAGTCTCTTTTTCCACATACTTTTTTTTTTTTTTTTCCTAAAGAAAGAGTGGAGAATCTGGTGGTTCATTTTTCTTCCTCTTCTGCTTTTTACAGTTCATGTGAGCTCTGGCATTGAACCCAGACAAGAAAAGGTCATCACTGTAGGAATGAACTGCACATGGGACTACGTTTCTTTTTAACAGATGGCAGCCATGTACTGTTGCAAACAGACAAAACTGTCTTCCTGCATCCATGAGCAAATGGGATGATTAGGGCATTCTTCTGGCACTTGAGAGAGGGAGATACAGTTTCCTTCAAGCTGAGGAGAAAAAGAGGCCTTGTTTTTCACTTCCTGACTGTGTTTCAGCCAGAAAGCTGTTATGTGGAAGATAAGCACAGGCATTGCTACTGCTACTATCTTTGCTTGAAAAGAAAGGACTGATCCTTCTGGCTTCTTAAACAAAACAGACAAATGAAGCCCGTACAGTTTTAGGTAGATCCTTATTCTGAAGAGTGGATTTTGGAGTCAGGAATCCTAAGCAGAGAGCAATGGCTGTGTGCAACCCCAGGTGAGGCCCTTAAGTTTTGGAGAGAGGATGTACCTTTATCTATTGTCTAGTTGAAGGCTTCACAGTTCCCAGTGCCAGACCATGGATTTGGATTTTGCTCTATCAGGAAGATTCCTAAAATGTGGGGTGTTGCACCACCTGACTTTAGACACACTGGTTATTCTTCATGTGTCTGGTGTTTACTATTTCCTTGCTATGAAAAAAAAGTGCCAACATTTTCAGTATTATTTATCAAACTAATAAGGCAGCTGGCCTAAATTGCCATGCAACATAAAGGCAAGAAAATTTTTTCCAGCTGGCTGAAGTGACCTTTTGATTTAGGGCTAAGGATAGCTGCTCATTTTCTAAACGTGGTAAAAATGTCATAACCCAGGAGTCTAGCCCTCAAAATTTAAAACAGCAGGGGAGTAATTCACATTAGACCATCAAATAGATTATGAAGGGCCATCATTACAATCCATGCCCTTTTTTTTCCTTCTCTATCTCTTTCTTTACTAATTTATTTTTTTTTTTTTTCTATATTGGATTGTAATTCTGAAACTAGCATATAAAATTACCTGCCTGGCTTCTGACATGCCCCACATAGATTTGATTCACCAAGGTCTTACTCTGTCTAATCCAACAAGAGTCCAAACTACTTTATGGATAATAAAAAAAGGCATTTGTGACATAACACTGTGTGTGTTCGCAGGCCCTGTGCTAATTTTTTGGGCCACCTGGGTTGTTGAAGGTTTTTACTTTTATTGTTTTGAGGTTTCTTCTTGAGATACTTGTGCTCAGGTGGCTGAAGAAAAATGTAATTATCTGACATGACAAGCAGCAGCTAGTTTGAATCCAAAATGAAATGTCAGTCAAAGACAATGTTATGGAGTGTTAGTATCCTCACTATAACTAAGATTTGAACTGAATTTTCATTATGAACTATAGATGACTGATTCAAAACTTTCAGGGCACAAAGGGGAACCTTTACAATCCTAGCACTTGGATAGGTGGGAAAAATCCTTTTGCAAGTAGTAAAGGTGCTCTCTCAGATGCTACCAGGATGAAGGAAGCACAAGATTTTAATGAAATTTTCAGGTTCTGTTTAGGTTAAAGATAGTATTCTGGATGTGATATAATTCTTGTTCAGTGGCTATGTAATGTTATATAGGTATGTGCTATGCTGGAAACTTGCAGAGCAGGGATGAGTTTAATGTTGGGAAGGATTCTTGTGTTGGAACTTCTGGAAGAGATATTTGACTTAGTGAAGATCTTGCAAGTTCTGTCAGCCTAAAAAAAATTGCACTTGCCCTGATCACAGCAATCTTTCAAACAGTGTTAAATATAGCATTGTGCAGCTGTAGATTTTTTTCAATTCTTTTCAGTACCTTTTTATTATCTGACTACACATCACTGGGTCACTGTGTCCTTTATGTAAACACAGAACAGATCTGAAACATTGTGATTGCTTGCGTCTCACTTCCCATTCATAAAAGCATCTGTGACTGAGCAACAGAGAATCAGGACCATATTTTCCCAGCAGTCTTGGGAACCACATGGTACCATGTGTGGTTATGCATCTTAGAATTATTATCTACAAACTACACATGTAATAAACCTTCATACAGTTTCCACAGCTGATTATTATTGTAATTGGGAAGAAATCTTTCTCCAGCATCATAGTCATAATATTTTCTGTTGTAGCATTAAATTGCTAGAATTTAAATTACATTGTAGTCGTTAGAAAAAGGATTCCAGATTTAATATGCAGTAGGTTGAGGTACTAATGGTGAGCTGTTTGGTATGGGCTGGAAGCAATTCGAGAACAATGCCTTTGTGATGACATTGTTTACCTCCTCAGAATATCATCTGAGAGGCATCTATCACCAAGGTGATTATGCTTATCAATAAATTTTCATGAAAGCCATTGGAAAGATGGCCTAATAAGCAATGGTTACTAGAGGTATATGGCATAGTAAAATACTTCATTTCAGATTTACATCACTAATAATATTGTTCTTTGATAAATTCATAGATTCCGATACACCAAGAAATCTAAGCATTTGTATTTAGATGCTTAAGCTATGTTATCTATAAGAATCTGCAATTTGCTGCCTTGGGGCTTTGTTCCCCTTGTAGGAGAAGAGGGAGAGAGACATTTCTTCCTTGTGGGAGATGGGGGAGAATAAAGGTATTAGCCATCATAAGGTGCTCAAATGCTGTAGAGGTTGAGAGGTATTCAAGGTAAAGAAATAAAATTAATAAGCTGATTAAAGACAAGAGATGTCCTGGTTGCAGCTATTCAGTACAACTCAATAGATTTTTGATTTGCACTGTAGTACTTTGTAGAACTTGTATTCACTTGGAAACTTTCCCTGCCCATGTACAACCCTAACAAAAGCTTAATAGAAAATTCAGTTTTTCAGGCTGGAGGCATTCAGGAGACTCCTTGGAGTTACTAGCTGCATATGTTTTGGAGCCAGACATTTCAAATATTTTCCCCCACTTAACTGAAACAACCTGAGAATAATTGCCACATTTGGTGTCCACATCTATTATCTCATTTTTTCCTACAGCCAAAACAGTACTGCTGAAAGATGTATGCAGTCTTTCATATTCCATCTAATCAGGAATGTTTCCACTTGCTTTTGATAATATTGTCACCCTTAGTAGTGGTGATGACATTTTCTTGGAGAAATGCCCTGTGATTAGGTCCATTTGGACTCATTATCAAGGTTTAAGGGGTTATAAAACCTACTTTCCTTGTTGTATTCCCCTG
The DNA here is from genome assembly GCA_028020825.1 of Podargus strigoides. Lineage (NCBI taxonomy): Eukaryota > Metazoa > Chordata > Aves > Caprimulgiformes > Podargidae > Podargus > Podargus strigoides. The sequence goes on from CM051631.1 coordinate 13,642,189, forward strand.
TTACATATTAACCATCTGGCTTGGTAGAAGCTGCTTCCTAACAGTTTTTCATAATTGTGCCAAATTTCTGTTCCCATGGAAACTGTTTTAAGAGTGCTTTAAAATTTAAGAGGTGTACCATTTCCTATCTAGGATAGATCATATCTCCTTTTTCTTTAGTCTTTGTATTGTCTTCCTTTTTATTACTGATTAGTGTTGCCACCTGTCCTGGAAAAGACGAGAGTCATGAATTTTGGATGCTAGTCTTGTATCTCAGTTTCCACTTTTCTATGTTCTGAAGAACAACTTTTAACGGGTTTAAATCTGCTTTAGTGAATCATGTAAAAGCCAGCAAGGAAATTGCACGCATTAATAGAAGGTATAAGAATAGCTTCACAAATGTGTAGTTTTAATTTTTGTAAAGGGGATTTGAAAAACATTTTGCCATCCGTGATTAGATAGGTTTACTAAATATGAAAGGAATTGTTCTGATTGTATCTCAATGTACAGTGTCTGTACATATAAAGTCTTAAAGGAGTTATGTAGACTCATTTCACACAAAGGGTTTCAAAGCTGTTCAGCTTTGAAACGTGTTACCTGGCAGTTGCATAGAATAAATAAGTTTCCTGTGAATGGAAAAAAAAGATTTATCTGCTGCATTTCTTAAATATTTTCTAGAAAGAGATTAAATGTCACAGTTGCTGAGGTCTACTCAGCCATTACACTAGAAAAAATGCATGACTTAATAATCCCATCCTAGATTCCACTCACGCAGCCACAGGTTTGGGACTAAAGAGCAGGAGAAAACATACAAATTTCAGAGATGTCTTTCACTTATGAAGAGAGCAAAGGTTTTGAACATTTTTGTCTCTACATGTTGCCATAAGATGCTATTTGTTGTATGCCATAAAAAATGTCATCTTTCTTCTACTGTCTGACATAGTTTCTGTGAATTATTTACATGTGTGTAAGCTTCAGAGAGGGCTTTATGAGGATTAGGAAGGGCAGAGGTAGCCTGTCATAACAGTATCTTTATTTGGATGTAGTGTGAAAAAGATTTAATATATGATATATTTCCTAACCAACATAAAAAATGCTGCTCACTGCCAGAGCGTTGTGATTCATGGGACAGAGTCTAGTTGGAGGCCTGTATTTAGTGGAGTCCCTCAAGGGTCGGTAATGAGACCAGTACTATTCAATATATTCATCAACGACTTGGATGAGGGAATAGAGTGCTCTGTCAGCAAGTTTGCTGATGACACAAAACTGGGAGGAGTGGCTGACATAGCAGAAGGCTGTGCTGCCATTCAGAGAGACCTAGACAGGCTGGAGAGTTCAGCAGGGAGAAATGAAAAATAACAAGAGCAAGTGTAGTCTCTTGCATCTGGGTAAGAACAACCCCATGTGCCAGTACAAGTTGGGGGCTGACCTGTTGGAGAGCAGTGTAGGGGAAAGGGACCTGGGGGTCCTGGTGGACAGGAGGATGACCATGAGCCAGCAATGTGCCCTTGTGGCCAAGAAGGCCAATGACATCCTGGGGTGTATTAGAAAAGGGGTGGTTAGTAGGTCAAGAGAGGTTCTCTTTCCCCTCTATTCTGCCTTGGTGAGGCCACATCTGGAGTATTGTGTCCAGTTCTGGGCCCCCCAGTTCAAGAAGGACAGGGAACTGCTTGAGAGAGTCCAGCGTAGAGCCACAAAGATGATGAAGGGAGTGGAACATCTCCCTTATGAGGAAAGGCTGAGGGAGCTGGGTCTCTTTAGCTTGGAGAAGAGGAGACTGAGGGGTGACCTTATTAATGTTTATAAATATGTCAAGGGTGAGTGTCATGAGGATGGAGCAAGGCTCTTCTCAGTGACATCCAATGATAGGACAAGGGGCAATGGGTGTAAGCTGGAACATAGGAGGTTCCACATAAATGTGAGGAAGAATTTCTTCACAGTGAGGGTAACAGAGCACTGGCACAGGCTGCCCAGAGAGGTTGTGGAGTCTCCTTCTCTGGAGACATTCAAAACCCACCTGGACGCATTCTTATGTGACCTGATCTAGGTATTCCTGCTCCAGCAGGGGGATTGGACGAGATGATCTTTTGAGGTCCCTTCCAATCCCTAACATTCTGTGATTCTGTGTTTGCTCAAGGTGTTTAATGGCCAGAATACTAATTTCCAGGCCATTGGCTTACCTTACTTTCTCCCATAGAATCTTTCTTTCAGAAAAGCAGTTAATCAGGGAGTTGAATTAGAGCCCAATTAAAAGCTGTTATGGGGCTTACATATGTGCTTAAATATTTTCCTGAACAGTGATGAAATTGGGAATCATAAGCCTTTTGCTAAAGTTCCAATTCTGTGAGCAATCTGTGCTTATGTACTGCTTTTCATTAAGAATGTAATACCAGAAATGATAATCATATAGACTTTGTAAAGGTTTCAAAAGATGATTTACTCTTTGCTTTAGTTAGCAAAAGTTAGACAAAACAAAGTACTTTTACATATTTCTTTTTCACCTTTAGCATCTTTCAATTAGATCAGAGGTTTTCTCTAAGAATCATAGGATCCCTTCCCTTCTCTCTTGCATGGTTTCTTTTACAGTCAAGCTTCTGCTCTCTTCTGTGCTCTTCTGCCATAAAATGGCTAAGAAACCTGCCTATTATAAACCTCTGTTTATGGAGAGATATGAGCCTCACTGTAGCTACATTTCCCCTCCAGCCAGTAGTGTTTAATTCCCTCTTCTAAAAAATCAGAATTTAAACGTGCTTTCCCTGGGCTCTTTCTTGAGAGTGTCACCCCTTAAATAAATGATTATAAAAGTGGAGAGATGTCCTATTGATTAGCACATGATACAGATAGAAGGGCATAAGAGAAGGCAGTCAAGATGTAAGCTCAAAATGGAGTTTGCATACAGAAACAGAGAGTCTCTGAACTCAAACAAAAATAAATCGTACCAGGATTTCTCAAATCATCAAACTGGTACATCAAACTAAAGGTCAACAACTGCTTTTTAATCTGTTGTGAAGTCAAGGTATGGTATAAATCTGAAGGGCAGCACAATATAATTAATTATTAACCTTTAAAAATTTTGTGTAAACAGGGAAAAATAATATGATTCCAAAAACCCCTGAGTAAGATTAAGGATTTTCATGCCCACCACAAAATGTTAAGAATGCTTCAGTCTGAGCAGAATGTAAAATCAAACATTTTTTTCAACACATTTCGAAACAGGGACAAAAATGATGTGAAATTGTTTACTAGACAACTGATGCAAATCCCTTGCAAATGTCCCACTAACTTTGTGGAGCTTTTTATCAGACTCTAAATATGTCTAATTAACTGAATGAGACAGGAACTCTTAAATAACAGGTGCAAACAATTAAATAATCACTCAGGCTGTTGTGCAAGATAAGATTTAAAAAAGGTACAGCCTGCCTCTTTGCAGTTCTATTGAGGAAATGAACAAGAAAGGAATGGATCCTTAGGAATTTAATATATACCCTTTTTACTAAGAGAGGTGAACATATTTCAGTATCACGTGTTGTCTCAGCGAATGGGTGGAGGCAGGAGAGGACTCAAGGTCCAAGGGAAGTATTAAATACACAGCTTGTACTACTGCATCTTTGCCTATCATGTCATGTAGAATTCCAAACAGGTCTTATATGGCTGCTCAGGTTTACGAGGGAGAGAAAATAAAGCACAATAAAGTCTGAAAGTAACAAAAAAAAAATTCTCACTGAAAGTACAGAAAGAACAAGTGTATGAAGAAAACTACAGTTGGTGAACCTCAGTCATGAGTCAAGATTTGTTATATAGTCTGGTATGTATCATTAGACTCTATCATTTCTGAGCTGTTCATGGGGGAAGTGCCCAAGAGGAGGGAGCAGCATCTAAATGAAAAAGTTAATTGATGGACTTGTTATATGGAAAAAATCAGCAGTATGCAGCTGAAAACTGAAAACTTTTTATTCTAAATTTAAATTACAGCTTACAGACTTTATAGAGACTTTCCTATGCTGCAGCAGTATCTGCTTTAAAAAGAATACATATTAAGGCTGCAAAAAATATAATAAAAACAGTTTATATGCAAATAGTTGAGAAATTCTTGGTAATATACAAATGCACAGGAAGATTACCCAAGTGTGAAAAGGAAATTAAGAATAAAAAATGGGGGAAGGAGGAATAGTTCCAGCTGAGGTTAAACTAGAGAAGATTCTTTGGACCAGAATGGTAGAATTTATTGTAATCACTGAGACTTGGCTAGGTAGATTAGTGGGGGAGAGAAAAAAAAAAATTGCAGGATATTTTTTAGTAACAAAAATATCCGCAGGAAGTTTCCTTTCAGAACTGACTGCTGTTTTCCTCAATTCCTCTCCTTATGTGCTGTTTTGATACGGTAGTCAATGCCCAGCATATGGTAGTGTTCATATTGTACAGCACAAGTGCCTCTCAGTGTGTATTAAGGCATATATTCCTAAAGATAAGGCCAGTCTTTGTGGACTATAGAGATTCTTGTGTTCCATGATGAAAAAAACCCCATATAACATATAACAACATCATCAATGTACGGGGCCAATAATTAGGTTAGTATTGTGGAAAGGATGACCTGAGCAACACACGAGGGATGCCTCTCTGTGGCACAAGGACAGTAAAACTGCCTGTGTTTCAACTTCAGTGACAATTGCTGGACTTCCAAAGCAACACAATTCTCTGACCTGATCCAGGCTTTGCTTGTAGAAATAGAACGAGTTCCTAAGTTATCAGAACGTGGGCAGGGATAGCACTTCTGGTTGTGGGCAGTTTCTTCTTATTTTTTAGCAAAGATACTTCTGCAAAAGAGTTCAGTTTTTGCTAAAATGATCAGTCATTCCATCTCAGCTGTGTGCTATATTATGGAGGAGGAACTGGAATACTGGGAATGAAGACTTCTTCCCATGGGCACTGTACACACCAATACTCCTGGTTTTCCGCAGTGGAGCAGACATGCAATGTTGAACTTGTGTGATGAATAGAAATATGACTGCTCTTGAGCCCTCTCCCTTGAATTTTGGAAATCACGGGCTGATTTACACAATCTGCCTCCTCCTTTCGATATCAGCCTTAACAAAACTCCAGTGCAAAGGTAGCCACTGCTCTCAGAGGTGGTGATTGTGGCACTGCGGAGTGGAAGGCAGCTTTCATAAAGGTGGAAGGTTGGTAGAAAGTCTCTGTACCGAGAGAGTAATAGAATAAATCACTGAAGCCAGCACTGCTGAACATGTTGGGTATTTACTATCAGGGTTCACACCCCAAGCCTGAGAAGACTTGCAAAGGTTTAACTGTGCAGAATGCCTTATCCTGCTGTTGGCATCGGCTGGCCATTTAAATGCATGTAATTCTTTGAAGGATCAGGGACTTAATTCCCAACAGATGAAACCACTGCCAGAGGAAACAACTGTGCAGTATTCCAAGATTAAGATTCAGAAGGTGCCATGCCAGTAGGAGAGGAAAAATAAAAAGATTCAAATCTACTTAAAATGGCTTCTCTTTCCATTTGAAGCATGCTTCATCCTATTTGTGTTTGGATGTATTTTACAAAAATGCAAATCTGGCCAAAGAGCTGGATTCCTATATGTACAAGATATGAATCAGAGCTTTAACCCATTCCTGATGTATAAGCACTGTAAATATGCCAGCATATTTACCTCCTACACATTTTTTCATTTATACATTTCATGTAATTATTATAATTGTAGCAATTAAAGATACGCTTTAAGAATAGCAGGTTTTCTCATTTGAAGTACCATTCCTTTGTAGGGATTGTCATAAACATAATTTAGGAGCAAATGCTAGGAAATGTTGTTATACTATAGGAGAAGAACGCATTATCATACTGCAGTTACGTAATCATGAGTGAAAGTGTATGACAAATGGCTTGGAATAAATTGTGGATAGAAACCACTTCCAAATAAGAAATAACCTCCCATGAGTAGCATATCTAATTGCTTATCTGCCCTACCAATCTCTATGGAATAGATGGATAGTAAAGAATTAAGTAATTGCACCTGCTGCACTGAATTCAAAGATAAAAAAGAAGGCTGAAAATGAGATAGAAGACAAACTGAAGTGTAATGAAAATACAAAAACATTCATAATATATTGTTTCAGTGACTTGATTGTGTCATATCTGCCCCCTTAGATCAATGGTGGATATAGCTGTAGTGGACAATTCTAAACAAAGCTGAAACTACTTTGTAGTACCTAAGGTAGGATAAGAAAGTGACAGATAAAAAGAAATTTAAAGATGAAATTTTAAAAAATAATGTAACATCTTTTTTTGTGGCAAAGAAGGATGTTTATGAAAGACTTTTCTGAATAGATTCTTCAGTGGGCCACAGCAAGGTGATTCCCTGTGTTCCAAATATGGTTCGCAATTTTTTTGTTTACAGGGGTGTCTAGTTACCAAAAATCCAAAAGTGAAGTGCCCTACTTGTCCCTCTTGCCTTAGAAAGGAAAGTTAAGTAAGTAGAAGTATCCTGTTCCATCTTCACTCCATGTGCCCTGTCAGACAGCTTTCTCCTCGGGAATGTGGCTAATGACAGGAAGATGACTCTCTAGAATAAGGCAAAAGAATGCTTTAGATGGTGAAACAATTAGCATGAACTGCTTAATTTCCAGGCATAAACTTCATACAGTGCTTGAGTAAGGAGCTCTGATTGTAATGATAGGAATGGGAGAAACGTCAGATTCTTGTCCAGAGGAAAATACTGATCCTGGATGAGTGCCCAGCCAATTGAATCTTCTGTGCCAGCTGAACAAGGCCAGCAATGGCCATTTCCCAAAAAGTGATACAGTCACCTGCCAAGGTTTGCCTTTTGTTATATCCCTGTGGGGCCAGTCAGTTTTGCCTCTGGTCACCACATTGTAGTCTTGATAGAAGCAGCTAATAGTAGTCAGCTGCCCACAGATGATTGTTATCTTCTGTATTTTGTAAAATTTGGTTCTTAAAAATTAGACCCATAAGCCTTCTATAGCACTATCTAGAACCTGGCAAGAGGCTGACTGCCTTCCTCATCTATCAATTGTCCAAACTGAAAGAATCACAGATGAACATGAGCAAAAAGAGGGTGAAAAATATCCATTTATTTCACTTTTTGTAAAGGAATTAGTTAAAGGGATGCTGGGTACAACATTATCACTGAAACTTGTAGCTTCCTTGGGACTATGAAAAAAATCTGCAAAGGAGAGAGCTGTACAAAACATTAAGGAGATGCTGACCTTCCCTTTGGCCCTGCCTTTGATTTCAGTACAATGCGTTTCAAGGACTCTGGGTTTTGGCTTGTGTTTGGAGGTTACATGAACATAAATTACAATGCAAAACCAATTTGACTCTTGAGTCTCGCTGGGGTTAGTTTCAGAACCTTGCAAAATGGTAAATTTAGCATGTTTTTGCAAGCAGGGTTGTAAAATGAGCCAGCTTTATTTGTAACGGCATATTAGGTTGAAATTCCTGTAAAATCAAAAGAATGACAGGGAGGTGTCTTTTGGTGGCTTCATGTATTATTGTCCACATGGTGGCTTTTTATTGCTGATGTCAGAATAGTTTAGGACATTTCATGTTTTCAAATGAGATCAATAGACAGAAGGTAGTGGCCCAGTCTAGGAATGATACTTTCAAAATAAATGTCCTGTTTCACATGATTTTTGCTGAAAGATATAGTGACATTAAAGTCAAATATTGTATACTTCTATTCTTTGATCTTTTGAAGTCTGGGAGTAGGCTAGAAGAAAATAAGTGGAGTCAGTGGTGAGTTTTTTAGCCTCATTGTTTTCTTGCTGCTCAGTGACATGGACTTCTGAGGTGCTGTTCAAGAGAATGTTTGTGTTGTCAGGCGCAAGAAGCTGTGTTTGCTGCAACATGAGCCTTTGCATCATTGCCACTAAAAGCACGTCAGTTATACAAGGAGTTTTTATAAGCCCTTAAAGAAAAAATTCCCTCACTGAAATTTAACTGAGAGCTTGATTTATGGATCAGATAGCAGAAAAAATATTAACCTTTCGGTGTCTTTATTCTGCCTCAAGCTGTTTATTTTAATTGATTGCCTCATTGCATTGTTCCATGAGTAGCTGACAGTGTCTTGTTCCTGTACCCAGCTGAAGCAAAGAAGAATTTAAGCCTGCATTTGTCAGACAAGCCTACTAGTGCTTGTGTGAGCCTCTTGTGTACAACTCACATCAACTAAGGTAATCTCTCTAACGTGATGGAAATTATTTCACCTGACAAAATCTGCTTTTGGCAAGGTTATCAGAATGAAAAGTGAGTGAATGTGAAAGTATGAATAGAAGCTGGAAACATATGTCTCTAAATAGTTAAAGGAACCTGTGCTGTGAAGAATGAAAAGGATGGACTGCATGAGGGTCCAGGAAGAGGAGGCCAAGCAGCTTTAGATCAGCATTGTGCCAGTTTTGGGGGCAGCCTCATGCCAAAGTGCTCAGCTGGGAACAATCCACACCTGATTTCAAGCATTGTGCTTTTCTCCAGTGCTCAGGAGTCCAAAAGAATTCAAATGGAGTGTGGTTCTTTGGTGCAGCACCACCAACAGAGCCAGTGAAAACCAGTGTCACTTTGAAAAACTGGCTCTAGGTATTATTACAAAAACAGTTTGTGAATGCTGGGTGGTTACACAATAATAAAAGAGAATAAAAGGAATAAAGAGGAAGAATAAAAATGGCTTAATGCTTCAGATTTCACTGTACAAAACTGCATCTAAATGCCAGGTACATCCTTCCTGAGATGCAAATATTGTGCCTGGGCAATTGAGGCAACTTCTACTTTCTCAAGGGACTGTACAGACCACTTCAGTCCATACTGCTGGCCAGAGTAGCTTTGATGATAACAAGAACGTGCATGCTATTGTAATTTGCCTGTTGTGAACGGCTGAAAGCCAGAAAGCCTAGGGTACAAGCATATCCTGCTCATACTACCTTCCATGTCTAGCTTTCATCTGTCCCAGATGCAATATTCAAAGTGCTGTGTAGCAGGGGAAGAGTTGGGGATTTTTTTTTTTTTTTTTTTCCCTAGGAATGGCTGGGAGAAGCTCCAAGGCTGATTTAATTCTTTTTGTTCTGCAATTTTGCTGTCCAACAGTAGCTTGAATTTGCACCGTGGAGGGTAATGGGATTTTATTTTGTCTGTGATGGAAAAGAATGAAGTTCCGTAAGACAATTCATTTATTCATTTGTGCATTATTTTATTTCCAGTTACATTTCAGAAGGCAACACATGTGAGGATAGTTGGATGGTTTGGTGTGTGGGAAATGTATAGAGCGATACCTGGCTCTGCAGGTCAGGAAGGTTCCTACTGAAGATGATTGAAAACCCATAGTATTTTTGGAGGCAGACATATAAACGCACTGAAAAGATGAGAGTTCTTGTGACTTCCAGTAATGTGGCAGTAAGCACAGCTCAGTGCACCACACTCTCAGCAGAGCTTGACCTCAGTGTCATGCCAAATGTGTGTGCAGGTTTTGGCTGATTCAAGTCACAGGCAAATTTCCATCTGTCTGCTGAGTTCTGGATAGACATTCCCATAACAGTAGCAGTAGGCAGTAAATAGACAGCAACAATTCTTGAGATGGTTCTGCTGGAAGTGCCTGAATATTGGGCTTACAGAATTAGACAAAGGGATATTTGTTCATTTGACTAAATCACCCACCTCACTGTGTGTGTAGCTAAGAAAGGCCGACAGGAGAGTGAATTTCATCAAATGCTATAAATACAAACATGTGACTCCTAAGAAAACTTTTACATGAACTGCTGTATTAGTCCAGCGCTGAGGTCCATCTTGTCCAATATCCTATCTGCAGCTGCAACCACAGATGCTAAAAAAAAGAATGCCATAAATAGACTGTGTATAGAGTGAGTCTTCACTGCTTCCAGTTTCTGCCGATCAGTGATCTGGGGATGGGGAAAGAGAGCTAATATTTTTGACAATTTTGGTGAGGGAAATGTAATGTTGACCTACTTCTGCTATCAAGGACATTGCATTTTCAGCTTGCTTGTGTTTTGGTGGAAAGTTCAAATGGTAGAAGTATATAGACAACTAAAGGTTAGAACATTGACCTTGAATTAAGAATCAACAGTTTGTCAAATGTTTGCAGTGGACTGGAGTATCATCTGCCCTGTAAGGGCATAAAAGAACATATATCTTTGTAAAGTAACTGTAAAGTAGGTATGAATCAAAGGGTCTCTGTAGCATTTTATTTTTATTCGATAGTGCTACAGCAGCAAGCATATATCAAAACCAGCAGATGGACATAACTGATTATTAGTCTGATTTTCTGAGTTTGTAAACCTGAAAAATTAAACCATCAAACAAAGAGAAATTTTTCATGAGAATTCTGTGTGCCTATAACCAGCTCTTAAATATTGTTATATACAATTAATAGTTCGGGTCAGGGATTTAATGCAGCAGAAATATCCAGCTCAAAATAATTCACTGAGGTCTAGATGAAACATCCATTGTCCGTTAAACTTGTTAAATATACCTAAATTAAGACTTCTTATCAGTGTACTACTAGGTGGACTGTTAGGAATGTGATTTTTATTTATTTAGCTTTACAATAAGAAGGATCATTCCACAGCCTTTAGTGTTTCTTGAGCATGCAGAAAACACCCCTATTAGAAAGATACCTTTAAAAGTGTGAAAGGTATATCCTATGTTCACTGTAAGGGAATAAATTATATAAGTGTTCACAATGCTGCACCATAACACTGTGTACAGGGGTCCTGCCACCCTGAGAGGGAGCTGTGGTGTGTTGCTGAGCCTTTGCTTCCTCCCCATCTGCAGCATCCATCCCTTTCAAAGCAGAGGCTGTCCTCTCAGGTAAGGAAGGAAAGTTGACGTAGCCACATACCTCAGCTGACACAGTACAATTAGCCCGGCTAATGAACAGCCAAATTATCACAAACTTGATGTTTAATGATCATGGCCATCCAGCAGGCTAATTTCTAAAAGATCTTGGCTTTTGGCATGTCCCTTGGATATGACTGTGAGGAGCCATCTCCTGGCCAGACACTAATCTGTCCTACTGTAATGGGTCTGTCAGCAGCTTTTCTACCCTGGTGAAAACAACATCCTCATCAGAGGGACAGGTTGGAGTTTAACCATTACAGCGTCATTCTTAATGCTGTAAAGCATGTCAGTTCACAACTGTATTTTATACAAGCATACAAAGGGGAGCAGTGCATGCCATTTGTCTCCAGCTCTCAATAGAGCCTAGAGGTGACAGTAGCCGAGCAAATCCAGGGTGATGAAGGGCTTCAGGGAATGACTTGTAGCCTCACTTGTTGAGATTGAAGGAGACTATGGCATATGTCTTATAATTTTCTGAGTAAAATATGATGCCCTAATGTTGTGCTAATGTGTAGGAGAGCATTATTACTCATGTCACAGTGATCTTGCACTCAGCTGGATGGGCTGATAAGACACATTCTTCTGGCTAAAGTTTCTATTAATCAAAATAGAAATTTTCAGCTAATAAAAAATGCATCAATATATTTCATTTTAATCTTTATTTTTATCACATACTAAGCAAAGGTTAGGCTGTGATCTGCTTTGAATACGAGATTCTGAACTACTTTATCTTTTCACTATGCAGGAATAAAAAGTATGTTTTGCAAGAGGTTTGAGGTATTCTCCTCCTCTTTTTGGGTAGCAATTTATAAGCAAATAGAATTAATCTAAATACTGAGAAATAGTAATGGCATATGCTGAAGTTTTAAAGAAATAAAAATCAAATCCTCCTTTGGAAGAAGCACTGTGAAATCAGCAGAGACTAATTAATAGGAATTAATTTGGCCCAGTGAATCCTGAGGGAATAAGTGTTCAAAAAGAATATCCCAATAACCTTAATTTAAATAGATCTGGGGACAAAATTAATTTTTAATTTCCCAATAAATTTTACAATTTTTTGGTCTTGAATTGGGATGAATTAAAATTTTTTTCCATCAGACAAATTCAAACTAATAAGGGCATCAGCTGAAACATTTTTGTATGATAGTAAAAGATTTAATTAAGTTTTGGCTTCAAGACTTTGGTTCTTTAAAAAAATTGAAGCCATATGTTTTCACATAAATAATGCAAAAACAGAAATCAAAATGTTTTTTAAAAATGCTCTTTTTCTTCTAGATAAAATTTCAAGAGGTTTAACAATATTTTTTTAAAACATATATTTTGTTAAGACAGCAACATTTCTGATCAGTTTGTTTTATGTTTTTGGGAATTTATTGCTTGGATTTGATTATATCAACCAATCAGGTCTGAGCTCTATTTTAGAGCTTTTAGATCTATTTATAGTATCTGTCAAAGAAAAATTCACCGTAAATCCACACTTTTGGAAATAGAACAATTATTTTAGGAACCTTGACCTCAGAGATAATGGGCCAAGTTTTCAGCTGATGTCAACTGATGTCACTTCACAAAAAACAAAGTCTCTGACCCAGAGCTGATTAGGATTTGGGATGCTGGACTTTCAACTAAATGTTAGTGGATTTTCTGATGAAGCCTCTTTATTGCTCAAGAGTTGGTTGTAATTTATATAAATATATGCTCTGTCAAAAAAATAAAATAAATTATTTGGCACAGAAGTGCTGTTACAGTAATAAATGTCATAGACTTCATTCTCCATGTAAAAGGTACTGTGCAATCAATGTCTGTCACAGAACTTCTCAGGCTGTGGTCCATGGAGCCCTTGGCTGTGGTCTGAGGAGAACCAGCTGGTCAAAGGGAGCCAGCTCTCCTGGCTTCAAGCTGACAAAAGACATTAAAACATAACGAAAATAAATTGCTCTCCTTTTGCTTCTAAGCACTTGCTGCAGTTGCCACAGGCTTATTATGCAGTCACAAACAGTAAAGGGGAAAAATATCTGCGAGCTTGTGTGTCAGCATTACTGACTGGAAAAGTGTGAGAACTTCTGTACTTTCAGGCCACCTTTGTTTATGCTGATGAGATTTTACTTTCTAATGCTGAAACCCCAGACTGAAATTGCTGTGTATTCTTACTAGCTCACTCAAACTTCTTAATAAGGTCACTGCAGAATCAGGCTGCAAGAGGCCTCATTTATAAATGAGTGTGTTTTTCCCCTGTGGAAGACTTCATGGATCCTTGTTGTCAGCAGTTTTAAGGGTGCCTGTAAACACAAAAAGGATCATTATCGAATGTGTTATCTTCCTCCTTGTCCTTTATTTTCTGTGTTGGCTATCTACCCTATAAAGAAGTTATTTCCACCATCCAAGAGAAAGCTGAGATGTTATTGTGAAAGATGATGTTACCACTTTTGCTGCTACTGAGAGTGTTACCCACTTTCACTGCCCTGAGTGATCACAGGGGAAAAAAAAAAAAAAAAAGGCCAGGGAGGGGGATGGCAGGAGGAGGAATAAAAGAAAACTAATAGAAAGCATGAGTGTTCGTGGACCTCACATCATCAGTCTCAGCACCCAGACTGGAAGAAGTTGAATGCTCAGGTCTAGACTTCGGAATTTCCAGTCAACTTTTAAATAAAGATTATCCTCAGTAGAGCTCTGTTCTCAACATCTGCAGAGTTTCCATATCCAGATGTGTGTATAGCCAATTGTTTCCATTACATCCATTTCCTCTATATTAAACAACTTGACATTAGCTTCTGCATTTGCATCTTCCCTGTTGTTAGAAGAGTTCTGCACGCATTGGATGCTGTGAATCATTAGCTGACCTACTTTTAATCAGCTTTTATCTGGTGCCTTCTGGCTTCTTCAGAATGTACGTTTTTCTCTGTGTGTGCCTCTCACTCTCTCTCTCTACTTAGTTTTCAAAGATGTTTTTCTCCAAAATATTAACAGGAACCAGAGGGACAACAACATCAAAGTCATCATATGTTTCTTCTTTGTTTTTCCAGTTTTAGTTGCCCTTTGGTAGTGTTTTGATACAACTAGGTAATGAGAAGGGAGATTTTAAGCAAAATACCTATTTTGAAAATGTAAGTAGTTTGTGGTTTTAATATTGGCTGCATGCTTTATTGTGGGCACTGGAAACTTAGCTGAAGTGTGACCCTGATGGCAGATAAGTAGGTTCTCTTGTCTCCATTAGGAAAAAATTGTTTAGTTTTGTTAAGCTATTAATTGGAGGGTGGGGGAGCGAACCAGTACATACTGGCCTTCATTCAGACTGCACAGATCTTGCTCCAGCCCAAGGCAGAGGACACGGATCCCCTGGCTTTTGTGATATAAGAAGAGGTGTTAGTGGAAGAAAAGGCTGGAAAGAGACTTGGTAAAAGCGAAGAGAGTAAAATTGAACGCTGGTAAGGGAGAGAAGTTGTTACTAGAAACCAGAGAGGAGCCACAGGTATTAGCTGGGTGGAGAAACTAGGACAGAAATCACAGGGAGGAGAGGAATAGGATAGGAGGCTGAGAATAGAGATTAGGAAGTAGAAAACAGAATTAAGGTGTAAGTTATGAGGAATTTGATCACAAACTTCAGGATAAGCCAAACTGAGTTATTTTTGGGCTGAATCAAGATCCTGGCACTCAGCTATGTCTTGTGTCACCTTTCACATCCCTCCCATAGCAGCTTCCATGCTTGGTTACTCTTTGGCCACCTTCCTCTGGCAGCAGCTTCTGCCAAATGCAGTCTCTTGTGACCTCCATTCTCTGACAGGGAGCTGAGCTGTCATAGGTTGAATCCCTGCCCTCCTGGAAAGCCAGGCTCCCCTGATCCTCCACACTGCTCCCCCTCCTGCAGGGAGCAGAGAGGGCATTGGACCCAGCAGCTGCAGCATCTTGCCATCTGTGCTGCTCAGCCTCCAGAGGGATTGGCAGCCGCTGCTACATCCTGCCTCTGCGTGTTACAGGGCAGGAGATAAGAGAAGCCTTTTTGCCTAATTTAGCAATGCTAGCTGCTGAGCAACCTCATCTGCTCCGGGGGAAAGGCTGTAGTCTTGATGGAAGCCTCCAGAAAGCTGGATTTGATATCTCAGGCCACCCTAGACTAGATGTCTCTAGACTTTATTTACTGTGCCTTGCTCAAACCTTAGAGTGAATCCAGGATCCTTTATGTCCTCATGGGCTTTGTCTGGCCCTCAGCATTATTGTGTTTGATTGCTCAACCAGAAGAAAGCCAAAGTGAGGTTACACAGACTACTTTAGAGACAGCATTTCCTAAGTCATGTGTACTTGACTTTAAAACCTTAATGCTCTTGCAACATAGAGGTGTTTTTCCATGTTATGTGCCTAGAGCTGTAACTGGTTCATATTGATAAATCTCTATAAAAACAGGGAACTGAGTTTATAGAAGTCCTCTTGTGGCCTGTTTTTATGGTATATATGCTACTTACATGAAGACACTGTTGTATGAACATGAAGTTGCACATAGTATATGATTATCTTGGGTACATGATTAATATGTCTGGAAACTTACTGCAGAGTGATGAATAGTTATAGTTCCCTTAGTGCAAATATTTTAAAAGCTAACTTTTTTTATTTTATCCACAAGCAGGATATTACAGTGAAAAAGTCAGCTAATTCTCAAATTCTGTTAATGCAAATGTAAATGAGCCAAAGATTGGCATATCATAAGCATAATATATTTTAATTTTGTCTCTGTGGCATGCTTAGAAATCACAGGCACACATTTAGATTTGCTATTCTAAAGTGATATTTTATTAATTAGTTCAATTTATTTTTCTGGCTAAAGATCTCAGCATAGAGATGTTGAAATTTGTGCTACTCTAGAGGCAAGCATGGTTCTAAAAAACCATCCAACTATTTAGAAACTCATAGCCCTCTGCAAGCTTCAACTCAAAAATATGGCTGTGTACAAAGCAGTGGTGTATTATTAATTAAAATTTAATGAAGTTTAAAGCACTAGTTGCCACAGAAACTTAATTCCTGCCACATAAATCTGATTCTATTATAGGAGAAGAGATAAAGAACTTGTGAGTAGCCATACTTGCAAGCAGATATGCTTCTGCAAATTCACTAACAAGATTTCTTCTCTATTAAAAAAAAAAAGGGGGGGGGGGGGGAAGAAGGGGAGGCACAGCAGCTATATAAATTGAACTAATATTGGATTCAGTCCTGAAATAGCATCAGCGTAGGCAAATACCTGCCTAGTCAGCTCACATAGTGAACATGGCACATGAAAACTGTTCTCACCTTTTCTTCTTTCCAGCTAGGTACTTCCAGCTATTTGCAGCACAGTCGATGCTGCATTGCTCTCCTCATTGTACAGTCATAAGGCAGATGCAGTAGATTCCCTTTGACTCCTCTGGAAGTTTGCTGGACTTATAATTCCACATTCCCCTCACAGGTGTATATGTTATACTTTAAGACAACCATTCTGATTGTCACTGCTATGAAAGCGAAGGCAACATATTTATAGTTCAGCTGTTGATAAAGGAGTGTGACTTAACAGAACTACATAACCAACTGATCAAAAATCCTGACAAAACTCATTGTGTGTTTAAAAAATAATAAAATCCCTGCAAGTCTAACTGTCTTTAGATATTTTAGTAATGTGTATTCTAAAGGAGCGGCAATGAAACAGAAGCCTAATGCTATGTTTATTTACATACTCCAAAGGTTCATAATAAACATTGATTAGCTCTTCTGGAAGAATAAAAGGCATAAAATCTAAACCATTCTTTCTAAAGGAATATACTTTGATAAAACACCTTGAATTAAAGCCAAGATGAAAAATACTCTTCAAATGTGCATATGCTATAGTAATAATTATGAAAATAGCACAGAGAGAAAAGCTTTTTGTGCTGCAAAAAAGTCCTGTGTGGCTCTTACTAGTACTCTAAATTAGTTTATTAAAAGGTTTCATTTAGTTACATCATTATTTAAATTATACTTTTCATTTGTAAGATATGTCCTATCTCTGAATCTCAGGGCATTTTACCTGCATTAATAAAGTCTCAAGACAGCTTTAAACTTCTTGTTGCCTGTTTCAATAGGGTTTCTCTCTTACTGTGTTTGTGCATGCTGTAGCATAACTGAGCCCTAATTTTTGGGCACCACACTAGGCACTACAGTAGTACAAATCATTATTATCAATAACATCCATAACGATCTTTTTTTAAAAAATCACTCTGAGATATTACCATTTTAGCAATAAAGACAATTAATTACTTTTATCTCAGGCTTTTGTGAATCAGACAAGAAAAATCTAAAACTTACACCGATGAGTAGACTTTTGTCATATAGAAATTGATGCTGAGAGATTAGTTAGGAGATGTACTAATGTGACAGTTATTATTTCTTAAATTTCCCTCCTATTCCTGCATGATTCATCTTTTCATGACCATTTTATTTCATCTGCTGTCACCATGTTCTCTTTTCCATCTTCTTGGAACAATTCAGTTCATGGAAATTAGTTCGGTTTTGCCCTTGCCTCCCTTCCCTTAGCCATTACCAGTACTACAATACATTTTTGACCTATGCTTATATATGCTGGTATCCCGTTCTTTACTATGATTGTCAGTCTAAGGCACATCAAAGACACTGAACAAAATCTCCTTAACTCAATGGAGAGTTTCTTGGGATACCCTAAGAGTGACCAGACAGAACTAGTTCTAGTTTTACAGCTATGTAGGCATGCAATTTCCCTCACTGATTTCAGATAAGTTGTTTACAAATGGAAAATTAAATTATGTTACTGTCACAAAATATTCTGATGTTGTGTCAGATCAGGGCTCAATTAAGTGATAAGCAAGGTATATAAGATGCACACGTGAAGGAGAAAAGAAATCTCTCTGCTGAGCTACTCCTTTGAGAGACAGGACAATTGCTGCAATTCCCATAAATACCTGCTTTCTACCTATTGTTAACATGACTTCTTATTCAGAATACATGCCTATCCAATTTTACATGGGGTACTGTGTTGAAAGCTTCAATTAAATGTGAAAGCTTAAAATCAAGTAAGTATCAAAGTCATTTCTTGAATGATGGCCTCACTTTGTTGTTTAAGGCAAAGATGTACATAAACCAAGAACAAGTGTTTCAGTTAACCAGGTAAAATAAAAAGTTGTTGAAAGCCAATGGGACTTGTCCCTTAGTTATGTGCAGTAGAATTAAGTGAATAACCTTAATGCACACTTAAGAAACATTATAAAGTTGGGTTTGACACTTTGAGTTTAATCTTGTGTGAAGAATACAATGAGGTATTTTAAAATATTTTTAATCTTTGTGAATAAAGATTTTTATTTATTAACCAAATGTTAAATAAATATCAAAGTTATTAAATTTCTATTTCTAAATTTACTGTTCCTAAAAAATCAACATTTGAGAAATATCAAACTGTGTGACTCTGTAGTTCAGTTCCTCTGTAGATACAATTCTTTGTACAATATTAGAGTAGATGTCACAGGCTGTGCAGAATAAAGCAGCTTTAAGTTTGTGGTCTTTTCTAAAGATCACAAAGTGACTGGTGATAGTAGGTACCTGGAATAAAGGTTCTGCCATGCTGACTTGCTTTTTCTGTTCAGTCAGTGAGGGGAAAACTGTAATTGATAAGGGTCACAGTCCATGACCCTTATTCATGAACTTGTGAACAAGAGGCAGTGAGTAGCTCTTCAGTTTGAACATACTAGAGATGCAAAGAAAGCTAAGCATGTCAGAGATAAGGGCATAATTAGCTGGGGGAGGGGAGTCATCCTGAAAAGGAAAGCTGTGGTTTTGGGAAAAGGACAGACCAGGAGAAATGCAATGCATTTTCTGTAAGAAAGGCAGACATCAAAAAAAGATGCACCAAATAATGTAATTTGAAATGTGCGAGTTACTTGTCAGGCCAGGCAATCCAAGATCAGCTGTCTGTATCATCAAACTTCTTTATAGTCTAGTGTGCCCAGCACAGCATCATGGAAAGTTATCCTGTGTGCTTGAAATGAAGTCTCGCATTCTGAAATAGTCACATTAGCAGGGTGTTTCTATTAAACTACCTTGGGTGGCCCAGCATAGCATTGAACTGTTTTACTGCATGGTTTTGTGAAATTAATATATGGGAAATGGAAATAAATAGTTAAGTAGGTAAAGTAAAAAGAAAGAAATGTTGAAAAAGTAGAGTAGAAAAGGAAAACTTTATTTTCATTCATGTAAGTAACAAGCTCATCTAATTTCAAACATCTAAGATGTACACAGATGAGTAACAATGCCTCCAGTTTTGGCACACTTGCCAGAAATAATATTATAATAAATGAGCCTTAATATTATTGATAATCAATATAACTTTGAATAGCATGGCTTAGAAATGATTAGACCACTTTTTTTCAATTAGTTGTAATCTGGAAAATATCATGAAAGAAGGAGGAAAATGTAATTAGGCAGCCTGAGATACTTTGTTCATATGTCATACTTTTAAAATGGACGTATTACAGAATTACTGGCTTTTGTCTAATATGTGCTTTGAAGTCTATTATTTTGCTTTAGAAAATATTCTCCTGGGTAATTCACGGAAGGCAACATCTAGAGAAATGTACATGGCAGTGTAGATTAAACGTGATGTGTACACTGATGAAAAGCCGTTTAGGAGCTGTCCTTACTTCAAACAGGCTAAACTCAAAACAGTCTAAACTCAAAAGAGGTATAAGAAACACAAGGATGACTACTTTGTGGCCGTATCACTCATTCTACAAGCCACAAAAAAGTAATCCAGTGATGTGCAGTCTGTATTAATTTTGTCTAGAATGTTATGCCCAGACCTACACATGGCTGATACACGGATATATGCACACATTGAACTTTCTACCAACAGTCAGCCCTATGGCACACAGGAATCAGACTTCCTTGGTGCTTTCTCTGTAGTAAATATGTGCTCATTGATTTGAATGAAAAAGGATTAAAGGTGTAAAGCTGAGTATGAGGAGCAGGAGGACTGGAATCCTCACATGGGATCAGATTGAGGACTGTTCTTTTCTCTGTCTTGAAAATCACAAGGAAAATATAAATAACCTTCCTTTCTTGTGATATTTGGGCATTGAAGTATTGATTCTTACATGACGGAATTACAGTATTGTAACCTTGGGAGCTGTGATGAGTTGAGGATGATTGGGACCTCTAGATGTCAAACCTTGTAAGAACAATCGCAAAGTTCCAATGGATTCAAGAGCAAAGCTCAGAGTTGTGCAGCTGTGCAGAGGCAAGCGTTGAGAATAAACAATACACTTGATTATGTTAAGTAGTTCTGCAATGGAGAACTGACTTAATTCCAGATGCATTTACTTTTGCCTCCAGAATCTTCAAAGGCAGTTGACCTTTTCTGACTTCTTTTGGGGGAGAATAGCCTCTGGGTTGAGTTGGACCAGGAAAGCTGATGACATTTTAAATGAGCTCCATATATCAAAACTTAAATTTTTTTTTTTTAAAATAAAACATAGAGCAGCAGTTCGTTTTGCTTAAAAGTAGGAGCTCCCAACAAAAGAACTTTTCAAAGAACTGTATTTCCTCTTTGTGTTTTCAGAGTGGGGTAGGACTAATGAGATGTGGATAGTAAGGGGTGTTGTTTATGAATGGATGACTTACATAAGCAATGTAAAGTTTGAATTTATATTGGTAGCTTCTCAAAAGTCATCCAAAAAAATCTGTGGCACACTTCTGCAGTCCCTAATTCACTGAAACCAACAGCAGTTTCTCTTCTTCAAAAGCAAGACTGAAAAGTACAAACTTTCTAATGCAAAATCAAGTCTTGTCTGTCTTGAAAGGGCTAGATTCCAGTGCTTCAAAGTGAAAAACTCTGTGAGTATCACCACTGAAATAAATGGGGTTGTTGTGCAATGAGATGGTATTCAAGGAATGACAAAGGTTGCCAGATTCTGGCTGCTACCCAGTGGTGCATGTTTAATGAAGATATGCATATCTTGTAGGAAATGTTGAGATCATCTGTTAGTACCATTCTTCCATTAACATAAAAAAGCAACAGCTAAAAATAATATCTTATTGACATTTAATTTTCAAGGAAAAATATAGAGACAGATAGTGTGTGGGTGTTTGCATGTGTGAGAGACTGATGAATCAGATGCTTGAAGTTCATATAATTTCTCAGAAGTGTTATTCAGCCCATGGCCTGTGGGCCACTGCTGGACCGCAAGACAAGACAAGGCTGTCCACACAGTAATAACAGTCTGATAACTGCTGACTGTACCAGCTCATTTGGAAGTCCAATGATTGTGCTAATGTTTTAATTATGAATAATTTTAGTTTAAAGATTTTTTTTGTATTAACAATAGAAGTGCAAACTGCTAAACAAAAATCAACAGAGGGTATTCTGCAGGTTTTGTTTATTTATTTGTTTGTTTTTAACTGAGTGGGCTTTCAGTTAAAGCTTGAAAAACCATGATCTCAGTTACTGGGCTCCAAGTATATTGGTGCATATTGATTTCAAATAGCTCAGTTTCTCCAGAAGGATAAAAGGATGAGAGACATTGTAATAGGATGAATAAGCATAGCTCTCTTGGATTTGTTACAGTGGCAACTATTATATAGTTTAAATTTGGCCTGTAGAATTGACAAATATAAAAATAAATTAGTTTTAAAGATAAATTAGTGTAGAAGGGCTCTCCGAAGTGGAGATTTGCTTGGTTATATCCTGGTGTAAGAGAAGTGAAACTCCCAGCAAGAAAGGTGTTAAGAGCTCTGTGATACCAGAATCCGCTGTCTGTGGATCTGTCAGTGAGAGCAAAACAAACATTTCCCTTCTGTGTTAGGTTGTGCCATATTTGTGACTAAAAACCAAACAAATTATATACATTTAGGATTCTAAATTTTGTTCTTTATGACTGAAACATGGGTCAGCATGTAGGAGCTGTAAAAATACATTGTTTCTGTATATGTCCAGGGCCAACAGCGTGTTATCTTCTAATGTCAGAAATAAACCAAAAATGTAATGCATAAAAATATCTCGCAGCAGCAGTTCTGCTCTTGAGTATGAGTTTGGTATAGTTGTGTGATTCCTACAGACAGTACTTTTTTTACCATTCAGGAAATCCTCTTCTATTAATATACTAAACAGAGAAATGCAAAACGCACTTTTTATACAAAGAATTCAGAGTAATTTGCAAGGAGCCTTCCTAAATAAAGCTTATAAACTGTCACCACCTTCTCCAAAGCAGAGTTACTCTATATTCGTATTCTCATAAATGAGAACAGAATTTGACACAACGAATCTGTGTCATTGAAGTGCTGAGAAATCAGGAGGATATTTTTGCTGATTCAGAACCCTTGTAAAATAGTTTGCTATCCCTATGTGAAGCATTATGCATAAAATATTAGAATTCAAAATTGTACTATTTTCTAAGCAATAAAGTCAGTAATTCTTTGCTATTTGTCAAACTGAAAAAGCCTCGCTAGAAGTTTCTTGACTTTCCTGTGTACATGTGGGTATAATATGTAGATCTCCGAAATGGGTACTGTTGATTTTCTTGAGATGTGTGTGCATATATATTTCACTGCTCTTCAGTTATGTACAGCATCACAACCACGACTTTCAGCTGATTCACTCTGGTAATCAGAAGCAGCATGGCATTACAATCTCCACCTCTTTTACAGAAATTATCTTTTTCCTGTGTTCTCACATTTTTCCTTGTATAGATTGCTGTTGTAGCATTTCCTGCCCTCATTAACAGAACTTTCATGAGACTAAGCTGGATTTTGATCTTAGCTGTGCAAATAATTTTACTGGGTATCCTCATGTTTTCTATTTCTAGACCAACAGTGCTGTAAGCTACTTAGATAAATGTTAGAGAACTACAGAAACAGGTTTTCTGGCAGTGTTTGATAGGGCTGAAACTGAAGTTCCCTCTTTCATAGTATAGCTTCTAGACTATCATCTTACTTTCAGGTGTTTTTCTATATCAGGAGTGAAAGAAAAATAAACATGGTGGGGAAGGGAGTGGTGGTGGAACAAAGCAAACATGAAATCAAAGATCTTGCAATGTGTTAGTCAAAATATACCTCATTTGAACTAAAAATAACCTTATAATGTTTGTGTTGCTGCTGAAAATATTATTGTGTTTAATAGAACATTATACAGACTGAGAAAAGATATCTTTGCTTCTGATTGTGTAATACTGACTTAAGAAATTTTTATTCATTTCAGTACTTCAAATGCTTAGAAATAAATAGGTAGTGATGCACTTCATATCCATCTAGAACCAAGCAGATCCACAACAACTGAATTTCTCTGAATAAAGGAATAGATTGTCAGTCTCCAGGAATACAAACTTGTATTATATAATTATCTAGAGAATATAAAATAGCCTCTGAGATTACTCGCAGTGCACTCTGCTGTGTTAGGTCAGTATTAAAATGTCACTTTTCATGATTCAATCCAAGTGATTATAAAAAAAATCCTCAAACTTAAAGCAAAATAAATACAGGCACATGACTGAATTCATAGGTTAAACTCACTAGTCTCATCTAAGACATTCATACCTTTACTGAGTGTTCCTTTGAATTTAAATGTCCCTGAGAATAAGGCTGCTTTCCTATTTCAAATAAGTGGACAAGAGATCTTAAAATCTATAGTGCAAGCATGCAATCAGAATTACAGCTTTTTATGTATGTTGTTCTATATGGCTTCTCTGCACGCTCATGGGTAGTAAATTATGTGCTAGGTATTGGCAGAAATGGCTTTACCTGCTCTCTTTGTAGCCAATCTCCTGCTGCTTTTTTATTTTCTCCTCCCACCCTGTTTTCCTTTAAATATTATTCAAATATTATCCTAAATGCAAAGGGAGAACTGTATGGGTAGCTCTAGTATGATTTTTATTTCTTTGTTTTTAAGAGACGCTTCGAAGATTTTATGAATCAGTAGAAGTGGGAAAGCTAGTACTTTTTCAAAGCTATAAAATGGCAGTATGCCTTTTCTCAGGAAGTCTGATATGATTTTAGGATATTGTTGACAATCAACATGATTTCAGATATTGTTGAGTTTGTTTGCAAATACATCAGATAAACTTACTTGCTTATGTATGGTGGATCCTAGCTTTCAGTTAGTCTGGAATAATTTGAGCTAGTTTATTTACAGACTTGGAACTGAGATCTTTATCTGCTGGTCATCCCATATTTCTACTGCTCCATTTGATATCTTGTAACCAGTATCCAACAGTATGTTTAAGTGTTTTGGGCAGATTTTTTATTGTCTTTAATGCAGTTTGTGGAGTCTTTCACATGTATGAGCTTTGTACTTCATTATGTTAAATAATTTTTCCCTGGTAATTCTTAGTTCATAAAACAGACATGTTAAAATTAGTCAAATATTGTTTGTAGTTACGGTATGAACTACCTCTCTCCCCAAACCAGAAAATTCAAGATTTCCCAGCCTCAGTATTTGTACAGTTTCATGGGGCAATCTGCTCTAGTAGGTTGTACTAGATGCTGATCAAAGTCAGGTCAAAAAGATATGTCACAAGGAGCTGAAAGTCTTAAAATATTAGGTAGCTGTACATTGTGTGTATGAAGCACCTATTCCCAACAAACTGTAGCCTGTTCTTCATTTTCAGACAGTGGATCTTTATGAAAGATGTTAAATTAAATGCTATAGGCCATACTCCTTCCTTTTGCACATGAACAGTTTTGTTCTCAAAGTTTGCCATATGCAATCTGGTATTTCAGCTCTGTGTTTATCTCCCAAATTAATACCAGGTAAATTTGTTCCCTTTGATGGCAGATGGTTAGCTAGCATACATACTTTTTAATTAATTGCTTCTCACAAAATTTATCATCTCCTATTCTCAATCTCTTTTGTCTTTTAATATTAGTATAAAAATCCTATAACATTGTTCTGCCCAGCAACATGTTCTGCTTTCCTTTGCCACATACCAGAATACATCCATGCACAGAAAAAGAAAATTGCTTTCGTATTCCTGTTGCATGTTTCATGCTTCTGAACTACTTAAATATATCCTAAAATGAAATTTCCCCATATATCTGTGTTGTGTTTAAAAACAAATCTTGATTATATTCAGGAAAGTTGAAATTATTTGTGATATAAAGAATCTGCATCAAGCTATATTAAGAGCTAGCAGTGCGTGGAGTCAAAGTATTATGTATGAGTGTGGCATGGCACCTGTGCAGCTGGGTTTGGTGTTATTAAAGTGTAAGTGAAGTTTTGGGTACTGGGATGGCCTGATTTTTTTTATTGATTATAGCCTTGGACTTTCAGGCTGAATTGATATTGGACCTCAACCCAGTCTTCAGCATTTTAAGCACAGTGACTTCTGGGAGAAATATATATGAGCAAGTGCTTATGTATTTTTAAGTATCAATTTTAATCTCTGCAGGACAG
Organism: Podargus strigoides; assembly: GCA_028020825.1. Taxonomy (NCBI): domain Eukaryota; kingdom Metazoa; phylum Chordata; class Aves; order Caprimulgiformes; family Podargidae; genus Podargus; species Podargus strigoides. Next base: position 13,667,448 of record CM051631.1, read on the forward strand.
GGGCTTTGCAATGAAACTTTGTTCCAGTTGGAGTCATTCTGTTATTCCTTGGACAGAACCAAGCCCTTCCCTTTGATGAAAATCTTGTTTGCTACAGGGCCTAGAGTGGCCCGGATCTAAGCGGGGAGACGGGCAGCCATCCAGCTGCTGCTTTGGAGAGTCCACTGAGACTACAGCAGAGCCATGCTTCTGATGTAATGCAAATAGATAAAGTTAATAAAAATTTATGTCTGATGTTTGGGTTTTAATCATTCATGATTTCATATAATCACATATACGCTATGTTAATTAAATCAGATTCCCTTAAAGAGAAACACTGATATGATTGAGAATTTGGTATGTTTTCCAAACGATTTTTTTACATTCCAGAGTGAAATCTGTGTGACTTGGAAAAAAAAAAATACAACAAACCAACAACCCCCCCCCCACTACACTAACTAAATTGACATAGGTTATAGTGAAGTAGTATCTGGATTATACAAAATACAAACTTATGAAGGAGTCTTGAGTATTGATGGTCCAATGTACTCAGCTTGAATGAGGTAAACAATGTATTGCTTTATTTCTAGATACCAAATTTTTAAATCAGCCACCATAACTCTTAAAATTACTTTGACTTTTACTTATCTTACAGTTAAGGTTACTGTGTAGAATACAGAGAAATTATGATTTCTCTAAGGTTAGAGCAAAGAGGATATAAAAATCTGCAGGCGGGCTACTGTCTCCAAGATAATGTCAGTTGTCTCTGTAGCACTCTGCAATAAGCCATCTTTCTCTCGTTTTTACCTGTGTTTAAAAAACTATCCTCTAATTAGGCAAGCAGGAACAAGTTAAAAACATGTGTAGCAGCTGTGCTCTGCAAGGTGCTTTATGCATCCCAAAGCTGAGAGTCAGTGGTCCAGTTCTGGAGAATGCAGTCATTTATAGCTCACTTTGTGATATGGTTTTAAATGACCTTCACTGGCAGGAAAGGCTGCCAGTTTTTTCAAGACATCTTAGGGGATCCTGCTTTTAAGTAGGGGAGTTGGACTAGATGATCTCTGGAGGTCCCTTCCGACTCTGAATATTCCATGATTCCATGATGCACTTCCTCCATTTATTTAAGGAAATATCCAGGCCCATGCTGCACATGTTATAGAAAAATACCATAGAAATTCTGAAGCTCAGTTGGGATTCAGCAGAATAGTCCCACAGGAGACCGATTCCCTCAGAAATGGCTGGAAAGGGCATCTGGACACAGCATCCCTTCCTGTGGGAACTGCATATTTTAGAATTTATTTCATGGGATTCAGAAACTTGTGGGTTTTTTTTTCTTTTGTTTGTTGGGGTCTTTTTGGTTTTTGTGGGTGGGGTTTGTTTGTTTTTTACATAGTTCATCAATAAACCAAAACTGTTTAACAAAATTTACCTTAGGAAAACAGTATGGGATTTACTGACGTTTTCCCAAATTATTCCTTTTTGTGAAGCTTCTGTGTGTTGAAGACTAAATATTGTGTATTTCTGGAGAGCCTCACTGCGTCAGGGAGATGGTGATAATTATTTTTGTATGTTTAAGGATTATTTATATTAATATTTAGTGAGTTTCGTGGAGCACAGTTCTGTCTTCGTTCATCTATGGTCTGCAGATGGTTGTAAATCTAGCTCTTCATAACCAGAAGTTTGAGATGTATCTTACTCATATCCACAAATGGAGAGGGAGGAACCAACAGGTTTGGAGCAAGAGCTGGACCTTATGTACTGCTTTGTCATCTTCTAGGACAAAGAAAAGCTTTCATACCCAGTACGTTGCCATCTAAACTCTGTTCAGGAAGTAGCCTGCTTTCATCACAGATGCAGTAAATGTTGAGAATCCTGGGATTCAGGAATATTACTCAGACTAAAGGGCAATCTGACTGTCTCTTGGTATGCATCTTTCTGAATGAAGCAGACTTCCACCAGAAGACTTGTTTAATTGTTTCTCTTTAAAAAAGTGTATAAACTCAAATGTCTGACCTTTTATTTGTAATTAGCGAGGATTTGTGGGACAATCATCTACAAAGTTAGTATGTTATTTTTTCTAGTTTTCAAGGGAATACAATGAGCATCTTTCCCAGCCTCCTTTAGAATGAAAGTCCTCTAGCCCCTGGCATATGCAACTGCAATCAGTGACTAAGACTTTACGGGGATAGATTTTATTAGCATTCTTCATGCATTCAGTTGCAATTGTACCTATGAAATGAGGAAGTTTTGTTCTTCCCTTGAAATATATCCAAAGCAGGAAATGAAGAATTTTGTCCTTCAGGGCAGCAAAAGTAAAATTTTATGACTTTTTAAATGAGTAGGCTTATTGCTTATGTAACTTACTAGTAAACCAGCCTGCTGTATCCATGTCACTATAATCCATTTTTCTCTCCACACCTCAGAAGCCTGATTTTTCTTGAATTTTATTAAATACTCTTAAAATACCTTGATCTCTTCCAGTTAAATCAAATACTGGCTGATCCCAGTCCTCTGCTCAATCCAAATTTAAATTTAACATGTCTTTTTAGTCCCTGTTGGGTTAAAGTTTCTGTTCTTTAGCTCAACCTTTGTTATTATAATGTATATATTGCAGCATCCTATTTCTTTGCTATACAGTATGCCAGATCTAAGATCTAATGGAGTTATCTTATGAAAATTTAATTCAATGCATTCATCTACAAGTGATAAGTTTGTAGGCAATTTCTTTCCTTTGCCATCCTCTTCAGATGAAAAAACCTGTTAATGCAGCAGCTAAATGTGGGCTAGTCATACTATAGTGGGGAGATTTTTGCATTCTTCTGTATTATATTGAATTAAATTCAATCTACTATAGTACTGGAATATCTTCTGGAAAATGGCCTAAGTGACAGCACTTAGCATCCACATGTTTAATATTCCTTGAGATGGAAATCTTGGCTATGGTTAAGTCAACAAGAAAGCTGCTGTTGTTTAGAACTGAACTTGGATTTGATGACTGAGATGAAAAGAGAGCAGCTGGCACTGACTGGGAGGGAAGGAGGAGAAGTAGAGTTGGCTAATAGACTTGGAAGGAAAAAGGTTGCTAGTTAGTTTTTAAAGCAGTAAGAATAGCTTTGTTTCTAAAAGTGAGTGGAGGAACCCAGAGTAGGAGGACAAGAGGAAGCTCTTAATACAAGCACTTTGAGAAAATTCTGAAATTCATATTGTTTGTGTATACTGTATAGATGAGGGTCTGAAAAATGAAGCTATTTTCACTGGCTGGATGTTAAGACAGAGATGATTTAATTCCTGTCCCCATGAGTTTTCAAAATAAGGATTTATGTTGATTTTAAAAATAAATTTTGCCTTCTAAATGATAGGCTCTTATTAAAAGACTAGGAGTTTCAGTGACTTCAATGGTATGAACCCATTATGTACTTCTAATATAATATCCACAAAAATATATAAACTGTTTGGATTTTATTACCAGTTGACCATATATTAATTAACTGGAAAATCACTTTATTTTCTGTAATCAGGCTATCAAATTCTTCTCTGCTGCAAGTATTCCCAATATGCCAACCATTCTGCCAAGCTGTTTCTCATGCTTATTGTACTTCTGGCATTTTTTCTTTCATGTAGGAGGAAAAATATTGTCCTAATCAGTACACTTCATAGATCCTATAAAAAATAGTAAAGCTTGGATTCTGGTAAGACTTAGGGGGGTTGTTTGTTTGTTTGTGGTTTTTGTTTGGTTGTTTGTTGGTTTGTTTGTTTGTTTTAATTTCCTCTCTTCTATTACCTTCAATTTTCAGAATAGAGCAAAGGGGACTAATTTTGCCCCAGAATTTTACCATGCATGTTTCCAAGATATATCACCCGAATAACAAAACAAGACAGTACTCTTCAGAAATAGCTTTATTAGTCAGAACTGGTTGAGTATACTTCCTGGTCCAGTAATGTAGTGGTCAGGGTGGAATTTCATGGAATGTATACAAGATCTCTCTGCATCTACAGACTCTCTTAAAAAACATGAAGTAAAGAAACAATTTTGTCTTTTCTGCATTGAAATTCCAATATTGAATTATTTACCATGGCTATTTTAGCTTGACATTTAGCAGAGAAGCATAGACAATGTGAGCATTAAGAGCATTTATAAAAAAATTGTAAGCTCAACACCTGGACCATGGCAGGACAGAATATAAGAAATATCCAATGTAAACCTAGTTTAATTGTATTTAACTAAACATGTTGTCAGCTCCTATTTCTAAAACACAAGTTGAATGAAAAATCAAATAAAGAGTTCTAATAACTTATAAAAACAAAAAAAAAAAAAAAAAAAAATAGCCCTAGTGTTGAGTCCCAATCTGATGAAAAGTAACAGGAACCATTGCAGAAATCTACCTTCTTACAGTTAATTACATTGTTAGACTTACAGTGGATAAACTAAAGGAAGAGCTTCTTTTGCTCAAGTCATGGTGTGGATTCTCTGATTTTTACAAGAGTTATATCTAAATCATAAATTTAAAGTTATAGTGCAAGTCCATAGGTCTTTCTTCTTGGAATGAGCGGAAATAAGAGGCAGTATTTTACTTTTTTATCCCCTTCCTCCAAGGAAAAGAGGTGTGCAATGATAAAGAAAATATTTTGAAACCCTACAAGTGAGGTGAATAACTATATTCACGTGACTAAAATACAATTAGTAGAGCTAAACTTAGTTTTCCTCCCTTTTGTAGAAAAAACATGTTCAGGTTTTTCTGCAGTGGGAGAGGCAAGCAGCTGATTTGTTCAGACCATTGCCAAAGTAGTCAGATGTATGACATTATTTTTTAATGTACAGTTTCAAGAGCTTTGCTTTCCTGGCCTGAGTTACGAGTGTTTTACTATTAAAGCCAGTCTGACAAATGGGATATTTTTGTAGAATATTTCAACTTTAGAATAATAACATTGAAAAAAGAAAACTGTCTCCTGGAAACCATGAGCCAAAATTGTAATGTATTGATTCAATTGTCTTCAAGATATGTCAGACTGATGCCTCCTGCTAAGTTAATGGTGGGCTAGTCAGTGTCTCCAAGAAGTGCCCTGGCTTCTCTTGCTGTCCTGTCTTATGGTTTTGTGCTGGTTGTCATCATCAATGAAGACATAGACGAGACGTAGAACATTGGACAATGGAGAGGGTAAAGGCATCTGAACTGAATCCCCAAATAGCACATCTAGAAATGTTGCAATTGCTTGTTTGGCAGGAGTCAGGAGTTCAAAAGAGAGAAATAGGAAAGGTCAGGAGCTTAAAATAGTTCATCTACTGTAAAATTTACCTTTTTTATAATACACACTTATTTGATGAAAAGCGTTCACCAGTCATGAAAAAATAAATTTAGTGGAAACCCAGATTTTCCATTAAAGTCAGTTTCAATGAAAACTTTCCCATCAAAATAGCTGCTATGTACTATTAGATTTGACTCACAGTGAATCATGCAGCTGTTATTGACCAGACTTTTGAAATGGGTTTTATTTGAAGCATTCATTTACTTAGCTACTGGCACACTCTTCCAAGAAAGACTTTCTGGGGATTTTGCCATTCTTGTCTAAGTAAAAGTAATAATAAATAAATAAAACAGGTAAAATGAAATAACTAAACTGAAACCAAGATATATCCAAACTGAAGCTGTTGAAAACTGATTGCTTTTAACAAGCCCCTTGAAATCTGCAGAAAGGAAATGCTCTCCTGTTCTCATGTTGAAATCACTTTGCCAAAGCTTCTGCTTTGAACTTACACAGAGCAATGGCAGTATTGCCTGTATTTTCAATGGAACATCAAAGCTACTTTAAACAGCAAAAGTCTCAGTTACTTCTCACTTCTGCATAATTACAAAGACTAGGTAGAAATTTAAGAAAACAAAATGCTAATACAAATCAATATCTATTTTCCAGTGCAGATTACATTGTTAAAAAGACCTTCACTGCTGCAGAACAGTGCCACAGAAAACCACATTCCAAAAAATATTTTCAAGTTTTTAGGAAGTAATGATTCATTTCCTCTGATGGTTGAGCCACCATTTGAAAATTAATGAAACTGTAAGCTCATTAAAAAACTTAATAGCTATTAAGAGAGATTGCAAATGTTCCTAGAGAGATAGTGATTTTGATATCCACTCACTAAACATCAGTCTCATATATGATTAAGTACTTATCAGTGGGGAAAAAAGAAAACACAGAGTTCATAATCATGTTGTTTTCTGAAATTTGAATAGTATTCCCTATTTTCTGAATGGGGAAACTGAGACACACTCTAGCTGTAGACTCTTGGGGAATCAGTGAAAGAGTAGAATGTGGTCAATATGCTTCCAAATTACAATTAATTAATACACTGGCTCTTGAAAAATCAACAAGGAAAATGAGATTACATGGTCGAGGAAATTGAACTCCACCTCTTGAAGCTTTGGGCTTTATTCATACATACAGAATTTGTGTACTTTTGGGTAATATGAATAATCACCATTTAGAAACTGAACTCTGTCCAAAAATGTACAACAAGTAATCAATGCGGGTCCTTAATGGAGGCCAAATAAGCTTCATGAGAGACCTGTAGATTATACACATTTGTAGTGGGAAGTTGAGGCTGTGAGCTTTGACGCAGGTCCAAATGGTGACATATCTGTATGGAAAGGGATTCTTCGGGGTGAACCACTGCATTTTTATGTCCTCAGCATGTTGTGGGCTCTTCATTCACAACCAGTTTTTGGAAATGAGCAAGGATATTGTTTAATCTACCAAGTATTTCCTCATGCCTTCTTCCCACCCTCCCCCTGCCCGACCCCCCCAGAAAGCGGTAGAACACACCAACTTTAAGCTTTCTGAGCAAAGCGTTTCGGTACATATTCAGGGTTTTTACGTTTGTATTTTGTCCTCTACCTTTCAAATCCTGCTGCTGGCATCTCATACAACTGCTCTTGAAAAGGTACCCTCACTGCTCATGTGTTTCTGCTCATCTTTGTGTCTCTGAGACAATGGAACTGAATTGTACAAAAATGAAAAACACTCCTTCATTCTTACAATCTTCTTGAGGACTGAAAATGAAAACACAACAGTAAATACCTATTTTACAGGCTTTTGAAGTGACAAATACCTTTCCTAATGCATATCTTCAGGGAACATTACTGCCTGTATTAAAACATGCATCTGGTTCATTACTGATATTTATGCACAATATCAACTTAAATGACTTTATATTTTAATTCAATGCATTTCTAGTTTCCTCAAGATTAGTTCTCTGATTCATTGTAGGTATAAAAAATTAATAGACATCAAATTAAATATATAATTCACTGAGATTAATTGTGGGAATTAATCTCAGTAAAAGTGAAGATCCTAAAGTTTTTCCACTGAACATATACACCATAAAAATGGTGTAATATATCTTCTTTTATCAAAAAATCAGATAAAAGTAAAACATGGTAATTGTTGTTTGGTATAAGACATAGTAGAAAAATGAGAGAATTAAGTACAGAAAAGAACATATATTATCTTAACAACTGTTGAATTCATGACTGATTAACATTAGACCCTAGAATTAAAAAAAATAAATCTAACCACATCCCATCTACACTTTCCAGGAAAAGAGTTGGTTTATATGAAATACTTAAAACAGGGAAATGGAAGGTTTGTTGAAGGGCAGGTGGGTGAGTGCAAATGGAATAGACCAGGACTGTCTTTTGAGATGTTTTGAGTGTACTGGCCAAAATGGCTTGTCATTGATCACACTCATGCTGAAGCTAACAGTGGTTTGATCAGCCAGCTAAAACTGATCCTTTTGCCAATGGACGTATTTATGTTTACCAATTTTTGCTGATTTTATTTTTGTCATTACTTTTGTTCCTTTTGATTCAGGAGTTCTTTGTAGATGACAAATGTTTTTGCAGTAGCAACTCATGGTGTAACCTGAAAGGACTTTCAAAGTATTTTATCAAGTTCCTAAAATTATATTCTAGGTCAGCTAATGTTTAGACTTGCCCCAGGTCAAGTTGTGTTGATATTTAGAAATCACTCACAGAACTCCATTGTGGTGGTTTTCAATACAAGGTGTAGGGATCATTTCAAGCCACACCTTATACACAGTTACTAAGTTGGTAATTCTTTAGTAGTGTACAGCAGTATTCCAGAAAGGGAACTGAATAATTCAATAGCTACTTGAAATAGCAATGGGACATTTAAAAACTCAGAGTGCAACTGCCTGTGCTGGAATTTGACAGGAAGTTTAACCTTGCCTTTTTACTTTGTATCTAGTAACCTCGACTGCTGTACATCTTTTATTTTTCACCCCAAATATAACGGCAACTTATCAAATGCAGCACTTCCCTGCTTTTTATGCTGATAGCTGTTACAGCCTTGATGTCAAGCATTTTCAAGTTGAGTTTGGTCAACACTTTTCAAATGTCAGCATTTTGAAATTACTTTTCCTCTCTTCCTTCCCTATGTAATAAGAGGAAAAATGGCAGATCTACTCACAAGGTCATATGATAAGCTGAACCAGGGAGACCAAGCTGTATTTATTTTTTGAGCTACTCGTGGCTTTGTACTAATGGTTATAAAGCTGAAACGTGAGTTTAAAAAAAAAAAAAAAAAGTAAATCTTGATAATTGAATCCTTATCTGGGAAAAACATCTTGAGTTCTGCTTAAGGAATTTGTTTGGAAAATGTCAGAGTTTTATCGAATTATAGATTTATAGAATATAGAATTGACTTCAATTACATAAAAAAATTCTTATACTGATTTCAGATTTTTTATTTACCTTATAAATGAGACATTAGGTCAAGTCCTGGGTCATTGCAAAACAGAGGAATTCTGACAGAGGTAGTTGGAAAAAAGTTGAGTTGAAGGAAGGTATCCTGAGAAAGAATTTTAGGAAGTATTTTGAAATGAAAAAATGTGATCTGGCAAGGAGGATTATGGCAAAAAACAGGAGAAGAAATCAGGAAATTGAAAGACTTTTAATGTTTTTTTCTGATGTAAAACACTATGAGTAAGTCTTTGATGTCTTAAAAATAATAGAAGACTGAATACTGTAGAGATGAGGAAGTCTGTATACAATATTACTTTTGAACTGCACAGTGAAAGGTGAAGACAACATGGAGTGAAAATTTATTCTGGATGGGAAAAAGAATATAAATTTGAGAATGAATATTAAGTAGGGAATTGAACTTGAGATATCTTAGATATTTGACTATAAGAATGAATGTTAGGTGGAGAATTGAGTCACAAAGAGGTGAAGGTGCTCGTTCAAAGTCAATTTGCAAGTTGATAGAAAAATGTGGGAACTGTATGATGAAGCGGGTTGACTCTGTGGTTGGCTGGACCCGTTGCCTTTACAGTGGTAGGCATCTGGTCTTGCTGTTCCCCATGCAGAATTTATTTTGCAAGGAAATAGGGTCAATAAGGAGTTCATTGTGCACTTCAGCAGGTATCCTGGTCTTGAATATTCATGGACTCATGACTGCAAGACTCAATCAGTTATGTCCTGCTTGATGCCTTAACCAAAAGAACAGCCTTGCTGGTATTTTTCGGGAGCTTTTTACCATTTCTATGTTAACAATATGCTTAACTGTCACATGTGGAATTAAAACAGTCAGGTACTTCAGCAAATGAATTATTCCTTACTAAAAGCAACATATAGCACTCCTCAAAAAAGGCAATAAAGCTCTATTGGGATGTTGTAGTTCTCTTCTATAAGACATTGCTTGCTCGCTCTGGAATCATTAAAAATCAGCCACCTAATCAATGAGTCTCATTAGAAATCTGTCTCTTTCCTTAGTGCTATTGATTTGATCTGTTTTAGAAATCCCTATTAACCATTAGTCAATTAAACTCATGACAGTTATATAGATTAGGTAAACCTGACTACTGTCTCAGAGACCTCAGAATAGATTAAGTGATTATCATGTAAGATTCTTTTAATTAAAACACACAGTTTACATACTTTGTACACTCTAAAGCTTATATGATAAAGTCTTAAAACAACAGTAATTATCTATTAGTAATACATGTATTGATATACTAAAAACTAAGTGCCTGATAGTTTAAAAAACAATTTGTGCAGTTGATATGGTGTATGACCTACATAAAGCTGAAAGGAAATGATTTGCTGAAGAAATTTCTCTCTGTCAAATGCATTATTCCTAAACCTGGCAATCATGTTTAAATAGGTCATTAGTGTGCAGGTGTAACTGATGAACCCAATGCACCCTTGTACTCTTCTGAACCTTACAGCATTTGCCCACATTGTCTGTAGTGACCCTAGTATCCAGAGCCTCTCTTCTTGACCTATATCTCCAGTTATTCATATGCTGGGTTTATGTGTCTGTCTCTCAGAAAGGTAGGGGTGAACTGGGGAAACCTTGTCTCTTCCTCCTGTCTCTCACTTGCTGACCCTTTAGTCAGCAGTTAGTAGGTGCAAATGGCTCCTTCTATTGCAAAAAGCAGAAAGAGGATAAATCCCATTCCCTCACCTATTCTGAGATGAGAGAAACTTTCTAGTCAAAACCAGCTGTATCAGTGATTTTTCAGAGTAAGAATTCAAGTAATACCAAACCCAGGACAGAACAGATTTTCTCTGGGATACAAGCCTGAGTAGTTTTCTAAAAAAATTACATTTTGAATATTCAGTACTGTTCCTTAAAAACTTGCTTATTCCTCACATTTTCATCTGCCTTTTCAGGAAAAAAAAAAAAAAAAAAAGAGCTGAATATTTTCCTTGCATATATTCAAAGATTAAAAAGAAACCCTTTTTAAACCATCATCCCATTCTTCTAGTTCGTATTTGTAGAGATTGCAAAACAGAGGAAGAAAAATGTCAGTTCTGGCTTATGGGTGTCTACCACATAATTGTCCGGAATTGCTCACGGTTCTCTGTGAAATCCAACTGAATGAAATGCCCTGAAATAGTAGTGTTTACTTTAAATAGGTTTAATTTCATGTTTCTTGTTCACTAATAATTTGAAAAGAAGACACTTTACTTGTGTGGTATGCTTCCTTAGCTCTAAATACTCTTTCTCTTCTTTTTGAGTGCTTTTCAAATGAGACAATATGTGTTTCTGTTGCAGAACACAGTGTACTGAGAAGCACTGCTGGAAATGAATTAATTGAAAAATTTCTAACTCATTTGTTTAGGCTCAATCTATGAAAAGACTTGGGTGCTGTAGTGCTCAGCACCTAAGCTGATATTTTAATGTATTTTTAATTTCAGTCCCTAGCCAAGTTAGGCTGAAAAGCATTCACTATCTTTCCTCATGAACTGTTCCTAATGACTCTCTTATCAAGGCTTTCTTCCTTCACATCACAATTGTTTTAAGTGTAATTATATTATACTACTATTATACTGAAATTAAAAATGCTCCTTCATTGTTGTTCCATATGCTTTTCTGAAGTGTCTAGTTTCTTCCATTTTAAAAAGGAGCATGTGATATATATTTCTGTGACAACTGCTGATACAGGGGCTTATGACTTCTGTAACTTGCATTAAATTGTTGCCAATAGTGGGGTAATTTTTACCATGCTCTCTCCATCCCCATCTCTCTTACTATATGTGCAGATATATAGGAATATAGAGAGAGGCTTATATATATGTGTATGTATGTCCTATTGCTACTTTGCAGGTTTGTGGATTCTTTGGGATCGAAAAGGCCAGTATCTCTGGAATTATTACTGTGATTGTGCAAACCTTTCCAGTATCTGTTATAACTGTTGGTCTTATTTCAGTAAATAGCTACTGTTGTGCTGCAGCCAAAACTTGTACAGACATTTCCTGGGTAAAAATTTGTGCTGAATTTTAGATGTCCATGTTCATATGTCTACATCTAAGGCAGTCATCACAGCTCCTGGCATATAGGGTAGAGTAGAAGTGGGCACTTTCAGGACTGTTATATCTCATCTGAAGACAGATTACTAAAACAGTTCAGCAAAAAAGTGTTTTCGAAATGCCTTTTCTTTCCATTATCTATAAAGGAGGTCTATAATTAGATCAGACATAGATGGTTACATCACAGAAGTCTAAAGTTAGGTGATATGAATCCCACACTAAAATTTGTTGTCAGCAAATTTTAGATGTAATTCTGAGAAATGTAGGTACACATTTACAAAGAACACTTTGAAAGAGTTGGGCCACAGATATCTATATCCTTTTTACTTTTTACTGGAATTACCAACAGTTCTGATTTCTCAGCCTAGCTCTTGTCCATACAGGAAATATAGCAGTAGCCATGAAAAAAATAAAAATTATTTTTAGGCCTATTAATTTAAGCAGTTAACTAGAAAACAAGCTTTTAAAAATAAACCCAAGAGACAAACTCTGCATTAAGCAAAGGAATCTGAAAATTGACACAGTATCAGCACCTGCATGGCTACAAAAGTTATAACCTTATAAGGAGGTTAATCTTATATCCCTTTCATGCTGTATAAGGTGTGCAGAACCTCTTCATGCTAATAAACACATCAAGGCAAAAAAATCTCTGATCAGCAGGGATACCACATCATTAAGATATTTGTTATATGCTACCAAAATTCACTCTCTTGACTGGTTGCTGTTCAAAGCCATCTATTTCTTTTTCCATCCTCCACAAGTAACTAAGATAATGTCCCACCTGTACTGAAACCTCAGTAAGTCTCAACCAGTGATACTCCTGTCTGACTTAAGTGGCGCAAAAGCACTAGAAACTGATGTCCTAATTTGAGTTCTGCTTAACAGGAAGCTCGAGAGACCTGTATTGTGGGCTTTCTAGATCAGTCAGTGGCAATTTGTGAGATACTTCAAGAAAACAAACACACACATCTCCTTTCCAACCAGCCCCTGTGACTTGATCTAGAAATTGGGATATGGGGGCACAGAAGTTATTCCAGATAGTTTTAAGTTTTTTGTGATTTGTTAACTGACATCTAGGAAATGTGCAAAACCAGCTGAGAGTCTTTGATCTGTCTCATTTACTAGAAAGATGAAGTACAGATTAAAGCTATATTCAATGTTTGCTCAAAGATCTAGAGATGAATGTTCATTTGATTCTGAAAGTAAAATTAATGCCTAAGAAAACCACACCATGACCTTTAGGAGTCCCTTCCATTATTGAACCTGTCAAGTTAGGCTTAGCAGATGGTAAACTTGATTATGGAGAAATTTTCTTTTTTAGTGTACAAACAATAATGTATTAACTGCTGTTGGTTAAGGCTTTGCTTGAGATGTGAGTGGTTGATGTCCTCATGACAGATCCATAATTATGGAGATATTGAGGAAGTTAGTGCACTGGACGTGTGTCTGACAGAAGTGGGATCCAGGCACTCTGTTGCTAGTGGGTTACTGAGAAGCATTGGACACAATTAAGTCCTGGACTTCAGTGTTATAATAGCAATTCTGAGAAATTTTAGATATTAGTTAAGTAGAACATAAGGTCACAAGTTGTTTTTTACATTCAAAGAATGTGAAATTATTAGAAACAGATTATTCATAGATGTGTCTCAAAACTATATTAGAGCAAGTTACTTGATTTTCCAGTTTATCTATTCGTGAAGTCTGAAGTGCTTAGCAAGAAATGAAACAAAAATGTTGAAGTACAGCACATTCTTCATTTTGACATATCTATGGCTTATGCTTATCAAAACATTAATCTTTAATTGATGTTTGAAATAAAGAGGCTAGTGCTCATTAAATACAGGATCTGGAAAAGTGGTTGTGGTTAATTAGTAAAATGTGACTTGTTTATGGATGGTAAAAACCATTTGAATGGCCTACATGTTAAAGACGCTGATAAATTAATTGTTAATGTGAAATATCTTGTTATTTCTCATGATTCAGAAGTTAAAACTGTAGTTCCAGATTCTTAAAGGTATTTGGGTATACAATTTCCACTGATCTCAGTAGGAGCTTGATTCAAACTAGTCTAGTTAATTCTAGGAATTTACCTTTCTCTCTACTGATGAGACACATGTTCTGGAACAGCGCCAAAAAATCTAGCCCCTTTAGGATAGCTTCTTATTAGGATCAATTACTCATATTATACAGTTAATCCTGACTATTATTGGCCTTTCTTTCATGTGCTTTGTTTATCCAGAATCTGACTTCATTTACCCAGGGAGACACTCTGCTTTAGAGGTGATGGGTACTGATAAGCACCAGAGACAGTGTGAATCAATAAATATGTCCTTGGCCTGGTCAATCCACAACCTAGATAAACAGCCTATGCATGATAAAACCCATGCAGACCCCTCACTGAGGGAGTCTGGGCTGCATACCAAGATTACCTACTGAAAAAGTTCCTTATTATTAAAGTAACAGAATCCTATAATAGGTCTGGTCCTCAGCATGAAATCTCTGGCCAACCTCCAAGTTCCATAATGTTCTGATATAAACAAGTCTTTTGCTGGATACCAAAGACACTTCCCAGAGAAGAACTGAGAGTACAATTGAATGTTTAGACCCTGCATGGGCATGGGGTCCTGGGAGTGCTTACAAGGAGAAGGGTGAAAAAAATTCTAATGTGTATTGTCAAACTGAGATTTGCTATATGAAATTAAAGAAAAATTATGAAGCTAGAGAAAACGGGAAATCCAGGAAGCATACTCACTGAAAAATACACAATTCTTGTCATTTTGAGAAGAAAATAGTAAACCAAGCAGAGTTCCACTATGTCTGAAGAATGCTGGTTGACACAGGAAAATATCCTCCAGTGATTAAGTCACACAGTATTTACAAAGGAATTCAGCCTTGTGATAGTCTATTTCTACAGCTGTTTAAAACAGGAATTATATTATGGGAAAAAACTCAAGTTTTAAGAACATTAGAAAACTACAATGTCAGAATGTTTTCATTTCTTTATTGTCCTTGAAAAAAAATGGAGATGCCTGAAATTCTGAAAAAAAGTTAGAATTTTGCATTACACTGCAGACCATAATTACAAGAGATCTCAACTGATTTAATACTCAATTTGCCTTTTAAGTACTGCCTCTGCACCTTCTGAAATAAAGGATTAGTTTGTAGGCTTATGTAAAGATGGAAGAAAATTGGTTTCTGACCAATGTTTAATTTAAGCAGAACTTGATTCTCCAGAAGAGGTTACTGTGAGTTCTGGGGAAGAAAACATTGCAGGCATCTCTGAAGATACTCTTTTATGAAAGGAAATAGGAGTCAAAAAATCTGCAGGGAGCCACCTCACTGGATTAAAAACATGTATGTACTGAAAATTTCCATTGAGGTGTTTAGAAAATAGATGGTGCACAGTGTTGTAACATTTCAAAGAAAATCCTCCATATAGTAACAGCTTGCAGTCACTAATATTAATTAAGAACAGAATGCTGAACTTCTCTGCAAGTAACAAAAATATGCTTCATGCATGTATTTATGTCTACAGCTATTATAATGCTGCAAACCTTTCTTACCGTTGACTGAGATGCAATGTCATGAGGCATTTTTAAGAATTAATTTTATTTGAAGAATTAATTTTATTTTTACTTTTGTAACTGGTACAATTGTTTCATTTAACATGTCGAAACGGCAGGAGTGTGTTAGGCCTTTCACTTTTTTCCTTTTTAAATACTAAGAGTGATTATTCTCAAATACATAATGTTAGTGAGTGTTTTAATATTTGAAAATTGGATTTTGGTTGAAAGATATCAAACAGAACTGAAGAGTCCCTGCACTGTATGGTCGCAGACTGAACCATTAGTTTCCACTACAGTAATGCATATTGAAGTTACTGCTACTTAGATGGTATTAATTTGATAACTCTGACACTCATATTTGAAAAAGAATTTTAAAAAAGATGCCTTTGAAGAAAGATGCTAAATATTTTTTTCTGTGCCTCTGATACTCTGCACAAGAACCCAGTTTTATGTATTTGCCCACTATTCCAATCCACTGAAGAGGTCTGGTGGTTCATGGGACTCCTGTTGTCTTTGAATCTTCTTAGAAATTGTTTTGTTTCTTTCAGTGAGAGCCAGACAGATGTCAGCCTTGGCTCTGAAGAGAATAGAGAACAGAGGAAAGATAGGATCTTAGCTCATCTCAGCTAAAACTGTGACTTTCCCAAAGAGCTGTTTACTTCAGAATTTGCTGCTATTCTCTCCTTATGTTAGACTGTTATGTACCTCTTTCTTCATGAAAATAAATTAATGTACTATTTTATTTATACTATTTACAGTTTATTACAACAATTTACTGATACAAGGAAAATTATCTCCCTTTTAGAGCTATGGAAACCTAGTCACAGATAGCATTTTATGTTTTGCATGACCAGGACTAAAAACCAATCACAAATAAGAGTTAGTAACCATTCTTCTGCCCCACAATGTATTTATTTCAGTGCTGTTAATGATTTAAACATTATTTACAGGAGCACACCCTGGAAAGGGAATGGAGAAAAAGGTAAGGGAGACTGACAACTAATTTCAGGAGAGACAGCCTTAAGAACAAGCAGAGAATGAGAAAAGAAGTTGAATAAAATAAAGGACTTTTTTTTTGAAGTACACAGAAAATGAAGGTCATGGTCTGAGTCTACAGAGCCTTTAAAATATTATAAGAAATCTTTAACAGATTCTGGAATGAAAGATGTGGAAAACCTAACAAGCTCATTCCACAAAGACATGTTTACACTGTCTTAAAACTGCTAAAAGAGGCTTTTGGAGCTTGCTGATGCAGGGATGGGCAACTTGCTTTTCCCTTTCAAAGATATATGCCTTTAAGAAGAGACAGAAGTAAAAAGAATTATTTTGTAATAAACACAGTCTCTGCAATGCTCAGTAAATGGAACACTTACCAGAATGCAGCTTTTATTTCAGTACTTTCAGAATAGCAATTGGTACTATAGCTTAGAGTGCCAGTGTTCAGCTTCTAAATGTTTATGCCCAAGTTTTTAAATGCTAATTCCAGCCATAAGATAGCGTTAGATGGTGACAAATTAACTCTAAATTTCTAAGACAGCTGTATGTCTTTACTGTGAGGGTTCTGAGACACAGTCCCAGGATGCCCAGGGAAGCTGTGGTTGCCCCCTCCCTGGCAGAGTTCAAGGCCAGGTTGGATGGGGCTTTGAGCAACCCTGGTCTGGTGGGAGGTGTCCCTGCCATGGCAGGGGGCTTGGAACGAGATGATCCTTGAAGTCCCTTCCAACCCAAACCATTCTATGATTCTATGTCTTCCTCTAAAGGCTTATTACTAGAACACAGATCAATAATTGCAAAGGGGAAGAGTAACCAAAGAAATTCTTAGTTTTGGTGCAAACACATGGGGACTCATCCCACATGCTCAGCACAATTCTGTGAAGAGGCACTGGAGGAAGCTCTGTTAGAAGTGCACCAGTGTAGCCTCAGTAGTGAATTATACTGTGGGGTGTTATCATTAAGATGAAGTGATTATCCACCCAGAACTTGGTCTGGCATCATGTGTCACATGCACAGAGCATCTCAACTGGAAGTAACCAGCTTGTTCCCACTCGGAATATCAATGTATGCCCAGATGTCTCTGAAAACATCAGTTTGTCCTGAGAATGTCCTGTCCTCTATATCTCTTTCTCAACCAGCTGAAGCAGGACTTCACTGTATCTTCACTGTATTTTCTTTTAAATACAAACATTTAATTTAAGAGCCATTTTGGAAGCCTGCATTGAAGAGATCTCTTTGCAAGTGTGGAAGAATATTGACTATTCTAAATATTTCTGCCTCTCTTGCTGATATTTATCCTTCCAAAGGATTTCTATGCACAGAATCACAGAATCGCCTTGGTTGAAAGAGACCTCTAAGATCACCAAGTCCAACCATTAACCTAACACTGCCAATTCACCACTGCCCCACATAACCTCAGCACCTCACCTACACGTTTCTTAAATACCCCCAGGGATGGGGACTCCACCACTGCCCTGGGAAGCCTGTTCCAATGCCTGGCAACCCTTTCAGTGAAAATTTTTTCCTAATATCTAATCTAAACTTTCCCTGACACAACTTGAGGCTATTACCCCTCATCCTATCACTGTTACCTGGGAGAGGAGACCAACGCCCACCTCACTACCCCTTCCTTTCAGGGAGTTGAGAGAGCAATGAGGTCTCCCCTCAGCCTCCTCTTCTCCAGACTAAACAATTCCAGTTCCCTCAGCTACTTCTTATAAGACTTGCGCTCCAGACCCTTCCCCAGCTTCGTTGCTCTTCTTTGGACACACTCCAGTAGCTCAATGTCCTTCTGGCAGTGAGGGGCCCAAAACTGAACACAGTATTCAAGATGTGGCCTCACCAGAGCTGAGTACAGGGGCACAATCACTTCCCTAGTCCTGCTGGTCACATATTTAGCACTGAATATTATGAATTCAGTTTAAAAGTACTGCACAACTACTCAGCAACTCATAGGTTGCCAGAAATATTTTTTTCCTCAGTTTGTCAGGGAAATAAATGTAATTTGAAGACTTTGAAATAGAAATATGGCTTTAAACTCACATATCAAATCTCATTCACACTTTGGCTTGTGAGTTCATAGTGTGGACTGTAAAATCTTGTTCAACTCGAAAAGCCAGAGTAAATAACAAAGAAAACAAGCAAAATGTGGAGACGGTTTATTTCCTGTGTTGCTGTAATGCCAATGAGTTCTGTATGCAGCCATTGACTGTCACTGGACTCAAGGCTGTATAAACAGTGCAGAGACTTGCACAGAGAAGTTCAAACTTGATGTTTATGGCAGCAGGCAATAGAGAAATAGAAATAAAAGGCAGTACGTGGAATTTGGAACAGCTATAAAGGGCAAAGGCTGGAGGCAAGGGGGGCAACTTATGACTGTTACGTAGATATCCCCAAATGCGAAAGAAAGCATACAATTGTTAGAAATAATAAATCAAGAGGCAAATTGGAAGAAAGAGTGAGCATTTCAGTAGTAAATGTGAGGTGGATTTCTTGTCAAAGACATTGAAAGTGAAGACAATCAAGACAAGCTGTTCATACTTAATGAAATAAAGTGGACCTTGTAGAAGTATCCAAAGTGTGGCACTAGAGTAAATAGTTACAAAAACAGTTTTCACAATGAGTAGGATGCAGCTCTATTTGCTTGTTTAAAAAACAAATTGCTGAAATTGAGACAAACATAGCAAGAAACTGGATGAGACTTTGGATAAGAAAGGCTGTGCTATGTAGAAACATGCAGGAAGACTGTGAGAAAGCCTTTGCTTTCTAGAAGAAGACATGAGAAATAAGCTACCTCTTACTCAGCCATGTCTTTCCCAGTTGTTGAACATGACCTACAGCTAGGGCTCTGTAGCAAGGAGCTTGGCTGGGAGGAAAGCCCAACAGTTGAGCTGACTCCAAAAGCCACATAAGCTTTCATCAGATTCTGATGATAAGTTTTGAGGGTTTTTAAAATGTATTTGGTCAACACTTTACCATGAAATTTTCCCTTTTAGAAAACTGCAGTTTCACGATGGGACCATTGAACTCCAGCCACTTCTACGGGAAGGGAATGCATGAACACCTTCATGTTTTGCCAGGACACCAGGCGCTAGAGAGACAGGCCAAGATGGTGTTTTGGACAGAATGAAAGTTATTACTATCCTGATTTATTTGGAATTAGCTCATAAATCCTAGTGGGAAATGAAAGTCATGATAGCGCTGAAATATTTATTGGTCTTTTCCTTATTCTCTCTTCTTTAATTATACTAAGGTAGTAAACAACTTTACTCTCAGTAAACTGCAGTGTTTGAAATTTAACTCTCCAGTTCTTTGCTCTTGCAGATTTTAGCTAATGGTATGTGTGTTCACGTGTATGCCTGAAGATTTATCATTGTAACTCTTGTTAGCCTGAAGAGTGGCCTCGTGGATAATTTCCCATGTAGCGTGTTGAAATCTAACTTTCTTATTAACCTTAAAGAGATTCACAGGGCTAATCGCTGGCACTCCTGTGGGAGGTGAACCCCAGTGTGCTGTTTGTAAACAGGTTCTTGTGATTTCTGAGACATGTATCCATAGTTCCCCCAGAAGTAACCAAAATAGCCTTTTAGTAGATATGGTAAATGTTTTAAAATATTTAAACAAAATAAATACACAAATCATAATAATGTGTAAGTTATCATTGGCTGATACTACTGTGATTTATATGTGCATTCATAAAAGTCTGGTTTCCAGCATGAATATGCAAAATGTGTGCAAGAGTTCAGATGCTTTCCGATGAGGTTTCCTTTTTCCTATCTTTGCTCACACCAGTGGTCCTTGCTAGGAAAATTAATCAAGAAGGGGTAACCTGTCTGTGATTTTTGATACATCATTTTGATTTTTAAACAAACTAGAATAGGACTGTACTGAGCTCTGGGGTTACTCTGTGTGGCAGGAAACAGCTGATAAAACCACTCTGTTTTTTTCTTAAGCTTCATATTCCACTGTGTAAGTGACACTGTTAGAAGAGATTTGGGAGATGAACTTTCTCCCTGCCTTTTTCTTCGTGTTAGCACTGTCTGGTGTGACTCAGCTACATGTCATGGAAGCTTGAATGCCTCCTACAGAAAGCACAGCAGAAACGTCTGAGATGAATAGGAAGGATTTATTGCTCGGGGCTGGTGGGCAGCAGATGGTGATCTGGGGTAGATCTCTCCATGTGCTCAGGAAGCAGTTGCAGGGAAGGGCCTTCTGCTTTTGAGTAGGGTCAGAGGTGTCTTTCAGCAGGCATATAGAGATGACCAAGGGAGGATGCAGATGATATGGTGCCAAAAAATGTTCTTGGATTCGTTGTCTCTGGGAACAGAAGGTGGAATCTCTGGATGAAAAGAAAGGAAACTGAGGCAGGAGGCTATAGGTATTGCAGCCAAAGTTTACTACAAGTCTTCTGAGGGAGTTATTTTCCTCATTACATGAAGATGACAACCCTTAGTAAAAAGTCTGTGAAATTTGGATCAGAACTCTGTGATTAGAGTTTTCAAGGCATGGATACACAAACGTTTGCTAATTTCTAGTTCATAAGATAAATAAAATGAAGGTATGTGCACTTGTTTTAAAGTGTATATGCTGATGTTATATTTTAATCCTTCCTCTGTGATTTAATGTTTGATTCTGGGCTCCCCTTTTAGTTCTATTTTTACAAAAATAAAGAAGATTTAGACTCAAGAGACTAGCACAGTATTGTTCTCCCTATACTTGTAATTATCATAGGATATATATTTTAAAGGCACAGTCTCTAATATCTGAATCCCTGATGATCTGATCACACATGCTATCTCTGCGGCTGATAGACTCTCTTGAAATTTTCTGTTGTATATTCCTATGGTTGATACATGGTCTATTCTTCAGCCTCTAAAGAAGTGTCCTGAGTAAAGGTCTGCTCTGAAAGTGCTCAAAATTCAGATATATTTAGAAACACTTGTAACTGATGCGTTTTAAGTAGTGCCTTTTCAGCTTCAGCTTGGAGAAACAAACTTAGCCTGAAAACACAATATATAAAAGGAGTTATTTAAATATTTAATTATAGATATAATAGTGGTTTGGTTTTTTTTTAACAAGTTGGATGTTCCGTATTTTTCATTCAGTGTTACAAAAGCTTCTGTTCTCCTATCTGGTTTTCTTTACTGTAAGTTGCTCCTGTAAGCCCTTGATTCAGTATGGCATTTGCACCTACGCTTTATTCGTATGCATGTGATTGTTCCCTTTTGGGGAGGAGACGAAGTAGGGAAAAGATGATTATATACTTTAGTGCTGTGCTGGATTGGGACCCTGACAGTGATTTTTTATCATAGGTTTCTTGCCTTGGATTTGCTGGAATGTGTTCTGTGGCTTCTAGAAGGAAGTGATTTACATTTCATCTACAGCCTTATTCTCTTTGTACGTAGCATCTTGTTCTGAATACTTATGACTGGTAATAGTCTTTGCTGAAGAGAAAATTTACTACCAGGGAAAACCGTTTGTGGATGGGTTTGGCTTTTAGCACTGTGTTCAGGAGAAGGGACTGCAAGTATGCTATTTGCAGCTGCAAATGTTTGTTATATAAAGTTCATTAAGAGAAAATGAAATAAATTACATACCTTCCTTTTTTTTAAACAAAAGTTTAATTTGCACCAAACCCACTTATGCAGTCAATTGCAATAAGTGTACATAGGTTAAAATACAGAAACTTATCCAAGGGAAAGTGTATAATACAGCAGTATTTGTCCAAGCAAATACCCCATCTTAAGCAGTATTATATAGCTACCAGTCTTAATTCATGCCCCTCCTACCAGTTACGTGGACAAAAAATGATTTCCCATTTAGCTTACTTGAATTGGGCATGAAAGGAGATGGAAAGATAACTGCAAAATTATTAAATGTTTGTGCAAATCATAAGGTAGAATTGGGATGCTTTTCTGATACAATTGGAGAACACCTATTTCAAAAGTGAGTTAATTTTAGGAAATCGAAGCAGCACATTTAGGAAGGAGATTACTCAAAGTTTACATCACCAAAAATATCACTGACGTGACTCAAAGTAATCATTGGCAATTCATGTCTGTCGTACCCTTAACATTATTTACTGAACATAGCAAAGTAAATTCACATCAACAAGGTTAGTTTGTGTTGATTCTCCTGGTGTTAGTCCCCTAGCTTTGAGTAACGTTTTCTGTATGATAGAAAATTTAGAGCAGCAAAGGGATGATGTAATTATTGGAGTGCACGTTTACAATTCTACATGCTGTCATTCAATATGAAAGAAATCTTGATTTGCTTCCACTTGATGTTGCTGATTCTCTTGAAGATTAATTTTCAATTGGCTTAATTTTTATCAGAGTAGTAACTTTAAGGTAAAGTAAGACTATGAATACACACTGCATGGAATATCCTGTTATGATGGCACCCTAAGGAGAAGCAGCTTGAACTACTTTGCAGGTGTCTAGGGTCATCAAAAACAAGGATAAGAAAAGGAAGACGCCTTATTGCTTGTATAGATCTGCCAGGTCACACTACTGAAACCTTTCATTCTTTCACACTGAAGTCACATAATTAAATCTCTGCTCATGTCTACCTCTGCAGGTTCCTGAAAAAAAAAATATAAAAATTGCTAGAATAGAATCCCACTGCATATGTATAAAAAGGCACTTTCACTAACTTATGTGTTTTCATACAGAAACATCTGCCTATTTTAGGAACAATGGTGCTCTGATTGTGTTGTCTTGTGACTTTTGATGTCCATATCAAGAGAGAAACCAACAGTTGTGTTCCTCTATGCAGATGTAATTTCCTCTGAACGTGTTCTAGCCAGTACCTTGTCTAAGACAGAGGGAGAAAATATGTGTTTGAATGAAAAGCAGAATTACATTGCATAGGTAATGAAGCTGCTGTGCAGGTAACTTTAATTCTGATGCTCTCTAGAGCCTGATAGCTTGCCTTTGCGGTACATTAATAATATTCAGAAGGGGATATAAGTTTTACCTATAAAGAGCTAAAATTCACATAGCATGATTACTAGTTGAAAATATATTCCCTTTTTCAGAGAGTGAAAAAATCTTATTAACCAGCATGGATTTCTTTTTTTAATAGATTACTGTATACTGACACATACATGCATTTTTGTTACCTGGCTTTTTTTAAAACAAGATTTTAAATTACTGTCTTCTAGAGTAGAAACTGAAATCAAGTTGTTTGGCAATTGTGCATTCTAGCCATCAGCTAGGTGGCTGTAAATCATTGCAAACTGAGCTCTGTAGCTTTCTCCACGAATAGGTCCATGAATTGTTTATGTTTTGATACAATTTCAGCCACCACATTCTAGTTGGAATAATGTGAAAACTAGAAGAACGAAACCCATAAAACTGGTCAAAACCTTTTGGTGAAACCTTTTATCCAAGTAGACAAATTGGACTTTTCTACCCTAATGCTTGACAAACTCACTTCAACAACAGCAACAAGCAAACAAAAAAAAAAGCTGTCAGTGTTCTGGTTCAACATTTCAGAACAAAGCAATTTTTCTGTTTTCCTTTGAAAACCTAATTGGTTTGCATTTAGAGTTATCACATTAAATATGTTAATTTAAGAATACTCAAATATTTTTATTTACTTGAAATAATTTTTATTTTTTAATTTTCTATGGGGGATTTCAAAATTGGTGGTTGAAAGCTTTGTTGTAAAAAGGAGTTCATTCCCTTACAACTGATGCACAGAGAAATTACCTGTGACCCCTTGATTTGGCACCGAGTGAGACTAACTAGACTGTGTTCAGTTTTGGGCCCCTCACTGCCAGAAGGACACTGAGCTGCTGGAGTGTGTCCAGAGAAGGGCAATGGAGCTGGGGAAGGATCTGGAGCACAAGTGTGCTGAGGAGCGGCTGAGGGAACTGGGGGTGTTCAGTCTGGAGAAGAGGAGGCTGAGGGGAGACCTCATTGCTCTCTACAACTCCCTGAAAGGAGGTTGTAGTGAGGCAGGGGTCGATCTCCTCTCCCAGGTAACAGTGATAGGATGAGGGGTAATGGCCTCAAGTTGTGCCAGGGAAGGTTTAGATAAGATATGAGGAAAAAATTTTCACTGAAAGGGTTGTTGGGTGTTGTAACAGGCTGCCCAGGGCAGTGGTGGAGTCCCCATCCCTGGGGGTATTTAAGAAACATGTAGATGAGGTGCTGAGGGACATGGTTTAGTGGTGAATTGGCAGTGTTAGGTTAATGCTTGGACCTAATGATCTTAGAGGTCTCTTCCAACCAAAGCGATTCTGTGATACCCTTAAGAATATGGTGTATGCAATTGCAGTGTTTGCTGCTTATTCAGATAGGTGAACTGTCTTTTGGCAAATGCTTTTATTTGAGATGAGCCTCTTGTATCCCTGGCTGCCATCCCATGTTGCTTTGCTGTTCTAGCAGGAACACTTAAATCTGTTTGCTTAAGCATTATGCTAATTGACTTTTACCATCATCCTGAACTGTGATATGGAGACAGGACCAAGCTCAGCTCTTCCCAGACAGTGTAGGGCAAAGCTGGCCTCCAGGAACAGCTGGTTCTGCATCCAAAATACAGGCATTTCTGTCCTAGCATGGCATCAGTGCATCAGTCTGTACTACCAGTGCTTAGAGCTACATGGGACAAATGTTCTCATTCTCCAGATTTGGAAACAAAGCTGAATTTGAGTTTTGTAGCCAAAGATACTGCAGGAAGAGGCAAGAGGTCTAACCATTCTCAGTGAGGTGGTTATGGACCTGTGTCTATGCAGGGTTTCTTGTTTTACAGAATACTTTGGAGGTTTGGGTCTAAATGAGAAAACATGAGTTCATTCATCTCTGAGAGTTTGTTTTGATCCCAGAAGGTGTCAGAATAAAAAACTTTGTGGCTCAGTGTCCTGTCTCTGGCAGAAGCTTTCAGGAGATGCCTTGGGAAGACTGTCAGAGCAGGGCTAGCACATGTCCTTCCCTAATACTTCCTCATTTCCAGCTATTTTGTGTTAACTTCCTGAGCCTGGTGTGGTTTTTGTTTATTCGTTATCCACCAGTCAGCCACCTACAAAGAAGAGGAACAGATGCTGTTTGTTTTGAGCATCAATATTGGCTGGCTTTTGCATTCTTGAATGATCAATCCCACTTCCCCTTCTCCATGTTCATCACGGATTTGAGAGACCTCTGTCATATCCCCTCTAGTCATGTCCTTGCAGGCCAAAGAGTTTGTTATTGTGTATGTGCGGTTACATCAGAAAGGCTGAGGTGGATATATGCTGGATAAACACAGTACATTTACAGTCATGAAATAAAATTGAATTACATTAATTCTAAAAACTGGCAAGGTGAATTGGGATGACAGTTACTTGTCTTCAAGAATGAAACACACTGGTTCTAGATATAAAATTGTTCAACTTCAAATATGCATTAAAATTACAGACCTGGCAGCTTAATGGTACTCTTATCACTCTGCTAAATGTGGGTATTTTATCCAAATACAGAGTCAAGTTAAGCTGTGTAAGTTAGGAAAGCTGTTGGAATTGCTTATATTCATAGGGAAAAAAAAGTAATCTGTATTAGTTTAAATTGTCACTAGGATATTTTGCATGACTTCTTTACTAGACAGTGCAGGGAAATCATGTCTGCTCTGTTGCTGTTATATTGAAATAACTTCCTCATCTCTTATGACTGTTCATCATGTTTGATGGCTTTTCTCAAAGCTCTGCTCCCAGGCTCTTGTTATTGTGAGAGAATCTCAATTTTCATTAAAACAAAACTAAAACCCTACAGCCTTCTTGATGGCAAAGAGAGGCTGAAAGCGTGCACAATGTACTTCAAAAGGTTTAAAAATAAAAGACTAATGGAAAGTCCAATTGAAGCAAATATCA
Organism: Podargus strigoides; assembly: GCA_028020825.1. Classification (NCBI taxonomy): domain Eukaryota; kingdom Metazoa; phylum Chordata; class Aves; order Caprimulgiformes; family Podargidae; genus Podargus; species Podargus strigoides. Next base: position 13,693,667 of record CM051631.1, read on the forward strand.
CAATTTTGTGAGTGCTCTCCCAACAAATTTTTGAACAGTTAGCAATTTTTCAGAAGTTAGAAATCCTATATGAACTTAAGATACTACTATGAATACTGGCATATACGAATATTGCAATTTCACAGCTGGAAACTTGAGTAGACTCTAAATGAAACACTTTACAATTAAATCATCCTTCAAGCATCCTTCTTCAGCTTGCTGCCTTTTAGATCTTCACTGTGAAGCAAAATCCTGCATTCCTTTTGAAAGAGAATTAAAGATGAGGGCGGAGAGAAAAATTAAGATTCAGTTGTGAAAAGAAATTCAGATAAGTAAATGGGCAGCCTCTTTCTCTTTCCTAATCTTGGTACAAATGTTATTTAATAAGATACCAACAGCATTCAATTAGCATCAGTCTATGTAATATGCTACAAACATATACGCATGAGGTCGCACTCATTTAAAATATTAGAGGTGTAATTACTACCTGGGTGCTACAAAACTACGTGGAAGAATACACTCTCACAAGCATTCAGAAAAGTGTCAAGAAAATGTTCCCATCTGCTATATGATCAGACTAATTTTACTTTAGATCAGTCTTCCTGTTAAAACAGTCACTTCAGTTAAGAAAAGGACACATTCATATCTGTCACTGTCTTTAATTTGCAACACACATACTCTGCACTTTTGAGAAATTGTAAATGATTTACAAGTATATGCTGCTTTACTCTTCTGGGGATTCACACTTGAACTATTTAGTTGCTTCATGGCTTTTTAGTGAGGTTGATTTATCCAGCAGCAGTAATTGAATAGGAAATACCAGTACCCAGCAGCTGTGAAATTTGAGACATTTAATGTGTAGCTGATTTGATAAGAAAACTGGATGAGAATTCCAGGCTCAAGGAATAATGTAGTTTATTAAAGTATAGAAATAAGTACTGATTCCATGAATCATTTAGATCCATTTATTCCATATTGGAAATATTGATGTAACCTTACTGACTTAAATGCAGCAGCATTTACATTTTATACACAAATAGGGTGAGGAACAATTCTTGCATATCTCTTGCAGCAGTAAAAAACTATTTTCTGAGACTTTTCCATGAGACCATATGTGGCAATAATTCAAATTCCAGAATCATTTAAAGCTTTGCAGGGCTTTATTGGAGACAAATTAAAGATGCTTTTAATTCATGTCCATATTAACTCCATAAAGTTTACCCCGATCTCTGTGATTAATACACTGCTGTGTTGTGTCTCAGACAAATAACTTTGATATTGACCAATTTAATGCATGTTACTTCCTCTGCAATTAATCATTATGACAAGTTCTCCTAAAATAAAATAAAATAATAAAATAAAATATGGAAGTAGTGGAGAAAATAAAGGACAGCTGCTACATTTACTGGCCCTGGATGACTGGAGGGGGAGGAAGGGGTTGTGTTTATCATCATGCTTTTCATTAGGGAATGAGCAGGAACAAGTTTGCTGTGTTATGATCTGGCCAGTACACACATTTGGTTTTGCCTATGGCAGCCTGATCTCCATGTCATCAACAGTAGCTTATTCTTGCTATTAATGCTTTCAGAAATTCAGGAGCTATTCATACATGCAAATTCTGCTGTGCAATAAGCGTATCTACTTGCCACAGGATGCAGCAATTTCTGAATACATAGACTTCCATAGTTCACAAATTAAACTCTCTTAAAAGACAAACTGTGTTCAGATATGTCTCTATCGACATATGCATTATGAAAGCAAATTAAATAGTGGCCTGTTTTATCTAGTGCATAATAAACCCTCTTCCTATTTCTTTCTGCTAAAATTCTTGTCTGTTACTTGGTCATCTGCTGAATCAATTATTTATAAGGAAGGAGGCTATAACCTTTTTCATTTGGCCTCTCTAACTCCAGGGTATTTGATCTATTCACAGAAAGTCACCTCACTTCCTGAATTCCTCTTCTTGGAAATCAGAGGTCAGGAAAAAACTGCACGCTCGCTGCATCCCAAAGTACATCTCATCTTTGCTCCTTTTTCACATATTTTTTCCTCTTCTAATTTTACTCTTTTTTGTCTTGTATTCAAGGGACTTTGAACTCCAACAGAAAGAACAGATCCTCATACACCTTAAGTATGGATCATATCCGCATGTGAAAATGTTAGCAAACAGGCTATCAATTACATTTCAGTATGTAGGTATATGGGTATTATTCTGTCTGGGGAGTTGTATTGCTTTTAAGCAGGAACTTAAGCCACTGACTCAAATCCCACTTGACAGTACTGTATCAACACAGAATAAAAATAACCTCTCCTTAAGCAAGAGACCTGATGTTTGGGGCAGAGTGCAAAAAAGGGTGAAAAAAATGAAGCGACAGTGTTAAAGTTTCCTAGAACTTTTTCAATGGAGTCCAACTTCTCAAACCCAAAAACTGCTTGTAGGAATTTCCATTGGGAAAGATTCTTAACACAAGGATGGAATTCTAATAACAAGGGCAATTCCCCATTATGTGTGAGCTCTGACTGTAAGAACAGATTGGCTCCTACGCTGGCCAAAACTGGAGAGCTAAAAAATCAGAAGCATCATAGATGACAGGTCTGGAGTTGACATGGAGTGGGGAGTGTCAGTTAGAAAGGCATTTAGGGAGGTGATAGGTCTGTGAACAATTTGCAGCTAAGTAGAGGAATCTGTTATTGGATGTAAATGAGGAAAGGTGGGCTGTTTGTTAGTGAAGGGCTAGGAAAGCCACATCTGCAGCAATACATTGAATGGTCATAAGTGAAGGGACACCCACACGATTTTTTTTCAAGGCCAAAGGGAAGGTCTTTACTGTTAATGAGATTCTAAGTGATCACAGAAAGCAGGCAGAAACAGAACACTTTACTCACATTTAGCATATAATGATGATGAGACCACACAGAGCTGAGTAAAGATTTCATTTTGGATAAGGTGAATTTCTGTGACTCACTGATTGTTGAATTCAGTTATATTGAGTATGCTTCACTTCTAGGCAGAAAAAGGGGGAAAGGAAAAAAATACCTAAAATAGATCCTTCTAGAAGACTCTTCTTCCATCTACATGTTTCTCCCCAGAAGTGGAAGAGAGAATAAGAACAAAGATTCTCTGAAAGAGAAAGGTAAACCAACTTATGTTTGTTAGAAAATCAGTTGTTTTAGTAAATTTGTTCTTTTTTTTTTTCTTTAAATTGCAACAAGTAAATAAGCATCTGTTACTTATTTACTATGAACAGAATTATCTCCTCCACAGAAGCATACGAAGTACTATATGCTACTATAAAGCCCCGTAGCTGGCAGTGATATATCCGTATGTCATTTCCCAACAGTAATACTTTGATTTGTTTGAAATTTTGTGATTTATTCTTTAAAAATACCATCAAGAATGTATTTGGTATGCTCTCAACCAGCTACTGTGACTCAGTGCAACACTTTAAAGACCAAAGTGTTATACTAGATTTATACAGAGTGTGTAGCAATATAAGTTTTCACAGTGACTTATAAGACTGCATGTTATGATGAATGGGGAGCCCTTTCACTAAACCTGTTTGAGGTCAGGAAAATGTATAAAGAAAAAAGGGAGACACTAATTCGTGTAACACGATTCTTCAGCTGAGATACATATTAACACAATCATCTCAACTACACATCTCCACCAGGACACAATGAATAGTGATCCTTCAAATTCAGTTTCTTCTGGAAGCATGGGAAGGAAGACCAAAGAGGGATATTTCAAACTGTTGGTGGAACTTCAGGGATGCTTGAAGTTGATATCGAAGTGCAGGGTAAAGGCAACCTCAAATCAATGTCATACTAAATATAAACCTATTCACTTCTTCCCAGTGTAGAATATTTGAAATGTAATTTTATTTTTCAGCTAGACAGCAGTTTCTTGTCAATAAACCTTTGATGAACTTACACACAGACTGTGCGCAGTACACATGCAGCAGGTCTTGGCAAGTGGATTCACTGTTTGTTGAATGCATGCCTGGTTGGGCATATATGCTTTTTCTCCATAATTTAATGAGAGGAAAGAGAGAAGCCTTCAGCTTTGTACTACAGAAAGCCTCATGCAAGGCTAAAAGTTCTGCAATTTTCAGAAGTCAGTTGTATGTTAGAAAAATGTAATAGAAAGGAAATTGTTCATCAGTAGTGGGCTAATGAGATGTGTTGTTCACAGAACCCTCTGTTCTAATGTGAGGATGGAGGGATGGCTGTTCTTGCTGTACCTGCATCACCTGTGCAAAACAAGTTGATGAATAAATGTCACATCTGGTAGATTTGTAAATTGCACCTTAGAAAAGGGATCTCCTGCTCTTTGCCCTAATGTCCTTTTCTTCAGAGATCAGTGGTGGCACGGAAATGCCATCAGAAAATTTCATGTTCTCCTCTTGAAAAGTCCTATTGGAAAGTTCCAAATTAATAGCACTCAAATTTACAAACTGATAGGCTTGGGGACAATGTCTTGTATCTTGTTTGTGCTGAGCACAGGAGCAAGAAACAAAAAGAAAAAAGATTATAAGTAATCTGCTTTTTTTATCAACTTTCTCTGCCTGTTCTACACAGTTATCTGTACCTGAGCATGCTTATTCCAGTCTGGCAAATCACAGACACTGCATTTGTCTTAATTTCTGTTATTAGTATACACAGATATCTGAAGCAGAAAGTAAAATATAAATCTATAATTATTTTAGGTCTCCAGTAGATGTAACTGTGAAGCACCCTGTCCAGCAGAACGGATAGAATAGGAAAGAAAAATTCTGGACATTCATTGGCTTCTTTTTTTAACTCTTCTTGTAGCTGTGATATTTGTTAACCAGCTGCTATGCACACAGCTTCTTCCTTTGTCACTGATCTGTTGCTTATGCCTACAATTCAAGGGAAAAGTGTGAAAAAAAGTGTGATTGTTATTTGAAGCAGTGTAGTTTGAAATGAATATATTTTTCACAGCTCTGAGGGAAGGTTTTGTTCACAGAGCCCCCAGATACCTGTTTGTAAGTAGTCTCAATTTGTTCTTTTTCTATCTGGAGTGTAAAATGGGAGATGAGGTTAACCACCCCTCAGTAAAGCTTTGCCTTGGTAGTTCAGCATCAACAATTTCAAGCTTAAATAAGCAGTACTTTAGGTACTTCAAGAACATAAAGTGAAATGGGGAAAGGCCAAAATGCATAGTTTTTATTCTCATATTTTTATTAAATAGAAACCTGGATTATTTTCTACTGGATATGGAATAGTTCTCAACTTCAGTATATCTTGTCAAGCACTGGTGTGTGTATAGAAGTAAGTCCAGCAAAGAGAAGCATTGCAGACCTAAAAGATAATAGACATGAAGGAGGTGGAGGAAGAGGGGGAAACCTATGTTGGATGGGTGTTTTGTGTCCATATCTAAACACAGAAATTTATCTTGTATTTCTTGTCGGTTATGGTGTTTAACTTGAAGCTGTCTTGTCTTTTCTGTTGGAAGAGGGCATCCAAAATAAGAAACGATCATACAAGAATGGAAGGGCTTAAGGAGGTCTACGAAATGAAACTGGCAAAGTAGCAAAGGCAAAATAAACTAGCTAGGGCCAAAATTAAAACATGAATAGCTGTTTCTCTAGCATTCTGAAGGCTGTAACTGATTGTAAGTCCCTGTTATACCCTAAAATTAACTATCTCTCTGTTTGACTCACCTCCTTTTGCCTAGTGTCATGTTAGAGGTTTCAGTCATTGGACAGCTTGTTTTCATTTCTTATATAAAATTAAGCTGAGAGTTATGACCTTTTCATTTAAATGTTATATTTAATTTTGTGGTTTATTGTGAGCTGCAGAAAGCACTGTGATAATTTCCCAGCATCTTGATCACACTAGGGCACATTCTTTCATAGCAAAATAGCTGCAAAACTCTCTTAGGCATGAAGAAGAACAATATTTTCTTTAAAACATCTAATATGGCTCTGAGATGTTTACCCTTTTCTTAACTGAACAATACTTCCCTTTGTATTCTAAAAATAACCTTCATGGTAGCTTGCACAAAACAGCATAGTATTCATAATCTCAGCAATCCATCATTATTTGTGGCTTAACTGACCTGCATTATTTTACCTGTGTGTTCTATGACATGGTCAGTGTTTGAGCACCTTTAACTAGGGCAATTCATGCTGACATTTATGTTTTCAGTTGTAATTGCTTTAGTACATGTCTTTGAGGAGTTTCAGGTGAGACCCTGAACTCAAATAAAAAGAAATAGATTCTTGACCATATATTTGCTCATAAATTTACAAATTAATGTACAGAAGATGAAACATTCGCATTAAAACATGACAACCATCAGCCCGTATCGATTAAAATACTAAAATGAGCTAATAATTTGCCATTTGCCAAACTCACTGAATGTGTTAACTTCTTTTGCTCACCTGATTTTGTTGCTTTGGCAACATATGCTCACTATATGATGCAACTCTGCCTCTTTATTTTTCTTTCTAACTGAAAGTTCATAAGATTTTCTACATAAATAATTCTAACAAAGATGATTCACAAACCTTTTGTCTTCATTTATTAGCTCTCTGTCTGAGAGCATAAACGTAAATTCAGCTGGAAGCTAGTGGAAAAAAACCCTGCAATCCTTCCACAGTTATCATGTAGTCTTTCTTAGTGTGACCCCAATCATGCCAATTTATAGCAAAGGCTGCAATAAAATTGCCACACCAAGTAAACTAAAAGCACAGCACATTATGTTGCCAAGCACCATACATAAAAGATTTTTTACAGATGCCATACTGCTCAGTGTCCTGAGAAAAAAAATCATTATTTCAGGCTCAAGAAGACTAGATTAAATCTCATATGTTTCCCTCGAGGGGCGCTACTCCACACATACAAGTATCACAGGCATCTTCGAAAGAAAGTGTGCTGACCACAGAGGTATAACTACACCTTCTAGGCATGGTGATCACACTGAAAACAGCAAGAGATACCAGCAGCATCTGTGAGCAGAGTAATTTTATCCTATAATGTCCATGAAGCCTTTCGTCTGTGTTTGTGCACCTCAGAGGGAGTCTCTAGAACCTGATGCTGGTGGGACAAGCTGCAAGGAAGCTTTTTTGAAGAACTGGTCCAAGAGGAGCATCTTCAGTGAGGCTTTGGACTGAAGTAATGCTGAAAACCTTCAAAGGGGTCATTAAGCCTGAGACTTCTGCATGTGAGGGAATGAGTATCTACAGCAATAAGTAAAGCTGTTGACACTCTAAGGACTGTAATCTGACCACTGAAAAGGAAAGGACTTGTACTGTCTACCCAAAATTTAATTCCATGGCAATCTTTAAGGCAAGCTGATATAGTAGAGCAAGGAATGCATTGCTTCCAAAAAGACTAGGAACCACAGAAGTTATAGTAGACTATATTTTCACAGCTGCATGAAGAAACAGAGTGCCACAGCCGCTCTTGTTCATTGTTCTTGCTCTTCTTGTGGAAGTGCTGAGGGTACTGATACAGGGCAATTTGCAAGCATACAAATTGTAGCAGGCTGATTAGGAGTACCTGAAGGCATTCTCCAGGAAGTGAATGTAGGGGGGAAAGGATATAGTGTAAAAAGTGGAAAACAATAAAAATATTTTTGCCAAATGCAAATAAGCTAAAGAGAGAGGATTATTGAAGTTGTCCAAGGGTATCTCTCCTTGCTGTGTTAGGAGTTTTTCTTCTTTGAAATTGGTCACCCTGGGCTGTAACAGCACACTCAAAGCACAGCGTAAGTAATTGCTAAGGAGTATAGGGAATACTGGCAATGAGCAGTATCACACCACATCAAGGCTGCTGACAAAAGCACACTACGCATGTCCTTTTCAGCACCAGTCATTGGATTAGAGACCATGCAGATAGAAATGAACATGCATTGTAGTAATTTTCTTGGCAAACTGACAATCTCTCTATAGCTAAGAGAAATAGAGAAAAAGAGAAAAAATACTGTAGGCAAATAAATAGACTTTAGCTGGTTGTGATCTATACAAATAGAATGTCACTTCCTATCCATCTGTCTCATGGGCTCCTGCAGTTACATGTGGCAGGGTTTTAGTGCTCCTTCAGCTTGAACAATGAAGCAGAATGGAAAATGATCATCTTTGAGTTACTCACAATTTTTTCTACATTCTGCATCTTCAGTAGAGTTAAGTTTGGCCTTTTGCTGGGGGAAGAGAGCAGATCCCAGATGTAATATAATCACACAGTGCACGAGAGAGTCCCCATGATGCCAATGCTGGCAGAAATGCTTCCATTTCTTGTGACCTATATTTCACTTCAATACTGTAACTAATATCACTTTGGGCCTGAAAATGCTTGCATACCTTATGGGTAGAAATACGTACAGTGTTTTCACCAGTTTCCTTGGGACTATTCTTAAGAGTGAAATCACTCATGCAATTGATTGCAAGCTTACAGTTTGGGGGTCTAATTTCACACTATAATGAGTAACTAACCTGATTATTTCACCTTCTTCTTCCCATATTTGAACACTTTTCTAGAGCTGTGGTATTGTGTAAGGAATGAGATGTTTGCATCATGCTTGTGTGCTAATGAAGACTTGATATTTGCTATTTATACACAATAATCTCCTCTAGCATATTTAATATAGAGCAAAATATTCCTGTTAAGGTACAAATATGTTACTGATGTGCTTCAGTAGGGATTCCTATGCATCAACAGTTTTATAGGTCACTGCAAATAAGCACCAAGAAAAAAAGTGTAGTCTACCACACCTAGACTTATCCTTCTATATGACAATAACCATTTTTAAGTTGTACAGAACAGAGTTGCCCACCCTGAATCTCTTCTGTGAACTTTTATGTTGAAGCCCAGAGCATGACTCTGGAAGTCATGTTAGAACATGCAAACATCAGTCTGAAAAAAGGACCTTCCAATCATTAACTACATAAGCTTATAAAATATAGACAGACTGTAGCATAATTTTTAAATTCAGAAAGCAAGCAAGAAAAGGTCTTTTTTATTTTTTCTTTTATTGGGCTCTCCATAGAAGCAGTTCTCCAAACCCCATGGTTTCAGAATACCCCAGGTCCTCTGTCCAAGAGTGTTATTTTTCAGTAGGTAGACAGAGGAGTGTAAGTTTAGAAATAGAGAGCTTTTCTCCCAATGCTTTATTCAAATGTCAAGAGAGTATGTAAGGGTTTCCTGGGAAAAGTAGCACTGGGGAATATAGTTGAACAAGAAATGAAATGGCTAAACGTGCTTTGGAGGCATGTTAGAAATTAAGTAAAGCGTATTTGTTTATCACCTTATATTACCTTTTCTTTCAAAGTCGTCTGCTCTAAAGTCTGGTCTAATCCCTTTCATTTTATAATCATAGATGTTTGGCTTCCTGCATTGCTTTGATCTGGGATGCAATTTAATTTTTTTGACCTGCTGAGCCTTTTTTGTTTTCACAACTCTTGTTTGTTAAAGATTTGATTTAAATGCATGTTCTAGGGAAGTTATCTGAACCCCAGAGTCTTTTGTGCTTAACAAGATCCAAAGCACAGTAAACTGACATATGCCTCTCTCTTGCAAAGTGCTCTATGTGGCTGGTTGAGATCATGGCCATCTGTCATTTAATACCCGCCAAGTGCCAGCTGCAACTGTGGCACTGGTTCAGTAGCCTTCAGTACAGTACCTGCTGTGGACAGCTTTGCAGCCATATCTGAGGTCAGAGTTGGGATTGGCTGTCACGAAACACAGGAGGGATGAAATATAGAATCTTCCAGGAAGTTGTTTTTTTTGTCTGCATCATCATTAGAGAGACACCTGGAAGGCCCATGTCCTGGAGGGTCAAAATCTTCATTAAAATATCATGTTTCTGAATGTGTGAAACTCTGTTCTGGCCCTGCATGTGCATGCTCTGAGTGTCAGTGCTGGCTATGAGCTCTGTAGAAATTGTTTCACTCCTTTCTCAGACTGTAGGTAGTTCAGTTGGCATAATGAACTTTTACACTATCTAATAATGAAAAGGGATTGCTTCAACTTGCAAAATAGATTGTAAAGAGTTTTATCACACAGTATCACAAGGTATGCAGCTCTTGTGATAAGGTTTAGATGATTTTCTCACTCAAAACAAATGCCTATGCATCCCAGAGAGCTCTCTCAGCTGGAGCTGGTAGTAATTTTTGACAGCTATTTTTCTGTTAACAAATATCCATTTTTCCATCAGGCCTTAGGTAAAAGCCTGGTGGGTGTGGCAAAGGGTACTCACAAAAGCTAATCTTGACAGACTCCCTTTACAAATAATGGTGAGTTGTGTTAAATTGCTTTTTAAGTGGGACTTCTCTCCGTGACCTTTCTCTTAAATATGATGGCTTCAAAAGTCTTTGCAAATGCCCTATTCACCTTGCAAAATATTTTAAGTGGGCTATGTTCTTAGAGTGACCAGCAGCCTAAAAAAAAATATAGAATGTGGAAACCTGGCTTAATGCCATTGCTGTGTCATTCTCATGTTACAGATGTTGTTGCTCCAGCCTGTGGGCTAAATGGGAATGTCTTCTCCACCCCTCGACTTTTCACAGAAATCTGTATAAGGTTCTGCTTTTATCCTGAGTCAAAATGGGATGGCTTATGAAATACCAATTTTTGGAGAAAAACTATTTCTCTTATAGATCTATTTTTAGCAGTATTTAATATTATATAGTAGAGTTGGTACAAATTATGTTTCCTAGCCCCCAGTGGTAAATCTTGCAGATATTTTTATGGTAGTTTTGGCTGCAGTCACCTGAAAGGAAAGTGCAAAGTTCTGTTAAACCAAGTTGAAATATTTCAGTCGTCGTTCTGGCTCACAAAGCAAAACTCCTATTGTTTCCATGGTGCAAATGATTTCACAGTATTCTTGGAATCGTTATCCTTTCATGGTTTCACAGGCTTTACAAGAATCCCATGTGAATGTCTGACTTTGAGTTTTACTTACTCTTTCAGCAGTTCATATCATAGAGTGGCTTTAGACAGCTCATGCTAAGAAATCATCTCACAGGTTCTTAACATGAGTAGTCCCAAAATCTAGTTTCTAACCTGTCTGGGAAACAAATCTCCATTTCACTACTGAAATACTTTTTCCAAAATCCACTCAAATGGGAAGAAGAGTTGAAGGTCATGACTTAACTAGTCTCTTCTGAAAACAAACCTGGAGTCCAGCAGGATCTGAGTGCCAGGAGGAAAATATCTTAGAAAAAAGAAATTATGAGACAGAGTTTAGTTGAAAAATGTTAAAACTATGAAATTTATTTTATGAGTTTTGGTTCATCACTAATTTTAAAGACAACTAATAGTTATACTCAAGTCTGCAAGGTTTGCTGGTGTGCTTGAAATTAGCTTAGTGTCTAAAGGTGTTTGGATAGTGGCATTCTAAGTCCCTGATCTGAAGTTAGATGCCAGGGACTCAGATACCTAATTGACCTAAATGGATGCAAACTAATGTACCCACATTATTTCATCCTGTGAGAATCTTGCCTTGCAGCTTAATGAAGTGTTTAAATTCTGAGTTTTGTCGGCCCATAAACACGTAAATGATCATAATTTGATCTGTAGCAAGCTACTAGCTCTGATCAGCAAAATTTAATAACAATATCTTCTTCTGGGAATAACGACCATAAAATCTAACTTCTGTGTAGTCTTTTTCAGGACTACCACTCCTACTAATTCCTACCAGGCTTAAAGAACAATTTTCATTTTATATGGCCAGTATAATTTAATACTACAAAGTAGCTATTTGTGTGTATATCTGTATGTGTGCATTACAAATTCACAGAAACATGTTAAGTGCAGTAAGTTGAATTCGAACAAATTGCTATAGAAGTGTAGCATTCAGGTTAGGTATAAATAGTCCTGTAGCATTATTAATAGATGTTGAGTCGTCTGGTTTTCAGTTTCCCAATTTGCATTTCTCTCGAATGTTGGTAAAATGCAGGTGAAGTGTCCCTTTTGAAAGAATGAGGTCTTTGTTCTGTAAAACCGGGAATTTCTGGGGATAAATAACTGGGGAATAATGTGTATTAACACATCTGTAAGAGTCTGATTCAAAGCCTATTGAAATTAAGGTTTTATATACACCCCTGTATTCTGTTAGAAATTTGTTTACCTATTTAATCCCTTTTCCATTTGGGAGGTGGAGAGTGGTGAGGCAGATAGAAATCATAGACTTTTCTTCACATTTCTTCCCTTTTTTGTTTCAGTTACTCTTATATCTGTCGATAGGGTTCAAGAAAATTTGTCATGTGGTAAAATCACAAGGACAATTCTTTCCACAAGACTTGTACAGTATTACTTAGTGGTATGAATAAAGAGAGAGAATTCCATGGGTAAGGTGAGCTCAGCCCTTGAAGACTTTGCTGGCCAATCTGTATGCACATGCTGGTTGGTCAGTCAGCACAACCCAGTTTTGTCCGGTCTGCACAGTAATTGATAGATAAAGATCAAAATTCTACAAAACAAAAGTTTTACATTTCAGTTAGAGGCTTAATTTAGCCATAAAGAAGCTTTAAACATATGCCTTTCTCTTCATTGAAGGGTATAGGTCCTATCTCCTTTAGATAATTTTATAAGGTAGCCATTATTTCCTGTGACAAAGGAAATTCCAGTATCTAGAAGTGTTAAAATGTATTATGTCAAAAGTATCTCTGAGTGTCTATGATATATATATATATATATAGTGTCAAGTACATTTTAATATCATAGTGATATGGGCTAGTACAATGAATTAATTAAAAGGCATTGAATCAGAACACTTGGATGAGAGGAGATGGGCTGGATGATTTAATATCATCCTACTTTGTAAACATTATTATAAAAGATACCTACATAATTGCAGCACTGAATGAAATGGATTTTTTAAGAACAGAAAAGTGCAATGAAGAATGTAGCTAATGTATTACAGATTATTCATAAACACTTTGAGTCAACAGATTTTTCACCTGTCATGAGTGCAACCCTCATCCTTAATAGCCTGAAATTTTTCATAAATGGAACCTTTTTTTATTTTCCCCAAGAAGAGCTCCTCCACAGCTTGTCACTGTTTATGTCATTCCTTGTGCCATAAAAATTGTTCCCTCCATGATGACTGTAGGACGCTACCATAGCATTTCATCAGGTTTTTCTTAACAAAGAAATATGAGTTGCTAGTAAAGGTCTCTGTTGGAAACAGAGATGGAACTCAGAATTATCAAACACAACAGAATCCTGAGGCATTGCTGGAGACTTTGAGCTTCTTGACTCTGCCCCTCCAAATTTACTTGGATATCTTAAGCCTCAAAGTTCCCATGTTTTCTTCTTTCCAGGGAGCTAGGGCAATCCAGCAGAAATCTAGCAGAATAAAGCTGGAAATACAGCAATTTTGTCTGCTCTAATCTCTGACTATACAGTGTTAACTTTCCCAGTATAAAATAAAATTTGGCTGTTTGCTTTTGAATTCCATCCCTCCCCACACCCAAACCACCTCCTAAAATGCACTCTTGAAAGTAACTATGAATCATTAGAAATGCTGATGCTTTATTTACATATATAGTCTATTATTTTAAAGTAAAAAGGATAATATGAAGATTCTAACTGGTCTGATCTTTCAAAGGGTAAAATTATTGCAATTTACCATGAAAGAAAATGCTTTGACATTCTTTAGGCCAGAGTGACAGCAAACTAACATGATATGTAGCAAACTACCATGACAACTTATTGCATTGATAGGCAGATAATCAAGCACTCAAAATATTTAATAACTGAACCTCTCTGAAACATGGTTCAAAGACATATAGGTATCATATGATTTTCCTCAAAATCTAAAAGAGAAAAAAGAAAAAGTATTGGCATTGCAGTCTTGACATGCTTATTTTAGAGTGTAAATATTTCTAACACGGTGATTTTCAAAAATTTTTAACCAGCGTTTGGAAGCACACTGCAGAAATTTGATATTCAAATGTTTGCTTCCTATGGGTAAATGAAGCTAGTAATTGAAATGTAAACCTTTTGTCATGTAGGACTTTCCAGATTTTAAGGCAAGAGGCTGTTCCATTATTCCAGGATAATAACCCTGAGGAGAAAACCACAACAGTGTGTCTGAAAATCTGCTAGTTACTTAATGCTATAAAATGCACCTGGTACTTGAGATTGCCACTATGTTTCTCAGGGCTATTTTTTCCTAATAAAAAAAATCTCTTTCTGCAAATGTTAGCAGAGTTTAAAACACAATAACATGTGGAGGGAATGTTGAGGATTTTATACCTGTGGCACTGCTGCCTTTGTAACTGAGTAATGACATTCTCACATATGAAGTCTTAAGGTGAAGAAGGGTCTTTGTGGTGTTTTTTCCTGAAGTCTATATGGGAATTTTGGCCATTCACTCCTTGCTGATGATTATTTCTGCAATTATTTGAGCAGCTCTGAACTAGGCAATTGGATCCATAAACTGCAATTAAATCAAACTTCTAAATGGATGACTTTGATGGTGCCAGGTAGTCTGAACTTACGGAGTCAGTGGAATTTCAGTGCCCACGACAGCAGCACTTCTTGCAGTGAAGGTTCACTCTGTGTTGCCAGTGGCTCTATAGGCATTGAGCTATCAGGGCACATTATCATGACCTTGTTATATTTATTCTTCAGCTGTCTTGTCTGTGATACATGTGTGAATGTGTTCGCCAACAGAAATGTTCTTTAGTGGGACTTCACTGTGCAATCCTTAAAAGGGGTCTTTTTTGCTGTAATATTCAGCTAAAAATAACATCAGCATTTTGGGGGAAGAAAGATTGCACACTCTCTCATTAGAAGATCTCAATGCTAAAATACTGGTTTTATATAATGAGGAATACTGTTTTAAATAGCTTAAACAGATTAGGTGTGTTTACTTAAGGGGTCTTTCTCCATTTTCCCTATGACATATGTAAGAAATTGGTCTGATCGTAGGTGTGACTCAGAAAAGTGTAAGTTTGCAGTGGTTTCATTATAGAACACAGGACAGTAACACATTTTTTTATTATTTTTGCCAAGTTAGGTTTTAAATACTTCTATATAATAAATATCCATCATTTACGTACCCTTTCTTATATCCTAAGGTACCTTTCATAATCCCAAAGGGTCACTGCAAAGATCTTCTCACTTATATTCTTTACCCTTTCTTTTTCTCAGTTTCACTCAATACCTGACATTTATTCTGTCCTTGTCCCTGAGAATTTTTCTTTTGTTACTGACTGAACATACTTAGCAGATGTCTATGTGTATGCTTAATATATATTCTAACTTGTACGTAATGAAGGAAGTGCCTAGGTCTCACAGTCTGTCTATGAGTGCATCTTGTACACATTGTGTGAAGTACTTCACAAACACTGTGTTTAGCCTTTGAAAAATAAATAATTTCAAAGATAATCAAATAAAATGGATGTCAGGAAGGAAAAGGTATACTGTCATAAAATGAGGAGTGTAAGCATTAACAGTGTGAGGAAAACTTCTGGACAGGATTTAAGTGCCTTCTTTATGGTGGTGAACAGACTGCATTTCTTTTTGAAAGCAGATTGTGAATTTTATTCCATGCATGCAGCTCCAGGGTGTAAGATGCTCATACCTATAGGAGGGGGAAATGGGCATAAATCTTGAACTGCAGACAGAGGATTGAATAACTTGTGACATTTCTGAACTTTGCTATATTTTTTTAAAGGCCATGTCTTTTTTATCTCTTTCAGTTTTGCCTTTTTTTTTAAAAAAAAAAAAAAAAATCAAGATTTGAGGCTAAAGAAAGACTGATGAACAGAGATTAGGCTCATGGCCATGTTGGCCAAGATCATTTAGGCTTCTGGAAACTGTCTTAGGTTTCCAACTGTAGAACTGATCTGAGAATTGTGTATAACAAATTCTGCCAAAAATTTGCTGAATCTTTACTCATTTTTAAAGCTGTGCACAGCAAATGAAAAGTAACATAAAACTCATCCACTTATAAAAAGATGCACTTTACTGAAATTTTTCCTGGAAGAAAAGGAAAAAAATGTTTTTCCTTAGTTAAATTTTTAAAATACATTTTAAAAATGTAACTTCATGTGTATTGATATAGATGCCTATAAATCTTAAAAATATCATGATCAGTGTAATTCACATTGAAGTATAAGATATCTGTGAATGCTGTGTCTAGTCATAGGTGCAACTTATTTCTTTTCATTTTTGTTATACACAGATTGTTCATGAACCTCCTCAGTCACCACTCCACAATACCTCTTTTAGAAGGAAACTTGTTTTGAAACTAGGGGAATGATAATTTCAAATAAACCACTATAGCATTCTATTTTTAAGAAAATGGTTTAGCAACAAAGTAATAAGTTTAAAATTATCAGCTTATTTTTCTATAGATTGTTTCAGTTTCAAAAAGGAATTGCCCTTACCTTACCATTTCCAGTACACTGTTTTGCACCCTTTGGTTCCTTCATATTTTCCATATATCAGGAAGTATTTCATGGTTGAAATTCTAATCCAATGGGGGGGGGGGGGAGAAAGACAAATACTAGCAATGTTAGCTGTCACGTCTCTAAGCATCCAGTAATTCATGTACCTCAACAACATGCTCAATGTTCCACAGAATAAAGAAGTAATCGAAAAGTCACACGAAAGTTGGTTAAGAGACCTCAGAGATATTGAGGATATAAAGAAACTTGTGTGAATTTTCTTAGTCCCTCAGTGTTAAACACCTTCATTTTTGAGTACAAAAGACTGAAGTTCTAGTGGACTGGAGGAGTCCAAATAAGAGAACCAAGGCTCTTATTGGTGTATTAAAAACGTAAGGAGTTACCATAGTATTTTTAATCTGTTAAATGCTTAGTCAGTATTTCCTGCTGCTGCTGTACAATCACTAATTCTGCAACAGTGCCAAACCAGCATGGCTGTCCTTTGGATATAAAGACTTCAAAATACAGAGAAAAATCTCTCTCACACATGCAGTGCTTTTGAAAACTAAATTCTGCTGCCTGTAGTTATAGCTGAACTTTTTTAGTTGCCATGTCACTTTTGCCAACCTCTTGACCTTAATAACTGCTACTTGTGTACCTTAAAGCATGAGGAGACCATGCTAACAGAAATATTACTTTATTTTTCTCCAATATTAAAGATTTCCCGGAGTCTGTAGATGAACAAAAAAAGTGTTTACAGACAGATTCTGCACTGAACAACATAGTCTTTGTAAACATCTAAAAAACTTTAGAGCCTATCATTTGCCTAGCTAGGATATTTTGGTTTTGTCCAAGAAATTGCATTGATAGGTGGAGTAAAGCTGCTAGTTGTATGTACATTGGACTAGGGCATGCACAAGATAAGGCCAGCTCTTTCTCATCTGAATTATTCCTAGACCCTGGATTAGGCTTCTTAGAGGTGACGTGCCCTGACTAAATGAAGGTGGACATATAAATTACAGTCGTCTTGATGCTGATTCAGTATAGTCTACAATCTAAACTCAGATGAAGAGGAACAGTGCATCAAACTAGCACATGGGAAATGTGGGTCTTGGTCCTTGTTCCAGCATACTAAATGTCAGTAAATAAATCCATTCCTTCATCGTGTCTCTGTTTCCTTATTTGTAAAACTAGGATTTCTCTTGTGAAGTGCTTGAGATTCAGAGATGATACAGGGTATTTAGATTGAGGTAACTTATTAGCTTTAATTATTACAGCTCTGGATTGCTTGTCCAAAGAGTAGAAACTGAGTGATATTTGGCCTGTTATTTTGTATGTCTTGAAAAACTGTGATCTTTACCTCCTGTTGCATGACTAATCAAGGTTGGGACCTAGCTATCATGTAGTGGTAGTGACAATTTTCAACATCTGTGTCCAACTTGTAAAATTTTGTTGAAAAATAAATGGCAGTGTATTTATATGAGCTCTAATCAAAAGCTTCACTTACAACTTTTACTGCTTTTGCATGAAGTGTAGTCATTTCAAGTCTTCAAATAATATTCATGCCATTAGGAATTATAAATGGAATGGACATCAGTACTATTTAAATTGTTATGTTTTCCTCTGCTGTGCCTCTGTGGGAATGTTGAGTGCCACATAAGAGCTATAATTGAGAAATCCCTTGCTCTCTGTGACTCTGATTACTATTGTAATTGGGATAATTTGCATTTTTATGAAGATACCATTCTGTCTTCAGGCATCCATGACAGTGCTTGATGTTTTGAAGATCATTTGGAAAGACATGCAGAAATTATTTGCTTTTAGTAGAATGGCTCTTAACTTGCAAGCAAAAACAAATTATTTGGGGCCAAGGAAAATAAAAAAGGGTCATAAGTAGCTGAAGAAGGAGCTGCTGGTAAACAATATCTCCAGAAATTGGTTCCTGCCTCAAATAGCAAAGACACTATTCTAAAACCTTCTCTTGCAGACACACAGAGAAAGATTCTTGCAATCTTACCAAGCAATGAAATTAGGGTTAGAACCTTCCATAACAGCAGATCACTTCAACTCTTTATTCTCCCTGTAAATGCCTATTATAGAACTTGTTGATTTTTTCACTTCGAGAGCCTGAGGCTCTGACTATATGGCCTCTGGCTGGTTCGAATACATGCTTAGTCTCTGGCTTACTAAAATCAACAAAGTGGTACCACATTGTAACTGTCATTCTCTATTTTCAAAAAATCACTTTTTAAGAAAGTAGACTGAGACCATTCAGCTGAGGCTCTGGTACCCTTTTCACCCCACTAAATTCACAGTGAGCAATATTTTGCTCTGCACTTAGACCATGTTCAAATATGTTTCTCCGTTATCCTGCAATCATATGTACACATACAGAGGAAATGCATGTGTAAATGAAAATTACACCCCTCTGACTAACATTCAGCAGAGCTTAAAGGCAAGTGTTACAGAATTTTTCGATTTCATAATGGAGAGAATTTACTGCATCTTTCAAGCTAATATTAGAGACCTAAAAGTGCCCAGGTATGCCCAGTGATCAGAGATTCTCTCCCAGGTGAGATCTATAACTAATCCATTTCAACCATCAGTTGATGACAGATTCAGAGATATTTATTCCAGTGAAATATTTCTTTTGTGCATAATCCTAGTAATTTCAGTTTTGCCCCTCTCTATCTCTATACTGAGGAAAGAAGCTAAGACTTCACCCATCTAGAAACAATTCCACTTCTAGTACTGACTCAGGTCTTTCTAAATGTAACATCTGTGTCCCAACTGAATGTCTTAATCATACTGCTTTGAACAAGGTAACTCGTGAATCAAATGTATAAATTACAGAGAATTAGTTAATTTAACTGCAGTGTCCAAATGCTGCTTCCTGATGCTTTTATCCCATTAAATTTCTCTATCACACATGATCATATTGATTTCAGTTGGACTAGTTAGGTAGCATGACTCTGCTTAGTGAAGTAGGTTGGAATTGAGTCCAGAGTAATTTAGCAAAGAAGACAAATGCTTCCAATGCTGGTGTGTGAATATCTGTTATATACTCTTTCTATATAGGCTTTATGATAAAATACTGCTGTATAATTTCTATGATGTACCCACTTACTTGTACTATAAGTTTGTATTAAAAATCTAGGTGACCTGAAAAAATGGAATTAAAATGCACAACTACAGATACATTTAACCTTCAACACAAGAATCAATGTCTAGAACTTATAATAGTGTATTTTAAGAGTCAAAACATCAGAAAACATTTATTAGTTTAGGTAAAAGATGTCTTCTATGTACTCTTTTAAAAAATTGCACTTATGTTTCCAAGTCTGTCGTTTTTACCTGTTTCAGCTTGGAGTATTTTAATGGCAATGGTAGTTTGCAGGAAATAATTGATCTGGAATTTAAAACCTTTTCTACTTGTGTTTGTTTTTCATGTTATCTTATTTAGGGGTCTGTAATGTATGTATTGCTTAATAATAATTTCCTCTAAAACTGTGAGTTTTATGCTGAAGATGTACTAGCCGTAGATTTGGATGCGTTAGCATTCCTTCAAGAAGAAGCAAATCCTGTAACTTACATTTACATAACACATCATAAATAGGGAGTTTGTATTTAATGGAGGTTATGCTGCCAAAACAAGTGTTTAGAGAGTCGTGTAGAACATTCAGATTGTTATAAAAATCCCTTAAAACTTTTAAAGTTGTCCAATAATATGGAATTAATGTTTTCTTGATTTCTCTTAAGTGTTCTTGAGTTCTGTGAAATACTTGGCTGTGGAACCCAGTTCTTTGAGAAAACAAAGAATAAATAATAAAATAAATAGTCAAACATTAACTACTCTACAGTGGACCTTCTGCTGAACATAACCAGTCTGTGTGTTGGGTAGTGGATACAAATTTAACATTAATGTTGATGAGAGTATTTCTCTGCCTATAAAACAATAGAGATGTCATGGTGGACAAACCCATTAACAATCTACAGACACACAAATCTTAAGATACTGATATTATTCAGCTTGTTCTGCAGTGAGTATAATATGAAATAGTTTGAGTTTGGAATGAATCCTTATGTAGGGAAGAATGCGACTTTTATGTGTTTTACGCAGCCCTTCTAATGCTGAAGACTGGATTTGATTGTTTAGGTTGGAATGGGAGAAAACAGACGAGGCACCTGCTTTGGTTTTATTCTGCAGAGTTATGGTTTTCCTTTAGAAGTCATGGACATTATTTTGTCCCTCCACAATATGTCCAAGCTCAGTTTGGTGAGGGAGTAGCTACATATTACTGTTTAAAACTTTTGAGCTAGGCTGCAAAGTGTATTCTAAACTATTCTTCTGAAACAGAGTGGCTTATTTTTCTTTCCTGTGTGTGGTGGTCTGACATGTCATGAAAATCAAAGTATAATCAGAGAAACATCATTTCAGTTAGTAGGTAACAGTGACCATGATAAGATTTCTGACCATGATAAATCCCTTTCTGTCAGGACACAGGTTAGTTTACAGTTTTGTTTTGGTTGGAAGCAGCAGTGCAGTTTTGAGGTGCAACAGCTTGCATAACTGTGATAAGGCAATATTTGTTATCTTTATCTCTCTGAAAGAGGTACTCTAAATCATGATTAATCAAAATTCATATGTGAATTTAAGGGACTAAGCATTTTCAGCCTTAAAGGCTCTGAGACAACTAATTTCTGAGCAACTATAACCAAGCACATTGGTTCATGTATAGTGGAGAAGTCTTCAAGCCTGTAGTACACTTAATGACATGTGATTTTCCCCACTAATTTTATTACATAATGTTCTTCATGCCTTGCATAATTAAAGGTCTGTCATCATGTCCATTATAAACCTCTATTTTTGCTGGCTTATAACTGCCCATAATTTACTCTGAAAGGCAGGCTGCAGTGTGGGATCTTGTCATAATCATTGGTTCTTTTTGAACTGACTAAAAATAAAAGCGAAGTTTTTCAGTAGTGATTAATCAATTGCATCTTTCTGGCTTAATCTGGTAGAATGGTTATGAATCTCTGAGGGTAGGTTGAAGAATCTGTCTTTTCTGCAAAACAAGCTTCATTGGGCACCCATTTCAAAATTGTTGCTTTTTATCTAATGAACAGTGTAAGTTTGTTCCTAGTTTGAAACAAAGGAGTCACCAGAAATACAGTATTTGGTGTCAGATGCCCACTGCAGTGTTCTGATACGAAGGAGTCTTCTCTTTCCAAGAAAAATTTGCCATCATTGGCTTCTTGTCTTCTGATATTGAAAAGCAAGCAAAATGTCTGAGGGAAAATATATGACAGCCAGGCATAGCAGATAATTTTAATACGAAATAATAGTATTTCGTACTTGTTCTGCATATACAGAAAAATAGAATAAAGACTTCCTAAATGAATACTGACACAAACTGCTAGAAATGTTCTGAAGACGCAGTCTGACTATTTTATGATTGTTTCTTGCACAACTACTGATTTTGTAATGGCATATTGTGAAGCCTTATAATGATTTGATAGAATTTCAATTGGTCCTTCTAGGTCTGCTTTTTACATTCTTCTTTGGCGATGAAATCTGAAACTATTATGCAAATTCACTGTCTCTTATGAACATGACAGAGCTATAAAATGTCCATTCTTTTGTAGACCATGACATTTTAAAATGCTTCTGGTTTTACTAGCTCTTTTCTGTTACCGTGTTTATCTGCCCGTATCTCAGTAACGCTATAAATGGCGCCATTGTTTTATATCACAGCTCCAAGTCATCCCTTTTCTTACAGGAGTTGAATTGGATCCAAGATAAGGGTATTCCTATTCTTCAGAGAGACTGACAGGGCCAGATCAACTTTACATCTCTCTCTAAACCTATTCTGTTTCTTTACTGTCTTTCGGTGTCAAATCAGAAGTTTTCCTAAAATATCTGGGCCCCAGTGGATCACAAATGACCACAACTATGACCATAACTATTGTCTGTGAAGGTAACAGGGGGGAAAACAGTGAGTATTGTGAGGAAAAGACAGGAAAAGAGGAGGAAGGGGAAGGGAACTTGTACCTGCCTTCATTTCAGTGGAGGAAATTCATGTCTCTTTGGAAGATCTCATTGCACTGCCTAGTCCTCTGCTAGCTCTGCAGCATAGCATGAAGTGTTGCAAGAGGGATAGATATACCAGGCAAAGAAGTACCAGTTAAGGAGAGTCCATATTTAGAACAGAACTTTGTGCTGTTAATTCAACTAAGCACTTGAGGATGTGTCTGGGTCACCCAGTTCTGAGAGATAGGTATGTATGTGTTCAACATTTGGCACTCGTTTTCCTGAGTATGTGGGGCATTTTTACAAGGCCCTTGAGCATTTATGGCTTTAGACCTGCTTAAATGCTTTCTTGAGTTGGCACTGAAATAAGAAAACAGTCACAGAGAAACTGTGAGTTAGAATACCTGCCTTGTTCAAAGGGAGTCCTTGAGTTCCCAGTCCCATGCTGAACTTGGATGTGCACTGTCCATCATATCTATGCACCTGGACTCTGACCACAGGCGAGAGATTCACAGAGAGGTCATCTGAATAAGGGACACTTCAGAGCAGCAGGACACTGTTCTGTGTGCCTGCCTGAAGAGGGGTGGCTGGTCGAGAGAGATGGTGTAGCACCTGCAAACAGTTTAAGGTCAGGTACATTTTTTCACCTGCTGGTGACTGCCACTCCATATGGATCCTAAACATTACTGGCATTGATTTAAGTCTGTAAGTGTTGCAGAAGGAAAAATCTCAGGCACATTTTTATCAGAAACATAAAAATGCTGACATGTTTTTACCTTTCTTGACTGCTCCATATATTATGTTGGTAATAGATGCCTTTCTTGAATTTCAGAGAGTAAAAATAATTACCACGATTTCTCTTTTGCCTCTGCCCCTTCCCTTCTGATAGCTTCTGAGTCTCTTTGAATGAAGGCTTAGCTGCATAACTAGCCCTGAATGAACCACGTCAGCCCCTGTGTCTGTGTATGGAATAGCAGCACATGCAGGTCTCCTACACACAAAAGAGAGGATTAAGAACAGACTAAGCATATTGATTCTGCTATTCCCCCAGTGTACATTTCATCTAACTATTTCACTATACACTTGGCACATTTGTGATTAAAGTTTGTGTAGTAGATAAATATATTGTAAGTAGATAGAAAGAAAACAACTATTAAAATTAGTCTGAATTGCTTCTCTTTCTTGCAACACACCCCCCCCCAAAAAAAAAACCAAAACAAACCAACCCCAAAACCCCAAACAGATCTTTTATCATGAATTCTGGGAGCAATCAGAAGTATTTCCAGGTATATCGTATATTCCCAAACACGGACTTTGAAGAAAAAATAGGAAAGAGCCCTGTAAGAAGCTCAGAAAAGACAGAATGAGGAAAGGAAATAATTCCATCTGGGACTTAAAACTCAATTTTGGTGATCAAAGGCAGGCCTTCCGATGTGTTTCTTCGCTAAGATTTTTGGTTTATGGGAGTTGAGGGAGCTCGGTGTCTCACATAATGTTCTGAAACTGTCAGAATTAGCCTTCTGGGTCTAGATGAGTGATTGTATTTCCTGTTGTTGAAAAAGATGATCTAGAATTATGAAATTTGAATTTTCTTTGTTGACACCCCTACATTGAACTGACAATAGTAGTGTCTTCCTTGTGTGAACATCACCAGCTTGAAAATTTGTCCTTGGATAGTGAGCTGGCCTGAATTCCTAAATGTGGATAGTGATAAAATAAATTTTTTGGTTTATTGATTAGCCTCCAATATTATCCTGACATCACCATCAGCATGCCTTTCTGGCAATGAAGGTTAACCACATACTAGCTTCATTTATAAGGATGCAGCTAGGTGGGTGAAGCAAGTGCTTTTTCCTCTCTGTTCAGTGCTTAGGAGCCTGCATCTGATACAATGAATGGCTACATTTAAACTTGTCTTTCTGGTGTTTTTCTACAGGTAAGGAAGTTCTAAGACTAAGTAAAAACTTACCTTGTCTTTCCATTTGAACTGAGAGTCAGAATAACAATAAAAACTTCCATGAATTCCTTAGGAAGGAGGCTGAGTAAAATTTCCTGACAAAATAGGTATGCTTCTCCTTGTACCTTTCTAATATACTCAATTAGCAGTTGCAACTAAAAGAAAATAAGCTCAGGCTTATCACAACATGTGTTTTCAATCCTTATCCTTCTCTTTTCATGGATCTTAGTGTTCTCTTTTATATTGTCTGCTTACTGTGTTCTTGTTCACATAAACAAGAACTGAAAATGAAGGCACCCACCTTCTAGGGGAATAGCTGCACTGTGCCAAAGGATGGTCTTTCTTCCTGAAAGAACACTTATACAGTATTTGGATTGACTCTTGTTTTTCTCCACCTTAGCTCATGAAACTTGTGCATTTAGTTAATATGACCTTTGATGAGGTGACTGTAGCAGGAAAGCAGTGAGGAGGATGACTAGGAGGAAATAGTAGGAATGCATCTAAGGCAGCCCTTCCCGCAGCTCCTTTCATATTTTATTCTATTTAAAAAATGCTCAATCCCTCTATTAAAACTAATATATGAACCACAGTCACTAAAACTGTTGTGGTACTTTGAAGTTTCACTTGATTAATATGACACTAATTTGCTTCAAAGCAAAGACAATCATTGACAGTTAAATCTTCCACGGACAGAAAGATCTAGAAGATGCTCTGGGAAATCTTTTATTGTTGCCCTTTTAGTCATTCTAAAAAGAAAGTTCTGGTCAACCCCGAATTACAAGCTTTGGAGAACAAAATTGCATAATTTCTTGAAAGCTAATCTCCTTCCTGGGCTTTCAAACAATAATAAGGATTTTCTTATAAATTACCATATATATGGTAAGAGCAGAAAGAGGACATCGTGTATCCTTATGTGGACTCTGCAGTACACCCAATCCAGACATCATTGTTTGCATGCCCTTTCTTAAATAAAATCTTAATTTAGAGTTCTAATTTAAACGGACAACTTCTGAAAAGCACTAAAGGAAACTCTCAAATTATGCTGATTAAACTAACAAGCTTGCTTATTATATTGTTTTGACAATATTTCTTTTTATTTAAACTGTACTGCAAGGCAGTACCTCATGGGGAGCCCGCAGGATGTTTGCTGACTGAAGACAGACATTACAACATAGCATTACAATATGCTGTTAGCTGAACTACCTCCACCGCAGTACAGAAGAGAAATTGTGACTCAGCCATATCTCCTTCCTTGCTACTCTTAGCTTGGGGAAGTGTAAATTAGCTCCTCTTATTGTTCTTCGTGGAGCTGATTTTTGACTGACTTTCGGAAAGCAGTCTGGGATGGCAGAGTTTATTGCTACCATAAACACGTGTTTCTTAGCTGACAGAACAACCACCTCCTTCACTGAAAACCAAGTAAGGCTGTTTAATATAAGTTCCCATGAAAAGTAATTTTTTTAAAAGGCTCTTTTTTAATTTCCCTTGGCTGTGTTACTAATAATACCATTTGATTTAGCAAAAAGAAACTTTCCAATTTTTCATCAAAACAGAAGAAACCTTCCTTCCACAGTATGTATTTAATAACTGTTCTACCCCCTTAAGAAGTCATTTAGTGTCATTTACAGTCTGCTGCTCAAATCCCCTGGAAATAGTGAAGCAGGGGTTAGATATTTACTTTTCACTGGTTTTAAATAAAGTCTTGTTTAATCTTTAAGTGAAAGACTCAGCCTTCTCTAGGAAAAGGAGCTGATAATAACTGTGAATGCATAACTTTTCTGTCACTGAAAAAAGACCTTTGCTACTTGCTTTGCCACCTTTACTATTTCTCTTATTGTAGGTGTGTAAGGGATGTGGTAAAACAGAATCACAGAATTGCCTTGGTTGAAAGAGACCTCTAAGATCATCAGGTCCAACCATTAACCTAACACTGCCAATTCACCACTAAACAATGTCCCTCAGCACCTCACCTACACGTTTCTTAAATACCTCCAGGGATGGGGACTCCACCACTGCCCTGGACAGCCTGTTCCAATGCCTGACAACCCTTTCAGTGAAAATTGTTTTCCTAATATCTTATCTAAACCTTCCCTGGCACAACTTGAGGCCATTACCCCTCATCCTATCACTGTTACCTGGGAGAAGAGACCAATCCCCGCCTCACTACCCCCTCCTTTCAGGGAGCTGTAGAGAGCAATGAGGTCTCCCCTCAGCCTCCTCATCTCCAGACTGAACACCCCCAGTTCCCTCAGCTGCTCCTCATCAGACTTGTGCTCGAGACCCTTCCCCAGCTTCGTTGCTCTTCTTTGGACACTCTCCAGCAGCTCAGTGTCCTTCTTGTAGTGAGGGGCCCAAAACTGAACACAGTATTTGAGGTGCCGCCTCACCAGGTGAGTACAGGGGAACAACTACTTCCCTAGTGCTGCTGGTCACACCATTTCTGATGCGAGCCAGGATGCTACTGGTCTTCTTGGCCACCTGGGCACACTGCTGGCTCATATTCAGTCGCTTGTTGACCAGCACCCCCCAAGTCCTTTTCTGCCAGACAGCTTTCCAACCACTCTTCCCTGAGCCTGTAGCATTGCACAGGGTTGTTGGGGCCAAAGTGCAGGATCTGGCACTTGGCCTTATTTAATCTCATACCATTGGCCTTGGCCCATCTATCTAGATCTGCAGAGCCTCCCTACCCTCAATCAGTACAGCACTCTGACCCAACTTGGTGTCATCTGCAGACTTACTGAGGATGCACTCAAAAAACATTTGCAGTCAGCCAAACTGCTACATGATTCGACTGTATGTAGCATAAACAAAAATAATTAATTTTGGTGACTGACTATTAAACATATAGTAACTTTCATAAACTAGCGTCTTTTCTGATGTGTGCATGTTTTGAGCTAAGTCTTGCACCCTGGAAAGATCAGAACACATTCAGTGGCCCAGAACAATAAAGCACATGTTTTATTTGGAAGAGGTGCCACAGTGTCTCCTTTCCCAGCATACAAGAATAGTTGGCAACCTTTTCGATGACATGAAGAGATCTTTTGAAACCCGTGCACCGACATAAACTCCAAACATCTATGACTTAAATGAATCTTGTTATAAAAGAGAATAGGGTGCATATGGTTTCATAATCTTTTCTCTCTGATTCCTGTTACTGTAGAACAATTCTGTCTACAAAAACATATTGGTAACTTACACATTTTCATGTTATCTCAAGCAAAGGGGAAGTGGCATTCTTTATGACCAGATCTAGTAGGTGCCCTGGAATTTGCTTGTTGGCACTTACATTCCTGATGAAGTGCTCACTGGAACTCCAGTCAACACATTCCACTTTTTCCCAGCCTGAAGTCATCAAACTTTAATGTAGAGGCACATTTCCCAGAAACAATATTATATCCGAATACCTAATTTAAATTAAAAATGAAAGAGCTGGATTCAAAAATTCATGTTAAAGAAACTTCAGCATAAATGACAGTCAATAAGAAAAGTAATATACTAAAATTAACTAATATTCTGCATGCATTCATGTTCAGAGGCTGATTCTACAAGTGGCAAAATGCTCACAGAAAGAGAACCTTCAGTATAACACAAAATGACCATGTTCCATGGAGACTGAGTAAAAGCCAGAGGATTTTTGGACCCGAAACCATTGTTCAGGGACAGTTCCATCAAAATGTTTTGCCTCCAAGCAGTGAAAGTCATGTCTATATTTATTATATTATTTATTTTAGTATAGCTGTCTCCTGGAGTGCTCTACAGAGTGGCTGTAAATAATAAATTGATAGAGTTAAAAAATGAATATTAGAAGGACAAAGAGAATTAAGAACTGTAGACAACGGAGAAGGCAAGGATATGTTTAGAAATGAGTCAGAGAGTCAATGAGGTGGAAAGAAAGAGGGAGGCTACTTTCAGCTAGTACAACATGTCGAGAAGGAACAAAATATCAGGAGAAAGAGATCTTATGTGGCAATGCAGGCAAAATGGTGCAGAAAAAACAGAATAAATGGGAGGATATAGATGGAGGTAGGCCCTGGGAGAAGCAAGAGAAGCACCTCAGAGGATTTTGGAAACAAAAGAATAAAATTGAGTGGGGATCAGTATTTCTCTGAAGCTTTCTCTTCACAGAATTGCTCCTAAGAAGCACTTGCTTTAAATAGACCAAGGCTATATTCTGCTCCGATTTTCACTTCTTCTCATGTGTAATTTCCACTTTAACTCATGGAATTCTATGCCTGCAAAATACCAAAAATTGATCTGAAGTCTGTATTAAGCCACTAGAAATATTTTTAATTTATACTAATAAAATTGAGACTGAAATAATCTGTTCATTTGTTTCACACGAAAAAATTTAAAAACTTTAGTGATACTGTAAAGGAAACAAGTACAAAAGCCAAAAGTAAAGCAAGCTCTCTTTTGTAAGTCTTTAATTGAATAATGTTTATTCCTGCAACATTCATATTCTGTCCATTCAGATTATTTTTGTAAGCATTTCTATATGCAAATAAGATCGACTAGAAATCCCAAGGCCTGTATTACTAAGAAAATGAATAGGGGCCAACGTAAAAGCGAGCTCTTCCCAAATTTGCCTGTACCTTGGGTTTGCACCCTTAGGTGGAAGGATGGAGCCCAGGTGTCTGGAGGAAGTCAGTTGACAAGCAACGTGGTTGTTCTTCTGTCACTCCCACGTATTTACCAGCAACCCATCTTGTCAGTTCAGAGTCTGCAATAGTCTTCTTGCCTCACAGAAAAATATGGATCTTGATAACCTAGCCACTTTCTCCCATCAGTACAAATATGACCTTTAAACCCACATATTAACTGTGTGGCAACATGTTTTACAATTTTCTTCTGAGTATTGTAATTAACAAAGATTCAGTACTTGTTTAATCTGACATAATTTATTCAGCAAAGTGCAACAGTGTGGGCACATCTGTATATCTGCATACTAAAAAAGTCTAAAAATACTTGTATAAAGGACAAAAGGTGGCTTTTGAACACATGACCCAGTCCTGGCTTCAATTACAGGTTTCAGCACAGAGTATTATGATCTTGGTTTTAGCTACATGTGTGTGACTACTTAATTACAAAGGAAAGCTTTTAAACAAATAGTCTGATTCTAGCATTCACAATGGAGTAAATTAGAATTACCACTATTAAATGGAATGACAATGAGCTGCTGCAAAATCTTCGTAAAATAAGAATTTTGCTCAAAGTTTGTCTTGTCTGTTTCTCTGTATCTGGAACAAAAATATGTTAAAATCCAGGTTGGCAATCTCAAATAGTCTTTTGAGATTTACACCACTAATTTACTGGTTAAAATATGATTTTTGACTGCAAGGAACAAATGCTGATAATGTAGTTAGGCCTTCCAATGTTACATGAATAAGAACATCTAAGTCAGTGTGTAAATTATGTGTGTTTCTTTATACCTAGTTTCTTTGAAGTGACTTTTTTTCTAAAAAGGGAGCAGAAACAAATTTTTCATTACAATTAGTGCAATGCATTTCTCAGGTGTTTACTGAAAAGGAAATATTATGTACAAATAAATACACTTGTAACTCGTACAGGGTTCACAGAATACAGAGGAGAAGAACTTCTGAAGGATGAATGATAGTCTGAACAGTGGGAGCTCGTAAGTTGGAATATCCTCTGAATGGATGTAAAATTGGTCCATTCTTATCTCAGCTGATGCTGGCATTTAACACAAGTGAAAGGAAAAACTAGCTTCCTCAGTATCAGTAAGTTTATTTTCCTTCAGTTTGTGCATTAAATTGCCATCAGTAGAAATCAGGCACCCATGCACAAGGGCAGAATCTGGCCTATACTGCACTTTCAGTCACTGTTTTAACATAGTTCAGAAGATACTCTTTTTACTCTATTCATCTTTGGCTCAAAACTGTTATTTTCTCAATATAAAACTTCCGTTTACATCTCTGGGAAGATTTAATGTGAGATAGGCCCCTTCCTTAAAGAGATAATTTGCTTCATTCATGTCAGATTTCCACAAGCCTAACCAACCATGTTTATCACTGGGTATGTAGTTAATATTTGCCTTACACACACACACACACACACGTATTATATATAGTACCTTGATGTAGCAGAAATTAATTGTATTAATTGATCAGTAAATAATTTGAACTGTTCTGATTTCAGTCATACATGAAGTCTGACTCAATTTAGAGAAGAGTGAACATCAAAGCAGGTATATTTATATTACTGAGGGGCTTTGGTGCCTAGGGTTCCACGTTAGTACAGGCATGAATGTTTTTGATAAGCATACAGTTCTCACATGATTGTGTTCTTTTGCATTGTCTCACTCAGGAAAAAACTGTAAAATCTGCATAACCTATAAAGGCCTAGTAGTGTTGTCACTGAACAAATGTTTACTTCAGTATAAGCAGGGTTATTCCATAAATTGGCACAATCAGATGTGTATAGAACTGTTCGATTAAGTTAATAAGGTTTGTGTGTTACATGGTTCCTTAGTTTAAAAGATAAAAAGCAATCAAAGTTATTGTGTCAGTGTCTGGTAACTTAGACTTCTGAAATGTCGATTTTTTTATCTTACAAGTTCTGATCTAAGGAATACCTGCGTCTATTGTAATGTACTCTAGAGATGGGCATCTAATTGTCTAATCCAAGAGAGGACCTAAGCATAACTATAAATGTGAGTTATCTTTTTTCCTGATAACCTGACAAAATACAGCATATGGCAAGTATTTAAATAAACAGGTTGGTTTGGGGTTTTTTCCCATGTTTTATCTTTTCAGTTTCATCTGTAAGGTATCCACTTTTGTCTGTGGTGTATCTGAAGTTCCTTTATTATTTATGAATATCAGTGAGCTGAGAGTATCTCTCAGGAGGAGTGGAGAGAATCAATAGTCTAACATTTGAAGTACATCTTTCACATTAAAGATTACAGTAGGTGACCCACAGCAGGTGAACCACATAATTAGTGTCTAGCAGCCTGGAGTATTTTATTACCTGAGCTCTCATGAGTGCATGGGATGCAGCATTATGCACCAGGGCCACCCACGACATGTAACCTAGGTATTGCTGTACTTTTGCCAGGGAAAACATGTTGCCCCCTCAAAGTGGCAGTGGTCGAGAAATTCATGCAGGAGCAAAGATACAGGTTTCTGTTCTATAATGCCCCATGATTTCAACATGTGATCCCAGGTCTGTACTAGTTCTGCTGCAAGAGGTTTATGGCAACTTTCTCAGGAACATCTGGATCATTTCAGTTTACCTGTCTGTCACTTCTGAAACATAACTGGTTTTATTCTACCGATTGTTATTCTGAATTTTGGAAGTCTTACAGGTCTATTTTAACATATTGTTTGGAGATTTCAAGATAAAAACATGGGCCTATTGCAAAGCTTGGTAAAGTCAGTGTGAGTCTTTCCATTAACATCAATGGACTTCAGATCAGGACCTAAAAATATTATTCCCACTTACTTTTTCTTTTTAATAAAGAGCCATTTCAAGCAAAACACTGGTGTGTGCTTAATTTTAAGTATACATGAGGCTTTAAGCCCTACATCTTGAACTCATTGTATTTACTATAATGTTCATTCCTTTCTGTTCAATGATTTTCTGAACTACTAGAGTTGTATTTGAAAGAACTGGGTTGACAGAGCTCTGTATGTATAAGCATGCATTTGTGCATATACTGATAAACTTAAAGATCAAGCAGTACCTTTTGAGCTTCTTTTGAATTTTCTGAGTACCAGTATTACGAAAGTGTTGACACTTGAGATTACTGGCAGAAAAGGGAGATAAGATAAAGTTAGAAATAATTTCAAGAGATTTAAATATATGTGCCTATAGTGATATATATCATTTGTCACTGCAAAGAAGTGAAAATAGGTTTAATTTTAAATAAGAAGTAAATTTATAATGTGTATTCTTTACAGTAGTGCTTATACGTAATCATTGAAATGTAATAAAATTACATTCTCATGATTTGAATCAGTATTTTAGCTTTTTTTTCCCTGATTATTGTGATCAGTGAAATTGCTTTTTAAACAACATATGCTTGATAAAATCTTTTTGTCAAGGAAGAATTCACATTAATGACATTGGTGTCATTATTTTTCTAGATGATCAAAACTTTCTGACAGAGGATAAATGTTTTATAAAGTTTCAGTAGAAAGTCATGCATGGAATTTTTCAAGGTCTAGAAACATTTTAACGCTGAATATATAATGAAACAACAGTTGTGGTTATAGGCTGTTATCTAATGGTAGTTCAACTTTATAAAGAACATTTAGATTTATTTAGTTAATCTAGTCTTTTAATAGAGTATATATCATTGAAGACAAGTGAATATGAAGCTTCCACACTGAAAGTGGTACATTGTGTTATTACATTGTCATTATCTCTAATTAAAATAGCTGATTATTTAGCAATCACTGGAAAAGGAGTATATTCTTATCTCTGCATGGTAAATCTCATGATACCTCTTCAACAGACAGGAAAACTGATGCACATATTTGTGTGTGTTCAGAGGAAGTTACAGGCAGAACTCTTAACAGCTATCAGATATCTTTCCAGGGAAACCTATGTATTCTAACAAGAATAGAAAAGTATCATCGTAGTTCATCTCCATAGTTAAAACATGTAAACAAGATGTATATAACTCTTCAGTTTTCCCAAAAATGCTTTTCACAGTTCCATAAAAAATTGTTTTCTGATTTAAATAGACATGCTCATATAATACCACAGGGCATTCTTTACACTGACTGCCTAGGAAATTGTCAAATGTTTTAAGTAACTAAAAATAAATCCTCTCTCAGTAATATAACTAGCTACATCTGTACCTCAAGCTAATAGTACTCTTGCCCACAAATGGACTGAATGAAAAATATATTAATGGCTATTATAAAGTCCAACTTTTAACTTAGATTCTTTGGATAGCTCACAATAATTTGAAGTCTTTAAATCACAAGTAGATAGTGTTCTAAAAGATGTTATAGCTCGACAATTATGAGCACAAAGTAAGAACTCCTGGGTGATGTTCTTTGGCCTATGGGAGGCATGAAGTTGGAGTAGATGATGGTAATTGCTCCTTTTAGCTATCACATCTATGAATCTATAGTACCTTTTCCAAAATCCTGAGGGGAGTGAAGAATAGATGGTCATCAAGGAACAGTGGTTTCTGTTAATGCAGCCTTCTAGCTATTATTTCTGACAGTAGTTGTCTGTACAGAGATCACCATTCTGCTTTTTTCCATCAAGCAAGGAAGTGATTAAGAACTTCTAGCAGTACTTGTATAAGGTGATATTTAAGATATTGACTTTAGCTAAATGAGAGTTAGGGTAAGTTACACCCCAATATCATTCTATCTTTTCATTTTACTACTTGTCCTAAAAGTCATTTTGCTAAAGGAAGCAGGCCTATTACTGATGGTGATTTATTCAAAGGAGCTCATTCTAGTTCCCTCGTGGCTATCTTCAAGTGCTTAAGGCATATTTCCCTAACCAATTTCATACTCCGTGAAATCTTTCTCTCTCTCTTTACCTCTCTTATCAGGAAAGGATCAAATTCTCTCACCTTGAAAACAGCTTGTTCTACCCTTCTGTGCAATCATGGAAGATAGATGTATCATTTAGATATTCTTACAGGTAATCAGGAAGGTAATTGCTAAATTAGCTGCCACTGCAGATTTCTCTTCAAATGCAATCTTAATTCAAAAACAAGTGACTCCCTGACCTCTGAAGAATTAATGATGTCTAAAATCCACTTAGAAACTCTCAGTTTTCATGTTGGGGTTTCTCAAATTTCAACCTTTCTAAAAAATCAGGTAATATTCAATTTCTTTCCTCCCACTCATTCTTAAATCCTTGGAGCTGAGTGTGAAAGCATCTTGAAGTCATTCCATTTAAATCCTACCTGAATTCTTGCCTCAGGTTTCTACACTGCATTGTTCTTCTCAATCTTTCCTTCTTGAATTTCTCACTTTCCTAGGAGTTGAGTATCCCAGTATGTATGCCACTAAAGAGTGTAATTAAATTAGGTGATGGGGCTCTGATTGTTGTGACCACATGAAGTTCTAGACATGCTAACCCTGCTGTAGAGCTTCAGTGTATGCTTTCTGTGCTGCTGTGAGGGAATTAATCTTTTATGAAATATTAATACATTTATGGCATATACAGCCACATTTCTAACTCTTATTTGTGTGTATAACTTAGATTAAATATGTGATTATAAATCAATCCTGTATCTTTTGATCTCTTCCTTTCCCCCTCTGTGTTCCTTCCCAAAAACATCTTATGAGAAATTTTACATAATCCCCAATTCCTCTCTGCTCCACTGAAAATTGTCTGCCTCCTGGCATCCCATAATAAGGTCTATATCCACTTAGGCAGCAATCCCTCTTCATTTGCCTGGTGTTCTGAAGAGAGTTTCATTAAGTTGAGTCACCTTGGTGGGTTTCAAACTGGGGAACAACCATTCTGCTCTGAGAGTTGTAGGTACAACCCATGTAGGTGTACCCCATTCCTCACTGATTAGGTTACTTGGATTCCTCCACCTGTCATCAATTCTATAATCTGTGCAGGGTCTTTGGGTTTAATTTGATTAGCCTTTAGTTGGATAACCCAGCATCAAGCACATTTCATTTAGTATTCTAGGCAAAGCCTGAGAGGGGGTCAGCTGTGTCATTAGCAGTGATAGTGAAGGGAAAAGGGAATAAACAGTGAAAGAGGTTTATTGTGGAGCTAGGAAGTAGTATTGATGTTATTTCTCTTCCCATAGCAAATGGGACTGAGGCAGCTGCCAAGAGGCACCTAGTGTCCCTTTCTGGGAACCTCAGGCAGAAAGATGAGAAGTTCACAGCTTGATTCCTTGCTTTTGGCAGCTCAGAAATGATAAATGCAACAGGAGTGCTCTGAAAACAGCCTGGTGGAAAAACATAATGAGACATCATTTACCCACAGCAGGCAGGGGAGGTATGTACTTAAAGACTTACAGTACTTTCCATACTACATTT
This sequence comes from Podargus strigoides, assembly GCA_028020825.1. Classification (NCBI taxonomy): domain Eukaryota; kingdom Metazoa; phylum Chordata; class Aves; order Caprimulgiformes; family Podargidae; genus Podargus; species Podargus strigoides. The sequence continues at coordinate 13,728,998 of CM051631.1, forward strand.
CTTTATTAACTCTTTGTTCCTACTATAAAGCTTGAATTAAATTGTTTATATCCTGCTTGAGTACCACAGTGAGAAGACAGTTTTGTTCTGCGAGTCAGATGGGTTTGAATAACTGCTGAGTTGATAGCTTGGAAACATGCTGGTGGATTTTGAATAGTTTGTTGCTTGCCTCAACAAAATCATCTCAAGCAATGTGCATTTCAGTTTTGCCCCAGATGGTATTGTTAGCAAGCTCCCATTCAAAAAAGAGGTATCAGTGTCTCAGAGTAAAAATACTGTTTTCTCAAACACACATTCGTTTCACTTTCTGTTGTTTGGTGATGCACAAATAGTTTGAACTCTTTGAGAGAATTAAGATGCTAAAGATTCAGTCCTTGCCTTGTTTCTTCAGCTGGGAAGATAAGAAAAATATCTTTTGCCAGGAGATAAGTGAAGAGGTGCAAATGGGTAACTGCTCAGCTGACAGGTGAAATGCAGTGGAGCTTCTGCTCTGCCAATAGTTGAGGAAATGGCTATGGCAGTTTAAGAAGTGTCTTCTCAGTGATTTGTTGCTGCCCTCCATTGAATCCTGCACAGTAAGCAGTATGAGTACTCCTTGCTACAGTGTAAAGTAAGTTAAAGCTTACCTTAAGCTGTCAAGGAAAGCTGCTTAAATTAACCCTGTTGGTTTTACAGTGCAATAGCTGAGGAAAGTTAGTCTGAGCCATTCTCCTGACTCAGTTGAAGGGAGAAACATGCTGCTGAGAAGGAGCTGAGCCTTTTAGAACAGGGTGGAATGGAATCTGCAGCGACTTTTCAGCATCCCTTAGATAAATCCAGATTATTTTAGAAATGCCTGTCAAAAAAATCAAGTTTACCAGCTATCAGTGCTTATTTTTCAAAACAGATATGAGGCAGATAAAACCTGTGCAACTTAATGAAAGTTATAGTAAGAAGTGAAATTGAGTCTATGTCAGATATGTTAACTCCCAGTGGGATGTAAATGTATTCTGAGGGCTAGTCAGAGAGTCCTTGTATTCATGAGACAGCCTTATTTAGAAATGGAGGTAGCTAGCAGCAGTACAGATAGTAAAAAGTCTCTCTGAGATTCACACCTACTTTAGAGGGCTCTGTCTTCCATAATATTCCCTACAAGAAAGTATTAAACAATATTGCAGAACAACAAGTAAGAGCCATGTAAGAAAGGCAGAGTAATTGGCATCTCTTTGAGAATGCCAGGTATGGGAGGGGAAACTGGCTTCTATGCCTACTTCTTACCCTTTCCTGGGATTTTGGTCTCATTATTGACAAGTTTAGGATTAGTATGAACTTTCTCACTGTCACTCAAGCTGTACTCCAGGTGTTGGGGTTTGAAGAGCCTACAGACATAGGCAGTACATCTATACAGTTATGGTATTCAAATTTCTTGATTGACACCTTGCTGGTTCATGCTCAGCTTGAATCTGCTAACTTGATCTCCTGGCAAGCGAACTCGGGCATCGTAGTGCAGCTGCTTTGAATGTATGAATGCAGGAGATGCAAACTGTGTTGAACAGCAAAACCACATTCCCATATCAGTAACCAAGGCATGCAGCTGGAGGCCATCAGTGAAGCTGATCAGGTCAAGAGTCAAGTGATTCCAACTGCTCTCCATGTATGCATGTGGCACACTGCAATCACTGGGTCCATATGGACAGTCCCTTCTCACAATAAATATGCTAGAAAGCTTTCCTTGACAAAAAATTAATAGTGACAAACTCATGAGCATTGCAATAAAAATCCCAGGAGCTCTTGTAAAATCTCTTCAGGGAATCAAATGCTGATTTTATTTTTTTGTTGCCTTAGGTTTTGTTCTCACTTTTCTCGCTTATGCAAAATGAAAAATATTCATAGCACTGACCCACGCTTGCAGTAAATTACTATGGATTTTACCAAATCGTTCAGCTACATTTCAGTGTTAAAGCAACTACAGGGCCATTTATTGCTTCTTATAGTGTATTCTGCATTGATGAGTATTGTGTGCTGAGAACGGTGTTATTTACGTTGTGGGAGGAAACAACTCTGGGTAGTCTGAAAATATAGTCAGTTTGTTAATTGGATAAAATGCTTTCTTTGTTGACAGTCAGTTTGTTCCCCTCCCCACCCCACAATATCAGAATTCACTGAAAGGCTCTTCGAACAAGGAGGGAGGGGGGAAACAGTCATGAAAATAACAGGCATGCTGTCACTATTAAAAAAGAAAATTAGTCTTTTAGAATAGTATGAAAGAATCTAGTTCATGCATTCGTCTCTAGTATATGTTTCTGAACTGTCAATATATACTACGTCGTAGTTTATAGCCTTATCTAAACCTATTCTTCTGTTTTTCTGTTTATGTATAAAAAAGAATGTGGGGTTTTTTTCCCCATATAGTATCTACTTAGGTTACACTTAAAGCACTTAGAAGTGATTTAATTCTAATAATCTGAAATGACAACTACTGTATGGGTTTTCTGTTGGCATTAATAGGATTAAATCAAAAGTGAGATATATACTGACAGAGAGACAGGAATTAAGGATCATAAAAATAACATTTGAAATGGTTCTTAAATTGATATAAAGCTCAAAAAAAAAGTTCTAGGAAAAAAACTAAGCAGTGGGAACAAAGGAAATGTACTGTTCAATTGTAATAGAAGTAAGGGTAGGAACAGGTGAAATAAAAATGGCAATGGACATTTTTATGGGATCTGTTAATACAGGAGAGAAATGCCCTAAAGACTAGAAAGAGGCCACAGCAGTTCTAATATCTGAGAAGGAGAAGCAGCAAACACAGCAGAAAGTTTGAGATCCATTAGTTTAACTTCAGCTTTGGGAAAAGCCTGGAAACTCTTCATAGAGATCAAGCGTGGGAACTACCAAGAAAAGCACGGAAAAGATTGACTTCATGTTCCTTCTCTTTCTTTCTCCTCGGATTTTGAGGTTTTCAGCTAAATTCTTCAATAAAAATCATTAAAAATTAGACTCTCTTCCAATTCCGTAGTAGCTGGAAAATTTGGATGGAATTAAGGAGCGGAATCTGTATTTGAAACAAATACCTAGGTGAAACATCTGTATTGTAAATAAAGTATTGATCTTATTTCACTGAGGAAAGAAAGCTGGAGGGCAAAGAGAACTGATACCTGCTAAATATGAAAGGTCTATATGTTGCTGAGTATTGATGTAAGGTACTGTCCATTGCATTTATACACATGAATAAAAGCATGACATGCAGATAAACAATAGTCCACAAGAGTAAATTAAGAATGGATAAACAACAAATTGTACACTTATGTACACGAAAAGATGAATAACTTGCTCATCTAGCACGGGCTGCAACAGAGTTCTTGGGGAACAAATAGTTATTCCTGTAGGAGGGATAGTAATTAGGGGAAAGATGGCAATTAAGGGAAAGATAGAGTTCAGTAGAGAAAAATGGGAGTGTTTCACCTTGGTGCGAAAGGATGTTGTTCACTGTAGGAGGACATTTGAGTCTCTAACATCAGAAGATAGCTGATTTAGCATCTTTCAAGACAAGACAGTAAATGCTGCTGCATCCTGTGACTCCTTCACAGGTTTTGGGACACTCAATCCGTGTATTTTCTGTTATTTCTACACAAGCATTACAATAAATCTTATTCATCAGTACAAAAGGGGGCGGGGGAGAAAGGGAGAAAGTTGTGATACTGTGTGGCTTTTCACTCTGTTTTAAAGGAAACTGTTACTTTAGTAAGACTGTGGAAGAACATGATCTTGATGATCTAGGTTTTTCATCATTTTTAATCCAGAGAACATAACTAAGACTTCACTTTATATGTAGTCAGACAAAAGGGGTTTGATTGCCATTTATAATTTTTTAGCAAGCTGTAATCCTTATTAAATGTTCTTTCTCATAAAAATTCCCCATAAAAAAATCTTCTCCTGAGCATTCCTTAGGAAAATAAAATAAAAAAATCCTTTAAGTTTTTGATTCAACCCATGGAATTTTATTTTTCCATTATAGGCTTTTATTAGCTGTTTCAAGAAAATAACTGTTAAAATTCTATTAATGAATAATTATATAAAACTCACACAGTCTTCCTCCTGCTAGATCAGTACTACAGGATGTGAAAAATCCAAACTAAAAGTTTATCATGCTGTATAGTTTGGGAACACACATAATACTCTTTGCTCTCACAAGAAAGATCTATATAAATCAATGGAGACTGAATGATCTTAGATAGCAGTAGCATTATTCCTTCATCCATACAGAGACTCTACAGAGGGCTGCAGGATGAAAGCGATGTAAAGAACATACAGATGGATGCAGATTAAATTTGGAATATTATCAGACAATCTTTTATGTTAGAACATTTTAATAATGTCCTGTCCTTTAGTTCAGATATAGTGTCTGACAACAGACACGATGTTAATCCCTTGCAATGAAAAGAAAATTATTTAGCTGTAGTGCTTGCTGTGAAATACTGCATCCTGTTTATTGCATCTTACCTCTTTCTTGTTCAACAAGTTTGTAGTAGAATTGCTAATTATATGTAATTAAAGTTTATTTAGACTCCAAAGTAGTCCTAGATCAGTTTTGAAAGTGGTATTGTTTCATCTCTCAGTTGTTTTAGGCCTGTTCGAACAGCAAATGAGAAAGGAGTCATATGGGCATTGATTCAGTATTGCTATCTGAAAATTCCCTCAGTACCTACAGTTCTTTCTCTTACCCCAGCTGTGTCTATCTTCCGTCAGTGTAGAAATATAAAGTAATATATCGATATAGTATATATCAGTTAAAAAACTCCCATTGATGCATTTTGCTGCATTTCAGTGCCATGCAAAATAACTGCCATGGAACTGCTCCCTCTCAGGTACCAGCAATTCCTTCTGGATTTCATCCATAAGTAAAGGACACTTTTTGTACTGTGATTATTCCACACCACATTAAAAGTGATGTGGAAAAATAAAAGATCCGAAACACAGCAAAATAATTTCCTGATTATTTTTTGCTGTGTTTTCGATCCTTTATTTTTCCACATCACTTTTAACCTGCACATAGCTCTGTCTGCATTTCAGTCCACTGCCTTTCTGCAGAAACTTTAAGTTGTAGTACTAAATAATATGCAGTTCAGCAATAAATAAAAAAAGTATTAACAGTCGGTTTCATTCCATATATTAACATTAATTTTATTCTGTTCATTTATTAATTCAGACCTGCTACAGTGTGCTAGGAAGGATTTCCATCAAAACACCAAGTCATGAAAAAAAGGAAAAAATAAGAAGTTTTTAGCCTTTCATATTAACTAGCAGTGTGAAGTGGAACTAGTCTGAGGACTTTCACTTTTAGATGGTCTTCTGTTCAAGTAGCACAGTATTTTTCTTCTTACCAAAATATAACAATTTCAAGCACATAAACCTTCATGGTTATAGTCACAGCACAAAGCAGAGCCTGTCATACATAACTCCTAGAACTGTAATAGGAGTTACATGCTTAAGTTCCCCTCTAGCAGTTAATGTGCATATGCAGAAATCGAGCAGCGTGAAAATAGGAACAGCTCTTGCTAGAGTTACTGAGGTTTATTGTTAATCTTTGCTCTTAAAAAAAAATAAAATATTTTGCTGTAGTGTATCCAGTTAAAAATCCACTCTAAATTTGACAAAAGAAGATTTACATGCTACTGTTGGATGTAAGAACCCTAGAGAGAGCATTATTCAGATCATATGCATTTAGATGTTCTATATTTGGTTATTTTATCTGGCACTCAGTTTGCCCAACGTCACGAAGTTGCTGTCTGCATTTACATGCAGAATGCCAATACTCAAGAGACATATCTCTTTCTAGCCTTGTTGCCTCTGAGCTAAGTCACATAATGTATGCTGTTCAAGTTTTCTAAGACTGAAATGGGAAATACGCAGTGGTTTCTTGGTATCTTCAGATTTGTTATTCCAATGTGCTAATCTCAGCAAACTGAGCTGTAAGGGGGTTCTGTGTTAGTTCTCCAGCTAAAGGCCTCCTTTTTATAACTTATAACCTCAAAATTCTCATTCAAGTCTATGAAACCAGAAGGCAGGGTACTTGGAACTGGACAGCAGGCCTTTATTCAGACTCTGTAACACATAAATTAAGCCTTAATGCACCTAAATTACAAAGATTTGGAGCAAGGTACTTTTCCAATACTCAGTGGAAAAAGGTGAAAGTTTATTCAGGTTCTGAGAATATTTGTACATTGGAATCCATTCTTGAATGTTCTGAGGATCATTCTGGAATTCTGGCACTGTCCTGCTCCTATTCCTTGGATTAGCTGCACCCTGGCAACTGTGCCTGCTCAAAATGGTTAAAGAAGTAGTCCTCCTGCTGGCTTCTTTATGCAAATTTGTGTTCATAATATATGGCTTCATCCAAAACTCTCTGGAGGCAGAATAAGCATGGTTGTTTTTTTCTTGGTAATAGCAGCTAGGCTGGCACCAGATAGCAACAGCTTCCATTACACTTCTTGGCAGTGATTTGAACATGGGTGTATCTAGTGGTAGAAGTATGGAAAAGCTTAGAAAGTACCAAAAAACACAGACTTTCTCATAGGTATTGGCAGTCATCCTGTAGTAGGTTATTTACTGCTGAAAGCAGCATTACTTAATGCTGAAAGAAGCATCCTTGTGGGGTACAAAATGAAAAATGCAGATATAATCTGATTGGATTAAATCAGAACTATTTAACTGGATGTCTCTTTTCCTGTAGAATCCTGTATCAGCTACTAAGTCAGGCAGGCCTTTGGTCTAATGCAGTACAATTATTCTTGTACGTTTTGCTAGGCAAGCTGTTGAGTGCTTAAAAAATAGCACAGCAGCTTGCTATATAGAAACAGAGCTTCAGACCCAAGGAACAGAATTGGCATAAACCCAGGGCAGATCACAGATAGGTCTCTGTTACATGTGCAGAATTGGTTCTAACTTCATAGGTACAAATATATTTGCTAATACTGCTAATGTTGGAAAAGGAAAAACAGCTTGGAAAAAAAGCCAAATAATTTTTAACAATGTTGATCAATATATAGCAATATTGCAATTAATAGCAATATATAGCAATTGACCAATATAGATCAGTATATAGCAATGTGCTATTTTTTTTCAGTTATATCTTTGCAACGAAAGTCTCTCTTGTTAACAATTCTGGTAGCATTTCTGACTAACAACTGTAACCTGGCGTTCATGAGCTATCGTAAAGTTGGTATGGTAGCACCAAATCAACAATATTTAAGGAAGCCAATACAAAAAGTTACTATCCATCTATTTTAAAGTTAAGATAATGCACCTTCCACTGGCTAAACTATTAAAATGTTTGATTCTGCATTTTGGGGTGGGACATACTTGGTGCAACTTTCACTATGAAAGCATTTACAATAGTCTTGACTCATTCTGTTTTGATCTCTGTAAGCAATTTGCATATAATACAATTATAAAGTAAAAACAACCCCAGTATAACCTACAGAGCTCCAATTACATCCAGTGTCACTCTGTGTAAATACTGGACTATATACCTTTTATTAACTTATATCAAAAGACTCATTTAATGAGTCATTAAAAGGCTTATTATTCACTTCATGACTCTTCTTGGTCAGTAAACTTTTTAAAGCAAGTTACTGTAGTTCCAACAAAACACTTGGGCACAGAGACTCTATTTTCTTTGTTTGCTTTCCAAGGACAAGCCAGAATCAAAAGGTTTATGACTAAACAAACAGGGAATAACATGTACCATGCAATATAAGGTCACTTCTTTATTGAAGGTTACAGGCGACATTGTTAAAACGAGCACAAAATGTGAAGGGCTTGTTCGCACCACCAGAGTTAAAAGGTAAAAGTACTTCTGGTTGCCATGATAATTATATTGCTAGTGCTAAGGAAGGATTTTAGAGATAAGAATGAGACCTACAGCTGTAGCTGGAAAGTGCTTGCTCCTGGTTTGTTACCTGGCTGCTCAGAACTGGGTGCAGCCTACTAAGGGCCCAATATTATACTGTTTTAAGTCAGGTAGGTATAGTCCCTGGATTTTGCTGCCTTCCCATGCTAATCTAGTGCCTGGTGTTAATTCAAACAGTCTTAAGATGACTATTGACAGCCCCAGAGAATCTTCCAAGAAGCTATGAATTTACGTTATTGGTGACCCAAAAGGCAAATTCTTCTATGTTTATATTGGTTTTAAGCCCAGAAAAATCATGCATTTGAGCTCCAATATTGAGAGTTTTAAAATAAATTTTGTACTTCAAGCCATTTTTTGGATTATTTTCTCTGTAGCAGACTGGAGGTTGAAGCAGCACAAGCAAACGATAATGTAGAGTAGAACTAGATCACATCTTCATATTATCTGAACTTAAACTGAAGCAAACTCTGACCTAGTTTGCTTTATATAGCAGGAATGCAGAGATTTATAACCTTCACGGCTCTATTTGTTTATGGTTATGTTTATTCAGTGCTTCCATTTCCTTCCCCAGCTTTTTGGATACCCTCTTCCTAGTTGTAATTAACCCTTTAATTCTTCATGTTGCCTTTCATCCCTGTATTTGCAATCCTTATTTGGCTTTCTTCTGCACCTCTGTGTAACCTGTATTCTCAAAGCAAAATAAGAAGGTGTTCAGAATAACACAGAAAATTGTATTTTCTTGACACAATTACCTGGATGTCATCTTGAATATGCCAATGATTCGAGGCCAGAATGTCAAAAGTGTAAATGAGATGATAGGCATAACTATCCCAAGAGCTTTACAAGGCAAGTCCTGGAAACTATGCTTATAGTAATGATTGATGTTTAACTACCAAGTGATATTCTAAACGATATTGCTTAAGTTTAATGAAACTACATTTCTCGTGACACTAGCCTTTTTTCCCAACAATAGTTTGGGATACACAGAAAATCCATGCATATTTTCCATCTTGGCTAAAGCAATGCTTCTAGACTGTCAAACACTCTCCACTTCAAGAAAAATATAGCCAGATGGTCCAGAATCTAGAAGTTAGTTAGTTAGTTGACAATGTAGACTGTTGATGAAACATTGGTTTGCTTTAATGAAAAAACTGATGGAAGATAGGAGATTTTTCTGCAGGAGGTTACAGGAGCTATATGATAACACTGCTTTTCATGTTCACTAGGATAGGGCAAGGAGAGATGAATTTCAGCTGCAACAAGGGATTTTGTGTTGGTGAGAAAATATTTCTGATTACTAGGGCTGCAATAAGAGACTGGAATCCTCACCATTGGTCTTTAAAAAAAACCAAACCAACAACCAAATAAAAAAACCCACAATAACAACAACCTAATATCTTCTAGCAAGGACATTCACAGCTGATGCTGCCTGAGGAGAAGAGGCCTGACTTAGAGGACATTTCAAGGCTTCTTTCAGATTCACTTCTGTAGATGTCTCTATTGCTGGAAAAAGCTCATAGGCACCAATAGGCTTTTGTTTGCCTAGTGGTTGCCCCAAACACAAATATTTATATTAGGAATGTTAATTCCCTCTTGAGATGTGTTGCTGAATGAGAAATTCAGACTTCACGCTGGTAACAAAATTAGTCTTGCCACAGATTCAGAAGTGTCATTTCTGAACTACTGCTTATTACAGCTGTGTTGCAGCCAATTAGTTAGCTCCTATACCTGTTGTACTGACCTGATAGGTCATAGTCATTCATGCACTGAAGTGAAAAGAGTAATATAGCTCATCGTGCAATAACAGAAGCTGACACTGCATATTTACAGGTTTTATATCAGTAGAAGGTGACTGCACCTGTTTATTATTCACATTAGATGGGTTATGACCTCTGAGCTAGCAGGCAAAAATGTCTTGTGCTATGGAACTCAATAAGGGGCTTAGTAGAAGTGCCAGAACCTACCAAAAAAATTAAGATCAAAGGTAAGTATCCAAAGTTAGATGCCTAGATGAACAATAGAGACAATCTATGTGTTTAAGGAACCAAAATGAGATGCTTAGCACCCCAAAATATTAAGTTTTCTCATATTTGATTGGAAGGTGTGAAAATTAAGGGTTCTCAGCATTTTGTTTTTTAAAAGGCCTTTATTTAGGTCCCCAGTGAAGTGCATAAAACTAATTTTAACCATGTGACTTTGAATTTTTCAATCAAAGTATAATTAAAAATCATTCTACTTGCCCACTTCCTGCAGAAGAGCTTTATTTTTCATAGCTAGACCATAAAAAGAAATTTCATTTTGTGTAGTTTTCCCCTTTCAGCAGTGATCTTACTAAGAACTTTTGTCTTTATCTAGAGGAAAACAGAATTTAATAAATATTAAAAAAAATATATATCCATCATTACTGTACAAATGAATTCTATTGAATTTTTGTTGTGCTGCTAACAAAGAACAGTATGTCAAGCCTCTCTTTGATATGCTTATAATTATTTGATTAAAAGGGCATTTATGTGATCAATATCAAACTAGTATTTTTTCTTTTCATCTTCCTTCATATTTTTTTTTAAAAAAAATGCTGGAAAACCACAACCTGTGAATAGAAGGGTCAAAGTGTAAATTTATTTCTATTTAAAAGCTGTGGTTTTCATTTTATTATGCGCGTGAATCCAGATGGCTCTGTTCATTACCTGTGCAAGAATATGTTACTGGGTTGAGCTTGTTAGGTAACTGTGTCTAGATAAAGGAAAAAAGCTTTTTCCTGAAAAATGCCAGTATTGGCAAAGTGTTCTGCAGTGATTCAACCTAAACTGAAATTATTCATTATACTAAAATGACACATGACACTTCTAAGTGATTCAAAACGAATGTATGCTGCGATAGCTTGTGCATTATGAGGGTTGTAACTCAGGACCCTGTAACTGGGCTTTTAGACAGAAAAGAGGGATTGCTTTAGGCATATCATAAAAGATAGAGTCTCACCTAGAAGCCTAGCTTATAGGATACAATGGATTGTCATACTCCCTGCCTGGAAATGGATCAAAGTCTACAAAGGGTATTTTTTTTCCACAGACACCTCTGATGTAAAATTTTCTCTAATTTTAGAATAAAAATATATTTTGTAAGGTAAGTAGGGGAAAATCCAGAACTTACCAAATTAATTTATATCCCATTTAAAATAGAAAAGCTTATGAAAATGAAAGAGAACATGGGCATGCACCATGGACTGGCATACCTTTGTTACCACTTTATTTCAGAATCGGAAATAGCTCTCGGCTGCCATGTCTCTGAACTCACATTTTGTCTCTGGTGTAGGTTCTGGGCACAGTACTGTTTTCTTTAATGCCTTTACTGGTCCTCCCATTGAGGCTATTCAGACTGGGACATATCACGTCCTACATAGAAGATATGTGGTCATAACAGAGTAATTAAATATTTTTACAAATGTCTTTGCTAAAAAAAATGTGAATTCTTCCTCATGTCAAAAGAATCCTAAGAGGAAAGGGGACAAGTTTGGAACTGCATACCAATATTCTTCAATGCACACTATTCCTCAGTCCCTGAAACATAAAAAAGAATCCACAACAGTCACATATTGCATCAGCAGTAGATTGCTCTTTCAACTGTAGACTGCGGACATGGAGTATAGCAATTATTTGTTATTGGCATTCCTAAGGATAAAAAATTATACTCGCTAATTTTGAAGTCTAGCTGAAAACTCATGCACAGTGTTGCTCATGGTTGTATAAACACTGTGAAAATAACAGAACAGCCTTTGGAAAAGCAGAGACTAATTAAGAACAGCCCACAAGGTCTCAGAAAAGGCAAGTCACACGTCAGTAAGCTTTTGAGATGATCTGAAGAGAAGATGGCCATGCAAAGCTTGCACTCTGTTCTTACACATAGGTTAAGAACAAGCAAAGCAGCAAGGCTCCGCTTCATCTTGCTTCTTTGGATTATGCCCTGAATAATGAGTGATGTGAAGTGTTGCCTAAACCTCAAGCTGTATGAGGGAAAAAATAAATGGATTAGGAGTTAAAAACATGCATTTGGCTGCCTGCCCTTCACGGAGCTGTGGGGCAGAAAGTAAAACAAAGATATTGAGTAATATAAATGATGGTGCAATGTTTGACACTGCAGCACATGCCTGACCAGAAGATCAGAGCATGAGATTAGCATAGGAGAGACTGTGTCCCACAAACAAACCTCACCCCGTCCCAGTGCATTAAACAATATCACTTAACAGTATTTATGGCCCCAGTATTTTTTTGAAATACGCAAAAGAGTATAATGCCTGCTGATAGCTCATGTCTTCATTCACCTCTATTGCCTGAACTAGTGGTTTTATACAATTTACCATTGTTATTGTGCTAGGTTTATCTCGGCAGAATCTCTTCTTGGTAATGTAGTCTGTAACTTAGAAATAAATGCAAATCCCTTTCCTCTGCATGCCAGCATGTGATATCTCTAGGTAACATCCCATGGCCATTCCAGTGTAGAATCTAAGAATAGGTACTTGGATTTCCTTGATTTTGAGTTTCAGGTTCATAAGAGTGTTGATGTTTTTTACAGCATCACTTGGTGTTCAGTTGTACCTTTAGATACCTAAGAGCTTTGTGCATGTGGCCACAAACTCTTACTCCAGCCCCCACAGAAAATGTTAACGTGGTGTTAAGGCTGGTCCAGAGTCCTAGGCAAGTACATTAACAATGAGACTTCAGGGAGGATGTTAGGTGGGAAGGAGAGTTGTTGGTCACAGACAAAACCTCTGTTACAGCTGTTCCATAGGGCTGCTCCATCAACGCAGTTAGTCTTGAATGACTGCCCTCCTCCACACAGAGTATAATTTTATAAGCATAAGCTGGGATGCTTCAGCCTTTGCTGCTGCAGCCTGTGCAAAGTACCTGCACATGTGCTGGCCAGCATTCCCCTCTCCACCAAACATAAACCTGCTCTTTGTCAGATAGTCCCCCTGTGGCCTATGAAACATGTACTGCAAGGGTAATGTTTTGTAAGTGAGGAAGAGAGTAAAAACAGAGGGAAGCAAATGTCAACCAGCAAATAGAAGTAGAAACACCTGTTTGGCAGTGAGGAACAGCTGTACATGTGCAGCTGCTGCTCCCTCTCCGTAAGCGCTGCGTGCTTGTTGCTTTACTTAAGGTTGACCAGGTTCTCTGTAGGCCTGTAAGATTTCATTGATGCTATTTAGAAAAGGAGGCTCCTTCACCCTGTGGATTTACTCAGCTTTAATCAGAACTTCTATGGCAAATAGCAGATCTATAAAAGTTGTATAATTTTTTTTTTTTAATTTTATTTCTTCTAGAGAAGAGTTTTGAATTGAAAGTTTTCATACTACTGATCTTTAAAATAAACTGTGGGTAACTTTTAGAGAATTGTATGAGGCCCAAATTTTATTTTTTGTTATCTTCTGCCTCTGTTTACTCTTTTAACTGACTCTCTAAGCAATGTCATTCACGGAGGAGCTATTTAAAGTGATTGTGCTTGTTGTTGTTGGAATCTACGTATGTTCTTCATTTTTAGTTGTCTTTTTTCTTTTTTATTAGGAAATTTTTCTCTTAGAAAATGCAGTTTCATTGCAATTTAAATGCATTCTAGATTATTTCCAGAACCGCTTTGATTACAATATCTTATTTGAAATTAAGCATACACCTTTTCTACATGCAGGAAAGGTCCCATTCCACAATTGTGTAGGCACTTAATTTCTGCTGGAAAGCATCCAGCTCACAGTCTCATTATGAGCAATAGTTAAGGACAACCAAACTCTGGTTGCACTGAACCTTGAAGTATAGAAAGAACCAGAAGAGAATGCAGGTTTTGTAGTGATACATAGGCTAAAAATAATTGGCCTGCAAGCTGACTGCAGATGCCTAGTCATGTAGTAAACTGTGCAGAATAACCTAGTCAAAAAGGAATTAACTGGTGTTGAACTCCAGGCCACCAGTACTGGTTGTAATAATTAATTCATAACTGGTCTGCCTGTCTCAGCATGTCTTTTTTTCGTTCTTTCTTGTAGCGTAGCTATATCAAATGCTAGCAATAAGTAATTAGCTTAAAGATAAATTATCTATGATAAAATTCAGACAGCTGAAATGTAGAGGCATCAATTAATTTTGCCACAACATACACAAATATAATCGGAAGTTGGGAATATATGGGACAGAAACATTAAGGCATTCAGTTCGTAAGAAATTCAGAATTGATATGTTCTGCTCCAGAAAAGGTAAAAAATTAAATGTGGGAGGCTTTTTTTTTCCCAAAAAAAGGTCAATTCTCTATTATAATGGTAAAGAACAGAGTGATCTTTCGTAAAATATATTTTTGGCAGTGATTTCTTCCATTTGTGTCTGCCAAGTTTTATGACAGTGTACATAAAACCAACTGTAAAAAAAATCTTATAATTAGAGTACTCATCATCTTGCATTAAAAATTGGTACAAAAAAATAAATCCCTTTACTGGATGGCTCTTAACTCCAGTTGACAGTAGGCTCAATTCTACATGTTTTACTCACAGCTTTAATGCTAGTGACGTCAATGACTTTCATACAAGGCCAGCAGGTTTGCCCTGAGTCATATTTGCTCAGACAGAATAGTCATAAAGAAAACTACCTTTAAGGAAAATTATAGTATAATCCAAGAAATATCTCAGAATTATTGAAAGGCATTAAAGAAAGGCATAGTTCTTCCTGTGAAGGAATCATGTTCAAAGACCCTTTTATATCTGTGTGCTTTGAGTATGCTGAAATACATGGAATTGTAGCCTCCTGTCCTCATTTTGTATAGCATTTAGAAGGCACACCTGTACAAACATACCTCCAGTGAAATGTAGCACCCTGCACAGCATCTTCAGCCCATGGGGAATCCTCTTCTCTGTGTCATGCTACAGTGATTTGTCACAAGGAAACGCCCCGCTCTGAAATCCTACAAGTCTACTAATGAGGGGCATGATGTGCTTTCTGAATGTGGTTACTGTCAAGAAAAAACTAAACTGCCCCATGGCCCCTACTGGGAAATAGTCAGAAAAAGGGAGGAAAGGGAAGAAAAACATGACATTGCTCTGTTATACTGACCCAAGTTTGGAGCAGCTCTGTTGAAAGAACTCTTTTGCTGGCCACAGTATATCCCTGACAAAGACCTGCTTGTAGAAACCTACACCTCTGCTGAGGAATGTTAACATGTTTAGATGGATACCTGAAGAGGGCTCCTGAAGTTTGTGATCTGCAGTTTGCTCTGCTCTACTGCACACCTGCAGCTTCCAGCCCTTCCTGGTGTGAGCTGCTCCTGCAGGCATCCTCCATGCATGGCCCACAGCTACCTACCAGCTGGCTGTTTGCCACCCAGCCTTATGTGGAATGCTACCTGGCTTAAAAGGCTTTACAGATGGATTTTAGAGCCTCTCTCCTTTTTTACTTTACTAGGAAAGTCAGCAAAAGGATCTGGTCTCAGCCTTGTATCTTTGAGTGTCAGCATCAAACTTCGCAATATTATGTGTGTTGAGAACACTTTTTTATTCACTTCTGTTCTCAATTGCCTCTAATTTCTCCAGGTTTACCTTAAAAATACTTTGCATTCAGTAGCACGCTTTCTATGCCATTTATTTACCATTTCAGTAAAAGCAGGAGAAGCACAACCGTGACAATTAACAGCATGTACTGTTTCTCTAAGACAATTCTTGTAATTAGTATGTTAATTTCCCACAAATATGACCAAAGCTATATTAGCAACCAGTATTACCATATGCTTCTGGGAAGAAAATAATTACCAAATTGTTTAAGAGTCTTCTGGGAAAGGAGAACAGAAGATCTGATTTAAGACAGTATGATGCCTTGAGAAAATTACACTATGTCCCTGTCATATTTTTATCTATTATGGTGCTGTCTGCTGATGCATTTCCATTTGAAAAGTGTTATAATTTATCATGCAACTAGAGATCTTCTGAATTATGGATAGGTAAATATCAGTAAGCAGAACATAAGAATCTGCTGAACATGTGGCAGAAAGCTAACCACTAGCTAAAGGTAGAGTTGGTCCTGTCAGATCTGCTTGTACGTTGTTACCAAACCTTGGCATCAATTGTGTGGGTGTTTTTCTCCCTTTTTGGCATGGGAATTTGGACAATAATTATTTGATAAGATTTTTTAAAAGAATCATTGCACTATATTCTCTGTGTACTTCTGTATATCGCAGTCCAGCCCAAATTTGCTTGCCATTGCTGCATGTTAAAAGATCCAGGTTCTACCCAAAGGAAAGATGATCAGGGTTGGCATAAACTTCCTTCTGGGTTTCTGTAGCCCAGATAACCTTAGATATCTTCTGCTGATTCAGATTCTTGTGATGATTATTTCATCTGTTCTCACCCTGGAAACACACACATTTCTTGTCTAAACTATGGAGTGTAAAGACAAGCAGTGCAGTGATGCCATATGCTGATGAATCAATGTGAAAGGAGTTTGGAAAATTATAGCTTAGTTTAAAAAGAAGAGGCCCTTTCTTGGCATTTAGGCCCTTTCAAGTCCAGGTATGTCTCTTCAAATGGGGTGGGGTGGGAAAGGTTAGCCAGTTTGGTGTGTACTTGTTTTCCAAATTTAATAAGGATTCTCTACTGTTTTAAGTCTTTTCAGTTCCTTTGCTTTATTATTTAGAGCAAGTATAAAAACATTCATTACCCACTTCTTACTGGCATTAACATTCTGGCTAAGGAAGCCTAGAGGAGCACATTAGGTAGAATCTAAATATATAGAATATCCTTTAGCTGTGTCAGCAACTCCAGCTCTTTATTTCTTATCGGTATATAAGAATTTCTTGCAGAGACTAACCAAAGAAAAGGCTGAAAATGTACTCTGAAAGAACAAACTTTTGAGAAAAAGCTGATAAAAATACTCTGCAACTGTGTTCTGTTTTCCTTGCATGGCAACTCAAGCAGAATATTTTCTAGCCTTTTGTTTCTCTGAAACTGCACTAGATATGCTGAAAGCCTGGAGGTTGCCCCAGAATTGGTATGGGGAGTATTCTTTCACAAGATTTGATACTTTACAAGAAGAATATAAAAGGGAAAAAAAAAATGCACTACAGGCCCCCAAGAGTCAAAAATAAAAGCATGTTGAATTCAAGCTGGATGAACATCTGTTGGAAAAATATCCCTTCTATATAGTAAGATAGAAAATATTTACTCATTCTGGTTTATTTTGTGTGATTGTGCACTCTGAATCTTAATTCTCCCAAAAGTTCTGAAAAATCAGGGTGTTCTATTTTCCTAATGAAGCAGCTTGACTTTTCACAAGAATCCCATGGTGTTTAGTATTTTGATGTCGTAAGTATTAATGCTAAAATGCTGAAAAATTAATGAATGTAGTTGTCTCCAAAGCAACTGTTATGTTTTTTTAAAGAATATATTCAGTCTGATTTTTTTTTTTTTTCACAAAACTGTATTTATCCAGCTCAGATATACATATTTCTAGAAATCCAAAGGGTTTGTCCACAGGCTGTATGAAACAATAAAAAGGCAATGTTATCATTATTATTAGCAATTTGTTTCCTGATCAAAAAAGCAGAAATAGACAAAACTTTCTCATGTTAACATTGTCTAAATAGTATGGTTAAATATGGATTCAGAACTGACATTGATGAAGGTCTGTCATGGGCCAGAGCTTATTTCTGAACAGTACAATGAAGAAGCTCATAGTTTAAATAAGGGACAAGATGAAGAGTTTATTCAATTCAGTAAATGGTACCATGTGTAATTATGTACCTTTTTTCTTTTTCTTTTTCTTTTTTTTTTCTTTTTTTTTCCTTTTATTTTCTTTTATTTTCTTTTATTTTCTTTCTGTTTCTTTTTGTTTCTTTTTGTTTCTTTTCGTAGTTTCTTTTTGTTTCTTTTCGTAGTTTCTTTTTGTTTCTTTTCGTAGTTTCTTTTTGTTTCTTTTCGTAGTTTCTTTTTGTTTCTTTTCGTAGTTTCTTTTTGTTTCTTTTTGTAGTTTCTTTTTTTTTAAAAATAATTGAGGAAGATTTTAATTTGAGCCTGTGATATTTCCATGAGATCCAGGTCTATGATACCACAATGACTTCAGGTCACTATGGATCAGCTGAGGTGACTGTCGGGAATATGGGCTGAGATGAGCTAAATCCCATGAACTTTGCTATCACCAGGAAAACTCTGCAGAAACCTGTCTTGAGCTACGGTTATTTTACCATCTGTGGATGTAATATTGCAAAAAGACAGTTCTCTGCATTGTTTATAAGCTGGGTCAGTGAGCAGAAGGAAGAAGAGGGATTTCTAGATGTTCATAAAACTGAGTTCATTTTAGAAAACATGAAAAAGTTCAAGCCCCCATTAGTAAATCTGAACCAATAACATCCATATTTTTCCAATGCATTTTTAAAAAGTGTTATATAAACCAGAATTAAAATATAAATTACATTAATCTGAATCATTCTCTATAAAGTGTCAGTAATTCAGTATCCAATGTAATTCATTTTTATGTGTATCCAAACACAGTGAAGTGCCTTACAACTGTGTGAAAATTCTCCTTTGTTGTACGCCGCTTCAGGAAAATCTTTAGCTGACAGAACAGGCTTACAGCAATTCTCAAACATGTCATCCCAGATAAGCCATACACTGCAAAATATCAAAGGAGTTAATTTAGGGACCTTGTACACATTTATCATAAAACAATGAATATGAAATAAAACAACGAATAAAGTATTTTAAAATAATTTAACTCATTTTAGAGGAATTTGACAAGGAAACACTCAGAGACACACTGAAACAGTCAAAGAGCACCCAGTATCAAAACACAAGGCAGACTTGTTTGCAAAATGAAAGGGTTAAGAATATTCAGCCAATGTAATGATTTGAATGTGTTAACATCAGTGGGTTCTTCATCATGGATAGTGACAGTGAATGGCCTTAGGTGTCTAGTATTTGTTTACATGCATTTGTTGCATTCACCATGACAGTTTCTGTGACAGTAGAATGTATTGTGTGTATACAAGTTAATGACACCATATATTTCCAAATTGCATGTCCAGGATATTGTCTTCAGAGTAAAATAACATATTGTCGAAGTATTGCTTTTCAAACTGTAGAGTATTGGTGCTGATTTAATTTTAGTTATTGATACACCTAAGTTTCAGTTTCCCAGAAAAAAAGGTAATGCTATAAAATTTCTTTTACTCTGTAATAAATGTTAAAGGAAAATGATACATTCTTTAGAAGCAGCATCCACAAAGAAACATCATGACTCTTTTAGTTACAGAGATATTGCAGTATGCAATTACATTGGATTAAGGTAGTGGTTTATCCATGGTGTGCTTAATTTTACTGATTTGGTGTGATATAATGATAGCATTTTCTTTTTTGAGTTGAGCTGCGATTGTGCTGAAAATCGTTTGCAACATAGAACTGAATCCCAGATTCACTCTCTGGGAATAAGTGGTGAATATGAACACAACAATAATACAGTCCAAACTTATAACTTGACTTCACAGCCTGATTTTAGATATGAGCAAAGTATGCAAAATTGGTATGCTGCATTATCCTAATCAGTTTAACTTTATTGTGGAAAATGAATTTATGATAATATACCACAGAATCATTATGCATTTGACCTTATTAAACTAGAGTCGAAGCAAATTGTATACCATTGACCTTAACCTTGGCTCACTGTGTAGATGAAAGAAAATAATTGCACTAGTAAAAATAATAAAATGACTACACGCAGCTCTGCAAATTGAATGGACCTTGGCTCAGTGCTATTAGGAATGATTTAGCCTATAGAAATGGAGTTTTGTAATTAACAGTGAACAGGGACAGGAGAAAAAAATACCAGTTCACTGGCTGCCTTTAAGCAAAAGTGGATGGGTGCAATTGTGTTAGCAGCTAGCTGTTATAAATATTGGGTTTGGTTTTAAAGGCTGGAACGGAAGAAATATATGGCAAGGTGAAGATGGAAATTATGACTACAGGCCTAGAATGAGGTGGTTTTGTAATTCAAATGAGACCAGTAACTAAGAATCCCTAACTATTATTGCAATTAAGAAAATTAAGATACAGAGACTTGCTGCCTGTGTGACTTTGGTGGAAATTTTGCTCATGTAGTGTTAAAAAAAAAAAAAAAAAAAAGACTGGAAAGATGCCTTCCCTGAGGTCAATGCAAATATTCCAGTCTTCATTTTGGGTAAACAGCATATTTGCAATTGATTCTGCTGGACAGTGGAACAGGTCATGGGTATGTGCATGCGGTCACTTAGGTGAAAGGATGTGCTGTTCTTGTTCCAGAACTTATAAAACAACAGCTCCAAGACCAGAAAGCCTGCTGCAGAGATTGGTATTTAAATAGCACAAAGTCTCCCGAGGCTACTCGAGATTTGATTTTAAACCTATTATTCAACAAAAATAATATGTTGCGTGGTGGTTGTTGGTTTTTTTTCCCCTCCAATTGCTATTCTTTCTTCCAGAAGGGATATAGAGTCAAGTTCTGCTTTGTCCTATTAATTTAATTAGTATTGGATTGATGTAATTGAGAGCAGAATTTGTCCTGTGCTGTTTAAATTAAATGAGAGTTCCATCAGGCTTATTCTTTCATATTACAGTGCATCTTCATTACAACATCATTTAATTCCCTCTGTGGTTTCATCCCCTTGTTCCTTTCCTTATGCAGAGTATCACTCTGATGCCATCAGTCAGGTGGGGCATTTTACTGCTTCCTTCACAGAATTTGGCTACTCACAGAGAGAAAAAAAAAACACACACTAAAAAGGAGGAGCAGGGGTGGACCTGGATGAACATTTTGCTTTTAATATTAATGCTGCAGTACAAATGACAAGATTTTATTATCAACACAAGCGTCCTGAGAAGTTTTTTTTGTGGCAAAGCAGTGTGACACAATATTTACTGCCCAGCTGTTAACATGAAAGGGGGACACATTGGCAGTATAACCAATACACAGTTGGCTGCCCTTGCTAGAGTGGTTTAATGCCAAACACATGAAGTTTTAATTATAAGCAGTTTGAAATATTTATGCTCTTTGCATTTCCTTATTCTTGTACAGAAACAAGATAAAAGTCCTTTTGAAATTTGATGACAGAAACTATTTGATACCAACACCATGCAATTGTGGTGTCTAATTAATTAGTCTGAGTGAATATTTATGTTGTTGAGTTTTCTATTCTTGTATTCTCTGCTTAGTGATACCTTAAGCCAAAAAGTGTCATTGCTCAAAAAGACCTGAAAATACTAATCCTTCCTCCCCCTCCTTCCTTACCTCTTTTCTTCAGTCCAAAATGATAAATTTGGTCCACTATGGGAATCAAGCATCACTGCATACATGTGGTTTCTGGGATGAGATCTGCAGCTCCGAGTGAGTCACTTAATCATCCCCTTCAATGCATATGTTTGGAAGTACATTTAGCATCTAAGGCCCTTTTCTGCATTTGAACTCTCACATCAGTCCTTTTAAAGGCTTTTTTAATATCACAGCTGGCACCAGGGAGCTGTGGTTACCTTTGTAAAAAGTCTTTGTGATTAGCACGAACGCCCATGGAGAGACAGGACCTGGGGTTTGTGCACTGTTTAGCCTTGAAGCTCTCCTGTGTGCCAAAACAAAGACTTGTTGGCTAGGAAAAGTGAAAAGAGAAGATGATATCATAGAGCTGACTGGGAGACAAGACATGGATTCTACACCAAAATGTGCTTTGTGGTTTTGTGGATTTATTTTTTTTTCCCTTTATCAACAATATAAAGTAAAATATAGAAACATTTTCTCCTCTTTTCTGGAGGAATAACTAGTCATTTGACTGATGTGTATGTACATAAACAAATATGCACACGTACCTATGTGTGTATATATGTACATATATAATATCTTTTCTTGGTTTTTTGGATGTGTACTGTGCCTCTTGTGAAGCTCACTCTTATAACTACACATCAGGTGGGCTCTGAGTCTGCCTGCTGGACATGACCACACAGGGAAACTAAATGGAAGAAAACCTTAGATGCACAGATCGTTGTAAATTTAGTAGGATTTCTGAGGAGTGTTATTGGAGTTATGTACTCAGGTCCTTTCAAGTACTTGAACTCTCATCTTTACAATTGCTCTGATTTTCAGAACAGGTACTGTCAGCTGAAAAGTGCTTCTTCTTTATTTTTTCCCTCTAGTAACACGTTCCTAGTCTGAGAGTGCAAATCAGTGCTTTCTGATGGGTACATCAGTGTCATCTAAGATGGGGAAGGAAAAATGTGATGAGCAGTGGGGAATTGTTGTGGTATCTGGCAATTAGGATAGAATCATAGAATTGTTTTGGTTGGAAAAGATCATCAAGTCTAACCATTAACCTAGCACTGCCAAGTCACCACTAAACAATGTCCCTAAGCTTCACATCTACACATCTTTTAAATATCTCCAGGGAGCTGTAGGAAAGAACACATTTGCTTAGACATGGAATTTAAAAAACACGCAACACAACAACAACAAACCTCAACACAAAAAAGACCCCAAGCAAACAAAAACAAACAAAAAACCCCAAACAGAAACATGGATATATTTGTAAACTCACACAGACTTGTCTAATTCTAAACTGCAACTTCTGTAAGATGGAGAATCTGCCACCGCACAATTAACTATATCATGTAGGTTCAATAGCAATGCCATTTTCTATCCTTCCTTAAAGTAACATCAGAAAAGTGTCTGCACTGCAGGCTGAAGTGTACTGTGGCCATACTAGGGTTTTAAATGAATTGTCTTGGATAGTGGGAGTCCTTGCCAAGATCAAGGTAAATTAATCTTCCTGATCTGTTTTGTCATGGCTATGCAGCTGATTACCCAGATTAGCTCATATAACATTAACTCGAGTAACTTCTAACTACACTGTTTTCCGTATTTCAGATATATACAAAATCAGTTTGCTTTTTTCAGTCAACCAAGAAAAAGCCAACTGCTTGTGGTACAGCCCAATCAAAATGTTTCCTATCCTTGCAAGTCTCACAACACCTCTTATCCTCCTTTGTCCCAAGCTGTATGCAGTAGTAACACTTCCTCCATGTTTATCAGATCTCCTGAAAGTTGCTGCCTGATAAGCATAGTTTTGTTGTGGGTGTTTTGTTTTCTGACCACTGTTTCAGTACTACCATGTTGCTTGCAGCTGAACTCCTCCTCCTTTTACCTCTGCACTGTGGCTTTTCTTGCAGTAAGCCTCTACCACCTGTATAACTATCTGTGCAAATAGGTGATCAATCCCATCTGTGATTATCTGATGATTTCTTTATCTCACAGGGCCTTTATTTCTTAGGCTTTTTCTGACCCAAAAGGAAGGTTTACTTCACTGCTAATCAAATAACTCTTTTTTTTTTTTTTTTTTTCCCTACTGCCTTCAAACATATTTTTTTTTTTACTTGCGTCATGTGGAAAAAAAAAATTCAAATGTGGCAGCCTTGGATAAAAGTTTATAAATGCCATCATCTTTTCTCCATGAAATAGTTTCAGAGGACTAATTATTGATATACTTCTTTCTAATAAAAAATGTTGCTGTATAGCTCCACAGAACACCTTCCCAACCCAGAGGTGTGAATCCCAGTTGATGGGGAAGGGTAGGAATTAATGAGTATTTTAATGAATGTTTATAAGGACTGTCAGCAATGCTCTACATGTGACATTGCATGGGTTGAGCACCTGACTGAAAAAAACCTGAAATCCTTGGACAAAGAATCTGGATGTTCCTATTTCCTGTTACAGGTTATATCTTAATGCAAGTTTCCTCCTTTTTTTGGTTGGTTGTCTTTAAAATGAGTCTCAATCTTTTGATTTAGTGCCAAAATAATTATTTAGAGCCTCATGAGGCTTGATAAGCTGGATTCTTTGTAGCTAAGAGTCCACGCTGCCTGACTTTGGTAGCAAGTTATGCTCTAGACGTAGAGCCTTGACGGTAGGAAGCCCAATTAGAAGGTTTCCTAAAGTGCTTGATGTGCTTGAGTGCCCCACAGTGTAAAAAGTCTGGTAATTCCTGTGGTGCTAAATCCTTCAGCGTGCTCTTTTGGGGAAGCAAGGGCAACATATCAAGGAAATGATGCTGCCCTTCTGCCTTGCAGGCAACCTCACAGATGATATACTCTCAAGGTGAAGATTTGAGTTAAGATATTAATAAGTGCCACCTTACAACCATTATCTACACGCATCATTTTCAGCCTCTGACTTTCTTTTAATTAAAACTCCATTTGTTATACGTAGCTGTTTAAGTCTTGCAGATTGCAATATTTTGTCAAACTCATGAATTTATAACACAAAAATGTGTTCAATAATACCTTTCATTCAGCTTTATTATATTTTATAATGCTGGCACAATAAGACACAATAAAACACGGTACACTGCTTATTCCTGTACCATTGATATGAAAGCAGAATGCAATGAATATAAAAGACTCTGTAAGCAAGATCATTGCAGAAAAGCCTGAGGCTCATCATTTCTTATAGTGCTTTTGCTGTAAAGATTCATAGAAGTTTGAATTTCAAAAATATCTCAAAGACTACAATTTTTTCTCTTTTCATTTTTCTCTTTCTCTCAAATTTGTGAGAGCTCTTCCTTTCAAACAATGCCTGATAATCTGTGCTGCTTCAGCCAGTTAGGCCCTCAAAAAAAACTGTGGGTGAAATGTCTTATATTTTTCCAGTCAGATCCATCACCAGGAACAATTTTTCACATTGGGGTCAATACTCGGTCTGGTCTTGTTTAACATATTCATCAATGACCTGGACGAGTCAGGGTCAGCAAGTTCGCTGATGGTACCAAGCTGGGAGGCGTGGTGACACGCCAGAGGGCTGTGCTGCCATCAGTGGGACCTGGACAGGCTGGAGAGCTGGGCAGAGAAGAACCTCATGAGGTTCAATAAGGGCAAGTGCAGGGTGCTGCACCTGGGGAAGGAGAATGCCAGGCACCAGGATAGGTTGGGGGGGACCTCCTGGAAAGCCGTTCTGAGGAGAAGGATCCAGGAGTCCTGGCAGGCAGTAAATTATCCATGAGCCAGCAATGTGCCCGTGCCACCAAGAAGGCCAATGCCACCCTGGGCTGCACAGGGCAGTGTGTGGCCAGGAGGGTGAGGGAGGACATTCTCCCCCTTTACTCTGCCCTGGTGAGGCCGCAACTGGAATCCTGCGTCCAGTTCTGGGCTCCCCAGTTGAAGAGAGATAGGGACCTACTGGAAAGAGTCCAGTGGAGGGCAACAAGGATGACTGGGGGATTGGAGCATCTGCTCTATGAGGAAAGGCTGAGAGAGCTGGGAGTCTTTGGCCTAGAGAGGAGAAGGCTGAAGGGTGATTTAATTAATGTTTATAAATACCTAAAGGGTGGGTTGAGGGAGGATGGAGTCAGACTCTTTTCAGTGGTTCCCAGTGACAGGACTAGGGGTAACAGGCACAAGCTGGAACATAGGAGGTTCCATTTAAATATGAGGAGGAACTTTTTTTCAGTGAGGGTGACCCAGAGAGGTTGTGGAGTCTCCTTCTCTGGAGATTTTCAAGACTCGCCTGGATGCAGTCCTGAGTGATGTGCTCTAGGGGATCCTGCTTTTAAGCAGGGGAGTTGGACTAGATGATCTCTGGAGGTCTCTTCCAACTCTGAATATTCTGTGATTCTGTGATTTATGCTGGCTTTTGGCTTTTCAACATCTGAGGAGTTTTGACTAAGTCTGAAGAATGAAGCCATGATAATTTTAGACTTGTCACTCCAGAGCACAATCCTGCATTCCTTGCACACCCAACCACTAAGCTTCTGCTGAGATCACTGGGAATTTCTTGTGCATAAAGAATGCAAGAGCACTTTCCAAAGAAATGTTTGGACAGAGACACTGTGAGACTTTACTCCTTTTGTAAAGTCTTTTGTCTTGGCTTCCACTTAATGCCTGAATTCTCTTCTTCCTTGATGCTCATTATTTTTGAAAAATGTATCCGGATTCATTTGCACTGTTAAGCACTTCCAAGAGATTTTATTAGACGTTTTTATGTGCAAGGACCATTTTGGAGAATATATGTGCTCTTATGTTCAGTGCTTGCTCTAGTTTCTCTTCCTGCCAGTTATGACAATTATTTACCATAGTCTTCCAGACTGTGGTTAGAAAAGTGGCAATAAAAACACAGGGTGAAATCCTGATTCCATTGAAACAGAAAAGGAACTCTGCTGCTGACTTCAGCAAAGCCTGTGTCTCCACAGCACACTTTTCTTTGGTTCTTGCTAGAATGAGAACTGCCTCATGCGCAGTCAACCCATTCAAAGTCTAATTTACTGCTGAGGTCCTTTTTATTAGATGTTCAGGTTCATTAAAAAAATTGAGTTTTAAAAGCAACGCAAAATACAGCCCAAAGTGCAGCAGAAAAAACGTATTCATGTTTAATAGCTTTTGAAATACTTTCCGTACTGCACTTTTCAAGCTATCAAATAGGAATTTGATACTCACTCCAAAGAGAATTTGACTTCTGCTGCCTTGCTAAGACTATCTGCAAATTCTTTGTGGCTAATCACATTTACCCTTTGTCTAAAGCAGTTGTCATTGATGATGTTTTTTTGCTTTGCTGCACAGCATGTTAAGCAGCATTGCACCTCAAAATCCCTGAAGTATTAAGGGAACTGTCCACAAAGAACTCATACAATCCCTGTGGATGCTTGTGTCAACAAAGATCACAGATACAGCTCTGCACATGATTCCTATAAAGTAGCAAACAGAAAAGCATGTTGTCTGTCTGCAGAGAGAGTCCTGGCCCTTGAAATAGGTAGAGACATTAACTGAGATTACAACATAGATGGGACACTGTTTAAGACACAGTTTAAGATGAACGGATTCATGATTTTTGGTTTAGTACAAGAAACTTAAATATTTTCATTTAAGTCATTCCAAAACCCCACCCCATAGTCTTGCTTTTCAATCAATTTTGAATTGATTTGGTATTTGGAATATTTTAGCATGTGAAAAAAAATATTTTTAGGAATTGCACTTTCTACTAAATAATACTTAGGTGGAAAATCCCCAGTCAGTTTTACTGACATCTGACACTGCAAGTTGACTGACATGACTTAACAGATCTGATACAGGTAAGTTCAGCTCCTAGGGGTTTTTTAAGTCAATGCAGTCACTACTTTACTTCTCTGACTATAAGAGTCCTGACAAAGCCTGTTCTAATCAGTGACATTTCAAATAATCTTAAAGTTCATGTCTCACATTTCTGTATTTTTCATATCATAAACATCGATTATTTTGCCTTTTAATAATCTTATGCTGCTAGTTACATAGGAATAGCTTCAGAGACCTACCATATGAGTTGTGCATTAGATCTTCTTGCTTTTTCTCAGTGATCACCAAGTTGCTGGCAGGCAATAGTTTCAGATAATTTCCATCTAATGGTTTGATATTGTATAAAGAACAAAGGAAAGTTGTAATGAATCATAAAAGACATTTTCATTATCCCAGAATAAACTGGATGCAGTTACTGAATGAGACAGTTCAGTGTTATAGTATCCTGGAAAATTTCACTGAATTGTAGGTAACAGTATCTTATGCTCACAACTAAGCATGAGTAGGAATGAGATTTATGAAGCAATAGCAAAAATAAAAATTCTGAACTTTCCAGATTTCAAAAATGCATTGAGATCAACACTGGACTCCATTTACTAAAATAATTGCAGCCCTAGTCTATTTGATGGTATCTTATCTCTTACACAGAGGAGGAAAAAAAAGAAATAACAATAGAACTAGCAAGTATGGTTTGTCATGGATGACCAAATGTATAATTTCTATCCTAGCATTAGAAGTGAATACAGAGCTGTGACACAGGGATTGCATCTAATCTAAAAGCAGTGACTTATACAGCTGCAGGCATACTGTTAGAATTTTGCCTTTTATCACATCTCCCATTTCCATTTTTTCTATTCCAATCAAATGCTCATTGATTTTACTTGCCTCTGGTAGGGAGACTCCAATAAATAATGAGGAAAAAATACTCTCTTAAAAAAAAATAAATCAGCTAGTGCAGTGCAGTAGGATGAGTGCTTAAAATGTTAAGACCATCAGTTCTTCAGGGGAGCAATTCTCTAAGTATTACTTGGTCACTGAAGTCAACAGGACTGTTCAAATGAGTAAAATTTTTGTTTTATTCCCAGCTTTGAGCTTGCCATCAAAATGATTTTCTTACCAAATATTCAGTAGCACTCATTAAATTCACCCATGGAATTGTTTGCAGAAGATGCAATGCTATTTATAAGTTGATTGTAGTTACCCAGGTATGGTATTTTACCAGAACATATAAATCATTAACATGTAACGTATATATGCTTATTGGACTGAGAGTGTAGCATCTTGTTGAAGAAAAAGATAATAGTTTAGGAGAAATGATAGGGAGGAATTTGGGCAGTATTTTTGGTAGGAAAGCAATATTATGTCAGATGTCAGCTTTGCCTTTTCATTACTCCAAAACTTTCAAAACCTCCAGGTCTCCAAATATTTCAATCAATTTTAAAGATTTAAAAAGACATCCTTTGACCTTATCAATGCTGCTTTTAACCATTGCATTGTTGCAAACAGATGAGTTCTTCATTTCAGGCACAGGTGGTGTGCAGAAGGATTATCTCATGGCTAATGTGTGTTCTTTTCATCTTGCCTTGAGACACTGCATACATGAGACCAAACTAGTTATGGAAACTCCCAAGAAGCTGCAGTCACATTGCTTCCATCCACACTGTTATAAATGACTTTATAAGGTGCTGTAAAGTCACACAACTCTTCAGTCTATTTTCAACCTTGGAGTATTATTATTTAGACTAAGACAAAAATAATTTAATTTTTCTGGTTCTTCTTTCTCCTTCTGTAAAGATGAGATGGATCACAAACATTTAATTTCTCTTTCAGTACTTATAAAACCATAACTAGAAAATAATATGATCAGCATTATTTATCCTTCCAATGTATTATTTTCCTACCCATATACTTGCTCTTGTTGATCTGGGCAAACAAGTCATACAGGCCGTGAATGGAAACCATTTTATTTATGTGGGAAGAGTGAATGATTGTTTTTTGCTGTGTCTTATAACTGGTGACCAAATCCAGTTCTCTCACGAAAGTGTTATGAAGTTTGTTCTGGTAGGAGTGTTCAGATAGTCATATTTTACCAGTTCAGGAAGCATGGACAAAAAATGTTTAAATTGAAGCCATCATATCCTGGAAAATGATCTCAGAGGCAGGATACTGGTATCAGATGGATAACAGTTCTTATCCAGTGTAACAGTTTTTATCTTTCTTTGCTCTGTTGCACAAGATATCGGAAAAGTCAGATCGTAAAATCCATAAAGGATATAGTCCTGCCTTTTTATTTACTCTATAAAATGCTATTCGCACATATGACACTAACATTAATGAAATGGCTCACTAGAAAATGGGCAACATAATTTTCAAATCAGCATCATTCTTAAAAGTCACAGCAGTACAAAAAATAGAACTATACCATTGTTGCAAGGGATGAGTGAGAATAATAATTGCTATACACAGAGCTGTTTAGAATTACAGGGGGTTGATTTACATGATGGATACTGTGCTTACTATGAAGAAAATAGGGGGTTTTATTCATAGGCATCAAATAGGAAAACTGCATAAAGTGTCTGAAAGAATAGGATAAAAAGTTTATCTCACTCCTTCTGAAGTCTCTTGATTTGGATTAGATCCTGTGTATATTGCATGATAATCAGATTTGTGTTTATACATTCATATACTATGCCAAGTCTCAGAATTCAAAATCAGGTATGCTTAGCTTTAAGGATATAGTCTTCTAGTAAAGCAGCAGTTACACTAAGCCATTTACTGGAGAGAATTGTTACTAAGGAGAAGATCCATTACATTTTTATGGAGAGAAATCTTAAGGCCATACTTCACACTCCTGGGAAGGCATTAACAATAAACTAGATAGGAAATCATTCAAAATGACATGAAGGAAAATAATTGTATGATCGCTAGAGAACCTTGAAAAGACCGAGAGTTACACTTGTAAAAATTACAATAAGAATACGTCCTTTACAAATACCTTGTAAAAGGAAAGATTTATTATCTTTGTTGTATTTTGAGAACTTCATTTTTCTGGTGATCATTTGAAAATGTTTGAGTGATTTTTAGCAACTCTGCACCTAGGGCAAGTTCTTTTTTATTATAATTTTTTTTGAGCTTGGAGGAAAAGATGGGTGGTTTTCACATTTTTGACAGGGACACGGGATAGAATGGGATAATAAAAATTGGGAAATTGCTGTTTATTGATAACATATCTCCTATTTACATCCCACTTTATTCTTTCAGTAACCTATGAAAGAGAGAGACGTGTTCACATAGCTATCATCCATTTTTTATAAATCTCAACAGCTGTTCAGTACTACACAGCTATTGTGCTTTAGTCAGGGGCAGGAAACAAATGTTTTGACTGGATATGCCAAATGCCTTTAGTTAATCAAAATACGTATATCTGAGATTTAATATGGACAGGACTGTAACTTCTGTTTGTGCTGAAAATTCAGAAAATTCTTTTGCAGCTTCAAGAGGGTAGAACTGTGTCCTTATGTCTCATCTTGAAATGACACACTCCATTTGTGTGCAGGTTGCCCCTTATTGTCAATGGGAACTTCACAGGAGAATACACCCTTTGGTCTCCATAGTGCTTTTCCAGTCATAAAACCAACATGTGCAAAAGAGCATGTGGGTACAGTATCCTCAGTTCTTATAATTTTCAATAAATATTCAGAAAATTTGTTTATTTACATGTCTAAATGTAATTTGCTTACCTAATTAAGTAATCATGGGTAACTGTCAGAGTGAAATTTCTGACTTAGGGGTTGGGTAAGGACCCAACATCCTCTATTTGAAAACATGAAAGGAGTTTGCATATGGTAGCTAAACATCACATATCTGTAGTATCCACTTGACAGATGAGTTAACAAAACAATAGGATCCAGGTATCCTGTTCTTTCTCATAGGCTAATACACTTGGTCTCATTTTAACCTCACAATACTCTAAACTAGGAATACTGAAGTCAATAGCTACAATGAATTGCACTGAGGTCAATAGCATTATGCTACTGTAAAATTGGCATAATCAGGAGAAGAATCTGTCTCAGTATCTTTAACTGTCAGCTATCCCTTTTCTACTGCCTCCTTCAGTTGACAATAACTATGTGAGACTTAGACTCCCAGGAAAAGTCATCTAGCACAGATGAGGACAAAGGAAAGGTGGAAGACAAATGTTACAGTTAGGCTTATAAATCTCTGCTGAGACAGGTAAATAAGAAGATGATCTACCAGAGAAATGATTATAAGTTACAATGAAACTTGTTTGAGGTTAACTAGACAGTGTACATTCGTTAACTGCTGAAAAGTTTGTATGATGGAATTTCCAACTGTGGTTTTATAAAAATGTGTGGGTGCTTTCACTCTTCTTAGACCAGAATACCTCTCTGAGCAACTTTTCCTTTAAATTGCAGTAATGCTAGTCTGCAAAAACAAAGAACAGAAATTCAGAAAATAGGAAGAAACAAATCTCAAGATACAAAATCATATTCTGATGGAACTTACAAGTAAATTGACTCCAGAAAATAACTTTTTAAAATGTTAAAATCAGAAGTAAGACAAGAGAACATAATCACAACAAAGTTATAATCACTTATGTAAAAAGAATGGCTTGAGAAAAGTAACGCTGGGCAGCTTACTTTGGCAAATGTCACATGCCTAGAAAATGGCTGGTAAGTATGAGCATCTCCATGTGATTTAAGGGCAACTGAAAGCTACTGTTTGCATTAGAAATATTAATGCTTTACAGCATTGCACTCATAATGTTTTCTCCATCTCCTTCTACTACCCCAACTCTGATATCTTTACGCATTTCTCCAGATATTGGGGGGATGCTGGTGGTTACTCGCTTTTTAAGTTTTTTATGGGTACACTGCAAGACCTGTGGGAAGCAAGTCATTATGCCAGGTTTTTCCTGTGGAAGTTTTTATGGTGACTCAGCTAACACTGTGAGCAAGCCTCAGTTCTGGTATATGGGTGAGGCTACATGGACTTCAGTAGAGTCAGAGTTAAGCTGATGGTCTGACCTTATCTGTCAACAAGAGGCACGTAAGGATCACAACCTCTTTGCTATTCTGGATATTTAATAGACTTTCCCATCACTATATATTAAGAGCATTAGCAATTTTTGTTGTCTATTATCATATTATAAATTACAGTTAAGCAGGATCAATTTTTACCATGAAAAATATTAAGAGAGAAATTGCTCTAGTTTGGCAATCATTTCCATGATTTAAAGAGAAGTATGTATGAAACTTTCAGAAAGTTTATTCTTTTTGTGCAATTAAATTATTTATATGGTGTATAATTAATATGTTGGGTGATTTTAGTAAAGAGGCTTAGCTTTTAATCCTTCTCTAAAGATAAGAGATCACAGGAGTGAAATGCAAATTTGAGGTCTTACTTTATGTTTGTACAATAATATCAAGCACTTTTCAATGTGGATGAGTATTAAAAAAACCCAAACAAACAAGAAATCCAGAAATCCCCATAGGCTAATGATTGCATTATCAATGCAAGCAAATTCCTCAGCACAATGCTGAAAGAATTAGGCATAACAGCAGCTCAGCAGTGTCTGAATCCATGGTGTAGCAGATGAGAAAGTGTTGAAATACCTTACTTTCCCGTAGGTAATTTGGATATCTAATAAGTGTAGTAACTAAATGCTCTAAATCTATTTATTTATGGAAAAATCTTCCTAGTTTCAGAGGCTGCAGAAGCTCCAAATACTGCTGAACTTCTAGTTTCGTTACACAAGGTTGGAGAGAATGAGAAAAAGAGACAGACTCTAGAGTCTCTCATGGCCTGTGGCATCCCACTCTGCGTGCAAAGAGATGTTGTGACTGTGGTCTGCAGAGTGTGTGAAGCTAGTGGCCATGCACTCAGATAAGGGATTAAAAAAGGCCAGTGCCAGAGCAAATCTTGAGAGTCTGACTGGGGTCTGACTGATTCATGCATCTCCACTGATACCTTTCCTCAAGTTTTAGACTGGTGTGTAAAAATTTCAAATAATGCTATACATGCATTTTCCTGTGATGTACATGTACATTGCTCTCTGCTGTTGACAGTTAGCTTCATAAAGTAAATCAGTTTGTAGAAACAGGCAAGCTTCTCACAGAATTAATGAAATCTGGTTTCCTACTGATCCATTTACTACATCCTTCTACTTTCTGTTATCATAATAAAGCAGCTCTCTCCCAAGCTCCCTATAATCATAACCTTTTCAACTATTTCCCTTGACAAGCATATCCTCTAAGATATACCTCCCTGCCCACCAGCAAGTTTGAGTTAGTTCATAGTTCGTTTTTCCAATGATCATTTTTGTATAGGAAGGCTGAGCAAGACACATTGTATATATTTAGTAAATACACATCCACAACTACAGTCCATGCTTGCCCCTTAACCACTGTCATACACTAAAAAAATATGTGGCGCATTCTGAGTTACTGTGCCAATGTTCAATATTATTAGTTATGTTTTGTGTAATTTTCTGTGCAAAAAAAAAAAGCCAGGCATATTATCGTTACAGCCAAGTTCTGAATTGCCCTGCTGAGCTTATATCCCTCAGGTGAACATATTGCTCATTTGATTTGACTATTGCAACCCTCATTCCATCAATCCATGAATTAGACACTCAGTGGCTGTATGCCACTAATTAACACACAGTGGGATAAAACAAGAAGTTTAATAGCTGAAGGCAATGGGAGCAACCAACATTCAGCCACGATAGAATATTTACTCTAGTTTGCATTAAGCTGTACTTTATTAATATTTCTACTATGTAAAAGATATATTTGAAATACTGAATATATCTACATAAACCAAAAAATCACAATAAAAAAAGCATAAAATTGTTGAGAACCATGAATGCATTAATTAGGTGCATAGAGTTCACACTAAAATTCTATTATCTGAAAAGAATCTACACCATAGAAGTTTTTTGGGTTTTTTTTTACAATATGTAGGTGAAAAGTTACTATACTTTGTCATTCTAGAGAACATACCTCCCCAAAGAGCTTGAATGAGAAACTGAAAAAAGCAGCTGTCCACATTTTGGAAATATTTGTCTGAAGGTATTTGAAACTTACTTCAGTTTCATTTGAAAAGATTTTACATCCCCTGTGTCTACTTTGAGGTTGAGAATCAAACTTAAGAATATAAAAACCCTAAGCACTGGATTGGAAATATTTATTAATTTCGAGTCAAAACACAGTGGATTTTATTCAGTCTTTTTCCTCATGCTCATTGAAATTATTCTCCAGGATCTAGCAAATGCCATAACTTTCTACAAAGCAAATCTCAGTCATTCACTAAAAAGACTCTCGTTTAATGAGTAGCTGCATTAAATTAATTTTGGAGACTGTCCCAACCATGTCATTTTCATTCATTGCTTCTGTCTTTACCAAAAAAAATACGAATCTATCATGGTGCTCTGAAAAACTATCATGAAATTTAAAGCTTTTTCAATAATTCTGAAAGTCAGTGAGAGATTATAAATTCAGCCTTGCAAACACTGTTACTGTTGGAGTACAGCATGTCCTGTTTTAAACACAGTAAGATATCTTGTCACAGCAAATGATATTTTATTTTGCCTATTCATGTGTTGTGAATAACTCTACACCTTTCATGAATGCATAGCAGTAAGTAGCTACATATTTCTGTTGAATTTCTTCCCTGTGCAAACCAAAACCCATGACTTTTCCAGCACCCTCTTTTTACCTCCCCATTTCAGCAAGGCTGCCAGATTCATAGTTCATTCCAAGTGCAAGAAAACAAGTATCTGCTGTTCAAGATGACTGTGACTTCTGTCTGGTCCATTATCACAACATAAATTGTGTCTTCCTTGGGATGCCAGAGGAATGCCAATCATTATGAGAGCTTTTATTTCCATTGCTTTAGACAACTGACTTAAGAAACAAGTCTCTCTTATGCAAGAGTAGTTCTGGACAGTAAAGTAGCACAGTAAAATTAATATAAGTTGTTCATTTTATCATAAATTTTCTTTTTATCATAAATTTTGCTCAAATCTCAACACTAAGAACCATTTTAAAAATTGACAGCCTGCAAATCAGGTGAATTGTGCTTGATAGTAGATTTTTAAATATAGATTTCACATGGTTTTTCCAATACCCTGGCCTCTAAAATTATCCTTTGGATTTTCCCTACTTTCTTGCATCTAGTTTTTAGCACTGCCTAATAACCAAAACACATTTAGTTGTACTTTAGAAAGACACCGTGTTCTGTGTACTTTTGATGTGAAGAACTCTCACGAGGACCACAGGAGTGAAGTGCTGACAGACATCATCTTTTTCAGATGTCAACTTGTCCATCTGCCTGGGCTGAGGTGCCATAACTACATTTAAGCTGTTTGTCCAAGCTGTATTTTAAAGCTTGTAGTCCAAGACATTTATCTGATAAAGCACCTTGGTAATTTCT
Source organism: Podargus strigoides (assembly GCA_028020825.1). Lineage (NCBI taxonomy): Eukaryota > Metazoa > Chordata > Aves > Caprimulgiformes > Podargidae > Podargus > Podargus strigoides. The sequence continues at coordinate 13,764,412 of CM051631.1, forward strand.
TTCACTGGTTCACTAAACTTATGGTGAGAAAGCTTTTTCTGGATATCAAATATAAATTGTTTTTGCTGAAAATGAAAAATGAAGAGAAATTAATAAGTGCTTGACACAATCCCTGAAGACAGTGACTCCTTATTCTATCATCAGTCGTCAATGAAATGTCGAGTAGAATAAAGGACAGGCCTCTTTAGGGACCTCCACTTGAAATCCCACTTTAGTAATGAACCAGTCATATCTACTCTAAGCTTATTACTAATTTTTTCTTTTAGTTTTACACTTACAGGATGGTAATTTCATACAATTTCCCATTAGTTATTTAAAAACATTACCAATGGAGAAAAAGGCAGTTTTTATCACTTCTACTTCTTCCTTCTTAACCAGTATAATATATATTGGTTACAGTGTCAAGAAGCAAGAGATTGTTTTGACATAATTAGTTCTTCAAGTTATCTCAGCTGTTGCTATCACCTAATTATCCCTCAGCTGTTGTCAAAAATCCATTCTTCCTAGAGAGCAAAGATTTTGTATTTTATTAAGTTTTACCAGATGTATATATAAGAGGGAATTTTATGGAAAATTTACAATGCATTACAGAATACAGCCTTTTGGAAATACATTCCCTCCTAAAATTTGTATTATGCAGAACTACGTAACTGTGTACAAAGAACATTGATAAAAGAGGAGAATTGTTGTGGCAGTTTAATGTGGGGTTTATTTATATTCTTTGTTTTAGGACTCCTGTTAGCACGTTTCCTTTTAAAAGGTGTTAAAGTACTAGGCTTTCAGCAAAACTAATTAGAGAGGAATTTTTCTTACTTTTATGGAATTACTGATGACTTTTTTCTCATTTAAGAAATTACATCTTTTAGTCAATTAAAATTATCATCAGTTTGTTACAAAACAATTCGCAACTGTGATGTCAAGCCAAAGGTTGGGAGAACACATGAGAATTGTATACGTGAAGTTTCCATCAAGGAGCTGTTCATCAAATTCATCAGGTACATGGCTGAATTTCACAGGCCGCTGTTTCACATGCTTGAGAACCACCATGAGATTTAAACCTCATTTGTTCCCACTTTGAGCTTCATGAAATCTTTTGCAATTCTACACAGGGAACATCTTCTTCCCGCAGCATTTTGATTGCTTGTGAGTGTTTCAGCAAGGATGTCTTCACAATACCTGGTAGCCCAACAAAGACCACAAATAATGCTCAACATTTCTTGAAATGTGTAGTATTTCTTTCTTGATGTTCATTTTTGTTTGTTTGTTTTTCTCTCTCACTATGCATCTTAGATCTTTTGCTTACTCAGGAAAATAGTATAGCGTTTACGGAGTCCTATATCTCTTATCTGCATACTTATTGAAGTGCTTGTCTTCTGTTCAGGCTCAAGGACATTTTCTCACTGTGTTCCAATGTCTTTCTGGTGGCTGATTACTTTGACATTTTCCTATTCCATTTCTGGCAGGGTTTCAGTATGTGTTTTTGCAAGGATAAGTGAAGTTTCAATAAAGTTAATGAATTGTTCAGCTTTGGCTTTGTGGTCATTCAGTTAAGCATTAAGATCCAAATGTCTGGAATGTTACAGAACAGCTGAACTAAAATGATGCAGACTCTAGTGGTTTATCAGGTGAATTATTTTTATCTTCTGTTTCTAATTTTAGGTCAGTTCTACATTTCCTATATGGTAACCTATATCACAAATACAAGACACAAAGAAGGTACAGAAATGAGTTGGAAGAATCTGTTACATTAAATTCTCTTGCCAAGTTATAATGATTACCTATGATCTTTGTTTGGTTGAATTAAATCTGAATTTTCACAGCAAATACTATATTGCCTAAGTCCACAATCTATCAATTCTCAAGTTTTCCTTGAGTGTCTGATGCCCGCCTGTACTTTTTTACAGCTTTTATAATAATTTGTCTTGTACAAAGCCAAAAAAATTCCTGCCAAGCTGTGGTGTTTGTAGACAAGAAGTTTTCATGTTTAATCTTTGTCTTGTCTTTAGCTATTAATTTGTTTTGTTTGTTGTTGCGTATATACATACACATACACACAACCACAAACATATTTCAAACATTTGTTTCAGTTTTCCTATGATACAAAGATACCCCCCCTTTTTTTTTTTTTTCAAGGTGCTATGTTTTTGATGCATAGAGTAAAAGATCTCTGTTTCTAAGCACAGCCCCAGCAAGATAAACATAGTTTCACACTCATAGTTTCTCTTTCCTGATCTACACTCAGTCCAAAATGGCCATCAGACACATTTCAAGTTGCTGCTCATTTTCAGTCCTGATGTTCTGCAGTACTGTTCATTTCATCAGAGTTGAAAAACAAAATTCTTTACAGTTTTTTTGTTTTTCTGATTACTTTTTTTGACTGACTGAGAATTATCTGCTGACTCAAGATTTAGTTGGAAAAGACAACATAGAGAGCAGCAAGTAGGAAAGATACTCTCCTAGGTTTGCTATTTGTGGGTAGAGAAGGACTCGTGGGGTTGTGACGGTAGGTGACTGTCTTGGCCACAGTGATCGTGAAACGGCTGAGTTTAAAATTTTCAGTGTAATTAGAAAAAAGGACAGCAAGTTGCTACCCTGGACTTCAGGAGAGCAAACTTTAAGCTATTCAGGGAGCTATTTATCAGAGTACCCTGGGAATCTGCTTTTAAGGGCTTGGGAGTCCACAAGTTGGTCAGTCTTTAAGAACCACGTTTAGAAACACAGGAGCAGGCAATTCCACTGTGTCAGAAGTCAAGCAAGAGAGGCTGAAGATCAGTTTGGCTGAACAGAGAACTCCTTGTGGAGCTCAACAGGAAAAAGAAACTGTGATCTCTGGAAGTGCGATCAGGCTTTGCAGGAAGATTACAGAGCCATGGTTCATTTGTGCAGGTAGAAGACACACAGACTCTTCATTGGGAGAGGAGTGGCTGGAGAGCAGCCCTGTAGAATGGGCTCTGGGGGTGCTGGTTGACAGCAGGCTTGAGAGGAGCCAGCAGTGTGCCCTGGCAGCCAGGAGGGCAAACTGTATCCTGAGGGCATTAAATACAGCATAACCAGCTAGTCAAAAGGGATGATTATTCTGCTGTACTCAGTGTTGGTGCAGACTCAACTGGAGTACTCTGTGCAGTGCCGGCCCCCACCTTTTGAGAAGGATGTGAAGGTCTTTGAATACCTCCAGAGGAGGGCAACGAAGCTGGTGAATGAGCTGGAAGGCATGTCCTGTGAGGAGCAGCTAAGGACTTTGGGTTTGTCTACTTTGGAGAAAAGAAGGCTGAACGGCAACCTCATTGCTCTCTACAGCTTCCTGAGGAGTGGACATGGAGGGGGAGATACTGATCTGTTTTCCCAGGTATCCAGTGATAGGATGTTCAGTGGGAATGGTTCACAGCTGTGTGAGGGAAGGTTTACACTGGACATTAGGAAGCATTTCTTTACTGAGGGAGTGGTTAAACCCTGGAACAGGCTTCCTATAGAGGTGCTTGGTGCCCCAAAGCCTGTCAGTGTTTAAGAAGTATTTGGACAGTGCCCTTAGGAACATGCTTTGACTTTTGGTCAGCCCTAAATTGGTCCAGAAGTTGGACTAGATACTCATGTAGGTCCCTTCCAACTGAAATAGTTCTATTCTTATGACATTTTTCATTCCCCCCAAAATTCTGAGTTTCCATATTTCGATCAAAATTTCAGTATCTGGAAAATGGAGAGCAGCCTTTATTTAGGTCCTTGCTCTTGCTAAAAATAGTTTGGTTTTGTGTCACTTAGTATCTTTACTCTTTATAATCTCAATTTGTTGTCTTGTTATTAACACTGTAGACTCCTTTAAAGGGTTTTTCTTAAGAGATTTAGAACATCCAAATGATACATCTGATTTTAGGCAAGTAAATCTTTATCTCTTTCCTTTTGAAGCACGAGTGACAGAGTTAGCAGGCTGGATCAAGCACTAAAATCATGTAATAGTCAATCCATCTATATTCAGACAAATCCTGTAGGTTTTCAAGCACTTTTGAAGGGGCTATGGAAATCATTATGTTGGGAAAGTGGTAGTTATTGTTGGTACTTTCACTCTGGATGTATGCTTTAATAGCAATTCTGTGCAAATTTTTTGATTAACTCCCTACAGAAAAGGTTGTTCACATTTCTTTTCACAACACAAAGATGGACAAATGGTAATGTGCTTTGCTGGTTTTAATCATAGTTACTTAAGTTTCATGGCTGTACGTGTTGACTAAAACTACTAAACTAAAATTACATAAGTGAAGGAAAATGGAATTTATTTTCCGCAGAAATTAAATCCAGAGCCAGGATATATCCAAGGCCAAGGCACTGATAGAAATATGAACTGAAATTTCACATTACAAATAACAGAAAAGTAGTAATATCCTGTTCTTTTTAAGTACGTGAAGAGGCTGATTTCCATGAAAACACACTGTTGTGAGGCTGGGTTTTTTTTTTGTTTGGGCAGGTATTTTTGGTTTTGTTTTTTTTTAATCAAGAATCTGCATATTTAAGTAACTTACAATTCTTGTGAGAGAAATAGGACATTATGGCTTGGAAAGGGCTGGCAGTCAGCAAAATAGTTATTTGCTCAGTGGCTGGCAATGATGTCTTTGGGATGCACAGTGATTTCAGCAGCACCCCAGTGTAGGTAATCCCAACAGTGAACATCATATAAATGTGTTGAGGTAGCAATGTAAGATCTGCTCAGCCTACCTTAAGAGAGCTCTGTTATATCTCTAATAGAACTAGTAGTTTCAGGATTTAATATGAGATTTTATCTAATTGTAACTGTAACTTGAATCTACCATATACATTGCATTTGTGTTTACACCAAATAATATCACATATTATATATGTGATATATATATATTACTAATTTAACCACTATATTAAGAGACTGCACTGGTACGTGTCGCTTTCTTCATTCCTCTCTTTCTCATCCATACCTGATATCAATATGGTTTGCTGATGTCTCATGGTGCAAAGTGATTATTCTGCAGTGAAGCTCCTGTGATAGCTGTATGCACTTACTAGCATTGTCTGTTATATAATTGCTCCAATTATTGGCATTGTCTTTGAAAAGAAATGTGTTTTTATTTTAAAATGTGAGCTATTTTATGGAGCTATTTTAGCATAAACAAGATTTCTTGCTTTAAAGAAAAAACATCGGGAAAATATGTGAACACTAGATAAAGAAATTGAAAATATGGGATCATGCAAACATTTAAAATTAAGTCAAATTATCCCAGACAGTGAGTCTGTATCAAAGACTGCATAAGGGAATATCATTAATTTTCACATTTGTGTGTTCTCCATTATTTTCCTTTTTTGAAAAGGATACATTCATTTATCCAAATATGAAGAGTCATATCTTAAGGGTTCAGTTCCCTATGAAGAGTGTTTATGCCTTTGTTAATGCAAAAATTAAAACAGGGTAGTAGTTCTAAGATGCTCCAGAGATGAGGTCGTTAGAGGATATATGATCTTTCAGCTCTATAGCCATAATTTGGCTGGATGCTACAATCATCATCTGAAAACCACCCACTAACTTCATGTCAGAATGGCAGCATTTATTCAGGGCAACTAACCAGTAACAAAAGTTATTCATGCTTTTTCACATTAAATTACTTTTTTCTACTTTTGTTTGTTTGTTTTGTTTTCCTGTTCCAACCTATGGTTGTTCTCAAAGCGTCATTTTATGAGACTAGTCACTAGGGAAATACTCTGTCTTTTATGGAGAACCTGAAAGAGCACAAATTCAGGGGCAAGAGGAAATAATTTGCTGGCAACTTGTTGAAGCAGTAATTATAAGTATTTGAATGATAACTGAAGTTGAGCCATGACAGCTGACCTATAACACTTCTGTAGCAAGATTAATGCTGGAAAAGGTGAAAAAGGTAAGATCATATGGATACAAGATTCAAGGGAAAAATACTTTATATGCATCATGGGGAAAGAGGAAATTTTCATCACGCATTTGAAAAATGCATAATGTTTGCCTTTTATCAGAAATCCCTGTGTTGTATCCATGTATACCTCCTCACACTTTCCAGTATACTTTGCCAGGTCAAGATATCATAAATTGTCCTAAGCAGCCTCCACAATTCCTCCAGGTAAACACCCCTGAGTCCCACTGCAGTGTGTGGTGACCAGAGCTACTACAGAAGACAAAGTTTGACTCCATATGAAGAGGACATACATGTCTCTCTGAAATCACTTCCCAGTACCTTTCATGAGTCAGTATTGCCTTCAAGGTAATTTAATTCACTGTCTTGTCTTCCCTGTTGATAGAAAAATAATCTCTTCCTCTGAGACACCTAATGGATGATCCCCTGAAATACATGCCTAAATAATTATCTGTCTAGGAGACTCTTTTATACAGTGAGTCATCATTCACTGTCACTATAAAGGGCTTGTTCTAATTTTGAGACCCTCATTAGAATTAAAATATCAAACCAAGTATATGCCCCTGACAGCTAGTCCACCAGAATCACAGCAGTAATTCTATAAAGCAAGGAGAAAACAAAAACAAGTGTTCTGAAGCCACAAATCTAGAATATCCAAAATTTTCAGCACAAAGCAAAGTCAGAGTTCAAGGCACAGAACATTTGAGTTCAACCCCCTTGGAGGAATTTTCTCTTACTAATTGTCTGTAAGCAGAAGAGAAAAATGTTGAGAAAGGGAAAGGTACAAAATATTGTACTCCAGTGCAAACTTCAACAGTACCTCCAGGGAAGAAACAGAATGTAAGTTATTAGATATAAAAAGCAATAGTTTTTCTTTTTTATTATTGTTGTGGAAGAGGAGGTAGGTTTGGGATTACAGGATTTCTTATAGGAGACTTTATTGGTTCCTATGCAGATTAGCATGGAAGAAAACAGGTGGAAAATAATTTAACAAGAATGTTGAGTGATTTCCAGCTTCCACAGACAGCTGAAGTCAGCTTCTCACACTCTTTCTTCTAACTGTCTTTGTACTGGATTTCTTTTAGAAGACACTAATGTAGCAGGCTAAAATTAGAAAAATATCCCTTGCAACAAGTAAAAATGGAGCTCGGTGTGAGATTAGACTCCAGAAGTCAAAGTCAGAGGAGGGTGGGGGGAAGCAAACTACAAATTCTTGAAGGATTGCAATGTCTATAAGAAGAAAACTATTTGTACCTAATCCCAGTCATTAGGGAGCAATGTTTGGTTAGTAGGATTTGTTTAAACCATGCATCAGAACAATTCTTTGAAAGAAAATTTGGCTTTTGACTCACAACCAATTTGAACTGGAAATGTGTGCTGAAAAGCTTTCAGAGCACAGACATCCATCTGTAGATGAGGACAGTTGTTATTTAGGTAGAGTCAGAAGAGTCAGAGCTTTTCCCCAGAATATAAGGCAGTAATGCAGAGGAAGGTTAGGGTACGATGGAAGATGTTAAATGTGTGCGTTTCCTGCTTACACAGCAGTCGTGAAAAAGCAATTACGCCAGCATAGTTCTGAATGTCATTTTATACTAAATATATGCAAGCTGCACAACCTGGTTTGTATTTATGCCGCTGTTCTCTTTGACTGGATTAATTGGTTGCACAGGCTTTCCATGAGCGCAGCTGCTCCTGCCACAGAGGTACCTGTGAGAGCAGGCAGGACCTCTCTGCCGCTGTGGAGAGAAAAAACACTGGTTCTTCTTTGTCAGAGTATGTCTTGGCTTTAGACTCAGCTGTAACTCAGATGACAACAGCAGGTCACTGTACTCTGGCAAGAACAAAATCCCTTGCCCAGGGCTCACCACTTTTTATGTTGTGCTATGAGTGAGACTTCTGCTCTTTAGTGGCTGTTCTTCTGTCAGTTGTCCCAAGTGTAGATGACAATACTTTATTATTGAGGGGTAATGGCCTCAAGTTGTGCCAGGGAAGGTTTAGATTAGATATTAAGAAAAAAATTTTCACCAAAAGGGTTGACAGGCATTGGAACAGGCTGCCCAGGGCAGTGGTGGAGTCCCCATCCCTGGAGGTATTTAAGAAACGTGTAGATGAGGTGCTAAGGGACATGGTTTAGTGGGGAGCTGGCAGTGTTAGATTAATGGTTGGACTTGATGATCTTAGAGGTCTCTTCTGTGGCTATTCTGTGATTTTGTGATTATATTTTATACATACATACATATATACATACATACATATTATATATATATATTATTTAATAAAGCAGCCAGTATTAGCTACTTTTTAATAAGATCCTTTTTCTCCTTGCTGTAAAAATTAGGTTTACATGGAGGTTATCAATTAGCATGATCCATCTGAGAATTTGTTTTTGCTTTAAAGATGATTTCTGCAGAGATGTAAGTTTGTCTTGTGTAGCATTTGGTTCAATGGGCACATGTTGCCACCAGGGTCTCTGAGTCATTTGATGACACTTTCATTGCTGGGCTCCTTTTGGATGTTTCTGTAATATCTTATGTTTAAAAAATAATTCCTAAAATATTTTTTTATTACAACCCACACTAATGTGACATCCAGCTATCTCTGATTGTTATTAAACTGTGCAAGTTGCCAGCTCTGCTGAAAGATTGTGAAGTTTGAGCGACTTCTGAGTCAGCCGGTAACATTTGGGGGTTTATGTGGGAATTGTGCCCAACCAACAGCAAACGTGAATGCATGGCTTTGGGCAAAATGCGGGTATGTAAATTTATCTACATTGGCATTGAAGAGTAATATCCACTTTAGTCCCTTACAGGGTGAGTTTGGTACAGCTGAAATATACAGCTATAAAAAATGATGAGAAATTACTTTTTCTTAGAATAAATTAGGAATGAAGATAAATATTATTTTTCTGTATTTTACGGCTGGATTCTTTTTCTCCTGTTATACTTGGTCTGTACTCAGTCCTGTCTAGCACACAAGTGGCAAACAGAGTGCCATCTCGTGGATGAAGAAGACCTGTACTCATAATGAAACGGACTCAGCTTTTCTCCACTGGTTTGAATGGAATCACTTGCAGTGTACAAATAAGACCCAGTATAGCAAAGTGCATGCACAAGCATTTGGTGGGTTTTGACACTCCCTCCCTTCTGAACACACAGGAACAATCCTAGTGAGAGTGTCACAGAGGGCAGATAGAACCCAAACATATATTTCCTTCATGCACATTATTTTGAATTGTGCTGGTGGTAATATGTAATAGATATTCACTTGTTTGGTTTATTCATAGAGAAAAATTTCCCATAGTGGAAAATGTACCATTTTTGTCATGTTATGTTAATTATAATATTTTGGATGCCAGTAAAGATCAGTCACAACTTATATTTAGAGAGAGTCTGAATGATTAAGAACATTCCTGTAGCTTATGTTTTAATCCAGTTTTGGAACAGAGACAAAATCAGTAATGCCTGCCTATTAATAGCTGATAACAAATTTAAGGCAATCTGTCCATAAATTATTTTAAAAGAAGAGATGAATTTCCATACCATAACATGAAATACATTCTATCTGTAGAATCACAAACATACAGATATATTTCTCTGTTCCCTCTGAATGTTGGCCAGCTCCAGTAAACTATAAACTGAAATGTGATCCTCTGCTCGGATTTTGTCTGTGGTTGCATCATTATCAGTACTATATTGGTTCTGTGTCAGATCATATACAATAGGTTGGGTGGGAAGGGACCTTTAAAGGTCACCTAGTTCAATCACCTCTGCAATGAGCAGGGACATCTTCAACTAGATCAGCCTGCTCAGAGCCCCATCCAACTTGACCTGGAATGTTTCCAGGGATGGGTCATCTACCACCTCTCTGGGCATCCTGTGCTAGTGTTTCACCACCCCCGCTGTAAAAAATGTCTTCCTTATATCTAGTCTAAATCTAACATCTTTCAGTTTAAAACCATTACCCTTTGCCTGTCCCCATCTCTCTTATAAGCCCTCTTTTAAGTATTGAAAAGCTGCAATAAGGTCTCCCTAGAGCCTTCTCTTCTCCAGGCTGAACAACCCCTCAGCAACATCTCAGCCTGTCACAGGAGAGATGTTCCAGCCCTCTGATCATTTTTTAGGCCCTCCTCTGGACCCACTCCAACAGGTCCATGTCTTTCCTGTGCTGAGGGCTCCAGAGCTGGACACAGTACTGCAGGGGGTGTTTCATGAGAGCAGAGTAGAGGGGCAGAATCACCTCCCTGAAACTGCTGGCCACACTACTTTTGATACAGCCCAGGATATGGTTGAATTTCTGGGCTGCGAGTGCACATTGCTGGCTCATGTCCAACTTTTCATCCACCAGTACCCCCAAGTCCTTCTCTGCTGTCCACGTCCCTCTGAGTGTCATCCTGTCCATCTTTGCATGTCTTTTGGCTTATACTGTTGAGTGAAGGACAAACAGACTGGCCTGTAAGAAATAAGGGCACTGCAGTTCAGCCCACTGAAATTCTCAGGTTCCAAAGAGTTGTCTAACTCCCTAAACTGATCCAGGTGTTTTGCTCCTAATTTAGAAGGATGTCAAGTGAAAACTGAAAAAGTACAGTGCAGCTTTATGTTTTACACCTTTTCCATGACTTTATGCTGCAAAACATTCAGCTGATTCACTGAGGAATGAAACATTGCACTCACCCAGAGTCAGGCCAGACCTTCTCTTGGCTAGTGGCAAGGATAGCCTTGCCAGCCTGCTTGTGAGGAGTGCTATCTTTACTGCTGTAGGGAGGGTGGAATGATTTTTATGTTCTCCTATTCCACAGTAAAGACAAGGGCTTGGATCCAAGTGAACCTACAAAAAACTAAAATTCCTGTGCCAGGTCTCAAAGCTCTTTCAAGGGCAAATGTCTAGCTCACAAGCAGCACTGTGGGGCTGGGGGATGTTTGGTTTCAGTACGTAGAACCGTACAGTTCCTGCTTAAAAACTGACTTCAGCAAAAACCTGCTTTCCCCTGCTGTTCGTGGCCAGCCCCCAGGAGCTGCTCTTTGTAACTGGCTCAATAGGTAGCCCTTCATCCTCCTCCCCATGCCCACTCACCTTCCAGCTCTGGAGTCCAGGTCATGCTGCCTTAGCTCTACAGTTTCCAGTTCTGTCCCTGGAGTAGGCTGTTGTTCATTTGCTGGAAGGTCCCTGCAATTTAAAGTCGATTAGCTGCAGGACCATCAATCACACACGGAGCTGTGTTGTTCTCTGTCCCAGAGCCCAAATCTTGACTGAGGACACTCTGCAAGATCTGAGCAAATTGAAGGTAAGTTGATTCTTATCAGATGGATCCACATAAAGTTACCAAATACTGAATAATATCTGAGGGCTTGAAGAATAGGCTGTGGGTAATTGTGTTCATGAATGAAACATTACAGGTAGAGTAAGTTGCAAATAGTAGCTTTTCTCCCTTCTTATTAGTAGGGGGAGTTTCTACTTCAATTTAAATCATGTGTGTTGCATTCTTTCAGGTGATCATTAATCTGTTTTTTGCTGAAAGTCAAATTCAGGTCAACATATACTCTTAAATCAAACACAGAGCTCTTCTAACAGTCCCATACAGAAGCACCAGGGAGCTGTTTAGCAGATTTCTGGTTCCTCCAGACCTGTTAAAATGTCATTCTGTATAAGGAACAATATTAATAGTTCCATGGTGGATTTCAGAAATTGAGTATACAAAACAGTAAGAAAGTTTGTGGGACCTCCTAGACATATGCCATGTCTAGTCTCACTGATGTAGTTCTGTGAAAAGCAGTGAAGCAGACAAGTTCTGTCAACAATTATTCATTGAATACCTGATTTGTTAAATATTGCATATAGATTGCCTGCTGAATAATAAGAAGCCAATTCTGGAACTTGCTTCAGTGTAATTCAGAGCTCCTCCTTATCAGATATTAATGTCTGGACTTTCAAGTATATTAGATCAAGTTATTATTTTAATTTCATTGCTGCCTTCTTACAAGTTCCCATCTAATTAACAGCGATTGTGGTATTTGAAAAGCTCTTGATTTTTTACCCCATGGAGCAGCTTAGAAGTAATGCTAGGTGTCTTAGCACATCAGCCATTTGTTTTGATAACTCAGGTGATTAGTACATTGAAATGCAGCTACCGTATTCTTGATTCAGAATTGCTGAAATATATTGCACAAGGTTAAAAAAGCTCTTTAGAAAACATCGATGTTTTAAGCATTCCTCAGTTTGTCAGCTCTGGTAGAAGAAAATGAAAACAGCCAAGGAATGTTCTTCCTTAGTGGAATTACAGAAGAAAACACTTTTTACCAAGGAATCAATTCCCCTTCCTTGATGAAACAAAGTATGGGTTTGATCCAACTGCTACTACATCAGAGAGCAAAAGCAGATATGGCAACAGTAGACAGTGCATGTTCCTTCATGGGAATTAATGCATAGGTTAAACAGACGGTAATGTTTTCCAAATCTCTGAAGGTGCATTTTCAAGACAGTCACTTTTAAGAGTCAAAATCTTACTAAAGCATTTTGGGGCAGAGGTTAATGCCCTTAAGTACTTTTCATATATCTATACAGGCAGATTAGCCTGTTCTTAAACTCTAAACAAGGCTTTAAGATAGACCTGTGATGATCTCCGACTCACTTGGAGCTTGAGCCCAGTTGCAGATGAGTGTTGGCCTATTGCTCAAGGCCAGAGGAATAACTGTCCAAGAAGCATGGAGCATGTGCTGTTGTGGAAAGGTCTAGGTTCCCAAATAGGGATGGTTGCAGAGACCAGCTTTTGTCACATCAAATGTGACATCAGCATGTTCACTTACCCAGTCCTATGATTCAAATGCACCAGAGATTTTTCAGACCTCTGACTCCAGTTTCTCTAGAAGGCAGGGAATAATGGCACTGGGCTAATGACAATCAAACCTGGAATGGTTCTGAGGGCTCTTCAGCTGGAAAGGATAGATATTTGCATTCACTTCAGCTGACTCCCAGCACAACTCCATTTCTCAGAGGTGACAGGATAAAGTACTTGCAGATAACACTCTTTCCCCAGCCCTCACCAGTCCAGCATGTTCTGTTCCATTTTCCCAGGCAATGAGAAGCAATGAAATAGCACAGCTTTACATTAGTTGAATCTGTGGTCTGCAATAAAATTGTAGATTCCAATTATAACGATGAGATTTTTGTTATTTCAAACTGCTACACAGAGTTTCTCTCCAATCCCCTTAAAAAACAACCAACCAACCACTCTGAACAAATAAACAAAAAAAAACCACAAAGAAAAACAAAACACCAGGAAGACTTAGTAATGATTTAAAGTGGAGCTAGAAGGGGGATGGGAAATGGGTCAGAAATGGTTAAGTACCTCTTGTTGTCAGGAGGAGCTTAAGGCATGGTAAGACACAATCTGTGAATCTGTGTTAGTTGATCCTGCACACCAATGGGGAGCAAACTGAGCCCTCTGGAAGCAGAGATAGAGCTTTTGTTTTCCTAGATCTAAGAGTGCAGGTTGGGTTCTTCTCCTGTGGTGTTCAAGTGTCAGGCTAAGGGATTCAGCAGCAGATGCAAAATTGGAGCAGCTCTGCCTATTCCAGGAGCACAATGTGCTTCCTCTCCCTGTCACCTCCTACCCACCTGGATGCCTTGCACATGGACTATGTATCATGCACGTGCCAGGTCCATATACTGCCAATGCCCATCCACTTGCTGTCTGCTCATTGCATAATTTAGGTCATGGGGAGAGTCTCAGGACCACCCCTGTGTGGTGATATGCAGATACCCACTGTGCTTTGCATACAAGTGCAACACTTCAGGGCATTTTCCAGGCTGCTGTAACACTATTTCACAGGTACAAGGGCAGGCTAATTCCTGCAGTGTGAAAAACTTTCGTTTTCAAGGAGCCATTAAGTGAACAGTAACTCACCAAAGAAATCACTGCTTGCCCTTTCTCAAAATGAGATTTTGCTACCATCCGCTCCAGTGCAAATAATGATTTCAAAGGATGCAAAACTAGTCTTTGTGTATATTAATATAGGCTTCCTCTGTGCTTCCAAATAGATCTCTGTCAGCTTCACTGGGGCTCTGTAATTGTCTTTGATTAACCTAGACATAATGATAGAAAGCTGCAAGATTGTAATGGAGATGAGAATTTTACTTAACAAATGGTCTTATCAGGTGCTAGTCTGTATAACTGTATTTGTTGCTTCACTTCAGAAAAACAGGCTGGAGAGAATGCAAGAGAGGTGTTGAAATAAAATCCAAGAAATGTAAGCTCAAAGTACTTCAGAAATGCAGTGAACCATAATGTTCTTCAAACCACAGGCCATACTCTCTCCCTGCACGTGTGTTTTGATGGTTCTGATTTACAAATTGTTTGGAAAAAGAGAGGATTAAAGTCCCTGTTATTTGTCACTTGAAACCTTCAAAGTAGTTCACCAAGAAAAAAGTGATGTAATTTTCTAGTCAGACAGACCAGCATAAAGGCAGATGTGTGCAGCCCTGTAGCAGGAACTGGGGCTTATACAAAGCATTAACAGTCAGGAATTTGAGAACTGAAATCCCCGATCAGATTGTACCACCATATCCAGTGTTTATTTTTACATAGAAGGCAATTAAGGCAATACCTACCTAATTCTTATTAATTTCAATGAAATTAAATATCTGAATAAGATTTAAGTAACTAGGGACACTTGCAGATCAGAGTCTCTGCCAAAGATCATTGCATTAAGAGGGTCCTTACTCCTGATTTTAAAAAATAGGCTCAAGCTCTGCTCCTCAGTTTTTCCTTCTGACAAGCAGTGATAGGGAGTTAAAAATAGAAAACTACGATAATTCATAAAATGTGTTATAATGAACATTATCAGCTGAGATGAATGTTACATCATGTGTAATATTTATTGTCAGAGCAAGTGGAAATGTTTTCTAAATTTTAAGTTTCAGCTATGAACTTTAGCAAATTTTCAAATGTTAATGATTTTTTGGGGGGATTCCATGCAAAACTGTCAATGTGTTTTCTGAATTTTGCTTGCTTGTTCTGGTTTATGTTTGTCCACTTACTGTTGTAATTCTTTTCAGAGGCAGAAAGTTTTTAAAATGTATAAAGCCAGCAAAACCTTCAATTTTCCACTCCTACATGAAAGCTCTGTTCAGCTTTGGTCTGGAGAAAGGATCTGTGAACCTCATCTTCAATGTTCTTTATCAAAGAACTGCCTAGTGATGCCACCACAATGTAATAGTCCCAGGATAAGTATTTTGGGGTAGGTTTCCTTACTCTGTTCTCCTGTACTTCACATTTTTACTTGAGGATTATCAGTTCTTCTTAGCATTGAGTATTGCTGCAAATTAGTTTTTTAAAAAATAGTTTCTTTTAAATATACCTACTTTAATTAAAAAATAATCCATCAGGGAAATACAATAAAATGATTAAATGTTGGGTAAGGATTTTTCATATGATAGAGATGTCACTTCACGAAAGAAATTCAAAGCTGACAGAACAAAGGCCACAAAATTCAGCTGTTAGCCTCTGTGATGCATTTGGGGAATATTGATTCTCAGCTCTGGCTACAGTAATGGTTTTGGTAGGTTCAAGAATGTCCACATTCTAACACTTATTCAGTAAGTCTCTAGAACTGAAATAGTCTTCTTCCATGATTTAGAAAATGAACACATAAACAAAAACATAAGATAAAATGTTAATGACATATAGCCTCAAGGCCTGTACTAAGCAGAACAATAATTACTTCCAAAACCGGGATAATAAGTAGTCTGACTGAGCATTGTGAGTTTGACTTCATTGTTTTATAGGCTAAGCTGCACTTCTTAATGCCCAACTATATTTGGGCATAGGTAGTGAAATGCTATTAAACGCTGGTAAACAGCTCTGAAAAAATTAGATGCTAAGTTGAAACCTGAAAGACAGCTTGACTCCCACTGACTACTGACCTCACCTGAAACTTGGACCACTGTGTGCATGTATCCAAAATGACCTGCCAGCTATACATCAGTTTTAAAGGGCCGAAGGGATACAGATAAAGACCTTTGCAGCTTCTATTATATCTCATTGTGCACCTGTCAAAACTAACAATCTACAACCTGAAGAGGGAAACAATAATTGAATAGCATTTCATGGCATTAATTAACTGGTTTTCATACTTACAGTATGAGCTAATGCTGATTTGAACACGGAAGTAAAGTTTATTTTCAAAACAGTCATTACACCATGGAATTTTTTACTAAAATAGGAAAGCATCAGAAACACTTATTTTAACCAAAACTGAGTCTGACTTTATTGGCTTCAGTGAAATAAGCATCACACCTTGGCTTTGTCCAAAAATTACTTCAGTAACCTCAATGAAAACCACAGGGATACTAACAGGAATGCTGTCAAGGAAATATAGTTATATCCACTGCAACCCCAATGAAAGTTTCCTTCAGTAAGTACAATAATGGCAATGATCTTGGAGACAGAGGAAACAGCACCAAATAGCATAAGAAAAAGGCATGAAGTCAATATAGTGTGTTTTCAGAACAAATTGAAAAGGGGAAAAACACAATATCTTAAGACCGCTTGACATATGAAAATGTCAAGAAAACATCACATTTGGGCTAATCTCAAGGCAAAACAACCACATAAAATAAATCTACAGGCTTTCTTGGCCTTCTAAAACATGGAAGATGATAGAAAGTAATCCTCTTTCTTTTTTGTTAAAAGAATTACTTTAAAGTAGGGTGGACTTTTTTTTCCCTCTCACTTCATAGGATCTATTTTAAATGACCTATTTAAATGTTCTGCAATTATGGTGCTTTTGTATATTTTCCATGCAGAGTGAACAGAAAGGGAATCCCTTGAAGTTATGGTGTTTTAACCAACCAAAGAATAATCTTTCTCTTTTTTTTTTTTTTACTTTCTCTCTGAATTCCTCATACAAGGTGTCTTAAAATAGATAAGACAGGTTCATTATCGTTGTCGTAATTGTCAGCTTCTGTCAGTTCCATTAGTGGATAAAGGTCTTTATGAATATTACTCATGCACTCCTAGCCAGCCTCCCAAACTCTGTACAAGCTTCCTTAAGCTATCCCCTCTGCTGCTCTTTCCAGTCACTCAACTCTGTTCTTCAGTGATTTAATGTGATCCCTGCTAGGGTCCCCTTGTTACACTATGTCAGTTTTTTTCTTCTTCATCCCTCTGAAATGCTTCTTACCTGCTTTGCTGATATGTGAATATCTGGATATCTTTATTGATATATGAATCATTTATTTAATAATATAAATTTCCCCTTGCATTCAGAGCATGTTGGCTTCAGATTTGTCTGGCATATCTTGGAGAAGACCTGAAATGTTGTATATCAGAAGAGTATTCAGGTCATAGATCTTGAGATTAAACAGATACATTTTTTTTTATTTCTTTGATTATACTGAATGTGTCTACAAGCATATCCTCCTCTTGGCATAAGAGGATTCCAATAAAGCTAGAATTTTCCTTTAGACTACAATGTTTCCATCATTCAGGCACTGGTTTAGATTTTTCACATAAATCTGCCTTTGATTCTTTCACTATTTAGTAAATATGCATAAATGTTTCTTCTGAAAATGAGATTTCATGGACATGTGGGAAGAAAAGATATCTTTCCTTTTTAAATGTTAAGAGGCCCACGTGTGAGAAAAGCCAGACCTTGTTCTAGTGCAGCAAAGGAACTTTACAGAAGTTTACTTTTCTCCTTTACTTTTCTATATAAACTTTGATTAAAATTGAATTTACGTGACTGCGAAGCTACAAAAGGCATTGCAAAACATTTAACATGCACTGTTGCTGTGTGTTTAGTCCAGTTCATCCCCCACTCATACCTCCCCCCATCT
This sequence comes from Podargus strigoides, assembly GCA_028020825.1. NCBI lineage: Eukaryota > Metazoa > Chordata > Aves > Caprimulgiformes > Podargidae > Podargus > Podargus strigoides. The sequence goes on from CM051631.1 coordinate 13,782,141, forward strand.
CTCTCTCACCTATAAGTTGCTGAGTACTCCCACCACTAATCATGCACCAGCTTTGACACATGCTGGAGCTCTTTATAAGCCAATTCAGTTCACTAATTGGGCTTAAAACTAACCTAAGAGAAGAAAAAAAAACATTGTTTTGAGGTTAGTGAGCTGGTTCAAGGAGGGTCCAATAAGTGACAGAGATGGCACAAGGGAAGAGTATGACAAGACCCTTTGGCTGGTAGCAGGGACATGATAAGTGGAAACAGGGAGGACAGACAATTAGTCCTTCCTTCTTTCATTAAACCACCCCAAAAACATAAAAAGGAGCAGAATTTGGTTCTTCTTACTAATGTACCTACATCTCTGTCATTGTTTTCTAAGCACCCATCTCAGTTTTACCTGCAGATGCCAGACATGTTATGTAGCTAGCTGAGACACACTTAGGAGCACCATGACTACAAGAGTTGTGTCACATTGTCAGAATTCTCTTTCTTTTGATATACTTTGTAAACTGTAGTATTTAAAAAAAAAATCATTTGAAAGACTTCATTGCCCCCAATAAAGATTTTACCCACCTTAAAACCCAACTTTAAATTTTTAAAGACATTTCTGTTTTTTTCCATCTTCCATTTGATAGTTCGGCTCCCATTCCCTGGTGCATCCATCCAGTGGAGAATGCAACAGAGCTGCATCTACATATTGCTGTGCTTCAGCCTTTACTAAGATGAGGAAGATTTCATTTTACCTGCTTTTGGAACAGTCTGGATTGGCTGCTCAGGCCTTGCAGACAATTTTGTGAGGCAGCCAGCTAATGAGAGGACATTCCCCCTTCCACCCAGACAGGGCTGAAATTCTTAAAGTGGGTTGGACATCCATCTCAACCACAATCTCTTTCCTGATTATTTTAATATGGTATCAAATGCTTGTTGTTAAAAGCAAAAACATTTATTTTTTGGTTACTGGCTCAGCACCCCTTCCCTGAAGCCAGTTTATATCAGATCAGCACTGGTGTGTAACCATTAGGTTAAAAAAATGTCACCAGTCAGTTACTGAAATAGCTGCCGTTTCTCTTCTTTCTTGAAAGATCATGTTCCTACATTCCTTTGCAACAGGAAAGAGTCCAGAGGCAATAGGAAAGAGAGTGTAGACCTGCTTTTTTTTAAAAAAAAAATAAAAGTCTGTTAGATTGTGAGCCTATGGAGGCCTTAGTTGAAATTAATAGAAAATGTATAAGTAGAGGAAATTAGGGCAGCTACAAAAGAAACCCCAGAAGCAAAAGTAGATTAAAGTAGAGCAATGAGCAAACCCATGCAATATCTTAATCATGCTTCAGCTATTTCCCCCTCAGTGTAACTTGTTCCCTATATCACGCAACAGGTCTGAAGCACGTGGTTTCCTCTGTAGACGCCTATTCATTCTACCATGGTGTTTTTGCTGATGAGCAAAGGAGTTGCAGTAGTTGGGAGTGACTCTCCCAGCACGCCAATAGGTAAGAGTAGCTGGCAAGTTGCTCTGTGCTCATTCCCTGTTCCACACTGTCACAGCTTGGCGCACTTCATCCAAGAGCCTGCATGAGCTTAAACTTCAGCAGAAATAGAGTATTTGGTTTTCATTCTAAAGACTGAATTACAGTTTATTTTATTCTCTTTTATTATATCATTGTAAGCTTTATTCTGGAACTTTCTGAGAAATTAAGACTTTTCTGCTTGCAGGTAGCTTAATTAAGTCTGTGGAATTCCAGAAGGTGATAAGGAATAGTCTCACATGTGAGGAAAATGTGAAAGAGTGAGAACTTTAATTAGAATATTCAAAATTCATGTTCTGTTAATGTCAAGTGACCTCAACCCATCCAATCCTGACTGAAAGCCTAACAGATATGGTATTCATAGCATAAAATATTTCCTCTGCTCTACTGTTGAAGACAAAATTTTTAGGAGCAAACAAAGAAACAAGCCTTGCAACACAATAAATTTCTCCCCCTTCTTAGAGTACCTCTTTGCTTCCTATCCTCCATCATTTCCAACCACAGCCAAATTTTTAAAAATTTTCTCTGCAGTACATGGACATAGCTCTTTTACTCTGTTAATAGGCCATTCACTCGGGGAGGATGGAGTGTTATTTCATGAGTCGGTGTATTCAATAACGTCAGAGTTTTCTAGCATGAAATCCTTATTCTAAATATATTTCTCTTCTTGAGAAATCAGTTTAATGAGCAGTTTCCACAGCAGAATTGGGCAGGACAACAGCAGTTGCCTCTAGGTTTTGTATTTAACTTTATATCATACAACCTTATGGAAAAATATCCCAAGTAAGTTCTTCATCCATTATTTTTTCATTAGTTTCTTTGTCTTCTGAATTCACACTTTTCACTGTCTCAGGGGCAGGAGGATAGGCCAAGCTTGGCTTTAGCCTCTGACAGTGAGGGGTGAACGACCACTGGCTAAATGAGCACAGTGAATGAAAGTGAGTAAAGGGGTACTGTCAGCACTGGACATCTTGCAATTTAGTGAAATTAAATGCCTACCCACTGTGCCCTGACAGTAAAATCTGGCAAGAATAAATGTTACAGAGCTGAAAATCCCCACAGTCTGAGTTTACAATGAGAATCAGTTAGAAGACCTGCTACCAGCAGCATGCCCACTTTATCAAACATTCAAGACAATGACTCATTGCAAATAAGTAGGAAAAGATGGAATGAAGAATCCCTGCCAATCCCTGTTGATGTATGCATTTCAGTGCTTTCTCAGGTGATGCTTTCCTGGAGCAGGTAATGGTTTACTTGTTGCACATTGAAGAAGGCTCCTGGATAAAATGGAGTAAGTTAGGTGGAAATAATATGGAGCTAAGCAGAGACATGTATCTGACAGCATTTCTTCCACTTTATTTAGCACAGTACTCTTTCACAGCAGTTCTGTCTTCAGTGTATTGCACACTTGCACTGTTTCCTATCACACTGTAACTTTGAAAGGATGCACATGCAGGGACTCACTCTATTATATACAGAGTTTTCAAGGATGCTCTCCCTCCCCCTCTTCTGACTGACAGTCTGGCAAAATACAGAGAAAATGGGGACAAGGGGTGGAGTTATCTCCCTCCCCCCCCCCCCCCTTTTTTTTTTCCTCCTCAAAAGACTGTCCTATCAGTTGAAGCCCTACTATAAGGTAGTGCTGCACAGTCATTGTTGTGTTCTGCTGTGTTGGATGTTGTTTGCTGAGTATGACAGTTGTTACTGATTTATCTGGAAGCAGAAACATGTTGTAGACTTGTTTAACAGAAATTGTTTAACCATGGAAACTCCAGAGATAGATAGACGGAGCCCACACAAACCTTTGCTTTCCTATTCAAAGAACTGTTAACCCACTTTCCATGTGTTGAAACAAAACAGTTTCTTCTCTATCTGGGCCCTGTGCAAAGGGCCACAATGTTAACTTTTGGGCTATTTTTACCATTCATTGGGAAAAGGAAGGAGTAACATATAGTGCTTACATCATAGTTACAAAATAGAACCTGACCCAAAGGGATTCCCATTTATTTCTGCAGACTTTTAATATGTGTTTCGACTTCTGGCATGAACCTTTTCCAACAGAACAACCCAAATACATTTGTGTGCACGCTGCTTCTCTCCCAGGTGTGTTTTTGGCAGCTGGGTACACAAGGCTTGCTCACAGCTGGCCAGTGCCTGTGAAAAAGCATTCAGGATGCCCATGCATCCATAGGGAGCATAAAGGTAGGACATTGACAACTGTATAAAAGTCACCTCTTCCCTGCCATGTATGTGTACACATGCAGCCTGAGTTCAGACACTGTGTCTTAAATTGTACTTGGAAACACCCAGAAATGAGTAGGATGTTTAGCTCCTGTCCCCTAACAGTTCATTTCTCACTCAGAAAATTCCTGCAGATGAAAAAACAAAGTAACTTATTGTGCAGAACCCCCCTTGCCTTCAGCTGAAGTCCTACTTGCATGTATGCTGAGCAGCTTGAGGAAACTGCTCGCCAAGGTTTTGTGCTGTGAGCAGTAGATTCAGCATCTTGCCTGGCCTCTGCATTTTGATGATTCTGTTAGAGGAAGGTTTTTCTCGAGGCAGACTTTGAACACACATGAAGCACAGTTTCAGTCTGAAGTTCCTGCATCAGCCCAGAAGTGAAGTGTGAGATGTAGGTGACCAAGCATGTCTGTGTGTTTAGAAGAAAAGCGTCACTTAGAAGCAATCACAAAAATGGGAAACAAAATATTAACAGGCTTCTGTAATTTCTGGGCAGATTGCATGAAGAGTAAAAATTACCTTTCTCTCCCAGGAACTTCTTAGATATGGTAATTACTGATAGGCTAATTGTGCCATTACTGAATGCCACCCTCTGTGTGTCTCCTTGGGTGGGAAGTCGTATATCTCACATTTCCACTTTTTCCTCAGATACGTCTCTTTGCAGAAAATCATATTACTAATCTATCTGATTGTTAGCTTTTGCTCTCCTTTTGCTAAAATGGAGGAAAAATACATGTTCCTGTGGTAAACAACAGACAGAGAAAAAATCAAAGGAGATGAATGAGGTTCCATCACAAGAAATTCAAGCAAAGGTTACACGTGACAATAATGGGCATGGTGTGCAGCCTGAAGTAATCTTGTAAACTTCAGGGAACCAGACCAGATAATCCAACTTGGCCTTTCTGTCTCTGCTGTCTTCCAATTACTATCTACCATCAGGCTACATAGAAAATTTCTACTGATGATGACAGAACTTCTCTCCAGATCTCCAAGAAAGGGGCAGAACCAAGTCATTCTAGGATGTAAGCCCCTAAAGTGATTTATTCCTCAAGCACGTCATTGTCTTGGATTGCAGTCTCGACCTTAAGCTTGTGCCTATGTTATACTTCAAAATTATCCTCAGTTTGCTTTGGTTTGGTGTCCTGACATAAGCCTAAATCTTAGTGAGTTTGACATGTGGTAGGTTTAGGACAAGTGGCTTAGAAACCACTTAAATAAGATTTGGTGGAGGAGTTATTTTTTGTGACTGCAAATTTGAAATAAATATAAAAATACGATATACTAAAACCCTAATAATGAAATTGTGTTGCATAAAGAAGTTTCCTTCTCAAATAAGTTCTACAACACCATAAACATACATCATTGTTAATAGTCACTTATAATAGAAGCATCAAGAATTATTTAATCACAGTGCAATTTCAGTTATCTTAAATACTTATTCATTTCACAGTTTACTTGGTTAAAATAGAACATTTTGTTATGCTCCTTGTTTGGTTTGTGATTCGGTCTCTAAGCAGTTGTTTGAATGGTGGTGGGAGTAGTGATCTGGTTTTGATACTGTCTATATTCTCTTTCACCTACTAAATAAGCAAGGAATTAGTTTAACATCCAGCTTAATGCAGCTGGTTAAACAAAACTGGCACCTTGATCTGACACCTGCATTTCTGCACCTGTTGTTAAAATAGACTTATAAACCAGGTATCTTCCCAAATGGATTTTATTCTAGATCGTTGCTCTCTATTCCATAAGTTTATTTAAATAGAGTTTGAAAAATTCAGCTTAAACTGTACACAAATCCTTCTAAACTGGGCCCTTTATATAGATGCATCCCCTTTTATGTGTACAGTACTTTGTTAATGGTTCAATAATTAAGAGAGTTTACATTTTAAAGACTTCAGTTTTTAATTGGCTGAATATTAATCACAGATCACTTTCAGTTCTGCTGTGATATGCAAATTATTGATGTCTCAGCTGCATTTGTTTGCAGGTATCAGTCTATCCGCATAATACGAAATAACATTCTGCAATTATTTCAATTAGATGCAGTCAGCCTTTGGAGCAAGCTATTTATTTCATTTCTGGAAGTGAAGAAAGCAGTTGCTGTTTTCCATTCCCTGATGTTTACCGCCCAGAACGAGCACTCACAACTGGTGTGTGTGCAATACACAAACAGTTTTCTGACTGAATTATGTTAGCATTCACAGTAAAGGACAAGCAGTTGAACTCCCCTTGCAAGATTTCATTTGGTTAACTGGCTCTTCTGCCTTGGAAAGAGATGTCTCCTTGTTTGGAGGTGTTCGTTAGCATTTTAAAGTATATTATGAAAGGTGGAATAAATAGGAGTTCTTAATTAGAATCTGTTTTGCACAAGTGCATAACATTATTATTTTTTTCTCCATCAGACTGCAGCTGTTACCTAAGCAGAGGAGGAATTTCACCTCACCACAAAGAATGAGACACACAGATAGCTGCGTTCCCTTCAGAGCGGGTCGGGTATGTCTCCTCACAGCGATTTTGTTCCATAATTGCAATTCACATTAAATGCAGCAAATGTTGCCATCCTGCCCACTCAGTTTCCACCTCTACTTTTGTTTCACATCGGGGGGGTGGGGGGGGATCGTCAGAAAAGATGGGAGGGAGAGCGCTGCCACTCCTTCCCCTTCCTTCCGCGGCTCCGCTCTTCCCAGCCGCGGGGCGCAGCGGCGCGCAGCCGGGCGCTGAGCGGGGGCGCGATGGCCCCGTCCCGGCTGTGCCTGGGGCCGCACTTGTAGCTGCTGCGCGCCGCCCATGGCAGCCCCGCGGCGCCTGGCGCGGTACCGCGGCCCCGCCGCTCGCACCGCCCCGGGGGGCGCCTCCCGCCCCGCCTGAGCTCCGCGGGGGTGCAGCCCGGCCGCTCCCCGGGAAAGGTAACGGCGGCGCGGGGCGGCTGCAGGCTCGCGGGAGATGCGGATGCGCTGCGGTGGGATTTGCTCCCCCGGAGCGGTGGCTGCTCCCCCCCCGCAGCAGCGCTCGGTGCGTGCTTGCATCCGTGTGTGCGTGCGGCGGCGGGGAGGGGGCTCTGGCTGCGCGCAGGGAGTGGGCGAGAGCAGTGCGATGGGAGCGGGCGCCCGTGTGCAGAGGGATCCGCTCCCCGCGTGCGTGCGGGGGACCGCGGTGCCGGGGCAGGGCTCAGCCGGGCGGCTGCTGCTGCATGCGGCGGACCCCGCCGGGGTACCGCAGCGCCGGGCTTCGCCTTGCTCCGCGCCTCGGCGCTCAGCGCGGCCGCGGGTGCTCGCCCGGGCCGGGGGTCCGTGTGCCCCCGCCGCTCGGGGCGGGCGCGGAGGTGCCGGCGGGGGCACCTCGCGGAGAGAGTGGCGGAGCGGAGCGCAGGGGAGCGGGGCCGCGCCGACCCCGGCCGCCGAGGTAGGGAGGGTGCCGGGCTGGCCGCGGGAGCATCGCCGGGGGCGGCCGCCCGCCCCGCCGGGCGAGTGAGCGCGGGCGGAGAGGGGATGGGGGCACGGCGGGGTGCGTTAACGTTGGCGTGTTCATTTCTTTTAATTATACCGAAGGTTTTGTTTTCATTGCTAAAATAATTACTGCTGTTATTTTAAGGGGGGGGCGGGGGGGATAGACGAGACAGTGGCTTCCTGCCGGAGCCGCGCTGCCATCGCGCTCGCCTCCCCCCGCCAGCCGGGAGCCCCCGGGAGCCCCGGGCCAGCGCTGCCCGCTCCCAGCCTCCTCGGGCAGGGGGCGAGCGGAGCGACTGGGACCGGGTGAGCCGGCGGAGGTGTGGGAGGGACGAGGGGGCAGGATCTGTGCAGCGGGGCTGGGGAAGGGGGTGCGAATTTGCTGCGGGATGGACTTTACAGAGGTGCCGAAGGAGCGGGGGGCGGTGGGGGTGTGTGGAGCATTTGGCGGCGGGGACCAGGACCAGCTCTTTGCAGAGGGAGGGAGGAAGGGATGCGGGGCTGCATCACCGCGCCGTGCCCGTCCCCGGCCGGCATGTGCGTGTGTCTGCCCGTGTCCCTCCCGCCTTCCCCCGCCGGGGGGCAGGGGGCGGCGGGGCGCCCACGGCAGCGGGCAGCGGCCGAGCCGGCTGCGGCAAAAACTGCGGTACTGCTGGCCGAGCTCGCTGAGCCGCCGCCAGCCCCGCACAGCTCCCGCAGTGTGCCCGCACGGCACCAGCCGGGCCCGGGGCGGGGGCAGAGGGGGACTGGAGCGGAGGCGGGGAGGGAGACGGAGCGGCGGGGGCATCGCACCCTGTGGTCCCTCTCCGCGGCCTCCCTGACCCCTCCAGCCATCCCTTCCCTCTTCCTTCCTTGCATCCTCTCAGCTCTCCCTCTCGCCCCCCTGTCCTCCCTCCTCTGCGCTCCCTTCCAGGTTCCCCGGCGCATCCTCCCCTCCTTGCGGCTCCCTCCAGCCCCATTCTCGTCCCTCCGAGCTGGCTCCTGCCTTCTCCACTTCCATCCTGGCTCCCTCCTGCCAACTGGGTGGCTTCCCACATCAGGAGATGAAAGGGACAAGTTGGGAAATGGGAGGAAAGGGGAAGGTGGGGGGAGCAATGTATTGATTATTGACTGATTTTTTTTTGATTTTTTTTTTACTTTTTTTAAAAAAAAAAAAAAAAAAAAAGTGTTACCTTTTAACTCAGAGGAAATGCTGTGGCTCCAGTTCTTCTGCATAAAAAATGGCAGCTCAGCTGGCCTGGCTACCTGTGAAGAGTTCTTGAAAGCCACCTCTGTATCAGTGCAGGGAAAAGAGTAAATTACATAATGTTTTTTTAAAAATCATAATAATTCTCAGGTTTCAGTAGTGTCAGGCTGGTGAATCGTGACTTTGTTTTGCCCTGTGAGTCAGGGTATTGTTATTTCTGGGGAGGGGGCTGTATGCCTGCGTATGCTTCTTCCATACCTCTGTGCTTCCATTGGTCACCCAGAGCTGATCTCCTTCTTTTGAGGGGAGCTCATTGTATTTCTGCAGTTAGTTTGCCACCTATTTATTTAAACTAGGTATAATAAGTGACAGAAACAATGTGTGTGCATGCCTATATATCACTTGTGTGAATCTTGCTGTTAGTGTAGTGATGATCTGTATGTGTTGATGCTATAGATGCATACATTGAGTATTGACATTGCTTTTTTTGTCTGCATCTTCATCCTTTCTATGTTGTGCTATCCCAATCCAGATGTTTGGGCATGCATAACATCAGCATTTGTGTTTAATATCCCTGAAATGCACGGCAACATATGAGCAGTGCAGGACTGAGGAGAGTAAATATGCATAAAATTGGAATCTCCTTTGGTTATTTTACTTTGTTAGTTATGCATGTTTGGCATGTACAAGAGATAGAAATATATTTGACAGACCTCAGAGTTGTTTGTGTTTGTCTACAGAGATTTGCATTGAGTATTTGAAATCATTCTAGCTCAAATATATTTGTTTGGTTGTTAAAATATTTCGTGTTACTTTAAATTCGGTGCTTGTAGTGTATCTATAATCCTTGGCAGGTACAGTAGCTCAGTGGAATACAATTTTTAACCCAAATGACGTTTTGGAACAATGACAACTGAAAAACATTTTCTTTTTTTCTTTCCTTCTTTCTTCTTTAGATTCTTTATCTTTGTTCAGGAGCCTAAGGTTGCTTGCTGATCACAAGAAGATGTTTCTGTGGCTCTTTCTGGTTCTGTCATCTCCAGTTTCTTCTACAACTGCAGATGCTGATATATCTGTGGAAATTTGCAATGTTTGCTCCTGTGTGTCAGTTGAGAATGTACTCTATGTCAACTGTGAGAAGGTTGCAGTCTACAGACCAAATCAGCTTAAACCACCATGGTCTAATTTTTACCACCTCAACTTTCAAAACAACCTGCTAATTATTCTATATCCAAATACCTTTCTTAATTTTACACATGCAGTGTCCTTGCAACTGGGTAATAATAAGTTGCAGAACATTGAGGGAGGGGCCTTTATGGGTCTTAGTGCATTAAAACAGTTGCACTTGAACAACAATGAATTAAAGATTCTCCGAGCTGACACTTTCCTTGGCATAGAAAACTTGGAGTATCTCCAAGCTGACTACAATTTAATCAAGTTTATTGAACGGGGAGCCTTCAATAAGCTTCACAAGCTGAAAGTCCTCATCCTTAATGACAATCTGATTTCATTTCTTCCTGATAATATTTTTCGATTTGCTTCTCTAACCCATCTGGATATACGAGGGAATCGAATACAGAAGCTTCCATACATTGGAGTTCTGGAACACATTGGGCGAATCGTCGAATTGCAGCTGGAAGACAACCCCTGGAATTGTACTTGTGATTTGTTGCCTTTGAAAGCGTGGCTGGAGAACATGCCCTATAACATCTACATTGGAGAAGCTATCTGCGAAACACCCAGTGACTTGTATGGAAGGCTGCTGAAAGAAACCAACAAGCAAGAGCTGTGCTCCATGGGGACGGGGAGTGATTTTGACGTGCGCATTCTGCCTCCTTTGCAGCTGGAGCCCAGTTACAGCACACCGAACGGCCACACCACTCAAACATCGGTGCACAGATTAGTCACAAAGCCACCAAAGACTACAAATCCTTCGAAGATCTCAGGGATAGTAGCAGGCAAAGCGCTGTCTAATCGCAATCTCAGTCAAATCATGTATTACCAGACCAGGGTGCCTCCTTTAACTCCTTGTCCGGTCCCCTGTGTTTGCAAAACGCATCCTTCAGACTTGGGATTAAGTGTAAATTGCCAAGAAAGAAATATAGAGTCAATGGCCGAACTCGTACCAAAACCTTTAAATGCCAAGAAACTGCATGTAAATGGCAATTATATTAAGGATGTGGACACTACGGATTTCACTGAGTTTGAGGGGCTGGATTTGCTACATTTAGGCAGCAATCGGATTTCGGTGATCAAAGGAGAAGTTTTCCGCAACCTAACAAACTTACGGAGGTTGTATCTCAATGGCAATCAGATCGAGCGTCTGAGCCCAGAAATGTTTGCTGGCCTCCACAACCTGCAATATCTGTATTTGGAATACAATGTTATCAAAGAAATCCTAGCAGGCACCTTTGACTTAATGCCAAATCTGCAGTTGCTCTACCTGAACAACAACCTTCTGCGAAGCTTGCCAGCATACATTTTTGCTGGTGCACCGCTTGCTAGACTGAATCTGAGGAACAATCATTTCATGTATTTACCTGTAAGTGGCGTTCTTGATCAGCTAAAATCTCTCACGCAGATTGATTTGGAAGGTAATCCATGGGACTGCACTTGTGATTTAGTTGCTTTAAAACTGTGGCTTGAAAAGCTAAATGAAGGTATTGTGGTGAAGGAACTGAAATGTGAAACGCCTGTACAGTTTGCTAACATTGAACTTAAGTCTCTGAAAAATGAGATCCTCTGTCCTAAACTTTTAAACAAGCCATCTGCTCTGTTCACTAGTCCTATGCCTGCTGTTACTTTTACAACGCCAGTGGGACCAGTTCGGAGTCCTCCTGGTGGCCCAGTTCCGTTGTCCATCCTAATCTTAAGCATATTAGTTGTGCTTATTTTAACAGTGTTTGTTGCTTTTTGTCTTCTTGTTTTTGTGCTTCGGCGCAACAAAAAACCAACCGTAAAGCATGAAGGGATTGGAAATCAAGAATGCAGTTCTATGCAACTGCAGCTAAGGAAGCATGATCACAAGTCAAACAAAAAAGATGGACTAGGTGCAGAGGCCTTCATTCCTCAAACCATTGAGCAGATGAGCAAAAGCCATACCTGTGGCTTGAAAGAGTCTGAAACGGGCTTCACGTTTGCTGACCCACCAGGGCAAAAAGTCATTCTGAGAAATATTAATGACAAGGAGAAAGATTTATTGCATGTGGATACCAGAAAAAGACTTAGCACAATTGATGAACTGGATGAGTTATTCCCTGGGAGGGATTCCAATGTATTTATTCAAAATTTTCTTGAAAGTAAAAAAGAATACAACAGCATAGGGGTCAGTGGCTTTGAAATACGTTATCCAGAGAAACTACAAGACAAAAAAACCAAGAAATCTCTAATAGGTGGTAATCATAGTAAAATTGTAGTAGAACAAAGAAAAAGTGAATATTTTGAACTGAAAGCTAAACTTCAAGGTTCACCTGACTACCTACAAGTCCTTGAAGAACAAACAGCTTTGAATAAAATATAGGTCATGCAATCTTATTGCCTACAGAGGACATTTATTTAATGATGAAAGTGCCTTTTGTTGACTTTGAACTTCCAAATACTATATTATATTGATAGGCATAGAGGCAGGTGTATCCAAGGGTGTCTGATTAACTGTAGCTGCATATGATTTGTCAAGTAGAGGAGAATTTCCTTAATAGATTTTACTACATAAAGCTCGTGCCCTGTGGAATCTTGTAGGGATACTGCCAACTCTATTGCCAAAGGGATGCTTTATACAAGTTACACTGAATTTAACCTCAAGAGGCATATATGTTTTGTACCTTAAATGCAAAACCATCGTCTCCTTGTGATTTGTTAGAACAAACACAAGAAACCTGGTACTGGTATTTGTACCTCAGCTGGGTCCTTCATCCTGCACGTGGATTTAAGTTGGCGGAACTGGAATAATCCTTTGATTTGTGGTGTTGTAATGGCACTGTTTAAAGATTATCTGAAAAGTAACAAGCATGCAAAGAGAGAACATTCGATAGTACGTGTAAATTGGTTACATTTATGGCCTGCATCTTGAAACCACTGGAATTATAATGTTAAATTGTGCAAATATTTGTTTAAAATATACCATGCATTACATACCTATGAAATAAATTTGACCACTGGAAGCATACATGTCTATACATAAAATTAAAAAAAAAAAAAAGAAAGAAAATAGTTCAGCCTGACTTCTGCAGTATTTGTGGCATCTGAAGAAAATATTTGATGTTTATGCAGAATCTGTTGTAAGACTCCTCTCCAATTAAAACTAGAGTTCCTTCTCAGTTACGTGAAACACTTGCAACCCCAACAGGTTGTCCAAAATTGTCAAAGTGCTTACTGTGTGAGCGTAGCAGAAATTATTTTTGTAATATAATTCATATTTATGAAATACTTTGTATACTAAATAGGAAAAATATGTACTCCTTAATATGTATTTAATATGCCTGACTTGTTTTCCTGATCACAATGCATTAATCATTCAGTATAAATAAAACCAGAACAATATACCAAACAGAACTGAGGGGTTGTAATGTATAGAATTATCCAGAATTAAGTGATCAGATATAATAATGATAATAATAAAATTGTTCTGTACTATTCTTGTGAAATTAGCATATTATCTTATTTCAGATTTGTTACCAATGGTGCATTTTTAAATAGATTATTAGTTTTTTAGTATTGTGTCTCAGGCAATTATTTGCCATCAGTTGTCTTGCTTTTCAGGGTTCTACAGCTTAATCGAAAAAGTTTTCACTAGAAGTCTTTACAGGAATTCATGGTAAGGGTAATATTTAATTGTATATGCATAAGTTTTCTGTTCTTATTATCTGTCTGACTGCTGTCAGTCAGCAAATGCTGATTGGAACAGTGAACAGTGTGGCAAATCATGCCTATTTAAAACCACAGTGTAAAAATAATATAGTGGTCTCAGTTCAGAGTATTGTCTAGCTTGTATCTAGAGAGTAAAAACTTGCCTTTGTGAAAGCTGAATCTGAATAGCTAGGAAGAAAAAAAAGTAGTCAGGAGAATGGAAAATCCCCACTGTATCTGTCTGGTAGATGGTACCTTGAGATGCGACTGGAGATACATTGGTAAAGCATCATACAGCAAATCCATACTATGAGCTTAACAAAAGTTCTTTGACTTGAAAATGATTTTTTTCATTCATTTCAATGAGCTTTTGGATAAGACCCTCTATCTCCTTTGCTTCCTTCCACTCACCTCCCCCTTGTGTAATCAATACATAAATCAATTAAGATTAGTAGGATATAAACATGAGCATTTTTCATGAATTTGAAACTAGCAAATATTAGAGCAAGATCCAATAATAATACTGTGGAGAAGACTGTCAGCTATTTCCATTATAAACCTTGAATTTCAGGGCTTTATGACAGTGCTGTGAAATTTTTATTCTGGAATGATACTTGGCAAACAGTCTGCAGTGTATTTTTAACAAAGTTTACAAAAAAAATAAAAAAAGGAAAAAAAAAAAAAAAGCACTGCTTATTTAGTTAAGAGAAGGCAAAACAAATCAACATTTTTCTGCTTTAAGACATTTGTTTATGCTCTCATAACTTAGGAAAAGGGTTGTTTTATTATTTTTCTCCATAGTCCAAAGTATATTCATGACTTCAGACAATAAAAGTATAACAGATAAGTTAATGGCTGAGTTTCTTTTGAAAAGCTGCTGCTCTCCATGCACAATAATTGTCTTCATTCAGGATGTTGTAGGGATTTTCAGGACATGGATACTATGTACATCTGTGTTTCTAGCATAGAAAGTTCTTGATTGACCAATGATGCAGTACACAGCGAAGGCTTGAATAAGAACATTTGATTTTATAGTGTCAAGAGTCCATGGATTAAGGAGTATTAAAGATGCACTGACATGATAAACTAGAATGGCTCCACCAGTAGGCTGAGAATAATGGGTCACTGTACCTGCTCTGCACAGTGCTGCGTGGCTTTGAGGATGTGTCCAGATTCGCTGGGATTTGCCAAGGTGTAAGGCTTCTGACACACTTCACTGCATTGTCAGAGATTGTCATGTCCCATACCCTTCTCTTGAGAGGCATGTGTTAAAAATATTAAAAATAGCAAATAAGGTAATACTTTTAAGTGATGTTAAAACTGGTGTGCTCATGACTCATTGCTCTGAGTTAAACGGTCAGTGATAAATAATGGTATCTTCCTCAGCTAAAAAATTGATGTTTTTTTCTGTTTTGTGGTGGTTTATTTGGGAGCTGGGTGGGTTTTTGGGTTTTGGTGGGGGTTTTTTTGTTGGGTTTTTTTGTTTGTTTCTTTGTTTTTTGGTTTGGTTTTTTGTGGTCAGGTCTTCTATTCACTGATCAAAAGAGGAAGAACTGAACTATTAAGCTATTGATGAGCTATTAATGTACCATTATACTGGGTCAGATTTTCCTGCTCATTAAAGTCCCAATCCAGTAAAGTGTTTAAACTCAACCTAAGTCATGTGCAGAGGTACTATTCATGAGCTAGTAATTAAACACCTGCCCGAGAGTGGGGCTCAGATAGTTTTGTCATTGACTTTAAAAGAAGCCAGCTCAGAAATGTTGTATATAATACATAGAGCCCAGGGAGTCTTCTGGGATTATGTGGTTGAGTGTAGGTTCACCAGCATCATAAAGGTTGAACAATCTGGACCTTCCTGTAGAAATTGTTCCTAATTGTTTTAAATATATGGTGCAATATGTAAGCAAAACAGTGTGAGTGAAGAAAGCAGAAGTTGGCAAAACACTATATTTCTGTGAAATTGTTACTTTGAATGACAACCTTAATGTCAGTTTATTTCCTCCATGTTTTGAAACGGTGTATGTGTCTGCACAGCAGTTTTAGTGTAATGTCCATTCAAATCTGTAGTCTGGGAAATCTGGGAAGGGGACTCTTCGGATGTGGCTTAACAGATCTGTCCATTATCTCGGTTTGAGTGGCCATGCTTGTAAAATGGCTGTTAAGACCCGTAGACGTAAACTAAATCAGTGAAGGTGTTAACATAGTCTGTTGTCTTCATTGTATTATAAAGAAGTTTCCAATTTTAAATAAAATCAATAAAGTGTAATCGTTTCCTTGAAAAAGAAAGAAATTGTGCAATTTTATCAGAAAGGAACTTTCACGGTGCAAGAACACAAGACCATTAGACAATTTACATTTTGCATTTGGTGTTCAAGATTGACAATAGTATAGATATCTAGTATAAAAATCTTCTTTTAAATGATTTTTTTTTTAAAAAAAAAAGCCATAGTGATGGTATAAAAGGCATGGCCTTGTGAATAATGTTAACAAATGTTTCAGAATCAACAAAACACATCCAGAACTTGATGGTGATACAATATCTATAATACCTTTTGCATGATGTGTACATTGCTATTGTATGAAATGAGCACAGTGAGGTGGTATTTTGGGGTTTTTTTTTTGGTTGCATCCAAAGAGTTAGGAAGGAAATAAAACAAGAATGTATTTATAATCACTCTATTTTGAAATAAAGAAAACAAAATGTACTGCTTTTACCCTGCTTCAATCATTACTATTCTAGGTTAGTTTATAATTAAGATAGTTACTTAAAACATCCAGTCCAATGTAAAGCACAGAAAGCTATTGAGCTACTGGTTATGAATTTTGTTTGCCTTCAGCAACATCAAAATACTAGCCAGTGTTGACTTAAAAACTTGTTTGAAATATTAATAAAATTGTTTGGTACTATTGTATTCCTAAAACTAAACTTTGATAAGTGCCTGTAATATTTTCTTTTGGATCATTTGTATATGGATGAAAGAGAATCTATAAAGTAGTTAAACAGTAATGTTTTCTTATCATCTCAACAATTTTTTATTATTTTTTATGAATTTTTTTCCCATCTTCTGTTGTCTAACAAAATCCTCCTTGCCTCTGTTATACTAATAGAACCTCCAGAGTCACTGAATTTTTTTTGTATTAGTAACACAAGCAGAATTAATTTTTTGTTGGATTCTGAGATCTTCAACACAGAAGTGCTTAGAGGAACAATCACATAATGCTAGGGGCATTTGTTTTGATTCTGTTCCCTTCTCATTCATCATTTTGAATCAGAGAACTTTTCAGAGGAAAGAAAAGTTACTTTAGCAAAAGAAAAATATCAATCCATATATCATTTCAATTGGTTAGGTTAGTTTTATAAATGAAAATTGAAAAGACGTCTTTAGGTAGTTTAACTTCCAAATTTAGATTTGGTAGTAAAAGTATTTTACAAAGCCTAGTAAGCCTTCATGGGAGGGGAGAAGAGCAGGAGCAGAATTAGATCTAGATTAAACATTCCCTGTTGTGTGGGATTTAACATGCGTTACAGTGGTGGTGAATGAGAATCAGAATGTGATACAGACTAGAAAATCAGGACTTGATAGGGATTTTTTTCCCACTCCAGTTGCAGTGTAACTTTAGGAGCAAACCGACAGCATTAATTGCAAAAGGCTTATGCATGTATTGCGTAGAATTTATTTCTAAAGAAAAACTTGAAAATCAAGAATAAGTATTCATGTTTTGAAAATGTGTGCACGGATTTCCTGAATGCAGAGGAACTTAGCAGTTTTCTGTTAATATGTTTTTCCATTATTTAGTCTTTATTTCTAATAGCAATTCATTCATCCTTACATATTCTGGTTGATGCTGTGTCAACAAATAAAAATAGGAATGTTAATGCTCAGGGACAAACTAATTCCAGAAATTTACCGATGTAAATCCAGACCAACTCAACACATTTCAATGGAATCAAATCAGCCTTACCCAAGTGAATATAAAAGGAGAAATTTACTATATTAGGTGAGGAACTGATCTATCTGTCATTGAAATAAAAAATAAGTAATTTTTTACTTGAAATAAAATATAATCTTACCTTATGCTCTGTTAATTTGCACGGTAAAGCGGTTATTGGTTTCAAATAACCACAGGGCAGAACATGAAGTAGGTGCAGCCCTGTGTCCATTTGATGTCAGTGAAACTCTACAGTGATTCAAGAGCTCTGGGCATCCTGTAGAAGTGGTATGGATACAAAGCTATTTCAATTTGCTGGTTTAATACATAGACTTGGGATATATATCACACAAAATAAAAATGCTATCTTAACAATACAATTTATTTTCTCTATATAATGGAACAAACTTACCCTGCTCTTCTTTGTCAGTAAGTAGGGACTTTATTGCAAGTGTCTTTATTTTATTGTTAATCTTATTCCTGTTCATTAGTAATACTTGAGACAGTTCATTTATTGTCTGAAAACAGTACATTTTGAGCAGTCTGTTATTTTTAAAATATCGGTCATTAATAACAGTGATGCTGTGTTATATTGATTTTTCTTTCTCTTACTGGGAATAGTCATTTAAAACTAAATAATCTCTTAAAAGAAGAAATATCAGATAAGAAAAAAGAGACCTATCTGGTACTAAATCTGAATTTTTTGGATGTGTGTACATGAAGGCTTAAAATACTGTAAATCAACTCTGATGGGTACACAAGTGTTACACATTGTCCATTTGGTCTTTGTTTAACAAGAAAACAAAAGGTGATCTCTGTGGGCTTTAGCAGTCATTTTCAATATGTACAATAACAAAGAAGTCTTCCTTGGTTTCCCTCATCCACAAACATTTTGTTTCTTGATTTAATTTCATGTAATTTCCTGAAGAGTCTTGGACAAATTATTTAGGTTAAACCAGATGCGATACATATTTATTAATGAGGCTTTTAACTGAGATGTGGATACATCTGTGTGTACATTGGATGCTGTTTGGGTATGGAGGTTAGTCCATACCTAATGTTTGTTGAGCAATTTCTTTGGTAGCATCTCTCTTCATGAGATGCATTACTTCTGACATCTGAATATGAGACACTGCATAGTAAGTACATCTCAATAAGCAGAGTCACAAAGGGTGGAGTGTTTTGACAGATATTGAGCTCTTCACTGCAAGAAACTGCACAAAACTATGTACCATACAGCAGATTTCCTTGCTCCTTGGCAGGATTTCATAGACCCTGTGAGTCCTTCTCAGCAGGGTATTCTTCTTGTCTACACACTGCAAATAAGACTCCGGGTCACCGGTCTGCTATATGTGCAGTCTGTGTTTGCTTATACCCAAAAATAATTTTGTGGAGAAGGATGAGAGAAGAACTTACTATTTTTCTGAAAAGC
The DNA here is from genome assembly GCA_028020825.1 of Podargus strigoides. Lineage (NCBI taxonomy): Eukaryota > Metazoa > Chordata > Aves > Caprimulgiformes > Podargidae > Podargus > Podargus strigoides. The sequence goes on from CM051631.1 coordinate 13,800,734, forward strand.
AAAATGGGCTGAATTTGAATTTTTCAGGATTGAAAAACACAGATATTTTAAAGAATAGTCACATTGTTGGGTAATATCTATATTTAGGAAGTATTTTACTAAGAGAGAAAACAAGCAGTTGGTTTTATATTTTTAGCATGCCGCTTTTCAACTTGTTCCATTCTTGGGTTAGAATATGCCCTGGGAGCCAAGGGACTCATGTGCAGCTCAGGGCACAATTTTGCTGCAAAGATCCATCATAAATGTCTTGCTGCATTTTGTGTGGTAGAAATTAAAGGCAAGGTTTTGAATATTCCCTCTCTGTTTGCTTTAATGGAAGTTAGATCAGTTGGTGTTCTTCAGGACCAGTCTTTAAGCTCCTGCTGAGGTGTATCTGCAATTTGATGAAGTTAGCAACAAAAGTACAAACGTCATACAAAGGGTGATGTCTTTGGATGAAGTTAACACTGAAATAATTGAGGTTCTTATAGTTTCTTCCTTAAATATTGCCATGGGGTTGCACTGTTTTCTCCTCATGAAGATCTTCAGTTTTTGGATCAGTTCAATGAATTAGTAGTTTTACAAATGTGATCAGGAGATTGTGTCCAAATGTCCAGCAAAAAAACTTTGCTTTTAATTCTCATGGTTTTCTAAGATGTAAATAAAGAACAACAACATCATGAATAACTGAGATTTTAGTTTTCTTTTTGTCCAGTGAAAATTACTTTTGCCTTAACAGTGAAATATTCAGAAAGTACGTGGTGAGAATTGGGAAACTGCCAACAAGTAAGGTCCCTATTTTGTAATCCTTTCTCAAGAATATAAACTGTGGAAGCAGTAAGAGGTTTTATCTTTTAAGTAGCTTCCCCTAGAATCTGGAGTTTCACTTTAGCTGTTGGAGTGATGCCATGAACATGATTTTATTATTTTCTTGCAGTAGTCATGTACACTGTTAGTAACTAGCAGAAGTAATGGTCAACAAGAACAACAGTGTGATGCATTCTCTCTGTGCAGCTTTGTCAAGTAATTTATACCACTTCAGCATACAACAGCAAAGATAGTAAGGATTACATATTGTGAAGTGTGTTGGTAAGGATTTCCTTACATTTGTAATGTGCTTTCAAAATGAAAGCGGTATGCAAATGATGAGTATTATCAGCATACAATCCATTTCAAAAGGGGAATACCATTGTAATGTACATAGTACTCTATTGTTCAGATTGAGAAATACCACTGAAAATGAATAAGCTGGATTTTCCTTTCTGGAGACTTTTCTCCTTCAACCATTAAATAGACTTGTTTTCTCTATACAGAGCAATACAGCTCTGAGCCATATGCAAGAAAATATATAAGCCTAAAAAAGACAAGCAAATACGTTCCCTCCAGAGAGAACATCTGCATTATAATAATAAAAGCACTCATATTTTCAATAACATTGGGACCTCTGGCAGTTTCTGCTTATGCTGGCAAGTTGGGCAACTGAGATGTAGAACTGGGGTCGTTTCCTGTTTCCTTTCTCCGCACAAATATTCCCTTTGACATTACAATGCATGAGGTCACTTTACCCAGTGTCTCTTAGTGCCACATGGGCCTGAAGCAACAATGTGTTCATACTTACTTATGCAGGCATTTGCCATAGGCCTCAGAAAGATGTCCTCAGAGCTAACAGAAGCGTGGCAATGACCTTTGCTACAGTGCCTTCTCTTGTACCCTCTGGAGCAGACCTTACAGAAGATCCATGGCTCGGGCCAAGGAACAAGGCTGTAGCAGGGCTTAGTAGCATCCGTGTTTTGATATTGCAGGGAAGAAAAGTAACAGGAGCAGAACAGCACAGCAGCTCTGTAATCAAGAATGTAAGACTGTCATTGACTGCCTGCTGCTTCAATACGAGGACTAGTCTGTTTTGCAACAGGAAAAGCAATCTTCACTTCTGAGTCCAATCTGAACTCTGAAGTTTGAGACCAGGCTGGAAGAGCTTGTTTGACCAAATGCTGCGGTGTCCTCCACAGTACAACTGGACCAGATCCTCTGTTGAATTGGTGGAGATGTATGTTTTTTCCTTGTCTGTAAATAGTGAACAGTCAAACTTGCATTGGCAACTTTTAATGATTCTGTAATGCATGACCCATAATGCATGTTCACATGCAGAATTTTCACCTCCATGCAGTATTGCTAAGTGTAACTGGCAGTAGATGGGGACAACTGTTTTTTTTACCTCAAAGCCTATTGTGGTGGCCAGACTCAGATTGTTTTGCCTGATGTTTCTGCTGTAATAATTTATTTATTTTCTGCATCAGAACACTGTTTCTCGTTAACAAAGAGAGAAAGCTTTCACCTTTTTATCTTCGTTCTTCTGTGCTGTAGAAATTCCTTTAATCCATTTCCAACCCTTAAAGCACAATGAAAAATCCTCTACAGGAAAACTCCACTTTATGTAACGCACTGAAGATGGCACTATAGCAACAACTTCACACTGTGAATGATATGCTTTTGTTTGTTGCTGGGAATTTATGATTTTTTTTTTATTTATTTAGCTAAGCTAACATAAAGCCAAAGGTCAGTTTAATGCACCACTACCTGACACTGCTACTGTAATTAAGGCTGGAGAAGCATTTCTGTCACTTAGACTTCTCTGCAAGGAGATTCCAACTCAAACCAAACTACGTGGAATAGTTTATAATTGATCTTTGTAGAAAGTTTTTTTGGTTAAAAAACCCCAAGGAAGGTAACAAAATCCTTTCTGTTAAGGATATTGCTTCTCTACATCCATAACCTTTACAGGCCGTATTAAGGCACATTGACAGCACAGCAGGTCTCTGAACACCCAATGGATCCCAGGGCAGGCTAGTTGCATTATACAAACCTTCCAAAATTCCATTTCCTGTAGAGTTAGGAGGCTTTTATTCATGTGAAACAGAAGTTTCAAGTTAAAAAACAAACAACCAACCCCCAAACCACAAAGAACAGCAGTGATAGGTAAGAGTCACATTTAGGATAATGATAATTTTTAGTAAGAAGAAAGAAAAACAAAATTAAACTGACAGTTATATAAGTCTGAAATGATGCTTCTATCCATTTCTTAACCCACTACTTTTAAGCCCTTCACTCATACCAGGTGGGAGTTTTGGTTTGGTTTGAAGTATGTGAGTAATTGGGCCCCTGTGCAGCAATTATTTCTCACAGCTACTTCCATCATACATAATTAAGCTATTTTGGAGGGGATTAAAAATGGAAACCTCACATTCTTTTTACGATTTGCCTTGCTCTTGAGAAGTTAGTGGATCTATTTGTGTGAACTGCCACCACGGGGCTTTTTTTCAGGTGCTGAGAAAAATTGCAGGATTTAAAACCCCACTGATTTTCCTGAGAGGCAGCAGCTGCCCCACAGGACCTAATACTCTCTGTCAGCAAGCCAAATTTTAGGGGGGGCTGACTTGTTTGAAACTCTCAGAAGATGTGCTTATGTGCCAGGCTGCAGAAAGAGTTCTTAGGCTGCTTGAGGGGGAACTCGGCTTTTCTCTCTGTTGGGGGTGATGCGAAGCCAGCTGGGTATTGCATGGCTTTAGAAAAACCTCTGCAAAAGGCCCAGGTGTCACTTCCAGTTAAAGGGCCTGACCCCATAACCAGTGAGCATCCCTTTCTGTGGGCTGTTTGATCCAGCCAGCATCCCTGTTTCTTCTCCCAGCAGGGATTTTGTCAGAAGCAGCAGCCTCAGCCCCGGCGTGGTGAGTGGGAGGGAGAACAGCGCTTCGCTGTGCTTGGCGCTGGCTCCGCTGGTCGGTTAATGAGCGGTATTACCCTCCTCAGGCTGTCTGCACTCGTGTTCCCCGGTGGGAAGGATGACAGCCACACAGGGCGTGGGGAGAGGTGTTACATGAGAGGCTTGCAGTGGAGATACAAAGAAATAGATACAGAAATGCTTGCTTGGGAAACAGGATCTGGCTGCATTGCGTGTCGGCTCTAGAGAGTGGAAACCGGAGTGGGAACCATCCTCAGGCTCTGGCCAGCAGCTGAGCTGCTACACCCCAGCTCTGCAGCATCACCGTGAGCGCAGGGCTCAGGAGCTGCTGGGACTTGGTACCAAGTACTTTTGGGACTGGGACTTGGGGTCTTCCCCCCCAGCCCCAGAACAGGCATTTCAGAAGTCCTTTGTGAGCAGCTCTTCAGACATGGGAGTTAAATAAGTGAGTATGTTTAGGACCTTGATCTTGGAATAAATCTGGTAGTAGCTCTTTAATTACCCCAGCAGGGTGCTCCTCCCTGCACACAGCACTTCCCAGCTCTGCATCCTCCTCAGCCTCCCCTCCTCTGCCAGCTCAAAACTTCCTACAAAAGCTCTGTAATTCCCTCTGCAGAGGTGGATGTTGGTTTTCTTTTCTAGTGTGAATGAAACCAGAGGTTAATCATTTCTATTTGTGCCACCACAGACTCCAGCTGCAGTAAAACAATGTAGGTGGTGGAGACAGACATAAATAAGCCAAGAAGCTCATGGTAAGGTAAGGGGATATTTGAGACATGCTGAAGGAGGTACTGAAAGAACTTGGGTTTGGAGGTGTAGAGCTGGAATTTTTGCATAGAGGTGACTTTGGGGCTATGGGATTGCTTACAGGCCTGTGAAGCACTTAGCAAGCAAATAAATGAGTTAGGTGGGAACAGGCTGAGCTGCTGCAAAAATAAGAGCTCTAACTTACATACTCACGTAAACTTTTAGAGATCCCTGTGATGCACTGGCCATCAATATTTAATTTATCACATATTAAATATTTCATTTTGTATCATTCTTTAGTAGAAAGGTGATGGATTGTGTTGTCTACAATAATCTGTACATAAAGATCTGGTAGATCTCTCCATCTTTTGAAAAATAAATATATTTATATGCAGTTTGCAGGAGGTAAAATACATTATGAGGAGATTAGTCATATGCAAATGTGTTGTCTCATTTTAGTTGAGAAAAAGACAAGAGTAAATACCAGCAGGCAATATTTGTATTGCAAAGGGAGAGTTGTTATGAACCTGTAGTGAAACTGCCACCTGGATCTTCACTACCCCCATAATCACACAAAAGCTAAGCTGTTTGCTTCTGCCTCCCATGGCTGAGGGAGCAGTGATTATGTGAGGAGTTGAGATGATAGAGGCTATGCAATGTTTTTGTGCTTCTGCACACACACACACACACACACACACACACACACACACACTGATGAGAAGTGCAATTAAGTCTCTGCACCCTTGAGAATTAAGGTCTTTGCCGCTGTGCCTCTGTGGGACTTGTGCCACTCTCCTATCTAGAGGGTGAAGCAGCCCAAGACAAAGCCAGAACAGATGAAACAGTCAAAAAGCAGTGTTGTGCAATCTTTCCCTTTCATTTTTTTCATTTAAATGGCGTGTGAAAGCTCCATGCCACAGTCTCTCTCCTGTTTTGTGGGCACACGTGGCCACCATGTTCACCCCTATGTCCCATACCCCATGCACAAATCCATGTGCAAGGCATATCTTGAAAGTAGTCTCCCTCTCAGTTCTCAAGCCTCCCACTGTGCAACAGACCACGAACACCTTCTTCCTCTTCCAGTAGTTTTGCTCTTAACCCAGCAAAGCACTTTCTTAGGTCCTTAATAGCAAGTTTAAGGTTAAGCATTTGTTTAAGCACTTTGCTAAACTGTGTTTTGCTGAATTCCTGCCAAATGAAAACATATGGGCTAATTTACCCTGTTGTTTTTCTGTGAGCCTTCAGGAGAGCTGTAAGAGCACAAATCTTGACAGAAGGTGTACTCCAGAGCAAGTGAGGGGCAGAGCTAAGTGACTCCAGGCTAGAAATCTCCGAGTTCCCTGGGAAGCTGTAGATTTGGGGATTGTGCTTGCTCTTCTTATCCCTCTTCTTTCAGGGAATAGCACCACCTGCTCTGCAAGGAGCATCACCTCTCCTAGTGTCATCCCAAGTACAACAAGGAACAGCAGTCTTCCTGCATTTGTCACCAAGAAACAGCTGTAGCTGGGTTGTGCACAGTGAGCAAGGCTCTTCTTTCTGCCATATCATCTAGTCTCTGCTGTAGGATTTTTGAAACAGAAGTGTGCTCCTCTTCTGATGGCGTTTCTGATGAGCCGGAGGGGACACAAACTGTTGATGGATCCTTAAAGCTGTTCCCTTTTACTGAAGAGCAGCCAGTACAATTTGCTATGCTGTGGGACTGAAAGATTTTGGAGACTGATGTTTTAACATGTTAGAATTTGGTATAAAATGTTGACCACTGTTCATCATTAAAGAAACAATGTGGTAAGTTTAAGGCAATGTATCATATATTTTTTAAAAAGTATTAAATAATGGTTTATAAAATGTATTAATGAAAAAAATTCTTAGCCTATGAACATGGATTTGTGGAGCTGTGTTTTCAAAATGTTATTCACAAACTTCAAAGTGCTGCTAATGCTGACATTCATGTTCAAATGCCCTGACTGTAGTATAAGGTCACAGAAAGGTATGTGACTAAATATAATACGTTCCTAAAGAAAAACAGCAAGTGAGCATGGAATTAAAAACTTTAGCATAATTCAAGAGTAGGCTGAATCAATACTGCACTGGCAGTATTCATTGTTCCAATCTTTTATGTAGGGTTTTTTTGTGTGTGTGGCTTGGTGTAACTGATGATACTCCTGCTATCCAAAGGGAGTCCAGCTTGTTATCAAATTGTGCCTATTTATAATAGTTTTAATGCCAAATGAAAAAGTACATGGAAGAAAGGAAGAGTGGAATTTGGACTGCAAAATGTCTTTCTCATGAATTATTTATACTATTTATTCTGCAAAATCAAATGCGGTTTTTAAAAAAAGTATGACAGAGAGTGTGCAAGAGATTTCAGATGTTGGATGTGAGCAATAAATCTTTGCTAGGAAAGGAAAAACAATAAAACCACCTCCAAACCTCAAACAGAAAGTTTGCCTAAGAAATATCAAAGATCAGTGTTGTGGGACTGTAAAATGCAGACCCAAATCCATAATTTTATTTTTACAGCAAGGTGTTGTCAAGCTCTACTCTGATCCATGACTAAACAGCAATTTGCAAAATGGGATGGCAGAACACAGATCACCTTCATTTTTAGCACACCATAGCTTGGGATGAGCTACTGCATGTGTTAGCCTCTGTAAAAACAGTGAATTTCAGCCTCCTTCACAGCGCTTTATTCTCGTTAGGTAATTAACTCTGGTATGCAAGTGGTGAAGTCCCTTGGTGTAATTCAGTGTGCATCAAGAGAGTGTGTATAGAATGCCAGGCTTGCCCTTCTTCATTGTCATTTTTTGTAACCACTGAGAGGACAGTGGTGGACATCTTTCTAAATGCCAGTGGATGTGTATTGAGGAAGGCAAGGGGTGCAACAGGGAGAAAAAAAAAATAATCACTTTTTGTCAGTTTGCTGAGTTTAGGCAATGTTGAGTTTGACTTCTCAGGAAAGCCTGATATGAAATGCCTAGCGATAGGCACAGGTGATGTCCAGGAAAGAGCTTATTGCACTGAGTAGTGCAATAGAAGAGCAGTATCTGTGTTACCGTGCAGAATCAGGTGCTGGGGGCTCAGTCCTGTTTTTCCCTATGTGCTTTGCAGATGCCAATGGCAGCATTAGCACTATCAAGAGATCCTGCACTCTTTGCTGGAAATAGCATAAGGAAACTGCCATTCTGCAGAGGGTGCAGTTGAGGGGCAGTAACAGCGAGAGCATTTGTTTTGAGGGTACATAGACCAAGCATTGCCAAATAAAAATCATCAAGACAAGCATGCCTGCTTCTTGCTGACATCAGTAGTACATCCATTTGCATCTTGTGAGTTGCAGGACACTCAGCCTCTGGGCAGCTGTGTCATGTGACAGGCCACTGCTCCCTGACTGAGGATGTTCCCAGCCTTGCCTTCACTGTGGAGGGGAGGAGACAGGCTCAGCCCTCACTAGCAGGGAGCATGGAGGCCCTCTGGTAGCATCTTCTGCATCTGCTGGACTCAGCAGAGCTCCACTGATCTAAATAGCCCTAGGGTGACTTTTACCAGTGGAGCTAGGCTCTGTGGTGTCACTCGTGTTCGTGGAAGTGCAATGTGGTGGAAGAACAAGTATCATTTTTTTCCAGGGGATACCATGGAAGGATGATATGAGCGTAGAAAATGCCCTATGCTAGCTAAAGCCTGTTCCTCTCCCCTCTTCTTGCTTAGTGTGCATATAAACAGAGACCAGCTGGGGTTTTACTAGCTGCCTAATTTATTCAAATTTGTAATTTAATGACGCCTCCTTGTCAACTATGGTAGACTCTGATTCAGACCCATGGAATTTGCTGCTGCTGCAGCAACTCTCACTGGCATAGGAACTAGCAAAGAAGCAGGATGTCAGTCAGTAGCTCTTCACATCTATGTAACCACGGGCCCCTAAATGATGCATAAGACCAGTGTTAATAAGTTTAGTGCATTGTTTCCAGAAATGGGAAGCACGGATTGTGAGTTCTCCCTGGGACATATGTGCAGGAGATGAAAAGTAAAAATAATGCTCTCCTACGTTTATGGAATAGTGTTCTGTAGTATGTTCTACTTTCAGCTGTTGTGACTGCGGTAGGCGTTGATGGCTGTGGGTTGGTGGCTTTCATGGCTATAGTAGACTTTGATGGCTGAATTTCATATTTAATGTCAAGTAATGTCAACATACTGTTGCCTCAGTTTCTACTTCCCAAGTTAATATTTTCTTTATTCATTCCCTCGTTCATTCATTCATTTTAGCCATTCATTTTCAAGCTAGGTTTAGAAAGGATGCCCAGCTAAGACTATAAAATACCTCAGCAGTAAGTAAAGATGCCCGAACAAAAAACCCTAGACTTTTCAGAGAAAAGTCACACAAAGCAACAGACCCTTTCATTCTCCTGATGCTTTTCCAGAGAGTCATCAGTATCTTCATGACCTGTTGGGTATTTTTCCTACAGCTGGACAAACCATGGTGTGGGGGCAGGGAAAGGATAAAAAATACATATCGCAGGAAAAAAATTAATTCAATATGGAAAAGCATATGAGCTAGCAGCCACAGAAGTCAACTGCTTCAAGACATTTGATCAAAGCTGGAACTGCAGTAGCTGGAGGTCAGTGCTTGCAGTAGCTGCAGGAGATGGTTCTCACTCCTGTTCCAATCCTGGGCATGCTATTTTACAATCTGCTTAATGTACAGGTAAGTAGGCTGTGGTCTGAGAAGGAGACAAAAGATGAGGGATTGACAGGCAGTTGCTCTTGATTAAAAGCATGACTTTGTCTAAAAAATTATTTTAAGCTGAAGCACCAGGAGACAGAAATTCTCTTTTTCCTCCAGAACTCGGCCATGGACTTTATTCAGAGCTCCTGATGGAGCAGAAAGCTCTCCCTTAGATTTATTGGCCTTTTAGAAAGCCCCTCTCTTTGGTTAAATTTAAGCACCGTATGATCAGCAGCTCTCTTTGACTTGGATTTACACCAGTGTCTAAGGGAATTTCTGGGCTCTCTGACAGCTGATTGTACCGAGCAGGAGGTGAGATTGCACATATGCACTCATGCCTGCAAACCCATGCACAGAGGTGAAGCTTTTTTTTACAAAAGCTACGCTCTGCCATACAAATGTGACAGGTGTAAAGATTTGTGAAGAAAGCATTTATTTCACAGCTGGTTTTTGTTAATCTGTGCCATATAAACAGTGCAGCATTATATAGTGCATGGTACTGCTTGCTTAAGAGCAAAGCAAACTCCCCAAAATAAACAGAAGTGTGAAGTCAGTGGGAAAATTGACCATGAGGGAAAGCCAGCATTTGGTCCTTGCTGCTGCACCAGGCTTGTTCACTGGCTGAGTGAGGAACCATCCTGCTGATGTACCTTTCTCACATTAGTCTTGTTTCTGTTAGCTCTGCTACTGTGACCAGGATGTCAGCTTGCCTTCCAAAAAGTATTTTTGCATTAGAATTTTACTGATGATTTCAGTTTTACAGTTACACCCACCAACTAGAAACTCATGACGTAAGGCACTATTTAGGGGCTTTATGCTGTACATAGAAATGTGGGAATCTGCAGTATAAATATGTTACTCTGCAGTACTTCTAGCAAGTGATTCAGGTTTTGATAAGGACCATCACTTTGAACATGCTATTTTCCTTCCTATTTTTTTTTAAGCCAATGTTGCAGAACTGCAATATACCTACTTTATAGCATGCTAGCATAAATATTATAATAATGATTATTTATATTAGATCCTCTTTGTCCTATGTCTGTTATTTTGTAAGAAGCTTACGTTTTATTTATTTAAAGCAACAACACCAATAAATACCCCTCTAAATTTCAAGCCAACCTCAGTCAGTATGAAAAGAAGCTTAAGTCTTATAACCCAAGAAGTCAAATTAAACTGCACACAAAGATATTCAAGTCTCAAGATTTTATTGAAGTAAATCTTACTTTTAAAAACGTAATTTTTGAATGCTTGAGGTTAACAAACTAGAATTGTTTGAAAATCATGTAAGCCCCAAAGCCAATACTTGTCTATACAACTCCTGCATTTAACTGTATAGGGGACATTCACCCGTCCAAATGTAGCTGGGTTCTCCCGGAAGCATCTGTGGTAAGTGTGAAGAAGGAAACTTGTGTGGTCAGACGTAAGGGGGGAGGGATGGGGTGAAGATGAAGTTTGGCTCAGAGCTCCCACATGGTACCCGTCACTATGGAAACGACGGCCTTTGCAGTGCCTATTGCATCTATATACGTTCAGAAGAGCCATCTCTTCTGTATGTCATTAGGAGGAGTCTTAAACAAAGCCGATCAATTAAGGGCCTGTGCTACGTGGGGAAAACATAGACAATAACTTAAACTGTGTGCTGAAAAAGAAGTAATGAATCACTCTTTTATGCAGTGATGTAGAGTTACATCCAAATGCCATGCTGTGCTTCTTAGGGAGAAGAAAAGGAAACAATGGTAAAAGTAGAACTGTGCTTTTAAATTCAATTGCTCGCAACCTTTCCCATGTCTCCCTTATCCAATCAGTACGTAATATTCCTCCCCCATTCATCCACTACCCTGTGAATCAGATCATATTTTATGATTATTTCTTAAATTAACAAGGCTCAAGCTCCGAGAAGTAGATGCTTCCACTTAAAGCACTTTTCCTTCTGCTGTTTGCCGTTTGTTTGTATAAGCAACTGTCTGATTGTTACCCAGGCAACCAATGCAGGCGTGAATTTGATTAGATATAGTTTCACAGATGTGGGCAGTGTTTCAAGCATTGTTTGGTGTTTCTGTCTGAAAGAGAATTCAGTTTGTTAACTTTTAGGACGGTTTTTTTTTTGAAGGACAGGGAGGAAAAAGGCAAGGATCTTAAAATAATCATTTTTAATTGGGGTCATTTCAGCTTGCTAGTTGTTATTTGTGTTTGGTAAATGGTTCCTCATTCTACATAAAGAAAAATGTGGAAAAATTCCAGTATTGACAGCAGGGAGACATGTAAAAGTACAAGAATTTTTATTGTCTCCACTGAAGCAGATTAAATTATTATCATCTCTCTAGAAGATAACATCGTTAAAATGTGAAGACTATTTGGTCATATCATAATAATAAGAGTACTGGGAACATATTTTGATGCTTAGCTATGCACAGGCTGTCTTGTGAAGAGGCAGCATGGTATTTTAACTGATGGCAATGTTGTGCACAGTGTGTTTATTTCTGCAGTGAAACTAGCAGATGTAAACATCTGTTGAATGCGTAGCTAGAGGACAATGGTTTGACATTCTGCATGAGCTCTCTTGGTGAGCAAAGCTCACTTTCTTTTCCTGTTACAAAAGCAGAAGAGGGAAATAAACTTTGGAGATAAAATGAAATGAAAATGACTCCCCCTAAAACTGAGCATTTCAGATTTCAGTCTTGCAGATATATAAACCTACATGCTAATGCTAAGCTCAGTTACAGGTGCAAAATTCAAGGGAGTTGAGATTTTCTGTTCTATTTCAAGCTGAACTCTAGAATAAATAGGATTAGCTATTTAACTGTGATCACTTGCTTGGGATTGCAATGACCTGCAGCCTGGGAGTTGGAAACAAGTCTTCTCCCACTGCACATTCAGTAACCTTGAGAGCTTTACACACTCCTGCAAATGTACATCAGAATTACTTCTCGTGAGCCAATGAACTCGTCTTTTATGACCCCATTTTTGAAAATGAATGATTTGGCTGCCAGTGCTCTATAATTCATACCTGTGATTTTATAAGACTGTAACCTTCTTCTGGGAACATTTAGTCTAGCTTTTTAAGGAAATAGAACTCATGATGACGTTGTCCATCTATCTGCGAGTCAGTTACTTGCTTTTTTTTTGGCAAACTTCAACCAAATTTGCAAATACCAACTAATTTGATAGCACAGAGAGATCTGGAAGATGTTAAGTTCCTACACATTCTGTTAAAATTGGAAGCTGGGTAAATGGGAAAGAGCCTCTAGTGAGAGAAAAACAGGAGTACTCCATTGCTCTCAGTTGAGTTTATAGCAGCTGTATAAACCAGTAACCCTTCAGGCAACTCCTCGCTTGCATAGCATGAAGCAGAGCTATTGGCATGGCAGGTTTGACGTAGAATATTGCAGGGGAAGGGCCTGGGGACAAGAGGGAGCTGCTGTTAGAGAGGAGAATAATATCAGGGGGACTGGGAATGTGCAGGGCAGAGCCACTGTGATAGAGCTGTGGGGAAATAGGAGTTACTGGGGAGGTGGGATGTGGGTGGTAATAGGACAGGAATTATCTGGAAGCCAGACTTTATCATTTTTGCTGTTCATGAGACAATTTGTTTTGCCACATCATTCAGCTGTGATTTGATCCTGAGAGTCTGTAGGGCAAATGAAAGAAGCTGTTACAGATCAAAATTTCATTAATGGAATGACTCCTGCTGAGTTGAATGGCTGTTGGATTGGGATCCTCTTTGGTAAAAACAAGTAATAAGAGATGAAAAACAAGAAAGAGTACTTGAGAGTAATTAAGAATTCATAACCAGAAGGCTAGATTTGTAATGTAGCTCAGCCTCCTTGACTGCTGGTCATTTAAAGGTGCAGCCAGTGAGCAAAAGCTTCTTACAGACTGAGGTGAGATTTTTATTGAAAGGGCGTCCTGGTTCCCCAGGCACAGCCCCATGGCCCAGCCATGCAGGCAGGCCCTGAGTAGCCCTGGGTCAGCTGGGAGTTCCAATCCAAGGCAGCTGACTCACAGGTGTGTCCCACACCTCAGCATGCTCATTGTAAAGGGAGGGAGCTCAGGGAGGGTGGTGTTTCTCCTCACCCTGAGGCTCCTTGCTGGTGGTTTTCTGTTCCTGCTGTCGACATTGAGAACCAGGCTGAGTAGAACCCTTTATGTTGATTATTGTCTCAATTTTGTTGTTCTATTAAATCTGTTCATACTTCAACTCACAGGCCTTTTTGTCTTGTCACCCAATTGTCCTTCCCAGCTGGGGAGGGAGTCTTGGGGGACATACTAACTGCTGTGGTTCAGCCCTGAGTACTGGCTAGCTGTAGACAAAGGGTTAGGAAGTATGCTGAAAAAAATATAGTTTAAAATGTAATGCTGCTTTTGTAGATTGATGAAACTAATACAGTTACTTATAACTATTTGTTCTAATAAAATAAGTTCTTTTTCTCAACCCCATCGATACTGGCTTTGATTTTCTCCAGATGTATGTCTTCTTTACTGTTGCTAACTGAGAAAATGTGAGAATGAATTCTATCCTTCCAGCTGATTGCCAGTGTTAATCCTCTCTGCTTTGTAATCAGATGGTATTGTTTCTGCACCTCAACTAGATAAGTAGGACTATTTTTTGTCAGACAATTGCTAGGAATGCACACTTTTTGGGGGTACAAAAAAAAAGTCTTTATGTTCCATACATAACTGGAAAATTTGCATGTTCCTATTTCCACATTTATATTTTCTTTGGTGAGTTAATATTTCAACAGAGAACAGCCATCTTCCAGTACAAGTGTGGTCAAAATCCTGTTTACATGATTGCTAAGAAGTAAGACAAATGCTGAAACCTCTACCCTGCTCTGCCCCAGAGTTAACCAGCCTCTCAAGCTCAGTCACATTTTTGTTGTCCTTTTGCCTAGCAGTGGATGCCAATTGTAGCTGTTTGACCATTTTTGCCCCTATTAAAATAGAACATATCATTTGAAATCAACAGGACGAAGAGGAATTGACATAATTCCATACAGTTTCATGTCCTGGTAAATGAAATGGGAGTAGGTTTTGCTTTCTCATTTGAATTCAGAGTACTACCTCCTCTGCATACAAAGGTAAATATTCTGGTTGAAATATCCATATACATGAAGAAATACTCCCCCGCACACCGAGTTGTATAAATGTAAGAGCAGAAATAGATTAATATTTTATATTTTGTTTTTTACTTTTCCTCATCCCCTAGACTGTCAGATGCAGCACCATAGGGTACTCTCAAAGCCCCTCTGTATCTGTGTAGCTAGGTGCATTTTATACATGGTGGTTATTAATTTGACTTCGCAGAAACTGACTCAGATAAAGAATGATAAGTGACATGTTAGTGATGGTTTATGTCCTCTAAGAAATGAACAAAGAAGCCCTGTCAGGGCAGTAGATCTGGTCTGTACTAATCGTACTGAGCAATGATCACATTGTAAATGTAAGGATACATGGACAACAGCTTGTCAGTCCTTATAAATTTTGAAGCCACATACAGGGAATTGGTACTTTTCTTGTGCATTAAATTCCCCTCAGGAAAGAAATTACACCCATACTTAGTAACAATAGTGAAACTGGTTTATATAGCACCTTTTAAATAAGAATAATGCACATGCTTGACATAAGCACATGCAGATGTAGAAACATTAAAAATTCTACAGAGTAAAACAGCTGGAGGTTGGAATCTGTGCCTGAGACTGGTTCAAATGCTCAGGCTACCGTAGATTTCATGGGAATGAGAGCTCACTAGTGTCTTGTGTTTAAGTAACAGCATAAATTATTCAGTATTTAGCCCTTAGCATAAACCACTACACTCTTGGCAACAGCCCTTCCCAACTCACCCTTGTGTCCTGAGCAGAGGCACTGCCACAACTGGATTCTGCTAACTACACAGATTCAGCAGTACTATGAAATCTGTGGTGTCACTTGAATGGGAAACTCTATGTCATAAAAATATTTAAATATAATTTGAATGTGCTTTCAGTAACCTGATCTAGTGGGAGGTGTCTCTGCCCATGGCAGGAGGATTGGAACTAGATGATCTTTAAGGTCTCTTCCAACTGAAACCATTCAATGGCATACTGTTCTCATCAGTAAATCTACTTTTAACTGTATGTTGCATCAGCTGTGTAAGGATGTAAAAGCTGAAGAACCAATGTAAGAGTAATCGAATACAAATTGTAGCCATCAAGAATTTTTGTACTTTTGACATTTAAAAAAAAAAAAAGACAATAACCGAAGTCAATCAATAAGGTATTTTAGTGGAAGAGGACAAATTTTATACCAAACGCCTTAAGAAGTCAAGATTTTATACAAAAATGTTGTATTCTGAAAAATAAACTCAAAAAAACAGAAAACACAAAATCAACTGCTGCTTTGAGTTTATGGTCGAATAGTTTCTTCACTAGCTAAAACCCACAAAGAATTGAACTGGTATAGGTCCAGAATGTGTATCTGGATGTACACCAGTTAGTTATACTGTTGTATTCACACTCCTGGATTAAGATGAAGCTGTGCTACTTCAGAGCACGGGGAAAACACATCCCAGATTGCTCAGGCTTTCTTAAAGTAACTGGGGAGACAGACAGGAGGATGTATTATGCATGTGTTGGGATCAAATTTTTAAAAGAACTTGGTTCTTATTAGAGATCCAGAGAGCTCAGCATCAGTTTGACCACTTTTCAAAAATTTGGTTCTGTACCAAGTCTCAAAGTGCTTTAAGTACTTGCAGATACCGAGCAGCTATCTTTAAAGATAGTGGCCAGCACGTCTTTGAAACTAGGGCTATATTATCTAATTATTATAATTGATATTAATCTACTGTTTTATAACAATTAGAAAACACACGGATATCATTTTCTCTTAAAAGAGCAGATCTGCATGGTGAACTCTTGTAGATCTGCAGCGCCCGTGTGAGGTCACCCAGTGATGCAGCCTGCCTCGTGTTCACAGCCCTGCTGGGTCGCCCTGCGCGGGAGCACAGTACCCAGGATGGGAATTGAGTTATTTTAAAGGTTCAGGTTCCGGGATGCAGCTGTGGAGATGAAGCTGTGCAAACAGCAGGAGCAGTTGCCTTCTCTCTTGGTCACTAATTAAAGCGCAGGCGTGAGGTGGGACTGGCTCAGCTGATAGAGGGCTTTTGTGCTGACCTGGGATTTCTGTGAGACTGAGTTACCTGTGTGCTGTAAGACTCCCTGGTTTGGGATTTGCATACATGTGAAACAAACTAATTTCTTACAGTAAAAATAAACCCAAACTTCACAGCCCTCATATCTCCCCTACTAGATGACATGGCATTTGGGCACTCTAATATTTGATAACAATGCTGTACCACCCAGAAGAGCAGTAAATGCTGCCTCAGGCTATCGAAATGACAATTTCTGACTCATGGGGTGGGCGGGGGGAGAGAGATAATTTAAGATGCACTTACTGGAGCAATGTCACAATGTACAGTCATTCAGCTGCACTGTGCTTTAGGGGTTTTTGATAAAGGTAAAACTATTTCAACTACAAACGTTTAAGGTTTTAAACCTTGTTTTAATGTATTTTTCCTCATTTATGTATTAAACTTAATCCTGGCGGATTACACTTCAGATTCTGTGGTAGACTGGAAATTGTAAGCATTTCTAAAAGGAGTAAATGATATATTGCTTCAGGGTTGCTGATATCAATAGTACATTTCACTTCTGAAGTAAGATTTTTGAGTCTATCTATTGCTTCACTGAAGCTACAACATATTGTCTTCCCTGTAGCGCATTGCATTTCTAATTTGGGAGAAAAAAAACCCTAACAACAAAAAGAACAAAAAACAAATCTGATTTGATAGAAGTCCAGGCAGGCTGTTCATTGTAATTAAAAAAAAAAAAAAAAAAAAAAAAATACTTCTCTGCAGCGCCCACAGGAAGGAATTTTTTATGGCTTTGAATTAAGAAATCCTGAGTACTTCAATTTGGGAGAGTAAAACTGCTTGAGTGACTTTCTTTGGTTCTACTCCAAATCCAGATCTGTATCATACTTTCCATTTTTCCATTTTCAATTTATTCAGAAAGGCAAGTATTTTGATACATAGATAAAATTGCTCTGAGGTTTGTATTTGTGTAACCATTTCCTCTTATAATAAATGCTCTAGATATTCACTTGCAGGGGTATTAATATGGTTTTTGCTGAGAGAAAAAGTAACTCTGGGAATCAGCCATGAATATGTGTCAGAAAGTGAAATGTAAGGTAATAAATTCTCTCATTTAGATATAAATGTATTTGGTAATATGAGAGAAACAGGATTGCACTGTGTTAGTGGAAAGTCAGGGGATTCCTTCAGCAGCACTGGCTATGGCAATATAAGAGAAACATCCATATCTGTGTGCATTTCTTAGGTTGGTGTCAGTGAAATCAGTTTCTCTTTCAGTAGCTATGAATCTTGCCTGATTCATGTGATTATTTTTTTCCAGCTGCCACCCAGTTTTATTATTGCTATCTCAGATGCATGTCTTTATTCCTTTGCCTTTTCCTCTTGTAAAGCTCTCCACAACCTTTTTTTTTTTAAAAAAAAAAAAAAAAAAGGAAAAAAAATCCTAGAAGCAATAGATCAACATAAACAGAGTGGAGGGAAAAGTGGTAAGTTTGAGGAGAGCTGATGGAAGCTGGTGTAGGAAGATAGGATCAGAGTTCATTTGGTCATCATTTGGTTTGATGTGATCCATCTAATGATCATTGGATGCTAAATAGTTCAGCAAAATGGGGGCCCTGCAGGCAATGATTATACACAGTAGAAGTTTAAGGGAAGGCAGGTTAGTGCCGTAAGGCTACAACCTGTCTATTTTAGCAGTGTTTTCTCCAAATGTTGTTGTCTGTTCCTGTTTGGTGTTTTTGTGGTGGTTTTTTTTTCACAGAGGAAAGCACAATGCATATTTATTGCTTTACTCCTCCACCTCTTCAATAGAGAAATGGAGCAAGCTTTTTGTTATGGCTGCAGGCTACCATGTGCAAACTGCTGGTTATCACAGTGTATTGTAACCTCAAGGTACCTAGAGGAGTTTCAATACTTTGTTTTAAGCCTTTAAATGTGCACGTTGCTGGGGAACTTCTTAATGACTTTACTGTAAAGATACAGATGTAAAAACACAGAGGTGTTTGTTCTGGTGTTTGTTTTTTTTTATCTAGCACTATTTAATCTAGAGCACATAAAGAGCAACTGAGATTAGAGCGCAATTTTGGTTCTTTCTAAAGAACCAATTTTCTTTCTATGCAGTAAAGGTCATCTATCTCCCAGAGAGCTTGCAGTCAAAACAGGGGAGTCAGCATGTGAGAAAGGAAGGGTTTTTATCTGCATTTGCTAAGGCCCTGTGATCTAGGCCACAACAAAAGCCTCACTAGAAGCAGTTTAATGATGATCTCATTCAAGAATTGAAAAAGATACATGAAAAACCACAGTTTCTTTGGAAACACCTTTTGTATTAGTCACATACTATCTTCCTTTAGCTTACTTTTGATGAATATTTATGTTTTAACAGATTTTCAGTAGGAAAACTTAAGACAGGGCCACAGAACACAGAAGATACACATCTTTGTGATGTATAGCTCCTGGAACAAAGTATCAGCTAACAAGAGAGCCACAGAACAGAAATTCTACACATCCATCAAACCTGATAATGATCTTCCCCTCCTGTTCATAGACCTGTTAATACTTGTGATGAGCAGTATGTGTTGGTGTCATGAGGAAACAGGAGTGGATTGTATTGAGATTGATGTAAATGTGATAGGGCCTGTGAGAATGTGACATGTTACTGGCTGCTGGAGTTCTAACAAGAAGAGGGGCTGAGGTCTGCATGGCAATTCATACTTGTTTGATGCTTTTGGTTGTCTCTAAAGGAATCTGCTTGTAACCGGCAGTGGGTGTTTTATTTAAGAAGACAAGTGCACTTGGAGTCAATTTACCTGGAAGATACCTGTCAGCGCCTGAAAGATGCTTTCAAAAGTCGAAAGAAACACTGTCTGGAATCTCAAAACATTGTGATGTACTGTAGCAAACCTGGAACGAAGGCTTTATTTTAAAAAAGAGCAACTGGTTGAGCAGTCAAAAAGTAACATACTGAGATATCTGACAAAAACTTCCTGGCTTCTTTCAGGAAGTTCTCAGTGTCATTCCTTAGTTGCCAACTGCAACTTCCACTTAGTTCCTAGCGGTCAATGCATGAACTCTGAGAGCAGCAAGGGACAATAATAATTCCGTTGGTTCTGTGACACGGCTGACACACTGAGGTCAGTCCTCAGGTAGGCAAAGCCTCTGCTTTCCTCACACAACTAAAGAAAGTGGTTTCCAAGAGTTTCCTAATGCTCTGCTAGCCTCAGAGCTACTTCTCATGGATGGGGTGAATTACTGGATGCTTGCTTCTCTCTCTTTTCCCTGTCCTCACCTAACCCTGCTCTATCAAGGGGGACTCTCTGTGGGCCGATCACCATGCTGATGAAGCACACCCACCTTGTGAGCCCTCACTGCATCGTCCAAGAACGCAAGCGACCCTGAGGGGCCTGTGTGAGTTAGAGCAATAGCTTAGGCAGTAACCCCCTACTTTTGAAACAACAGAGCCCAGCCTCTTTCTCTCCAGATACATGTAATTCATATTGCTAAAAAAATTGTAAGACTATGTGAGAGAAAAAATGATGTGTGTACAGTATTCAGTTGCTAAGATTATTGTCTCTCTGAAGGCCTGACCATCAGCCAAGATTTCAAACAAATCCAGTGCAGGGAAATGAAACTCTGCAGTGCTCTCGTGGAAGTCAGAATCAGACCCACTTTGATCCATTTTCCATTTCCCCTACTGCCTCAGGGTAGCTGCAGATACAATCAGGCTAGATTAGATCTGCCCAGGGATGGGAGTGCTTTTGCTGTGCACAAGCTGGCTTGCTGAAAGCTCTGGTTTGGGACTCACTGGGGCTGCTTGCTAAAAGATGAATTATTCCAAAGGCTGAGCATCCTGAAGGAGTCATCACCTTCTCTGTCACTTGTTCTGGCTTTGTTAGTAAACACTTCTTACCTGTGACAGTCGCTGATAAATCTCAGACAGGAGTTTCTGGTCTATTATAAACAGCTTTCAGTTGCTCCCCTGAGGGAGGTGTTTTTCAGAATATGGCATGTCTTATTGCTCAGATGGCAGCATTAGCAGTATGGTGCTTTTACATTGTCTTTAACGCACTTGTCAGGAATGTTAACAACGAGGTGGTGGGATGTTTCCCTCCCTTTCCTGCTCCTCTACCTGGGATCAAGAGTGGTCATACTAGTGCCAAAGCCTTCACATGCTGAAAGTAGGTTTCAGGTGTAAAATCCACAATAACATCAACCCAAACAGCCAAACTTCCATCCTAAGAGACTACTTTAAAATGTCCACTGTACTCATAGTTTCTATAGTAAGCTGATTTATGCTGACCTTGAGGTAGGATGCTTAAGACAGGTACCACTGCACGCTCTTTATATGCACCGCCTAAACCTGCCTCATCCCATAGAGTCCCATTCTGTGTACTGCCTGGGTTCTTCCTAAAGCTAAGTGAAGGCAGCAGGACTCAATGCAGATTTCAAGTTGTTAAGCCTGAGCTTCAGCACCTTGCTGGACCGGGACCCAAATTACCATCATGACAAAAACAGAATATTAAAACTAAATTATATGTTTATACAAACTAATGAAAAATATGCTGGGTACCAAAGTTCTCCCATCATATTTTCTCTCAAAGTACATGCAAATCCACAGTGGTGTTTACATTTTAAAAGGCTTATTGCCATTTATGGATGTACTAATGCAATGCAGTAATTTTCTTCATGGCTAAGACCCCAGGAAGTTATAAGAAGGCAATATGAATAACAATGCATAAGCGGGTTATTTTTAGCTGAAGCCAGAGAGGTTTAGAAATGCAAGATACATATTAATGAGTACTGTGCCCAAGAAAGGTTCTAGATTAACCCTCCCTAAGAGGAGCATCTGTAATTTATTCACTGGAAAAGTGCTACGTTAGCAGCAGTGCTGTTATTGCTGTGCCGGGAGCACTCTCTATGCCTGTTGGGTCCCTCCTGTGACAAAACCTGGACTATCTGCCTGCCTTTACACATGAGACTAGATCTACTGAAATTAAGGAGACTGATTCTTTGTTTACCATGTATCTAAAGAGGTTTGCTGTACCCTTGGTTTATAGAAAGATTGTTTGGGGAATAGGAAGACTGCTTGTCCTCTCGACCTGTCCACCCTCTGAACTTTCAGTACTCAGCTCAAAACTGAACACAGCTGTACAATGTGGTGAGTTTTTTTAGATAATGATGAAGGAGGTGACTACATAAAAGGCATGGGAGACGGTAAGAAGCTACAATAATGTCTGATTTGCAGCTAGCACCTCTTTTTGGATGAAACAACTTTCAGATGACCACAACTTTTGGGCCAGCTTCGGCCAGGTACAAAGCAAAACCTAGGAGGTGGGAAAGTCAACTTCTGCCAATCTTGTCATTCTTCTTCAGCAATGTTGGTGGAGTTCATCAGCTTGGCAGGAACATTTGGTGCTTGTAACTACAATAGGATTGTCAAAAATTTTCAGTAGTACATGAAAGTCATAGATTGCTTGTGTTTCTGTGAGAAGATAATGCCCAGGGCTGTGGAGATGAAATAGGTGTCAATATACCACAGCATCCTCTGTGAAACTGGTGTTGGTCATTAGCTGGTGAACACAGATTTACGGACTTCAGTGAACTGCTGATTTACCCCAGCTGAGGCTGTGGCCTGCATGGTTAATATTTGGCAGAGGAAAAACAGACACTGCAAATTGAAATAAAGTTAAAGAAGTGATATTAAAAATTAGCTTTTAGAACTTGATGTGGACCTTAATTGATGGGTAAAATTTAACTTGTAGTTTCAAACTTGATGTCTACTATTTTTATATCAATTACTGCCCAAAATTGAGCATTCTAAAACAAGTGCAACCTTCATTAGGAGAGTTTTTCCCACCCCAGATATTTTATTTTTTAAACCATCTGATGCATTTTCCATTTCTATTACTATTCATGAAAGTGGGGAATCATAACATTACAACTTTAAATTGAATACCAGTAAATTTTTTTGAGATCTACAACAGTGAAATGTAAACATTGAACAAGCTTCAGTTATTCACTTAAAGTGGAAAAAAAAAAGCAATACTAAATCATTAAACATGAAGCAAAATACGGATATGCATCAGCAAAACGGAATTCACAATGCTGAATAAAACACAGAGGCTACTGCAGAAGTATTTTCAAAAGGTATTTCTGAGAAATAAAAGAACAGTCTGACCACATGTCCTGGTTCCCCAGGCACAGCCCCATGGCCCAGCCATGTAGGCAGGCCATGAGCAGCCCTGGGTCAGCTGGGAGTTCCACTCAAGGCAGCTGGCTCACAGGTGTGTCCCACACCTCAGCATGCTCATTGTAAAGGGCATATAAAGCTCACTGAGGGTGGAGTTTCTCCTCACCCTGAGGCTCCTTGCTGGTGGTCTTCTGTTCCTGCTGTCAGCATCAAGAACCAGGCTGAGTAGAACCCTTTATTCTTTATGTTCATTATTGTCTCAATTTTGTTGTTCTATTAAATCTGTTCATACTTAACTCATGGGCCTTTTCCTCTTTTCACCTGATTCTCCTTCCCAGCTGGGGAGGGAGTCCTGGGTGAGATACTAACTGCTACGGTTTAGCCTGGAGTACTCGGTAACTGTAGACACCACAGTTAATAGTAATTAATATTTCCATTGTATTGCTATTGTTAGGGAAGTGCATATTATTCACAGGTAGCAGAAACATTTATAAATGTTTTTCAATAGTATATTCTAAGTATGACTTCTTAATGTGAAATCAAATTAAACGTAGTTACTTTTTGAGCTATCTGCTTCATATTTGCAAGATGGAAATGAAAAAACTATTGACAAACAAAATTAGGCTTCAAATGGGTTATGCACAAAGATAAGTATGTGTTTGAATTCCTTTTGGATCATGTCACTAAGGGCAAATCCCAATTTTGATCATCGTTCCATGCAAAATTCAACAACTAGACGGATTAAAGTTTCAGTATTCAAAAGCTTGTTGTTAGACAGATTTTATACGGCTAAAGAAATGGACTGTCTGTCAGAATCAAGGCTGTTTGGTGTTATTGGTCATCTGTCAAAGCTAATGAAGTAGGTTGACTTTGGCATCATTGCTAAGCAGGTGTCTGTAAGCAGTAAATCCCCCAAACAATCTTTTTCTGTGTAAAAAGCACCATGATGCCACAGATATTCATTGCTTTCCTCCATTATGTAACCTTTAGAGGTCTTAATCTATTTTAAAAAGTGAACTTTCATGCCTTTATGCCATTAAATATTTGTAAACAAAGCAGAACACCATCTTAAATTAGAATTTTTAGGAAATCCTATCAGATGATTTAATTGACAGTAATAAAAAACAGTATTAGAAGGTATTTGCTGTTAAAAACTTCCTGCATTGTGTCTCTTGATTTTAGTAAAACCCTGAGTTCTTCAGGTTCATTTGCTCAGTTTCCTTATTGTTACTGTCACGTCACTGGGACAGTGGTTCATTCCTGCTTTGTGTTTCAATTTGTCAGTTAATCCCCAGTGGCATAATGAATTCTGTTGGCACAGAAGTTGTAAGAGGACTGTGGTGTGTTTCTCGTTAAGGTCAATTTTACTAAAATAATAAATATCTATGTTTAAAAAAAACCCAACAAAACCAAAACCCAACCAACCAAGTAACACACATCCCCACCCACTCTTTCCTCCAGTTTTTCTATACCTAGTTTAGATCACATTATGGTTGTTCACTGACAGTGAGGCTGTGACTGCCAAGCCTGCACGAGTGAACAACAGGCAGGAAGAATACATCCACCACCATGAGATGAGCTACACAAGTGTGGGCTACTCACTAGCTTTCCCCATGCCTTCAGTCTGTGCATTTCTCCCAGGGCTGGCATCACCCTCTCCTACCTGGACAGGTGGGGACAGAAGCATGATTTGCCAGAGCTTTAACACTAACCTGCATCAGCAAGGCAGAAGCAAGGGAAAGGCTAGTTCAAGGACTGGTTTTATCTCCTCTTGGGTTAGTTCTGAAACAGTGCAGGTTTTCTTTTGCTTGCGTTTTTTCTTTTTTTTAAAAAAAAAAAAAAAAATATTTCTAGGAGTAGACATAGTATTTTTGCCAGGAAAAGGAGGACCAGTCTTGCCTCTAATCTTTCTGCTGCCCCATGGTGGTTCTGTGGTTGGCTTTATTCTTCATGCATAGGTGGATATTGCAGGGCATACCTGCCAGATGTTGGCAAAATTCCTACAGAAACACAGAAACCCAGCAAACACCAGCTCGGAGGGAGAAAGAGCACTGCATCAAGTAATGTCAAGGTAAAGCACATAATCATTGTCTCAGCAGCTGGGTGAGATAACACTAACCCTGGCTTCTGTCATAATAAATCACAGCACAGCAGAGAGAAACTGCCACAGGCAGGTGGCCCCTACCCCTGTATAAGTGAATACAAATGCTCAAACCTAACCATTTCTATAGCTGTAGCCACCAGACCCAACTCTCCTTGCCTTTGATTCATCTAGGCTAGCTCAAGCCACACTCTGTGCTATAAACCTTACACAGTCCTTACCATCACTTCCCATTTTACTTTGTATATGAGGGAGAAAGCAAACACAAGGGTCAAAATCCAAAGCATCCCTGTCCCAACGCTGAATGACAATGCTGAGAAGTGTGCTAGAGTCCAAAATAAGAGAGAGTGATTAACTTAACCAGCTTCTCCTAACTTGTCCTTCTTAAGGCCAGCTCTTAGGACACTGATATTCAGGATCCCATAAAGCAGAACAGTGATACTATCTCACGCTCTGGGTATGTTTTTGACACCACCCTTCCTGCAGATTTCCCATGGCACACTGATTATTCTTGCTATGGAATTAGGAAAACAGTTCATTAGAAACTCAGAACTGCCCAATAAGATGATTTCATCAGGTCATTCTGCCAGTTGAAATGGCTCATGTTTTTGGGAATCCAGCACCTGCTGACAAAACACATTGCTTGGCAGGGGGAACACATTGCTTCCCTTGTATTCTTCACAAATGGAATGTCTTTCATATTCATCAGAAAGCCTGAGAAATTCTTTTTTTCCCTCTGTACTTCTGTTACTGCTCCTTGCCATCAGCTGTCCACCTTCAAGAGATACGTTTTCATCTCCTGATGAATCCTGACCTTATGAGGAGCTGTGTGTCACCATCACTGTCTGAAATCCCCTATCTGGAGTCATCTGGCTAAGATCATACAATGATTTGAAAGTTATGGCACTGCCAACTGACAGGATTGAAGGAGATGCTACTGGCCAAAAAACTCTTCTGCTTTGCAGATGCGGTGGTGATGTTGATGATCCTTATGGAAATACCTCCACTCTGATATTTTCCTCTTTCTCAAGGGAAGTTTCTTAAGCACAGCATAGTACAACCTGCCCTAGTATTTCATACTCAAACTCTAACATTTGTAAGCTTCCTTGAACACTATATTTTCTGCAGACCTTGACTTATTAATCTTTCTTGCAGCTCCAGCCTGCCATCTGTTTTCTGCAGATCCTTGATAATAACACTCATTCTAGTTGTGAGCACTTCTCGAGTGCTTTGAAACCTCACTCAACTAAACACATACAATAGAAGTAGCTTCTGAGGTTTGTCGGTAATGTAGCCCTTTCCCCATACTCTTTAAATCTCATGGTAACAGCACATCTGCTATGCCTTGTTCTTTACTTCTATTTTTTGTATTTTTCTACTTGCCATGTTTAGCAACTAATTTACGCAACTCCCTCTTTGTTTCATATTTAGGTCATAACTTTCCAGCTCAAGCCACCCACATTCCCTCTGAAATACTCCAGTAGTTCTTTATGGATGGGAGGATATTTGGTCCCAAGTTGACACCTTTATTGCTATTGCTGTGACAATACTTATTCCATTCCAGTAGAAATGTGAGGCTCTGAATAGAAAGGAGAAGAATTTGAGAGGTATCTCTGACTTGTACTTGGCATAAATAGATAAGCCTCTGCTGATGACACTGGGTGTTATACTGATCACATTCAGTGCTAGTGTAAAACTATGCTTATATGTATAGTTTTGTTTAAAGCAATACATTTGAAATTTTTGAGAACTAAGCTGGAAATTGTCTGTTTAGGGAGTCACAGTATGCTTTTAATTTTTATGGTCTCACCAATTAATATATACAGAACAGCTGAAATAAAACAAAGAGGAAAGACCCTCTCTGAAAAGAAACACTACATAAAAAGTGCAAATAGTCTCATGTGCATCCAAAGTATTTGTTATTTAAAAGAGGGACCAAAAATGCTTTCCTTTGAAACTACTGTACCTTTACAATACACTGCTTAAAAATTTACTTTTTCTGTCCTGAAGCTGAAATGAAGAAATATTTTTGTATATTCAGTAGGACAGAGATGGTTGTCATGATACATCTAAGGTTTGCACCACACTAAGAAACAGTACTGGTACGTTGCCTGCATGAATGCGCTTTTTTTTTTTTTTTACATATAATGCAGTCTGCTATTAAGCTGTGTATTTAAGCAGAAAATAGACCAGGTTGGACAAAAGTAGAAAGAGGAAACTGTATGTATTGGAAAAAAACAAGTGCATTCGGACACTCTGCATTGACAGGAGCAGTTTAAGCATGGTTGTCAGAAAGCAAGGGAAACACAACTTTTCATTCAGCTTTTAGTGCCCTTGACTAGAACAGAACCCACTGAATCAAAAAAGATAAAGGACGAGATTTTGAAAATCTGCCTCTGGGCACAGCAGACCACATTCCCATTCATTTCAAAAGGAATTGGGTGTCTCTTTCCTTCAGTTCAAATGGTTGTGGCAGAAAATTCAATGTGAATTCTCATTACTTGCCATGTTAGGAAATGTCATCAATTACATAATTTGAATTCAATATATAATATATTTACAAATATACTTTTACCTTGGATCCAATGCTGGAGTAATTTCATAGGCAGAATTCTTTGTCTGCAAATAAATTATCACTTTTTTCTTCCGTTGCAGTAAATTGCATGTGCCAATACTTAATTCAAAATAGGTAATTAGAAATCTTGCTAATGATGCTTAACACATTTAGTGTGCTGTCACTTCAGCAGATTTCTCCCAGGGTGATATTATGCAGTGTCTTGGCTCTCTGCCCATTTGGGATCATCTAGAGAGGTGCAGCGTACCCTTGGTAATACCTGGTGCATTTGTCAGTCACAGCATACTACCATAACCCCTGCCTGGTGATGTGACTCAACACATCACCTGCATCATCAGGATGCAATGTGAGAGGCTATGACATGAGTGATCTGCACGTGCCACAGCTATGGTTGTATTTTTCATGCCTTTCTGGAAGAGTCTGAACCTGTTATTGTCACCATATGTCCAGAATATCAATGCTTGAAGATAGGAAGCTAACGTTCAGGAGCGATTGGAGGCCATTCTTTTGGGATGTAGAACCCCATAAACTCCCTGCCAGTGGAAGAAGTCCAGTGATAATTCTTCTGGCCTATTGCATTAAATGCTTTCAGGGTAGGTAGAGGAAAGTTCATGACAAATTGTTCTCTGTACTTAGTTGTAGGGTTATTATCACTAAATTTCTAGATTAGAGAATGAAATCACAACAGCAGGGCTAGTCCAAAGCCAGTGAGAGCCTTTTCATCAACTTAAGCAGCCTGTGGGGTAGGCCAGAGTATTGTTCACGTGTTTGCTTACTTTTTAAATTCTTCTCAAATGTACCAGCTAAATCTTAGAGTTATGTAAGTTACTCCATCACTTGCTGGGTAGGAAGTCAAACAGCTTTAGTGGAGTTAGGTTTGCATCAGCTAAAAGTGTGGTTCTGAGTTTTCATCTAAATTTTGATGAACTGAACAACTAATGCTGCTAATAATTAAAACTTCAAACCAAGAGAGTTGAATAGTTTAAGTTCTGAAATGTTAGCAAAACAAGTGCTGTTCCCTTAATGTACTGTATATTCTATAAAAGGAAGGGTTGTTCACCTTAATTATTTATGACTGATATATGGATTTTAAGTTGTGGTTCACTTTTGATTTTTTTTCCACATTAGCTGTTTTCCCCTGATCTCAATTTAACAATCTCTTTAATATTGATCTGGATATGACAAGCAATGCAAATTTTTAATGTTCTGCATCAGGTGGCACAGTTCAATTATTGGGATTTACTGTCATGAATAATTCATAGCTATGTTCTTTAATTTGTCATTGATTGTTGCCATCTTTTAAAAATGAGTGTAGTTCTCAGTTTTGCTGGATCGACAGGCATGGGTGGATGTCTTCTATTCAACCTCATGTAGTACAAGAAAAACAGTGGTAGCTGAAATTTCCCCAGGTTATATCACAGTACAGACTAGCACTGTTTTTTGACTACATCTTAAAGGGAACATTTTAGATGTTATAGTCATCCAAGCACTGATATGTCTGTTGATACTGTAAACGTAACCAACTATTCATAAGCAGCAATTTTACACTGAGGCCATAAACTATATCCCAGCATGGGAGTATTTTTCTTTTTTAGGCTACATGCAAACTAATTCTTTAGGAACGCAAAGCATTAAAACTAAATATGTAGTACCCTAACCAGTCCTAGAGGCCTAGAGGGAATGAACTTCTATTAGGTGTGGAAAGGCTGATCTCAGATTTTTAAGCACTACAGGTTCAGAGAGCTTTGATGGAATCACAGTGACATGACAGTGGAAGTAAAAGATGCAAAATTGCTTAACCTGAGAGGAGAATTACTTCCTTAGAGAATGCATGTTTATAAGGGTGAGACTGCCAGGCTTAAAGAATTAAGAAAGTCAAGGAAAACTGTCTTGAACTGAGAACAAATCAGAAGAAGTATAACAATAATGATTCCTCCTAATTGTGTCCTGAATCAGGACACTACTGAAAAAATTTTCCAACCATAGGAAAAAAACCCCATGCAGTAGAAAGTTTTATCTTTTGCATTCTAGCAATCTGAAAGCTGATTTTCTGATGATAATTGTATTTATATGGTTCAGTTAGTTAGCAGGAACTTATTTCAAAATAAGAGGATGACATGACGGAAGTATGTGGTTCAAATTACTGGAGGAATTTATAAGTCATTGTATTCTGACTTCTCTTCAAATGAAAAAAAGAAAAGTAAATATCCAAACAAGTTCACTGCAAGCATGCTTTCCAGCCGTCAGTTGGAGAAAAATTGGCATTGGTATTGCAGGGGGATAAATTCTTAATAACAACTGGTACTTACTTAGCACCTGTGACCTATCTGAACTAATTAAATGCTCTTTCACGTACTAGTAGTTCAGCTTTCATAATACAACAGGCAGCATAGTCATTGCTTGGTTTTATGGAGTAGTAAACTGCAATGCAGCAGATGGGATTTCCAGGATTGTCTAGTATTGCCCTGTCCTCGCTTACGCTGAAGTCGATGAGAGTTTTCACATCGATATTTATGGGTAAGAATCATGATAACGCTAGCTCTCTCATTGACCTCAGCAGGAGGAGAGAGAAATCAACAATGATGGCCTTTGAAAAAGCTTTTCCTAAGTGACTTCAGCACTTGGCATAGAAAGATGTTAGCAGAAGCAGGCAGGCCATGTGCGTCGCCTCTTCAAACCACCACACCGCACTGCCTCTGTAGGAAAGTTTTAAGATGCTTCATTCACCTGCTGAGAACTGAATGCGCAGTGCTTATGAGAAGTCTGTGAATGCAGTCTCTGTTTTCCTCTATATAGAGCAGGACAAGAGAAAGGGTGAAGGTATAAATTTTGTATCTCACAATAATGAATATTTTTGTAACTCCATATGACTAGGTGGACATTTTCCCTGCACTGCCACATGTAGAACAAAAATATCAAAACTTTCAAGTACATTTGGGATCACAGAATCCAAGTTAAATATTACAACTCATTATATGGTCACAAGCCATTAGTTTCATCTTCAAATTGGCAAGAAAGTAGCAGTTCAGAATTCGTATGCATGTGGGAAAAAATGTACTCAGAAAAATCTAAAAATTAATCAGAAAAAAATGTGTTTCATAGCAATTCCCTTTTTCCATTTTAACACCCTATTGCTTATGATGATGGCTCATTAGCTTCTGTCAAATATTTCATCATTTAATCCTCAGCCTTATTCGAGAATGGCTACATTACATTTCTATTCTGGCTCCAAGGAGGTTTATATTTGTTAGTCTTGATTTCAAATTTATTTAATGCTAATTCACTTCAACAATTCATAGTACTTCAAATACATGTTTATTCATTTGTCATTCTTCTACAATCCTAGGTCTATGTTTCAGATGAAGTAGGAAATTGTGCAAAATAGGGTTTTTTCACAGTGGTAATTATTCTAAGTCACTGCTCAAAACTAGTTTGATGTTACATATGGAAATCCACAGAAAGATGTGGTCTGAACAATTAATGACTTCCTACGCAAGTGTAGTCCATTTTTCCCCTCTGTTCCAACAGCCTGTTAAAATAATTCTATTGGCAAAAATTCTGAGTGCTCATTAAAAGAAAATGACAAATATTTTTTTCCTCAGATAGTATATGATAAATGTCTGGGACACAAGCTGGAACATAGGCGGTTCCATTTAAATATGAAGTAGAACTTTTTTTCAGTGAGGGTGACAGAGCACTGGGGACAGGCTGCCCAGAGAGGGTGTGGAGTCTCCTTCTCTGGAGATTTTCAAGACTCGCCTGGATGCAGTCCTGAGTGATGTGCTCCAGGGGATCCTGCTTTTAAGCAGGGGAGTTGGACTAGATGATCTCTGGAGGTCCCTTCCAACTCTGAATATTCCGTGATTCTGTGATTAGCAATGCCAAAAGACTTTACTGCATCTGTGTACTACCTACTTAAACGAGTAGGAAACATTTATCTTATTTTGACTTTTCCCTGTACTGGAGAAACAGTTAATGGATTGGTCCAACAGTGTATAATTTTTCTGCTTTTACTGAAGGCTTAAAATGTCCATCTGTTGTCATTAGTAAATGGAATCGTATGAAACAGATGTAGTCACTCAGTCAGGACATGTCACTTTTCTTTGTATGAACCTGTGCTGCAGTTTGCACACTGATAATTTTAAAACCAAGTTTCATATGCCACAGTCCTCGTGAACGTTCCCCTTGGGAGTCCCGGATCCCTGAAACCTCACCCAGCTGCTGTGTTTGGATCCTAACAGATGAACCCCTGCTGGTGTGAGTAGGCTGGCAGATCCCAAACAGTTTTCTGCAACATTTGAGAAATGCTGATTCATTTATTCATACTTATGTGATAGCAAGAGCTTGCATTAGACCTTTAAAATGGCACAGAACTATGCACCATCGTGGCTCCAAGTAGGAAGGACATCAGAGCCTTGTCTTTGCACCACCCTCACCAACCTGTAATCACAAGGGTGAAGTTTCATCTTTCCTAGCTTTGACTAGGTGCCTAACTTTGTAATGGTGTGGTTGGTACATCTCAGCCTAAGGCAGATGTCTAACATCACCAAGAAGAAACACACTCTGGAGGTGCTAGACTGTCTGTCGACTTTAAAGGGAGTCCAGATGATTAGCTGAAATGAGATATTTAATTCTGGATGGCTGAAGTTAGGTGAGATAGTATATTCTATATAAATTACATACAAACTCTTGTTACCATTGTGTTTTACAAGGTCTAGTTTAGATTGTGTGTATTTGTCAGAAAACAATGAGTCAATGTTGATTTGACAACATTATTTCATTCTAATGAAGCAGAATACAGTAAGAATAAGACTATACAAGAACAGGGTCCTTCTGCATAATTTGTATATTTTTGATAATTATGGCACTGGTAGTGTTTGGGAGAAAGAAAGCAACTGGCAGAGGAGGGAAGATGTAGAAGCAAATAAATTAAAACAATGATCTAATATCACCAGAAAAAAACAGAGCAGATTTTGACCTAAGGACTGCAATTGCAAATATGCATTACTAGGATTCCCCAGTGGATATAGCAGAATATAATGTAATCTGAAATGAACTTGAGAAATTAGAAGTGCCTCTCTTTTGTTGCTTTTTGACATGACAGAGCCTGGATAAGTGTGAGGTATTAATGTAAATTAACAAGATTAGTATGTCTGCAATTTGACTACACATAGTCTTCATCTGTTTGTTTTCCTTCAGTACTGTCACCCTCCATCTTATCTTCTTTGAGGTGCTCCAAGGGGAAAAGAATTGTCAGGGCACAAGAATTATTCAAATTTCATTTTAAAACACCACATTGGTTTCTTAGACTGTCTTGTAATCAGGCTAACCATCTTGAAGAGTAAATACAGAATTAATCAAGCTTTCATGTTCACAAAATTCCAGGAATTCATAGCATACGCTGCAAAGAGGTTAAAACCACAGTATTGTAAAACTATGTCAAAATGACCTATGCCTTTGTTTCTCAAGAAAGATTGGATAAATGAGCAGGGTACATCAGCATTCATTTTGTCAAGTGCTTCTCTAAGAGCAGCTAATTAGAACCACTTCTATTCAAAGATAGCAGGAGTTATATACAAAAAGGTTTAAACATAAATGGAACTTTTTCGCCAGTTCAAAAATATTTGGATTATCTTTGGTGCAAAGTTTTTTCATTACTGTTATTCTACAAATGAAATTTAAATCTGTTCTAAAATTTAAACCACTCCTTCCCCTCAACTTCCCCAAACCTACTTTTGTTCTCAACATTTTTAAGATCCATTTGGCAGTTTTAAAAGAAAAAAATTAAGGAGGCCCACTGTAAACCTCCAACTTTTGCAGGGTCTAATCTCAGTTTCTTCTTCCTTGGGGCTCAAATAATTTTTCTTCCTCTCCACAGACAAAAATATCATATAGTGAGTATAAAATGGTTTTCACCATATCATTAATCCCAAAGCACTAATATGGACTCATAGTGTTTTATAGCTATGCAGTTTGTGTGAACATGTGTGCATGCATAAAGGGAAAGGAGGGGATACATAGCAGATGGTTATTACAAATGGTGCTTTACTGTATACATTTCATTTGCAGATTCTGCTCTTGCACATGAACCCGTTCAACTATCAGACTGTATAGCACAAGGGCTTACACAATATCAAGTAATTGTTGGCAGTTGCTGCTCAGTCTTTCATCGCTGCCAGATCTTTGGCACTATAAGCTGAATCCCTGTCTAGTGTACAACTAGCACAAGGTCCTCATTATAGTGGAATTTAATACTTGGGGCCAGAAGGCTCTATGTACAGTGTAAACCCAGACTCTCTCCCTTGCCTTTTGCGTGAACAACTGTTTAATATGTGGTGTCTTACAAAACTGCCATAATTAAAAGGATAATTATTTCTATACACATTCAGATCCAATGTAAATAAATAAAAATAAAGAAATTTATGGAATAAATTTTAAAATTTAAATACACTTGAATATATGTGTTTATGCCATGAGGGAACAGTGACAATTGGCACAGAAGTCTACATAGGGCAATTACGACATACTGAGTACCAAAGACCACATGAAGTCCGCAATACATCCTAGTACTAGAAACAATGTGCATACACAAATATACAGTTGTGTACACACAACAAAAATCCATTTCTGCTCATTTTTCAAGGCACTATTTTAAATATTACCAATATCTTAGAACACCAGACAAATTTATTTAATGACCTTTTAAGTTTCAAAGTCCATCCATTCTCCAAATGGGAAAGGAAGAATATCGTACTAGAGGTTTTTTGTAGTACATCCATGTGATTATACCTCTTCCCAAAGATACCAGTTTGGTGCTATGTTTATCCTGCCAACATACACATCCAAACAATTCATGACAAATAAGAGTTTCACAAAGCACTCACCTTCTAAAAATAGCTTTGTTCATCCAGGGCCTTAGAAGTTTATAGCTCCCAATATCACAATGATTGCTACCATATCTGCCACATGGAAGGTCTATGCCAACCTCTATAATTTTTAAAGGAAAAAATATATGAAATATTTTCTTCTGGAGCATGTATATGTTGATAATTCTTTCTCTAAGAAACTCATGCTACCTGCATGCATCACAATCTAAGTGTGTAAGTACTATTCTGGATTTTATCTGAAATTAATAGATGATCAGAGTCACTACAATGGGATCAAATGGCTAAGTAGGGAGGAAATTTTGAATGGCCAAGTCAACCTCAATGATCAAGGCTGTAAACAGAAATATGTATTTTTATTAATTCACCTTCAGTATTCTTTTTATTAAAAATGTAATGAGGCACTGTAATTAGGATGAAGGTAACTGCAGAACGTGGAGATACACTGGGCTTTACATCAGTTCATGGCTGTTTGAGGTTACTTCCTTGTTGTCTGGATTTTAAATCAATTTCACAAAATCAAACGTTAGTTGCTATGAGGCTGGTTGGCACAAGAACCCATAAGGACCTTGAGGTTAAGTGAAAACTGAGGTAAACTGCACATATATCTATTTATAGTAGTATTGTTATGACCTTGACAACATTTTCATGAGATGATAGATTAAAATTTTGCCACTAAAATTCCCTCTACAGGCTGAGATTTATCACAACAAGGCTTCAATATTTTAATAGCTCCTTAAAAGATTAAATTAGACTCTGTTGCTGGAAAAGACTTTACTGTTTAGATCAAAGCTGGCTAGAATTCAATTTTGTTTATGGGAATTTAGGATATTTTGAACAAGTTTTTATTTCAGTATGATGAAAGTAGAGTTTTCTAAATTTCCTATGGAAGCAAATAATTTTTTAAAATAGTAATGTTGATATGAATAATTTTTGAGAAACAATATCGAATTTGACCAGACCCTTCTAAAATGGACATGAATCAATAGTACATAAGTATCAGTCTTCCAGCGCTTCCAGGGGGTCAAAGCAATCAAACACATTCCCATGAATTAGGAATAGTGATTTGAAGTGTGGAAGACTCAGTCATAGCCAGGTTTACCAGAGCTTTCATGGAGCACTGCTTCATGAGGAGCCTGGATGTTCTGAGCCTACATCTGAACATCTCCTCTTAGTACTATGCTTACTTGGCATGCAACATGCCCTATAAAATGAAGAAATAGTCTTCTCAATTTGAAAATGAGGACAGAGACAGAAGACATTGCCAAGATGTAAACTCATCTTTGCAACCTTGGAAGGTCAGGGACTGAGAGCAACCAGGAAGTGAAGCCAACCTAGTTGAGAAGTGTTTTGGATGGGCTTGTAATTTGGACTGGAGGATGAGACATCCATCCAGTCACGAATCACAGTCATGTTTTTTCTTGTCAGGTCAGGAAACAGAAAATTCAGGAAAGTAGTTCTGAGTGTGCCAGAACATCAAGGCAGGAGGTATTTTCAATGAGCTTCTCCTTACTTCCAAAACTGTTCCACTTTCTGCACCAAAATAATTATATGGTCGTAGGGCCTGAGAGAGAGAATGACTTTGCAGCTGAGTGGGTTAGATGCACCTTTGGGAGTCTCTCATGCCTGGAGAAATTGTATTGCTCCAGAGTGAGATGACGAGTGACAAATTTGAAGGTCAGTTTTTTAGTTTTAGCTACTCTAGGGTCCTTTGTGGGTCCGAGACCATGAATTTATCTGTCCAAAAGCTCAAAAGAAAAGCTGTAGTTGAGCCAGAAGCTTAACTCTCTCGGACAAAATTATTGTGCTATCAATGCTGAATAGTCACTGTTTATTGTCAAAGGGCATCCTCTCTACTAATATTCCTTGGTTTAGAACATAAAACTGCAATATAATTTGCAAAACTCTATAATGAAATAATAATTGCTATGGCAATAATTACAAATATACAGTTGAGATCTGTAAAATTTAAAGGCGTGGTTTAGTTTGAAACATGTTTTTCAAAGGAAATCATTATGACTTATTTTAATATCATATAACTCCATGAACAATTTATACTCTATTAGAGATCTATACTATGGAATGCACATTGGGTTCTCTATTTCTCTAGCTGGACCCCAAAGGAGCTATTAAAACATAAGCAGTGAGCAAGCATTAAGTTTAAGTCACAAATCTTGACTAAATCCTAATATGGCCATTGAGGGAATATTAAACACAAAACGAATCTCCTATTCCACTGTGTATTAATAGGATTTTGAAAATGCATATGCTTTAATTTTGCCAAAACAGAATAGAAATAAAAAGGAATGAAATTACTGTACAGCATCATAAAAATGTTTCAGTAATCATGAAAATGTGAAAAATCTCTACCTTACTCCAAATCATTATAGCTTTTGTTATAAGAATTTATGCTGTCTTATGTGATTGCAGCAGTGATTGCCAATTTAAGAATGATTGCATCTAAAATAAACTACAATATTTTACTGCAAGCCATGGAAGAAATGAAATTTAGACCCAAAAAAAAATCTGGGAGAGTGAGATATAAAGCCATGGCCTGTGATTTTACACCTTATCGTGTTAAGGCTGCAATTTTGACATAATTTCCAACTGAGGCATCCTACACAACATCACACAACATCAGCTGTCTTTTTTTGTGAGTGCCTCAGCTATCTCGTAGGTGTCACTGTGAGCAAGGTTTGGCATGGGACTCATTACAGAGGGAAATAGTCTATCAGTACACATGTCCCCAGGTTCATGAAGCTCACTTAGAAATAATTTGTGCCATTTCCCCAAAATAACATTCCAGATAGGAAAATCACTGGTTAAAGTACATTCAGGACTAAAGTGCATTATGGAGGCATGGATGGATGCATGCAAATTTTGTATTCCTTAATTTTAGGCGATGGGCAGGAAACATCTACGTCCTACATCTTGTGACCAAAAGATCTATCAAGTTCTCTATGTGTACATTCATGGAAGCTCTTACTGGAGGCTCAGCAATATGACAGTGTTTGTGATAAAAAATTCAGTACTGTGAACTGGGAGAGGTGTCCACATAGTCTAAAACTCTAAACCAGATCTAAACATGAGGATTGCTAAGCAGACACTACACCCAGTGTGCTTCCTTGACTCACTCCAGCTACTAATCGAATGCAAATAACGATGAGAGAGTAGTATGAAAAATGAGACAATGCAAAATGAAAGGAGTAGAAAGTGGTCAACAGCTGATCTGCATCTCTTTCTTATTCCAAATGCAGCATTTTCAGCGACAGAAAATAAGCCTGAATTTCAGAACAAGGGAAAGATCCCCAAACCAGTAAGTTTTGAATAACCCTTTCCTTTGAATCGAGCAGCAACACTGTTTCCTCTGAGAAAACACTGAAAATTATAAGCTTTCTTTGAGTTAGCATATGCCAAAAGAAGGGTTGAACGGCAGCTGTTTCCAGAGCTCAGCATATACTTTCAACCTGTTCTCAGTTTTCTTTTCAATTAAAAATGTAAATGACTCTTTCTCTGTGTTGAAAAGCTGAAAAAAATGCAGTAGCTTGTAAAAATCTTATTCTGCAAGGTTTAAAAGATCTCTTTAGTAAAGCATTTGATTTTGAAAGTTAAGGCTATGCTGCTTCCACAAGGTTTTCTGCAGCTCCCACATGGAATATAATCTTGTTTAGGGTTTAAAAAAATATAAATCTCTTGACAGTGATGCCTCCGGCTTTCAGTAGGACTCCTTCATGGTTATTGCAAGTTATGTGTCTCTGGCTCCTGCTGAGTGAAGACACTCAGGAGGTATTGGGAATATGCTGGGGCTCAGCAAACTCAATGATATCACTCCAGTACCCAGCAAGTGTCAGCACAGCGCAAGCAGGGCTTTTTTTTCACTCTTACAGCTGACGAGGGCTTGGATATTTACATTATTTCCTTGTGACACAAATGTAATCGCAATGGAAAAGTACCTTCTCTGGGCTGACAAATCCCACAGTGCAACAGGATGAACATTTCACGGGCTGAGTGGAGTGAGGTGGGAGAAGTCGAAGGAACAGTTCTGGAGATGGTACTAGTGACAGAGAGGTGGCTTTTTTTTTTGGTTTGTTTGTTTTGTTTTGGGTTTGTTTTATTTTTTGTGATAGAAAACCTTTCTTATCAAATATATATAAAAAAGTCATTAATAGCTATGAGATATATTACTGATGAGGTCATATATATGTTATCTTGCAGCTGTGTTGATGAAGCTTTATAACCTGCTCAGATGTTATCAGGAGGCATTCTGGATTTTTAGTTTGTTTTTCAGGAACATGAGTGTTAATAATAAATGAATAAATATTAGCCTGGGGGGTTATGTAATGAAAAAGTGAAAAAAAAAGAAAAAAAAATTACAAACTGCTTTCCTTTGGTGCAGGGTGTGAATAAGCGTGCAGGAAAACAAGCACGCGGGAGCTGAGGATCAGCACTGTACCACCCTTGTTTGCTCTGTGTTCTGATCTGCTGGGTCCCAGTGATGGGAGCTGTGAGGAGGCTCAGTGATTCATGCTGTAGGTGGCTGCCTGTCATGGGTGGGTGAAGTGCTTTCTATATATAGCTTGTGCATGGGTTCATAGCACACTTGAGGATGGCCTGGAATGAAAGGTGCTCTCAAAAAGCCCTGGGTAAATCATTATTTTATTATTACAGGAAGGTGGTAGCAGCTGACAATTTCAATAATTGGATCAACGTTCATATTGCAAATGCCAGCAGGTTTGACTCAGCTGTTTATAGTTCTATGGCAGATAAATTAAATTCTATGAAACTGATTTTATTTCAGGTGAGATTTTTGGGAAATAGGAGAAAGAAGGGCCAGCCTGTCCCTAGCAGATGACTTCTCCTCTGTTGTGTTGTGAGTCAGCCAGACAGTGGCAGTTTCAGTTCACGGCTGTGGCACGGACAAGAAGTTCTGTACTGAAGTGTAAGGACTCGGTGCTTTGTGGTCTCACCTAGGATGATGAAATCTCCATTTCTGGCCCCTGTTCTGTTATAGGCACTGTGCAACTCATCAGTGCTGAATCCATACAGGGACATGGATGCTCTCACACCTGATTTGAGCTATCTGGGTCTTGGAGTGGAATCTAATTCCCACTGTTAGGTGCAGTGAGTACCTGTGCAATGAAGACATGGTCTCCTCAAAGCTATTTAAAGGCAATAGACTGGCTTACCTAGATAACAAGGAAATACCGCTACTCTCTCTGGTATGAGAAATTAATCAGACTCTCAGGAAATCATCACCTGCAGGGTTCCACAGCTGGAACATTCTCCTGGAAGGAGAGGCCTTGTCTTCTTTCTAAAATGTGACACAAACCTCACGGCAGGAGGA
This sequence comes from Podargus strigoides, assembly GCA_028020825.1. Lineage (NCBI taxonomy): Eukaryota > Metazoa > Chordata > Aves > Caprimulgiformes > Podargidae > Podargus > Podargus strigoides. The sequence goes on from CM051631.1 coordinate 13,840,133, forward strand.
CAACCCCCTTATGTGGTAACTTTAAGTTTAGAGCACTTACCCAAAACCATGCAACGGGGGTTCAGTTTCTTCCTCTGTTTGAACATTCAACTTTCCTTTATTTGAAATCCCTTGATATCAAAGCAAATCGGGTCATTAACTTCTGTTAACCCTCATCTAAACTCACACATGACAGAAACTGAAGTAATAAAATTTTGCTTTTCCTCAGTGAATCGTAATTACATCAATGGCCCTGTGCATTCAAAGCTGTATTTCCCAAGATGATCTACAATTTGTGTTTTGCAAAACTATTGAGAGGCAGCACTAGAGACTTCAGAAGGATATTTATTAGGTCCAAAACCAGGAAACTTACCCTTGATGGTCTGTTTATTTACTTTCTCCATCACTCTCTCTTTTTCCCTGGCATGAATAATATATCAATGCTTTTTTGTTGTGGGTTTTTTTGTTGTTGTTGGGGTTTTTTTGTTCTCTTAACACCTAGAGAAAAATGGAGATGTTAATTTCATACAGTGGCAGCTAAGACAAGCACAATTAAGCAGTTTACTTTCTAGGGACTGCTCACTGAGTTCTTCAAGAAGTCCTATGCAGCTGATGCAGTTGAGGGCCATGCTATCGATTCCTAGCTGACAGCAAACAGATGGCCTGTCAGCAGAATTGTTCATACTTTTAGTAGGGAACATCATTAATGAAGCCAAATACGGGCTTACATTTTCAGCTCCCTTGTATTGAAAAAGTGGTGCAGTATACTGTAAAAGTAATTTATTAGATCCCATGTGTCATTCAAGGAAATCAGTTATGCTGAATCTGTGACATGGAAAAAAAATCAGCCTTCTCCAGCAACATATGTTAATGGTGCCCTGCATTCTTTCTGACCAATTTTACTTTTCCACTGGTGAATAAATGCTAAAATACTGCTTTGCATCTCCAGTAGTAGTAGTATATCTCTGTATTTCCTGACATATGCCAATGTTAAGTGTCAAGTGATACAGAAAAACCTGGGACAGGTAAAAATGTCAATCAGTAGGTCTTTTCAGCTTTATATCACTTTTTTTTTTTTTTTAAGTTTTGCTACATCTAGAAAATTCTATTAATTGGGGGACAACATAAAATTGTAGTGAGTTAGTGGAGTGTTATGTGTAAAAGTTCAGATTTTAAAGCACATGGCTACTATTTCACATACATACTTTAACTATTATTATTTCATTTGGAATTTAAAGGATCAAATCACACTCACTTTACTCTCACAAACAGTCCCATTGAAACTAAAACAGCTGTGTAATATGTGGTCTCTTGCTTATTTTTCCTAGAACTGAATTTCCCCACAGCAGTGACCTGTGTGATCAAGTTCACCGATACAAAAAGGTGCATTACTTCATAGTCATTTAGAACTTCTGTATGTGGCAAAACAATAATAAGCTAGTCCCAAATCCTAAACACTGGAAGATGATTTTAGAATAACAAATATAGATTAATAATTGCTTTATCTTAAGAGGTATATCTATAAAGATACTGACAGCACCAGGGGCAATATTCTTAAATGCTGTGTTAGTGTTCACATAGTTTGTTGTTCTTTGGATATATTTTTCTACGAAAGATAAGTACTTTTAAAAGAAATTTCTTCATATCCCAGTAGTCATCTTTGTCAGTGTTATAATTGCTTGATAGTTTTGTTCAGTGGAATGGTAAAAGGGCTTCTTGTCTGCTGTCACCTTTGATTAGTAAAGTTCTCTATAAGGGAGATGGTGATGTCTGAAGGCTAAAGTGGTTGCATTCAAGGGTTTTATTTGAGAAGTTGTATTAATAAATTACTGTAATTTAAAAAAACTCAAAGTGTATGGAAAAGTATTGTTCTTAGGGTGTATTACTGTACTTTATTTTTTTTCATGTTCACCATTTGCTATTCTTCTGTTCTTTCTTTCTCAATTACTATTGATGTTCAGGATGCTTGTCAGATGATAGCTTTTTATAAGCTGTTCTGCAAGCTGAACACAAATAACATGACAGCTTGCAGGCTACTTGTTGTCATGGTGTTCTTACTTTGCTCTGGGCAATGCCATATAAAGAATATTACATCTCGACTCCTATTTGCATCAACCAAATATTTTAACATTAACACAATAATATCAGAATGGCAGGATGTTTATGACATTACCAGCACCAAGAAAGCAGAATAGAATTATGTTCTGTTTCCTCCTACACATTTTCACCCACTCCCAGGATCTGTACTACTGTGGTTACAGAATTGTTGATTTCTGTGGAGGTAAGTTGATTTCAGGTTCTAAGCCCAATTATGAAATTTAATTTAAAAGGTCTTTCTGACTGCATTTGCAGGCATTCATTAAAGGAGATGTAACACAGGGAATGTCACCCTACATGCTACTCTTTGAACTGGCTTCCAACAATTTACTCTGAGGCTGTCTTAATTTTAGAAGTTCTGTGCAACATCCAGAGTTGAAAAAGCTCCAAGGAATTACAGCACTAACCAAGAGCAGGTGAAAAATAGTTCATGCAAGAACATTACCAAAATTTCCTGCACCAGGAAATACCTGTCCATGTGAACAGTCTTCCTGCAGTTTAGGATTGACTTTGGTTTATTTTATCTTACTCTGGCAATGGACCAGCCTAAAGAATAAAAGGCTTTTGTAAGCAAGATGTATGTTTGCACATGATGTATACCTGACTATGGGTATGCTAGGTGGAACTCACTGTTGTGCTAGCAGGTGTGATGTTAACATACATATCAACATAGCATCCAACTAATAATAATAGTTACTACTACTATTATTTTCTCCTACAGATTACCTTTCTAGGCAAGACTTAAATGCCAAGGAAATAAAACCAGAGAATTGTTGTGGTTTGAGGCTGGGCCGGCCACTAAACGGACAGCAGATGTTCTCTGTTAACCCAGTGCAAAACAGGGAGAGTGTTGCCTTTCCTGCATTGGCAAAGATTAAGGACAGACAGGACCACTAGACCTTCCAGTCTAACATGAACAAGAGCATATACATGTGGGCTTTAAACCTGTTGGAAAAAATGTAAGTATATTGATGAAAGGAATTATTTATGTAAATAAATTAAAAAAAAAAAAAACAAAACAAAAAAACAAAAACAGAAGAAGAAAAAAGCAAACACACGTTTTATTTCATTGAGTTCTTATTTCCTTTCAGGATAAAAACCAAACAAACAACTTGGTATCAGTTTCAAACCTGAAAAGTCTTTCAAAAGAGGAATTTAGAGAGGTAAAAGAGGGAGCTTAAAATGGAACAATTTTGGACTGGCAGGAAGAAACTTAGAAATCTGTCAAACCAGCAAACAGACCAATATACTAGTCAAGGACCCAAATCTCAGCTAAAGTGGAAAGTTGCTGTAAAACATACTTTTGATTCTAAAGTATTTTCCAGCTGGGAAAACCTGATCTGAACAATGTAATGAGATCCAGAGCAGACATGGTGATGCTGAGAACTAGCAAAGAAATGGTATAGATACCCTTCAGAAATATATTCTGCAGATAGGTGAGGACAGTTCTTCCTGCTAACATTAGCATGATTGCCTGAGGAAACTGAACTTAACTGTATTTCACAGCTACATGGCTGCATTTCCATAATAGAGTAGGGAAGAAATTAGAGGTAGCTGCATGGGAACTATCCTGGTTTCCTAATGTATATTGTAGAAGTAGCTTTTTGTGTATTTTTCAAGTCAGACTTAGTGATGGGCATCAAGGTCACTGCTTCTACAGGTGAGGGTTTAATGCTAAGGCAGAGCAGAGATAAACATAACTGGGTTTACAATTGGCTTTATATAAAAACAAATGTGTTGTCTATTCCTGGGATTTGAAGGTAATGCTTTGTCTTTTTGCTGCTCATCAAATCATTTGCACTCCTTGAAGTATTCACAGGAAAACTCTGCTTAAATAAAGCAGCTTGTTTTTTTTTTCATGTCTTCTTTGTGCTTCTCCTATGATTTATGCCACAACAGGACAAAATAGACTCATCTGGGTCTAGTTGGGTTTTGCACACTTATTTTGCACTTTTCCTGGACAGCCCTCTACCTGTTTATTTCGGCAGTGTTATTCCTTGTAAGAAGAAAGAAAATAACAGGATGTAATTTGCTTAAATTGCCTGAAAATAATTCCACTCCCCAAAATACTGTTAATTACTTATCACCTTCTATGAAGATGGAGAGTAAGTTTTTCTTCCAAAGATCTTTATTCCTAGAAACATAAAAGAAAGTGGAAATTAATAAATAATGTATGTACAACTTGCTTAAGGCCAGTTAATGAAGAGATCAATAGCCAGGCATATTACGTAGTCTCATAGCATATCCAAAAATGAAAGGCCACTAGGCAAATTAGATCAAGTTTTATGATTTCCTTCATTTGCATTCATACTGCTTCTTGTTTTACTCCCAAGAATGGTCATGTTTTGCCCTTGCCTCCCCCCTCATTCACAGCAAGTCTGAATGTACTCATGACCCCATCCTGCTGGTATGAAGAGAACTCAAAACCTCTTTAAACAAGTCTTAGATGAGGTGTATTTGCATATTGTCCCCTGTAGCACCCACCACTATGAAAAGAGGATGCTTCGCTTCACTCCCTTTCACAAGAAAAAAGGCAGCTGAAAGCAATTTGATCAGCTCACAAACTGCTGTAAAATACTTGGCATACAACTACTTGCAGTGAGGCTGGGCAGCATTATTGAATCCACATTTTCAATTGAAATTGTGTGTTCTTTGGACTTGACCTGCAGATAAGCCTTTGTATCTAAACTCTAAATCATGTCTTCAAAGAGAAGGTTTGTGAGTAAGAATTTTTGTAGTAGGCCTATATCAAGAATTTTTTTCTCTGAAAGTGTTGGTCTGACACTGGTCAACTTCGAAATGAAAGATAAATGAAAAATAAATTCAACTTTCATGTTGAATATGATTTCACAGTTCCTGGCAAATGGAGCTCCACTAGAGGAGAATTTTGGTCCAGCAGGACATATAGTGTCATTCTAAAATACCCTGAAGACTAGAAATGCACCTTTAAGAATCTGTATGCGTGAGCAAGCTTTTTAATGAGTGTAAGTTGGAAAGGCAAGAAAATGAAATACTATTCAATTAAGTATGTTTCATATTTTTTTAATATGGTATAATATAAGGTCAAATGCTTATATATATTTTTTGACACTGAATTATGTCATCTGTAGTGTTCTAACTCTACAGAAAATAGAAAGATAAATAGATTACTGGCTCTTGTCAGTCTTTTTAACAGAAGCAGATACAGAAAATAACTGAGTTTTAAAGAGCCCCAAAGGACATGTTATTGTCCCCAAGTCCAAATATGTCACTTTCTTCCTTTTTCCCCCAGGTTTATTGCTGAGCATGACGTCATATAGTCTGGGACCCTTTGGTCAGTTGGGGTAATCTGTCCCAGCTATGTCCCTTCCCGCAGCCTACTCACTAGCAGGACAGGGTGAGAAGAAGAAAAAGCCTTGACACTGTGTAAGCACTGCTCAACAATAACATCCTGTGTTATCAAGGCTCTTTTGGTCACCACACTGAAACATAGCACCATACAAGCTACTATGAAGATAAAGAACTCTATGCCAGCCAAAATCAGTCCACATGTATAAAGCTTGAATTCAAAAACAGTTAAAACATGCAAAAGTTCATTGTGGTTACTTAAATGCTTTCAACAAAATCCATTACTTAAAGGTAAAACTAAAGTCTAGTGCCATGTCTTGGGAATGGCAGAAGCCTCTTTATGAGATGACATATTTGCAGTTTGTTCATTCAGCAAAGATGTATAAAATATTTTAAGGGTTAAGTTTGTGAAATCTGGGTGTTTTGAACATTTCAGCTGGAGAGCATTAAGACTGAGTATTGTATTAAGTGCTAGGGCAAGTAACCTATCAAGAAGAGGAAAGGGAAAATTACAGTGAAGAAAACAAGTAATCACTATGTCCTTTTCAATAGCCTGCTCTAATGGAAAAGCAATGGTGCTATGATGCTGTTGTGTCACATCCTCAAGCCTCATGTCATGCTGCAGCAGTACAGGTGACCTTAAACTGACCTGAAAACATTGATTTCCTGCAGTTCTATCCCAGAAGGCAGGTATCACCAGGCTGACAGAAAATTACAAGAAATCAAGTACTTGCTTTGGACTGTAAAGGATTAGTTGAGTGGCATTATACAAAACTGATTTGACTCTGTTTGAAACGACCTCTTTGAGCAATGTCCATCATTACAGAAGCTGTAAGGAGGGTCTTCTGCTGAAACACAACACTTGGATGGTTGGATTTCACATTCCTAGAATTTAAAGCATTTCCATAGAGTTATCAGAACAAGTTGAAGTATGAACAACAATAAAACCAGGTGAGAATGTCAACAAAACAACTCATCACTTAGTAAGTTCTTGGTCAGCTCAACATGTGAAACAGCAGGAATCAGGTGAGTGAACTGGACCTCACTACCATGCTAGCAATATCCTTTGAATGCCGTAGTTCTTGAGGTCAATGAGTCTGTTTTACATTAAAAAATAATGAAATTAAAATAGATATTTCCAGAAACTGCTTTATAGAAGCTTACCTTAAAACTAAAGATAGTTATTTGGACTGGGAAGATTTTTTGATCTGTGTTCAGAATTTCTAGAATCTGGCAGCTCTGAACATTTGATACCAGATATTCAAAGAGCGAAGAGAAATGTGTGCAATTTGAGGTGTTTATTGTATCAGATTTATTGTGTGAGCACAGACAATCTTTCAGAATAGCAGGGTAGATCCTAGCTTTCTAAGACAGGAGGATCGAGAATGAACACCAGGACATCTTCATTTTTTTTCCTGTTGTATAAAGAAGCTTTGGACCCTCAGATTAGTTTATTAAAGGTAGCCTTCCTCTAGAATGACAGGTAGAGCTGATGGAAGGGGGTATCTGATAGAGACAGGTAATAATGCTAATGCAAATAATTTCAATAATTAATTATATTCACTTAACATACGTTCTCTTTATTTGAATTTCTTTATTTCAATTTTGCTAGCTTCAAGTCTCAGACTTTAGTTCCCTCTATGCTTTCATCAAATAGATTAAAGAATCATCTGTTTGTGAAAATATTAATCATTTAATATGATGGATACATTAAACATTTACTAAAAAGCTGCCTCTACTAAACTAACTCACATTTCACTTAATTCTTTGTAGTATTTCATCTCTTCTAAAGCCTTCCAATCTTACAGTTAAATAATTATTGATGACTAATCTCTTACACTTTACACAAAGCTCATTCTTGAGATTTCTCAATGAGTCCAAATGATCACCGGGGCTACTCTACACTACCTCTTCAAATATTTTCTAATTGTCTTTTTCATTCCCTAAGGAACTAAACATGCCTACAAAGGACACTTTCTTAATATAATCTCAGAGTAGGTCCATCAATTTTGTGCTTAGATAAGTCGGTTCATTTTCCATTCCTCTGCACTTTGCCAGAACCATTTTTAAAATACATCATCCTGTTCACTTAATTAAATTTCCACTGTATTTATTTCATTTATCTCTTCCTGAAATAAAAATCCACTGCATCTTTAACCTCTTCCTTAGCAGCCTTACAAATTTACAATGCATCATGCTAGTGAGTGATACATACTTAAGCAAATATGGTCACAGACATTCTTTAATATATTCACATTACTGATTGGTTACACTTCATTCAGTAATATTTGAACATGAACCTGTAAATGCTGTCTAAAAGAATCCTTCCTTTTCCTTGTTACATTTTCTTATACAGGACTTGCATAGTACACAAAGGTGGATGTACACTGAATTAAGCCAATAGTTGTCAGCAAAAGTCCATCAGTATGTTTATGTGGCAAAACATCAAGATTCTCTTTTGTTTATGATCCAGCTGTCCAGTGAATTCAGTCTGGATGTGTCTCTGAATGCTCAAGGCACATTTAATGTCAGAATCTAAGATGAGTATGCAGAGAAAACATTTTCACAAGAATGCAAATATAAAAATATTCTGACATTTATTCTGGGTTTTGAGAGTTTATGACAAAAAACATCAACCCAGAGATTAAGGATTAAATGGCTCAGAGCTGCTGTGGAATAAATAGTAGCATTTTGCACAGCGCGGTCCTCAGCAGAGTGAGCACAGTGCTGACGTCAAGGAACAAAAAAAGCTAACCCTTTTGCTCTGACTTTTTCTGGTACCTACATATACTACTGGCTGTCTGGTTTATGGATGCCCTTGTACCTTCTCATAATTAACAGAAACCCAGTGTCACATACTGGTCACCTTTCAGTAGTTACAAAAGCGCAGGGTTTTACTCCTAGCATGCTGCAGAGTTTCAGAAAGGTGTAGTGTCAGCATAGACTCTTAAACCATCTGTGTCTCTAATGTATTTTTCCACCTGAAATGATCAATATTCTGATCTACAGAGTCACAGTTGGGCTCTGTTTGCTCTTCAAATAGAATTAGTTACACATTACTCAAGATCTAATTATACTGACCTGCAAATGATGTAAAAGTAGGTAATTTGTCTGGAATCATAAACTAAATTTATCAAAAACTTTTTTTGCCACTCAAACACAAATTTCTCTAAGAGGATTTTTTAGATTCATATTGGTTTGCTTTTACTTTTAATGCTGTTTCACAACAAATTGCTGATACAGCTTCAGTAGTATTCAGTACTGAACATTCATGAGGAAATGATTAAATGTCTATTTTCAGTTTGACTAAAACTTTATCTGAAACAATATTGTTGTTCAACTTTCCAGAAGCATATATTTCTAAATATTTTCAGTGTTCTTCATTGATATTATGATGGTCAAGATTATTTAGAAAGATACAAATGTCCTAGTTTGCATAATTTTCATAAAAATATAAAATATTTGTAATATTTCAATATTTTGGTACTAAGACTAATAAAATAGCAAAAAAAAAAAGAAAAAGTGAATTGTGAATGTTATCTTTACCTGTGGTAAATAAAATCTGATTCAACTCTACTGGTTTTCATTTTTGTTATACACTTACAGGAACATTTTTATAGGAGGCAAGCATGAGAAATTTGATTTGGCCAGATAGATTCAAATCTCCCAAAATGTATATTTTAAAATTTTTGTCAAACTGAAGATGAAATTATTTTGGGACAAAGTTTTGGTCAACATGAAAATAACTGTTTAAAATTCCATGCACTCGCATAAAAACAAACAAACAAGTGAACAAAACAACCCACCTTCATATTATTCAGCACAAAGAGCTATGAACTTGTTTTAAACTGCATTTTACTGAAATTATGTAAATTATTTAATAAACAAAAAAATCCTTTCTGTTATCCAAGAAATCCTGTAGGGTTACATCTGTGCTTATGGCTGGAGTACCAAGATGTGAAAGAGAAAATGCAAAAGAACTACAAATAAATTTTAAAAGTAGTGAGAAGACTTAATAATGTCTGAGTAGCAAGAATATGTAGGCAATGTAACTGAGAATTGGTTAAAGAACAGCAGAATCAGTTCTCAAATGATTCATGTGCTTTTCTGATATTAACAGAGCTGAGAAACCCAATCTCTCATGTTCAGCACCACCTGTTTCTTCACTCAATATTGACCCTGCCAAACCTCCGAGGTTTGTTCCACATTCATTAGGAATAGCAATCTTTATGGTCTAGTCTGCTCAAAATGTTTCCTTCTTGTCTGCAGTGTGACACAGGACTTCTCAGGACATGTCAGTTCTCAGAACACTGAACACTGCTACTCCACAAATAAATAATAAAGGTAAAAGTGGAACAGATAAATCATTTTAGAAGCAAACTGTATCCCATGAAGAACTTGTTCAGGTTTGATATTAACAGAACTCTGCCATCCTAAATCCATCCTGTACTCTAGCCATTAGATTCATTATTGATGATTTAGATGACAGAATAGAAAGCACTTTTAATTTTAAGATGATTACAAGCTGGGAGTGATGGCAAGCACTTTAGAGGACAGGAATGAAATTTGAAGTGATATGAGGAAATCAGCAAAATAATAAGTAATTCAGTGGTATTAAATACAAAGTGACACACAGCTACAAGACAGAGAAAGACAGTATAATATAAATGGTTCTACAGAAGATGATCTGACAAGTAATGGACCAAAAATGGAACAGACATCCACAAGACCACAATGTACTGGGAGGCACACGTAGACACACTGTACATAAGGTACCTGAAGTGTGTGTAACATTGATGTGGCTCAGCTGGAGTACTACATCAGATTTGGGCACAACATTACAGCTGGGTCAACTGAAGAAAGTTCAGAAAAGAGCCAGAAACACTGATACTTTTCAAAAAAAAAACAAAACTGTGAAGAAAGTTGGAAAGTACTGGCTTTATTTAGCTGAGAGAAGACCAAGAGGAGAAACGAGTACGGGCTTCAGGTGACAGCTGATGTCATCAGAAGGCTGGCAAAGAGAGGAAAGCACTAATGTATTCTCCAGAACAATAAGTAATGGATTTAAGTTGCCACAAGGGAAATTTAACCTACACATTAAGAACATGCTGCATGGCAAGAGTGCTAAAACACAACTGTCGAAAGAAGCTGGGGATTCTGCATCACTGGGCTATTTTGAAAACAGGTTAGACAAATGGCTGTCAAACATTATTTAGATAAAACTGAATCTGTCTGGGATTGGTAAAGGAAATCAGTGACCTTGTGAGGTCACAGGATTCCTACTCTCATGGTTCTATGTCCTTCTTCAGACTTTTTTTAACAACTCTAAAACAGAGGCTACTTACTATACATTACATGTATTGAGCCGAACTCTGAGCCAAATTACACTGATTTTAACACAGCCTGATGGAATGTTATCACCAAACACCACTGAGTCAATAATACAAACAAATCCTTGAATATAATGTCTGGGTTTTGTTCACAGAGGGAAAAAGCTTGGGTCAAGAGACATTTTTATTTAAGAAATATACAAGGTCAATGGTGATTGTTGAAATTTAGTTCAGAAGCTTTAAATATAACAGATTTGTGGTCCTCTTTTGCCTTTCACTGCATTTAAGAGACAGTAAAAGACTGCTAAAAATAATGAGTTTGCCTCATAAAAGTTAGGCGTTAAAATAATAAGCTAGAGGCCATAAAAACAAACATCCCTTGGAGATTTTTATCCATCTGGACTAGACAGAATATATAGCTACTGCAGTAATTTTGCAAACAATGTTAACGACATTATTCTAAAGTTTTCACATTGAATCTTAAAAACCACAACACATACCTCTTCTGTTCCAAAGATTCCCAGACTTCAGATTTGCATCTAAAGCTCACAGATGGACTTACACTGTAATGGACCAAACCAAATCAGAGAAATATTTAAGCAACAGTTAAATCCATCTTTATTCAGCAAAACATTAATACGTGCTTAACTTTAATAGTAACACTTAAAACAAAATCGGGTTTGCTCCCATGGGCTTTCACATATGCTCAGTAACATATTTGTTTAAATTCTTACCATGAATATGAAAGAGTCCCCTAAAAGAGACCAACCTGTACGTACCCTCAAATGTAGGATTACTTGAGAGCTGGAATGCAAAGCTAGATGCAAGTGCCAAGGTCAGGCTCTGACACAAAACACTCTGTTACCCATTAACAGAAAATGCTGGCTTTTACTCTAAAGCACCATGGTTATGTCCACACCAAATTTGAATAGAAATGCAGTATGTTGCTTTTCAAGGAAAGAAAGCCTGGCTGATTCTATCAGTATGAAAATAGCAATTTTAGATTATTGTATCTTTTTACAGGAGAAAATTAAAAATCTATACAGCATCTGTGAGCGATGTAGCTTTCTCACTGAATGAGAAGTGTTTTAAATGAGCTGCTATTATGGATAAAGAATAACTAAGTTAATTATGAAGAAAAAGCTATCACTTCATGACTGTCTCCTCATTACTCTGCAATAGTCAGTAGAGATCTGGAATGACAAGTGTGTTCCCAGAGCAAGGGAGGCTGAGAGCATTATATGCAGTACTCCCAGTGTAGCTAGGAAACATGCAAAATACCTTCAGAGCTGCTGGGAAGAATGTCACTGACCCCAGCTATATGCCCACTAATACATATGTTTAGCTGGAAGAAGAGTTAAGTCTCGAAGCTAAAACAGGAGTAACACTTGTAGCAAATGATATCAAACTCAAATCCTAGCTATATTTTTTTTTTCTTTTAGAACTAGGCAAGGGGCAATGTTTGTGTTTGGGGAGACTGTTGAAAAAAAAAAGGTATGATTTTGATCAGAAGCATGTGCTTCAATGGACTTAGGATCTGTTGGCACAGAACTCGGGTCAAGGAGCATAAATAGAAACACAAAGGTTCAAGTGATTTCTGGCTTGTAGAATAGGGGAGAAAATCATACATTTGCTAGACTTAGGTGACAATTTGGAAAAATTCCTTAATGGTGGTATATAACATCAACTCTTGAATGTCACTGATAGATTTAACCAGTCTTGGCACCATATGTGGGATGAAAGCAGAATGATTATTTATTAACTTATCTTCATCCTTTTTGGTTAAACATCCCATTTCTGTCCCATCATCTTTTTGCTTTGCTGTGATTTCCAGCCATGTCTGTTTATTTGTTCATATGTCCTAAGCTCATCTCCATACTTTCTTCCAGGTAGCCCTCATCATGCACAAAACAAGTCTTCTCCACTTACTTGCAAGATCTGCTTATCCTTTTTAACCCCCATGTGAGTCCTTACTAAAGATCCACCTCTGCTCTTTACAGAAAATCACATTGACTTACATGGAAATAGTTTTTAGCTCCCAGTGTTTACTTGATTGTTCTTAAATCCAAAACAAGGCTCTTCATTCTTGCTGAAAGTAGAACAGGTGCCACAGTAAACAAGCATGGTATCTATCAAAGAAAAGAAAACCCTTTAGGTGATAATACTAGATATGTAATGATACAATCATCTCAGTGACATCCTCAAAGTGGTAGACTATTGAACAATATACATACCATGGAGTGATTTTTTCTTTCCAGTCCTCTTTTCCAGTGTAGAGAGACCAATGTGATATCAGGAATTTCCTTTAATTCATAAAAAGGTTCTGAAGAAGACAGATGTCCAAAGCAACAATTAGTCTAAACCACAACTCTCTTTCCTTTGTTTATAAGATCTTTGGTCTTCCTTCTCTTCCCTATAATATTCTGTTTTAAATTTTTCAAAAGTATGATAGAAATGAATAATAACAGGTTTTAAAAAAATAGATACAAATTCTGTGCAAAAGAAAGATGGTATGGAAAGAGAGCATTGTTACATAAAACATGGTGTTAATTAATCCTGCAATATTAAATTATATTCCAAACTATATAATCCTGGATTAGAGAGCAAAGAGTGGTAATATTCTGTTTTATAGAATGTTCTCAAGACTTAACATTTGATTCACAGAATAAGTCAGCCATCCCACTACCCCTTGGGCACCTGAAACCCGCTCAATTGGAATACATATTGTTCAGCTATTGCTGAATGCAATAAATCTCTTAGTACCTGTGGCTCAATTCGTAAAATCCCATAGGGTCTACATTTCAGCATTTGAGAGAGACTGGAATTTCTTAAGCCATACTGACATTGAAAAGCCCTCATTCTGCCTTGTAAGCACCAATGGGAATCAGAAAAAAATCTACTTCTTCCTCCAGTGTTCTCTGCAGGGCTTGAGTCTCTGAATATGTTTCACGTCTCTTAACTATAGATGAAAACAAGTAGGAGAGATGTGTTTTCCCCATAAGTCAATTGGTTCAGTAGTTTGAGTACTTCTGTACCTGGCTTGGGTGAGGGCAATGCTGTATCTTTTTCCTTCCTTTAAGCTATCAAGATAATACTCTAAATTTTGAGCCACTAAATTTCCTGAAATGTATATTTCTCAATCTCTCTCTCCTGTTGAAGTTGGTCTTTCAGTGTAATATTTTATATAAATGCTATAAATGCTATATAATGACATCAGGAAATAGAATTTTAGCCTACCAAACTAGGATTCCAAAGAATTATTCTTACTCATTCTTACCCAATGAGTATTTTTGCATTGTATTCATTGTATTCTTCTGGATATGATTAAGATCAGAATTAGAAATAACAAAATATCTGAGCAAAACATAACTGAATATTTCTAAAGTCAAAAGCAGGACTAAAAGCTCCTGTTCCTTAGCATCCTGCCTTACTGTGCAGATAATAAATCCACAATTAGGTCAAGGTGTTTCAGATAAATATGACTGTCTGAATTTAGTGATTAGTAATTTAAACCATAGAGCCTCAGTCAAGTGATTAATCTGAGACTATCACACATTGTATTTTCAAGGTTTTTCAAATTATTCTATTTCCTACAAAATCTATCACCATTCTGTTTATGAATCATTCATAAGATGTTCCTAAGTTCCACAAATGCATTTGCTATCAATAAGTGTTTGCCAGATAGTCTGGGTATATAATTTTCCTTCTACTCTTTCTTTTTCTTTGACCATTTACTATAGGACTAGTCATTTTTCATGATTTCTGAGATATTTGGTCAGCTAAATCATACAGAGTTATTTCTGCTCCTTGACAGTGTGACTGAGGCTTGGGGAAAAAAAAGAAATATATGAGAACTGCAAATAAGGAAAAGCCTCTAGGATCATAGAATATGCTATCCTGGAATAAACTGTCTTGCATATAGTCCAATACTTTGCATCTGACTGGATCCTTCAGAAGAAGACAAATCTGTAACAGCAAAGGGAAAATAATCAGACAACTCACATAATTCTTTGCCTGAACTCTGCCAGTTAGAGAGTGGTTAACATCCGCAAGCAGAAGTCAAAATGTTTTCTAATGCAGTCATTATTATTAACTCCATCTGTGGATATTTCTGATACTTTTATACATGTCAATTTGTCTTCCTTTTGAATTTCTTTGTTTCAAAATACCAAACAACAAATACAGCTTTTTTACACAAATGACATTTACAAAACTTTCAGGATCAATATGTTCAGCAACATAGAAAAGCTGTCAAAATGACTACATGTGTGTCTAAAGGTACTAGGAAAACAGACTTAGTATTTCTAGTCACGAAACAGAAATTGTGGACTCTTGACTAGCAGCAACAGCATTAATAAAAGCCTCTCAGATAACAGAAGAATTCCTCAGAAACTGAGGAGGTATTTTATCTGGTTTGGTTTTCTTTTCCTTTTTTAAGAAGGCACAGAAATGGTTTACTTTTCTTATGAACAGGTTTAAGTTTATAGTTTGTGGATTTTCTCTGGGAGAAGAATTAACACATAGACAAGCTTTGATTATGTGTTGCTTATCCTTCAGCATGTGGTCTTTTACCATGGAAATCGTGAAAAGATCTTGGGCTCAGATACTCAGTAATCTGAGTAAGAGTATTTCCACTGAGATGTACTGTGATTCTTATTCCTTCCTAATTTTAGCCACGCAAAAAATTAGGCATTTAGTCAAAACAGTTATTTAGGCTAAAGTCTGGGACAATGCAGAGAGATGGGCTGTTTAGAGTCCATCTGAAAATAACTGTTTAAGACTGGGATGAATCACTCCTGTCTGAGACACCTATCTTAGACACATTAGACAATCTACTTGTATCTTTTGCTGTGTTCATGAGCCAAATTCTCTGAACTGCTGACTATCCTCAGCTTCACATACAGACAATAGGAGTTAAGAGCACACAACTCTACCCAGGAGCAGCTCAGTCCCTCTCAGACTAAAGCTTTAAGGAGCAGAATTCTCTTTTAATAATAATCTGGCAACAGCTTATTGAAAAGTGGAAACATTGAGAGATAGGTGTTTCTATATTTCCATTAGTATCACTGATCAAAGATTTATAAAAGCCAGCATTAAGTTCTTTTGAAATCTTATTCCCAGGAAGAACAGTTCAGAACAATGCCACTCTATGTTATCAGTAGGTTTTATAATAAGACCCTTATTAGACTCCAATTGATTCACAGCAATCTATTCATTTTTAGTCAAATTAAAACAACCTTTATTGTAGTGCCACAGTTCATGCTGATACAATTAATGTGGTGTGTGAGCATTTCTATTATGAAAATCCTTTCTTCCCTGCCTTGGTTTATAGCCCAAGCATAAAGAACTCACATGGCACTGAAACTTGTCATACAAAGTCTCAGCCTAGGCGAGAATGTTATTTTTTGAAATAAATAGTAGTAGAAAAAGCATTTGACTGTTTTCCCCATGCAGGAATACAATGAGGTGAGAGAAACTGGAAACGTACCACTGGAACTGACCACCTGCCCCATCAGATTAGCATTCTTTAATTGCAGATGACTAAGTAATAAATGTGAGGACCAGGAAAATAGGTAATCTGTTTTGTCTTCACTGTCTTCATTGTACCTGATGCAAGGATATGAACTGAAGACATGACCTCATATAGTTACCATTCCTTTAATATAACCTTAATTTCAAGGAATGAACACAGGAAAGAGTCACAGGGAAATGAAGGAACTGTGGCCATATCCTGATGTTGTGCAGACTGTCTGCTCTCACAACACAGCCAGGAACAATCTGCCCCACAGGGAGCATCAATGGATAGGCAAGAAAAGAAGCCGAGTGTGATATAAAGTCAGGTTAACACAAATGAGCTGGGAAAGAGTCATGAAACTGCAGGTGTCCAGATAAAGGATAGGCTAAAGCATATCTTTTATTCTCCACATCTGGTATTTATCCTGGATTCATGCTTTGGGCTGTATTTTTAACTCAGTGTTAACGTAAGTTGCACAAAACTCCATGCTTTGCAGAGAAAATACACTCCTATATCTTCTTTGTGGGCTTAACGATGCATGCACAATACTAGGTAGGACTGATCTACAAATGCAAGAGATATAGTGAGGCCAACATGAAGGTTAAGGTAGCTATTTCTCCATTTGCTCCCTAGTTTTAACGCATGCTGCCAGTCTTTCCTTGAGAATTGGGCTCATGGTTCCTTGAGCTCTGAAAGCTGTTATAAGCCAATGTTGCTGCTGAAAGCCCTCCATATACCAACAAAACCCTTGTTTCACTCCAGCCAGAAGAAATGTTCATGTGGCTGCTCAGGGAACTGATCCCAGTTACAGCTTACCTGGCAAAATAAATAAAGACCATTTCCCAGACTTGTTTTTTTTTTGCATTACTACGTGGATGGCACTTGTGTAAACAAAAGGTGGGGGCTGGAATGAACAAGTGGGAATAGGATTTCCTCCTCTGGCATCACTGAAAAATTTGGCTAAATTAAAATGCTCTCCCACATTAAAGACAGTTTCCAGAACCTGCTTTCTACACAGCTTCAACTTACCCTTTGCAGTGCAAAATCAAAGGCACTCTGCACTCCAGCAGCCACCTTTACATGTAACACATTTGCTCCAGCCAGTAGCTGCAACCACTCTTTGTCCCATGGAACCGACAGAATAAAGCCTGATTTGCTTAAAAATAATTTTGAATGGAAGGTAGATAGCAATGTAATAAGCAAACAGAAAAAAAAAGGCAAAATTCAGCCTGCTTATTTATACTAAGCACTTAACATCTAGCATGCAGAGTACCCAAACATGAGCTTCACTGACATGGAATGAATTAAACCGTGGCAAATTTTTACGTAACAACTTCAGCCACATAGATTTTTAGAAATACACAAAACTGTACATGCTGTTCAGACTTGAAAAAACAAAGCAATGTGAAGAGCCCTTAGTATTGTCATATAATCTTGAATCAATTTGACTTTATGACTACCTCATATATATTTTTCAGTCATAACATCTCAGCCAAATCATTTGAAGCTGATGTTTGGGGTTTTTTTCCATTATCTTATTTCTCACAAATGTGGAAAAAATATCAGTAAAGTGAATCCTTTCATCAGCTTCTATACAGATTTAAGTAGTTACCAGAGAAAGAACACTATTCCATTTCCATTATTAAAGTAAAATCTAGTGGTTTTCCAATACACAGTTCATTCCATTGAGGCAGCTTCGAGTCAATGTTTTACGGACATAATCCTGATCGCTACCAGTAACTTGAACATGCCCTTGTGATGGCAGAACCTGTAGGAACTGTCCATAGAAAACGACAGTTAGAAATGTTAAAAGATTCCAAATTACTTGTAGAAATTAATACAAAGTGTGTAATGTGGACTTTAGGGAGCAACTCATTTCAACTGATCATTGTTTAACCTTGTATGTGATGATTCTAGAGAACTAGAGGTATCCAAAGGCAGGCTTTCATTCATCACTCTCTCCTCCTCATTAAGATTCAGATGTAGGCACATATTAGTAGATAAATGACTGATGAGAACACATGCTGCCATATGCTAAACGAGAATAGAGTTGTCCCTAATTCCAGCACCAGTGTTACACTCTGACATCAGCACTGCCATTCTGCTACATGACAGCAGATGTTCAGAGCCTTCGAGGTTGGCTTCCCAGTGAGGGAGAAAGCAATGACATAGGAACTGACTAAACTCTTGACTGTTCCTAAATTTACACATATACAGAGATTCCGAACTTAGTCATAAAACACACAGAGCAAACACAGCCCCAAAAAAGATTGAAAATACCTCTTGACACCTGCACTAATTGTATTTTATTGATAATTTTGCATACAGAAAACAATCTCCCAATTTTAATCTAAGAAAGTTGACAGTCTTTTAAAAACTGGCCCAAACTTATCAATAAGTGTTGAGGTTTCCTACAAAAAAGACATCTTGTAAACACACCTTCCCATGAATTCCCAATTTCCTGGTACTATATGGGGAATCCATCACAACTTATACAGTAAATGATTTTATATATTAAATCTCCTATTACTTCCAGGAGAGCACAAAACACTTCGCTCTTTATAATTTATTTATGGTTTATTTAAAGAATAGTAATGAAATATGAAGTTTTATCTAAAAAGTAATAATAAAAAGAATCTTAGAATGAGACCCTCTCTAGTTAATTTCTCCTGTGTAATTTTAAAATATTTTGTATAAAAACAGCATGCCAATACTCCATATAATTTTTATCAAATATTTCATGTAAATTTTTCTTAATTTAAGTGAGTTTTTTAAAAGGTTTCATTCTGAAAGCCGTAATAATGTTTTGATTATCATTTTGCTCAAAGATAAAACCAATATCAAAATACTGACATTCCTCCTGGGACAGAAATTTCACTTTCTCAGCAGCTCTAGAGATCATACATCTAATATCCATACACTCCCAATTTATATAAATAAGGCATACAGAAGATTTTAAATTTCATATCTTTTTGCTCTTCTGCCACATATTTTTTCCGGTAAACAAACAATTTTTAAAAACCTTATGTATCCCAAGTATGACACCAAAAGCATGAAAGCAAAATTGATATAGAAGAATAGAGAAAAGTAACACTTAAATACAGAAAACTGAAAGTCTCCTAAACTGAAGATAGGAGGGAAGTAGGACCTGAATCCAGGAGCAGCTGTGCACCAGCTGCTTGTGCATTTTAATTTACTTTGAAGGCTAAAAGACATGACAGAAAAATTCACCTCTCTTGTGCAACCTGTGTGCTCAGTATTTCACCCTTTCTTCACAGAAATTACCTTAACCCACTCAGGGAGTCGCAGGAAGCGAAGCACTATTCACTGGCATAGCAATGCAGCATTGGACTGTGCATGACAGTGGGAAGGGATTCATACCATGGTTTATCTGTAGTCCTTTGAGCCATCCTTTTAAAAAAACATAGCTGGTGAGAATGGAGAGACAAACACAATCATTTGTACTGAATTACTTTGCTAACATTTCTAAAAGTAGGTTAAAAGGCTCTGCCAGCCTGTACACCACCTCAAAGCCAACACAGTGGGGAAAGCATTCTCTTCTGGGACTGAGTTTCCAGGATTTCTCTCCTCCAGGATCACTAGCCAGGGACAGGCTGGGAACTGGTCAGCAGTTGGTGAGCAGTCATACTTGTTTGCATATTCTAGTAGTAGTAGTATTATTTTATTATTTTATTTTATTTTATTCCAATTGTTAAATTGTTTTTATCTCAACCCATGAGCTTCCAATTCTCTTCCCCATACTCTAGGTGTGGAGGAGGGTGAGCGAGTGGCTGCCTGGCATTTAGGTGCCTGCTGGGTTAAAACCACAACACTGCTGCTAGTGAGTGATGAACATGGTTATTTTACAGAGAAGAGATTAGAAAATGGAAACTAAACAAACAACTGTAGTTCCAGAAATTCTATTTCATAAGTTATGCTGATAAGGAAAATGTAGCTTGATGATTTTACAATGCGTGAGTTTCAAATTGAATTGAAATAAGTAAAAGTGCTTTGTGTGCATTGCAGAGCACTTTCAGGAGGCTGTTTCCTGCCTTTCATGATGCAATATCTTTTAATGAAATAGATGTTTGTTTTTTTCACTAATGTGATACATTTTATCTGGAAGACCTTACACTGCACAAGAATAGGAAATTAGTAGTTGAGCATCATGGTTCTTTTTAGTCACTTATCCTCACAGTGAGATTTGAAAAAATAAAATTACTTTAAAAGCTTTTAGATCTTATCATCTTCAAAAGTTTTCTTTTCTCTAACAGCTCCCCAGAGGCCCAAGTTTATTATAAGTCACAAATGAGCACATAAAAGATTCTGCCTAAACTCAATGTACCTTGGATGTTTTTCACTGGAGAACACAATAAGAAAAGCTGACCAGAAGAGATGCAGTTGTGGATTCATGTCAGAAGATCTGCCTTTTGCATGTAACTGTAGAAAATTCCTGTCTCATGCTGAAAAATTACCATAAATATCCTACTTTTAAATTTAAATTCAAATTGTTTGCTGCTTTCCATGACAAAGCTACTTCATATACTAGCAACATGCACCATACTGTTAATGTCTTTGAGACCATCACTCTACCATTTAATAATAAAACACTGATCAATTTTTAAAGGCAGATGTACATTCTCAGAAATGGGTCTGAAAATGTGTGCCTAAATCCAAAGCAAATATTTCAGAGAATTCTTTTGTTAATTTTTCAGATATGAATGCTGCATTCTGTTACGTTAACACATCCAATTGTATGGTCATTATTTAACCAACAAATCGCTTATTTTGATTTGTACATGCAGAATACTTTTCCTTCCTAAATGTATGTAAAATGCCCTATTTCATCTCCATTTATTTGCATGATTTCTCCATATATGTTAGCTGCAGCACACCACTTATTTCACAAATGAGATTTCATCTTTTTTCATGTATTTGCAGAACTTCTCTGCCTTGTGAGATACTGCCATACATATGCATTATATGACAAAAATGTCTTTTTAGTCATACAATGGCTCTTTTGAAGAAAATGACTGGAGATATTACAATGCTATCAGTTTCAGATTTTGTTAATTGGAAACCAGAAATAGGAAAACATCAACAGTAATACAAAATTCCTTACTACAATGACAACAATAAACTCTGACTCTTACAAAGTTTCCAGCATTGGTCTTCCTGTAGTTTTAAAAATTTAAAACACTGTGATTTACATCTTAGTATATTTTTAACATTGAAGGAAAAGCTCTCAGGTCAAAAAAAATAGGAGTCGCCGATGATTAATCTTAAATGAAAAGATTTTTGAACTTCAAATTCTATTAATAAATTAGGAGATAAACTACCTACATATGAAATATTCTAGTGACAACCCTCAGCCTAATTCTCATATGAGTTTAAGAAAACAGATATTCGACTTTGAAATTTCATAATTAAGATTTTAAAAAATATTTTCTTGTTGAAGTCACAGAAATTTCTTCACTGTCTATTTTTACTTTGAAGACTTCTAGTACTTTCATTGTTTCTGAAGGAAAACTCTAATTGGAACTTGAGAAGTCCAGTGTTGTTCCTCCTGGTACTTCTACCAGCACTGAGCCTCGCTAACTTTGTATATTCGGAGAGTTTCAGAGTCTTGGCTTAAAGTCTGACTCAAAGACCTCTGAAAGTCCTTCTATAGGAAGTATATTTATTGATTCAGTCAAAGGGTATCAAATGCTAAGAAATTACACACACTTTTTGTGTGCATCTCACAAACATAATGTAACTTCTTTTAGATGTCTGTAAGAAAAAATACTATTTAAATGTAGATATAATGAAGAACTAAAAAAGAAAAACTAATAGGAGTTAATACTGTTCTGAATAAAGACTCATGAGGTAACACATCTCACTTTTATTATAGTTTATTATTACTTTTAATTTTATTTAAGACTCAACTTGATTAACTCAATTACCATTCTAATTCTAATATTTTTTTTTCTTATGTTAAACAAAATACATGCAGAATATCCTCATGCATTGTGATCAGGTAGGGATATTCCCTTTAAATATATGGAATTTGGTTGATTTTCCAGTCATATAAAATTACAGTGTAGTTATAACAGAGATGATGATGAAACACAGCTGATAAATGCTGCTGGTATTGTGACTGTTTCCCATACAGAGGCTTGAAGCCAAATGGATGAGGCATCAGCACCGATGCCAAGAATTAATGTTTGGCAGAGATGGAGATTTGACTCACGGATACATTCCTAAGGGAAGAATAAATACTACATTGAACGTCACAGCCGTCGCTGCTGTAGCAACGCCCGGTGGGTTGCCTCAGGAAATGTCAGTGGTGTAGATCCTTGCCTGAGATTCTGTGAGTGGGAAGAAGCTCAGGCTTCCTTCTTGGAACAGGAAAGAAATGGGGTGGTATTGGCTTAAAGACATGTGTTGACTTCCCTTCCAGCATCAGAAAGGGCTTGTACAGGTGCTCCATGTAAGTGACTCAGAAGACAAGGACAGCCACTTCCTCTACAGCTTCTGTGGACTGTATGTCAGGTTGATGAGATATAAATTGAGATGAGTTGGACTTCTACCATTACTAAACTGTCACTAATTCAGAGAACTGTTTTTGACAGGGAGGAATGAAAGAGAGATATGCACAGAGATATGAAATACATAAGTATTTACATTAGAGACAACTCTATCACAAATGATTATTCAGATTTACCCAAATGGACACAGATAATCCCTCTGTGCCATTTCTCTCCATCATATATGAAGCATTTATTTAGTTGTTCTAATTAAACTTATTTTAGAAACTCATTTAATTCTAGTCAGAACAATGCAAGAAGTAGCCATAATAGATTTTCTGAGGCTTTTACTCTAAAACAT
This sequence comes from Podargus strigoides, assembly GCA_028020825.1. Lineage (NCBI taxonomy): Eukaryota > Metazoa > Chordata > Aves > Caprimulgiformes > Podargidae > Podargus > Podargus strigoides. The sequence continues at coordinate 13,863,251 of CM051631.1, forward strand.
TTCTAGATTGTTCATGTCAGCCAGTATTCATAGCATAGGAGGTGGTCAAATTGCATAAGGAAATTGAGATACACAACAATGGAGAAAGTCTTCGTTTTCTCTAATGGTGACACTAGCTTGTTCTATCTGAAGAAAGAAACAATGGAGTCACTTATTTTGGAGCAGTATCTTTACTAAGTTATATTGAAACAGATGTCTGTGGTTCCAATGAGACTAATGCCAGAATCTGGCTCATTTTGTTTAACCCTTTAGATATGTTTATTAGATGGATGTAAATGACTGTGATTTGACATGGAAATAAATAAGTCAAGTTCATTTTAATGAGAACTAGATTATTAACTGCAATATACATTGTTCTTTTTCATAGACTGACCACAGCAGAATAAATTTTAATTGTGATGCTTAGGGATTTTCATTAGCAGTGAAACCTCTTGTGTGCTGAAATGAGAGTATCCCCTAGAGAGTGCAGAAGCAAGCAAAAGAGAATATGTAATGAATGGAGCTCAACAAAATGAAGGTCAGAGACAACAATCATGCAGAAAGAGGTCACCTTAGGAAGCTGCATTATTAAATACAACCTGGAATATATACACCTTGACAAGCAGCGGGAGGAAATTGCTACTTAGTCCAGATATAATTAAATTATAAAATGTAGGTGAATTTGCAATGGATTTAGAAGCCAAGATACATTTAGGAACTGGAATTCACTGATTCACAAAACAGAATATGACTTTATTGGCCAGATTCTTGGCTCATATGACTACCAAGTACCAATTCGTACTAGTTTGAAACTCACACAAAGAATTTTTAAGAAATGCAGATGTGTAAATGATTTTGTCTCACTAATCAAATGGAACTCAGCAGAGCTACTGCTAAAGAATTTACAGAAGGGATAATTACAGCTTTATGTTGCAACAGAGAAAGAAACAGATGCAAAATTTAAGTTAAATTCATCTTCAGAATGAACTGGAAAAAAAACAAACAAGAGAAAAACCTCCCCAGACAAACATCATTGTGTGGACAAATGGGGACAAAAACAAACTGGATGACAAAGCACCACATGAGTTACCCCTGAGAGAGACAAAATACAGTGAGTAAACTCTGAACAGCATGGGTGCTGAGAGCTGTGAAGAGAAGAAAACAGGCAAATTATCAAAGAGAAATGACTGACAGAGGGCCTTGCTTACCATCTAGCACCAGTGTGCCTTATACAGTTCAGCTACATGTCCAGCAACATGATTAAAGTTTCATAATTGCCTGAGCTCTTGCAAAGCAGCAAAGAGACCACACTGAGCTCTCACAGGTATTTGATGATTGACAGCCAGAGTTATTCTGTTTCTGGCTGGCCAGGCACAAAGGGTTGTGGTGAATGGAGTTAAATCCAGCTGGTGGCCAGTCACAAGTGGCGTTCCCCAGGACTCAGTATTGGGGTCAGTTCTCTTTAATATCTTTATCAATGAACTAGATGAGGGATCGGATGCACCCTCAGTAAGTCTGCAATGACACCAAGTTGGGTGGGAGTGTTGATCTACTTGAATGTAGAAAGGGGGATCTGGACAGGCTGGGTCAATGGGCTGAGGACAATTGTAAAAGAACAGTCATTGATGACTACTTGAATTTTGCTTTTTTAAACTAGTACTTCTTAAATAGCTTTTTTTTCCATAGTTGCATGTCCCACAGGGGTTTTAACCTCCGCACTTTGTGGACTGAGCAGTCTGATGAAAAGAACTGTGCCCTTTGAATCAGTTTTTAATAGTGACGGCCTCACTTTTTGTTCTCAAAGCGATTTACATAATATAGCACTTGCACCTACTGATCAGAGAGGTTGATCAATACAGTTGTCACTTACAATAATGATTATAGTTACTACTTTACGGTATTGAAAGAAACACAATGGTTAAGCTTACAAATTTAATTCTGGTGCCACTGTGGTATTCTCTGTGGGTTTTTTCCAAAGTGTATGGATACAAAAAAAAAAAAAAAAAAAAGAGCAGAAAGAAGTGCTAAAAGTAGAGATGTGATTTGGGAATTCACTTAAACGGAACAACTTGATTATCCTCAGCTTTGCCTGTATTTACCCACAAATGCATCAAAAGTAACTAGACTAACACCGATAGAGTTACTCTGCCTTTAGGGTGGAGAAATCAAATAGAACACGGTTCACTACTCACTGAGCATCTATGACTGATGCGGAGGTGTCACGCCTAACAATTACAACACGTGGCCTGGGACTGGAGTGTACCTAAATCCTTTGCAAAATGAGAAGAATGCTGGCATAACAAGTTATTCTTCCTCCATGAGAAGTGTTACAGACTTCACTGCTATGTTAAGAGACAGATGAACCTGTTTTACATGTTTCAAACTATTTAGAAAACCAAGAATTTGAGTCTTTACTAACATGTCTACAAGTTTCCCCAAAAAGCTGAAAGTACGTGGTCTTTTCACATAACCCTGAACATATTCTCTATGTACACTAAGCAGATGTGCTCTGCCCAACCTTTCAGCTCACCAGAAGCAATAGGCTTGCAGCAAGACTCTGAACCTCAGTTAATGTCTCCTGCTTCCCAACTGAGTTTACTAGCTTGGGCTGAGTGTCTCATTAACCCTGCCAATATAGCTTCTAGTTGGTTCAGAGGTCACACAGCATCTTAGAGGTGCCTGCAAAAGACTGGTGAAACTGCACTACATTGTATTTAAAACCAAACCAGCACAGAGATTGTAACATGATTTTAAGCACTGGATGTATATAGGACTTCATACATTTAAATTATTTCAGTACAGCCAGATGCTACATGTTAAAAGGGGTTCAATAATCCTGTAACAACGCTTAAAAACAAGTCCTTTGAAATACATGAACTAATACATTTTTAAACACCATTTGCCATGTCTAGCCATGTCCTAACTAAAAGGCTCTTGAGGTTTGCATTCTACCCAGGATAGTGGGGAAAAAAAGAACTGATTGGGTTAGAAACAAAATTTCTAGTGACAAGTTAATGGAAAATGGATGAAACTATGAACTGAATAGAGAAGAAAAGGAAGTGGAAATGTTTGTGAATAGGTCTGGGGAGAAGACAGTGAAAGGACTAGAAGATTTATTTATTTGAGCTCAGTGAAATATTTAATTCATAAATTGGTTCCCATATCTTCCACTTCCCTCTCTCTTTGTATCTCTAGCATTTCTGTGTCTTTGCCAAACAGGTTTAATCAATTAAAATGTATATTTTCGTAGTTCTATAAAGTTCATGGCACTTTAAAGATATATCAACAAACACTGTTCATGATGCTTCCTTTCAGAGAAGAAAATCTTAACCGGCCACTAGCAGGAACTAAACATGTCTGCTTCTAAAATTCATAATCTTACAGGAGACCTAGAAAAGGTGGTCTGGAGAAAAGTCCAAACCTTCTCTATTTATGATTACCTGTTTAGATTTAGGGTGGACTACTATTAACAGAGTGAACATTTCTTTTGGAAGGGCACAATGAGAAAATGTTAGACTTCAGAAAGGAGCAACAAGGTTTGCAAACTCAATATGTTTTGAGATCTCAGCAAAACCTGAGTGTTTCTGAGACTCATCCAACCCTCTGCATTTATTTCTCCAAAACAGTCAGAATAATTTTTTTTTGCAGCTTTTTTGTCTCCTGCAGCTGGCAGTTATTTGACACAGTTAATGACCACAGTGGGTATTGAAAGCCATCAGCCACAAATAACCTTCAGTGTTAAAGAGAAGCAGGGTGGTCTCTCTCTTCTCATTGGTATAACAAGGAAAATGGTCATTTTTCCACTGTAGGAATTAACAGTAATTGACACTGTCATTCTGATAATGCCATACACTCAATGATAATTTACAGGTACAAATGCAGGAAAGTTTCTCAATGTACATTAATATGTAGGCTCTGAAAAATATATTTTGTCACTAAAAGAAATTTCTTCAGTCCAATATAAAATTCTAACCCTTTTCCCTTTTGCATGTTAAAAATCAAGAACTGAACTCTGTAAACAAGACTGTTCAAGCAAAGGAAACACATAATTAGATCTTAATTTTAGAGGAAGGAACTGATAATTGTCTGATTACCCTTCAGCTATGGGAACATCTTGCTTCAGTAAAGGTCCCACTGAATTATATAAGGGCATTTATGGAGCAAGATAATATTCAATACAAATATTAGTTTAGAGTCTTAGACACTAAATTATTTCATCAGCAGTCCTACAGAACATGCACTTGATCTAAATATCAAGACCATCATATTTTTCTGTTAAATGCTGTCAAGTCAATGTTAGGAATACCGCCAAATTAAAACTGATACACTCTTAAAAAGTAAATTATTTTGTGTATGGTTATTTCATGAACTAAAGCTTGAAGTTGCTGCATTTAAAAAATCTAATTTTATTGTAATTTTCTGTTTTCTAGGTATTTCCCCATTTAGATTATTTTTGTCCTCCACTTCTCATTTGGCAATGGGAAAAAAAAACCACAGTTGCTTTCAACATACATGGAACTGCTTATGTGTTTGGATCTCTGGGTGTCAGCCACCATGAAATGTGGCAATGTCCAGGTTACAAAGAACAATATAGCATGTTAAATTCCAAAGCATCAACTCCATTCTTTAGAATTGTAAAAGGTCACAAAAACAGTGGCATTAATTTTATGGTTCATTAAAACATCATTTTTACAAAATCTATATCTACAGACTAAACCAAAACTATTCTTTCCACCTTTTAAATTGAAAAACATTTCAAGGTCCATTTGAGCAGTTTCTAAATAACAAATTTAAAAGGCTAATAGATTAAAAAAAAAAAAAAAAAAACAAACCAAACCAAACAAACATGTAGAAAACTGAAATTTGTCATGCAGCCTGGGACAAGGCCAGAATAAATACACAGAAACATGTCTATCGATATGTCATACATACATTTCCCAAATAACCAGTAGAAATTAAATCCCTGGCTGTATTTACCCATTTCACTTGATCAATATTGACTAGTGAATAAATTTGAAGACTGAAACATTATAGTCATTCAAAGTGATTGTGAAATATCTATATATAAGAACCCAGAATTTAAACACTCAGAGCAATGAAACTGTGAAACTGCACTAACAATAATACAGCTATGATGATTTATGGTATTCAAGGTATTGCCTTAATGTCCCCTATGTGATAATTGTGTGTATGCAACTGTTCAGGTATTTATTTCTGTTCTATTTTTCTTCCCTTCAAAGAAAAGTTCAACAATCAGAAGTCTTATTTGAAGGCAGTTTCAAGAGAAAGACAATAAATTTGCTTTAAAAATGCAAATTAATTACCTTCCCTCACCTACCTGTAAAAAAGCATCCCTCCATGCACGCTTTTGCATTGACTGAATCACCTGGAACAGCCTACTGATCAGATAAGACACAAGTTAATTTCTAACTAAATTGCCTCATGACATATCACAAGACATCACATGTCTTACAGAGCTGTGCCTCCATTATGTGCAATGACATTACTAGGCGAAATGTCATGTTCAGAAAGCACCATCTCTTTAGTTGCCTGTCACTACAAAACACTCCTGTTTTAACAAACACCAAACCCCAGCAACTTTCATTCCATGCGTGAGTTTATGCAGCTCCATGTTGAATCTTATAGGAAATGAAGGAGAACAGGTCAGTGGCTAGAAAGGCAAGCTCTGCCAAGCAGAGCAGGAAATGGTCACACCTTCCATAATCAGCCAACCTCCAGAAATGTTATTGTCCTTGGAAGCTCCTCCAGAAGGACAGTTAACAAACCTGAGCTTTCACTAAAGCTGCTGGTAAGAAAGGTTTGCTCGTGAAGGACCTTGATGCTCTTTTGCACACCTCTGAGATGGCCACACCTCTGTAACTCTCAGCAACGGTGAGATTACCCAGGCAGAGCAACGGTCTTTCAAGTTAAATTGCAGAGGATTTTGGAGTAGGGTTAAATCCAGGTGGTTTTGTAACCTCTGGGATTCCTCAAGCAGTGTGTAGAGGAAGGGACTATTGGTGAGGTTATGCCTCATTCCTACCTGTTTGAGTGAACACATGTCAGCGTGTCTCTCTCTGGCTTCTGCACTACTGAGTACATGCACTGCCTCTCTCATAGCTGTGGGCTCTCAGTCAGGTTCCTAGGAAAACTGACCACAGCTGGCTCTGTCTTACACACACAGGGGTTTGGACATGGTTTGCCATGTTTTCACTTGTGGAAACAGACAAGTAGTTGGCCTGAAATATGCTTAGGTTAATAACAAAATGGATGGTGAAATGAAACTATAGGTAAAAATTAGATTAAGCACATGTTTTGGTAAAATTTGCTAACACGGCACCACCCCCATAATTACAGACTACAGTGATTAAGGAAATTTTCACGGGCTGTCATTGTCTCCAGGGTACCTGTTATATTGTGGCACAGTCTCATCTTTAATTTAATTTTGTATGTACGTCATGAGAAATAAGATCATCTCCCCTTTCTGAAGCCTCAAATTTCCACCTTGTCCAAATATCTCCCATGGAGCAAAAGAGGTGAACACAGCTATCTGTGCAGAGATCAAAAGGCAGAGAAACAGCTGTGTTCCTTCTTGCAGAGTTGTTTTATAGGATCAACAGGAGAAAAACCACGGGGGGCAAGACACTAGTATAACAATATATTTGCATTAAACCACTTTTGCTCTCACCACTAAATTTACAAACAGCAATAAAAATCACCTCCCATCTACAAGGAAAGCAACTGGGCATTTATATACTGCTACAACTGCATAGTCCTCATACAGCATTTCAGCTTTGAAGAGTACAGTTCAAATTTGGCACAATATACTGTCTAAAAGAATTTGATACCGTCAGCCTTATCTCTAAGGCCTGTTTATTTCATATGTTGAAAGTGTCAAGCAGCTTGCCACAATTGGCAACTGTAGCTATAAAAAAAAAAGAGGACAAAGCATTACATTATAGTGGCATTAAAAACATCCAAGTACAAAATCTTCTATGAAAGGGGCTGGCAGGGGAAGTGCAGGGGTGGGCTGTTTGAAAAACAACAGCTGTACAGCCAATATGTCTCAGTCTTGTCTGTAACCTCTCCGAAACTTTAGTCAAAATGTATTTAAAGTCAATTATGGAACCAGTGCTTCCCCTTTTTCTTTTCATTTAACATTTTTGGCCTAATTGTATTTTTCTAGTGTTTTTCAAGCCTCCTTATTTTAGTTCATGACTAGAACACCTCCTAGGAACTTTTTATAGACTAGATTTTAAAGTACATTTAAAAATACAACTGGTCACACCAACAACAAATCCAAAGGCACTGTCTCAGTTCTAGAAATTTCTTATAATCTAGACTTTTTTTACCTGAAGAAAGTAGGAATTACAGGGACCTACACTGGAGACATGTTCCACAGACCTTATATAAGAAAAAAAGCAGTCTCTTTTCCTTACCCTGGAGAATGAGATGGATTTTTCTAAGAGGTTCAGCCTTGCTCAGCTTGCTATTCCAGTCAGTCTTGTTGACTTTGATGATATGACATTAAGTTAAAGCAAGAGTTCTGGAAAATCCTAGCTCACTTGTCATTTAAACAGGAAGAATCTCTTGTCCATATATAAACTGAAGTCTCTGACTGAGAACTAAACAAGCCTTTTTTGTTGTTTCGTTTCTATTTTACAAGACTTAAGGGGTTTGGATGGTCATTTAGCTGGAAGTGATATCTGTCACAAACAGACTGAGTCATTGGAGATTTAACATAAGCCAGGTTCATTTTATACCAATCCTCATCTTTGGTATTTCTGATAAGCTCCCACAACAACAGAACAATTACAAGACTTCAAAATAAATAATGCTTTGCTCAATTGGACCTTATTTTAGAAAGGATTCATGGCAATTCAATGATTGAAAGTAATTTGGCCTTTTCTCTCCTTCAGTAATTATTCTGACGTATTCCTTGTAGTTGAGCCAAACCATTTCATAGGTCAAGGAGACTATGAGATTTCTTGGGTCATCACATCCAGTTCCTTTTCTTTTGGAGTCACACATTTTTCACAAGCAGTTGTAGATGGAAAAGATATCAGGCTATCTGATTTCACAATAGATGAAGTGGAAGATAGGAAAGAAACAAACAGTTCTCAAAAAGAATTTGAGGAGTCTTGATAACCTTTTATATCACTGTATACATAAGTCACAGCTAAATGAAGGCTGTAATTAGATTACAGTATTTTTAAAATGATCCAGGCTTTGCATGAAATGCTGTATGGTGTGACTTTTTACTACCAATATAGCTTGACACTTTGCCCTAGCAGCTGAGGATTTACGTATCTTTTTTTTGACTCTGTGCTTTTTTCAGCACATGCAGACATGAACATTTAACTCTGAGGGCCTCTAAATTTATTACCTGGGAAACAGTTAAAGACTGGTAAGATGTTAACCTCTACCAAGAGCCAGATACTCAGGAAATATCATATTCTACTTATTACTCTGTTCATAAATGAGTTTGCTGTTTTAAGGTAGACAAACCACTTCTATTTATAGATCTGCCTGAAAATATATAGATGTATAAATTCAATTTTGAAAAGTCTGGAAGTCTTGCTTCAAATTAATCTCAAACTGTTGTTGGGAGTTGATAAAATCATCATATTCAAGGTGTGTGTGTGAGATAATGGCTCAATAAGGGAACATAACCCTTTTTATTTGCATAACAATGGCAAACAGGTATTTCTGTTATATTCAGTGATAAAGGTAAAGTTGTGGTGAACACATTTCAGCCCTTCTGAAGAGTTCCAAACCGTTCACTTCGACTGCCTGCTAGCCATTATTCATCACATGTGATGTGTGATCTAAGCCAACTGACTTCTCTTTTTTTCTGCTGTCCAAACAGATGCCCGAAACATCCTAAGCAGGAAAATGGAGAACAATAAATAACAAATCATGAACAACAGATATGTGTGTTAGAGCATGACTGCCTTTGTTCAAATTCAAATTCATGTATTCATACGGCACTCAAATATTCTCCCAAACCAGTACATCATGTGAGCATTCATGCTTGGCGAGCAAGGTATTTCATGAGGATTGAATGCAACAAATTTCAGAGGATTCACACCAGTGTTGTTAATATTGTTTGTTAGTATTTATCTGTCTTCAGGTTTGGAGATTCTTGTATGAGGAGCTATAAATATACACAAAGCGCAACACTGTTTTTCTTGGATATCTAAATCTTTTCTTCAGTTATAAAAAAGGCAATTGCATATCTACAAAAAACACTCAGTGAGGTGCTTTCTGGGTATTTGATGTTCCTTTTTAGTTTACACCTATCACAAAACGCACATGCTTAATCACTCCCTGCATGATCTGTAAATTGAAGAATTACAATAACTTCCTGCCCTTGGGGCAGGGAATAGATAGAATTTCATAAGCATGCATGGCAAAACCCATTCCCAGAATACAGATCCATGAGAGCATGATCCTCTATCCATTTTCTTCAAATCTAACTGAACTTTAATAAATAACAGGGATCTTGCAGATATTGTGCTAGAGCTCCAAGCCAAAGTCAAGAAACATTGCCAGCAAAAATACCCAGATTCAGGTTTTATGTTCCTCTCCTTTCCTGACATTCTAATGAATATTTCATGCATTTATTTTGACAATTAAAAAAAAAAAGTTAATAAACCACTGGCATTATCAGAATTACTTCTCCAAAGTTAGGGACATCTAGATAATAGAGCACCATGCAGACAAGCCAAGCTAGTACTGAAGCAGAACTTGAAGCTGTTTTTTCTTCACAACCAACCTAATGTGGCAGTATCATTTCTGGTATCAGCCTGAGCTCATTGTAAGTCTGTTTGAGCATCTTTTCTCTTGTGACCTATACGTCTAAGCACTAACAGCACAGCTAAGCATTTATTAGGATTTACAAACCCAGCCACCTAGACATCTAGCTTCCATGACCTTCACTCACCTTCTCAGATGACTCGGTAAATCCAGCTGAACATTACCTACAAATATGTATCTCATTCAATTTCATGTGATCCTAACTCAGCCTGATAGAAAATGTTTTGATAGAGCAGTTTTGCATCTACATACTCTAACCTGCCAGAAAGAGTAAATTTCTGACCCACAGATCAGTAAAGTCAAAATGCATCATTCGTGCTATTTTAACTTCCTGTAGTACAGATTATAACATACAGTTTATAACTTAAGTATAAAATATTTTTATAATATTTCTTTTTGCCATTTATTTACTGATGTATTTTATGAAGTTTCTACTTTTCCATTTTAAGAAGAACATAAAACTTGTTAGAAGAGAGCAGAAGAAAGCCAGCTTTCTGTTGTCTGGCAGGGACCAGTGGGACAGGCTTCAGAAGCCACAAAACATGGCAGAAGTGCGGGGAAACTTTCTCTGGGACATCCCCTCCACCGCCTGCAGCTAGTGCATGTAGGTTTCCAGACTTCCAGACTGTGAGTTGGAGAATCAGCACTTTATACACTTTGGTGCTTAAAAACACTTTGGGAAATCTCACCTCTTATGACTAAAGTTTTGAAAATATCTCAAGAATAAAACTACAATGACCTCGGGCCCTTCAATTAGTCCCCAAATAATTTATAATTTCCCATTGAAATTTATATACGTTCTTGAACTGACATCTTTATGTAGAACTGGGTAACGTGGTTAGTAATACTAATATTTTTTACAATATGCCTCTATAAAGCAGTTTATTTTACACAGTTACACTGTTTCATATAGATAATTCAGTATCACTGAAGCTAACCAAGTAAAGACGCCTGTTTCGTTGTTATAAATTGATCGTGCAGTAGATTCTGATAAGCCATCCCTTTTACTATAGCATGGAATTATTGAACACTCAATTTTCAAATAACTAAATAACACACTCAAATATATCTTCTATGTTAATGCTGATGTGAATTTTATATTGACTTTGACCCCAGAATAATTATTTATTTTAATCTTCCTACAAGCTGTCTATGTAGAATGGTTTATTGTTAAAGCAAACCATTCAAATGTACATTTATGACAGTATGCATGATTTCTTTTCTGCAACTGACCAAAAATATTAAAAGAATTTAAGATACAAATTTAACATAGCTAACAATTCACAGCTAATCAAATACAAATTAAGACATTAACTGCAATTTTAAAAATAGAAGAATGATTGCTGAATATTTGTGTCTTTCTGTACTGGTGATAACTATGAAACTCATTTTGTTGTATGTTGCTGCAAAAGGATTCCTGTGATAATGAGCTTGCATTTATGAATGTCTTTATTTCCACTGCTAAATGAAATTTTCAAAAAGCCCAATTACCTCAAGGTAAAAAGTGCCACAACAGAAGAAAGCAGGGGAAGGCTGGGAAACCCCCGATACTGTCGGGTGGTTGGTAAATACTTCTCTAAAAACAAACATGAACTTAAGATACGGTTTTTAAAGCATCAAAGCAATTAAGGAGGAAAACATGGAAATGAACGGAAGTTGAAAGTCATCCCACTGCTGCTGAAAATGTTATCCATCTTCTTCTGAGGGTGTTACAAAGGCAAATGACATAAGGGAAAGATTTTCAAAGACACAGAAGGACAAATAAGTGCCAAACACACATTAAAAGTTTTCGACTGTCTCAAATAAATCCACTAGAAACAAATATAGAGCCTTAATTTATGGTGAAATAGGAAGCAAATTTTTTCCTCCTAGCATTATGAATCACAGTGCTAAACCAAGGAGGAGAACAATTTAGATAACCCTATCACTCAGAGTAGGAAAAAAAAAATCAGGTTTTTTTGCATTGAACAAGTGAGTGATGATAACGAGAAAGGTATCAAAATGACAGTACAGAGACATTCATTGAGATAAACCTACCCGTAAGGAAGGCACCCACAACATGATGATGATGATTTTTCAGCAACTTCATGACATACAACTATTTGACATCCTTCATGAAGAAATTCCCCAGAGCAGCACTGAGCACTTAGCAGCACTGAGTACTTTGTCTTAATCCAACAAAGCACAAAAAAATACATGGAACAATGATTTTAAGCACATTCTTAAAGACGAGAAGGTACTGTTTCATTTGCTAGACAGTGGACAATTGTGCCTGTGCAGATTCTACTAAAGATGAACTTCAAATATTAATACCATTTCAATTTAACTTTTCTGCCTGACAGCAAAGTGCCTGGAATATGTAAGGGCATAGCCAAAGTATCACAGGCATGTCTAAGAACTTTTCATTCAAGCTCAAAATACTGGTTTGCTCTAGTTTATCTAAATGGCAACAACAGGATTTAAAATAAGTGATCTTAATCTTTCCCCCCCTCCCACCACAAATCTTGGGACAGGCTGCATTCCTGGAAGTGTGAAGAGCTGAATATGTGTTTAAGAAACATGAAACCCTTTCGAGCTCTCTAGAATACAGAACAGGAATTATACTGCAGTTTCATGCAAACATCTCGTTCACAGAAGCATGCTCTTCTTATAAGTAAAAGGCATACGCCAGCATGGCCCAGCTTGGTCATTCCATCACAAAGCTGCAGACCATCAGTTGCATGGGAGGATGGACACAATCCTGGCTTGAAGTGCTGCTCTGTATCTATAATGATCAGGTTACATATAGCTTTAAAACGCAAAGCCTGGGAGATTTCACCGAGCTCTGCAATTCCAATGCAAAAAAACCTCCAAAACCCCGAAACAAACAAACAAACAAAAAAGGCAATAAAAATATGGATAAAAATTTGAAATGTCTTCTTATTTCACTACTTTTTAACTTCAGAGATGCAGTAAAACCTGTTGTCAGCCAACTGATAATTCTAAGGTGATTTAATATCCTCAGATGAAAGCAGTCATATAAAAAGTAAGTGACAATAGATTGGTATTTGTTGTTTCCTGGCATACACACAACTTGTTCTCATTTATGTGGCAACAAACCAAAGAAATCTCAACACAGTTTATAGATGGGGAAGAAAGGAATCATTTCCTAAGTGCCATATATACAGGGAAGGATGTGTTAAACGAAAAGGATTGCAGCAGTTAAGACAGGGAGAGAGTACAAGTGTTTGAACAGCAGTGAGTAACTCATCATAGAAAAATACTGCATTGCATTTCCTCTGTGCATCAGAGCTGGCTCAAGTCTCCTCGTAAGACAGACAAAAACTCAATTTAGATGCTCCAAGCATGAAGGACCAGTTTTTCCAGTCCCAGGAGGGGAATGGAAGGAAAAAAGATGGAGAGGTGCAGTAGCAGGAGCTAGCTCTGAGGACCCCAGCTTGCTGTCCCTGTTCTTCTGCTTTGAGTGTAGGACTACTCTCACCAGTTAAAATCAGAGCTGAACACGCGCTATAAAACCAGAGAACAAATGAGCCCACAGCTATTGCTGGCCAGAATGTTTACTACCCCTGTTTCTGCCATGTCATTCTAAGGATTTCAACCTGACTATGCAAGCAGATAGTATTGCTCCTTTTATATGGCCATCTGCAATGCTGAACCTTTAGCCTAGCTGACCAGACATCTCATTAATCTTATTTGCCATTAAAGAAAATAAGATCATAAACAAGAATAGGGGCAGGTATCTGGAGAGCTTTTGAGGATTTATCACAAACCTCCCTGTGTTGAGAAAATATTTATATTTGAAGTTCTTCAGTATATACTGTGAAATTGCTATCAGAGGGCTTTTTCTAGGTATTTTGGGAGACACAAATATGGAACATTTTTTTTCCTCAGCAGTCTCTCCATTTTCCCCTCAATAACTTTTAAGGCTACTGGTTGATTTTAAACAAATTTGATTAAAGATAGTTATTTCAGAGAATTTAACCGAAGTTTCATGAATATCAGTGACCAGGTACAGGTTATAGAAGAAACAGTGAAATCTGTCTTGAGTGTTTACCCCAACTGATATGACAAGGATCCTTTGCTTAAAGTGATCCTTCAAGAGCTGAATGTATAGAGCGATTAATATTGCAGTATGAGCTTACTGCAGAAAATTGCCTGGCTAGCTACATCAATCTTTAGCCTTATAGCACGATCTCTTCAGAAAATTACCTAATTAGGTGCTCCCATCCTTAGTGGAAAGCCATACTGCACTATGTTAAAAAATAAAAATAAAAATAATTAAAAAAAAAAAAAAGGTGAGTTTGTGATAAAACAATGCCAGGCAGATGGAGAAAAATGATCACTACAACCGACTGCATATGAATCAAACCCTTGCTTTCATTACATTTCCCTATCTGCCACCAGGTCTACTTATTAATTTGCTCATCTGCTATGTCCTGACCTTTTCTCTGTAAGCTTTTTGAATTGGGAAATATCAAGTATAAATATGTACAATGCCACTGCATGGAAGTATAGCATGATCTTGCAGGCCTGCAAGAAATTCCCCAAAATAAATTTTAAAAATAAAGCCAAAATAAAACCAGTATGTAAGCCCAGGTAAGAGAGAAGGTGCTTAGAACTGATGCAGAATTTGAAGATTTTGCAGTATTCCTTCATCCTGAATCTGCCTGGATATTCAGAAGGCTAAAATATCTCCTTTACTTTGTAAATTGCATAACAAGTAACAGGAAGCAAAGTGACATTTAAGTAACTTAATTTATAAGTAATTTACTATTTTGATAATGCTAATGACATAATTAACCATTCCATATGATTTAGAGGAATTAAAATAATGGAATTATTCATTTACATGTGTAATTTTCAGTTAAGCAGCCAATAGATTCATATTTTACATAATTATTATACTCCAGATTAGCCCCTATCCCCAAATATTATTTCTGATTTTATAGCTGCAGGCATACATATTAGACTCGCTAAATGGAAATAAAATCAGAGTTTACAAAATTCTTTCTTAGCGACTATTTTGCTGAAGATATTTTCTGTTTTACCAGACAGATTCATTGACTTTTCAATCAGTCAAAACAGAATATTATATGCTTAATACTGGCCTATGTTTCATCTGAAGTCAACTGTAACATGTTCAGTGGAAGCAGAATTAAGGCACACTTTAGAAAAAAGAATAAATCTGTGCAGCTGATCTGTTCAGCTACAAAAATCAGCTCCTGAACGGGTGAAGAGGTGTTTTTGCAGATTGGGGCAAACCCCCATGGGATGTGTGGGAATCTAGGATGTGAATGCTGCTTTCAGTATTATGCTTGAACAGAACACACTTTGAATCAAACCTCTAAGGATGATCAGCTTTTCCCTGTTGATTCATACTGCTGGTGACCAGACCAACTGACTGATACAGCAAACAATTTTCAAAACACTGTAAAAATTGAGATAAGCCCAGCTTGTATCAGAAATAGTATGAGCAGCAGGACTAGGGAAGTGAGACTGCACCTAAAATACTGTGTTCAGTTTTGGGCTCCTCACTACAAGAAGGACATTATGTTGCTGGAGCATGTCCAGAGAAGGGCACTGGAGCTGGTGAAGGGTCTGGGACACAAGCCTTATTAGGAGAGGCTGAGGGAACTGGTGCTGTTTAGTCTGAAGAAGAGGAGGCTGAGGAGAGACCTTATCACTCTCTACAACTACTTCAAAGGACTTCAAAGGAGGTTGTAGTGAGATGGGTGTCAGTCTGTTCCCCCAAGGAAGAAGCGATAGGACGAGAGGAAATGGCCTCAAGTTATGCCAAGGGAAGATTAGATTGGATATTAGGAAAAATTTCTTCACGAAAAGGATTATCAAACATTGGAACAGGCTGCCCAGGGAAGTGGTTGAGCCACTGTCCATGGAGGTATTTAAAAGATGTGTAGATTGGCATTTAGGGACATGGTTTAGTGGTGGACTTGGCAGTTTTAGGTTAATGGTTGTACTCAATGATCTTAAAGATCTTTTCCAACCTAATTGATTCTATTATAATCTCCTTCAGAGAATACCAATGAGACAGAAACTAAGCAGTAGCCCCAACAGTGATACATTCCCTTCCTATACCATGTTGCCACAGGTCCTGAGCTATTAATTTTATAGGTATTTTATTAATTATGCTTTGTAAGGATTTTCCACTGTCTTTTTTTTTTATTATTTGTTTTCCAGATCTTGTTCCATAGGTCTCACACGTTGCCCCTGCCATTCTGCAACAAATGAAAATTCAGCGTGCAGGATATTTCATGAATTGCAAGAATAATAGCAATGAATTTCAAGAAATCAAAGATCTATTAAGATGTATATGGCTATAAATCCAAATTCCAAAACAGAGTAATTTCAGTCCAACAACTGGAAAGATGAATTTATATATGTACCAATTAGAGAAACAGATTGTTTCAAGTCAACAAAGAAGGCAGCTGCTATGCTCAGAGTTCCTTGGGAATCATATATATTTCATCAAAGATTATTTTTATATATTCAGTCTCTGAATCTGTGTTCTATTGTCCTCTGTAAACCTCCAGAACTGCGCAGAACATTATTAAAATCTAGGGTCAATGCTAATACATTCCATATTAAAAATTAAACACATACAATATAGGACAAGTACATCAAACCTCCAAGATTTTTCCAAAAGATTTTGTTATGAGAAATCCTGTTGAATTAGAAGAGCAAAAGGAGGAAGAAAGATTCATCTGTATCATGAAAAAATGGTTTCTGTTCTAATTCTATTGACAGGGAACTGCTTCAATATCTTGCTGATTATTACACAATAAAGGATAAACAGGGCTTAGCCTTGATACAGTTTTATCAGGGTCAGTCAGATTCATGTCCAGTTCCATGAGGTTTCAATATCAAGAGGGAGAAATCCACAATACTGGAAGGAAATGAACTTTTCAACAGAGACATTTTTGACAAATTATAATCACCCCAATCTAATAAAGCATTTAACAGGTGCTTAAGAACAAGCAGGTAAACATTCCTAGTCAAATCACAAGAACTACGCATCAGATCAACCTGAAAACAATAGTACTGTAATTTCAATGAGAGACCTAACCTACCTTAGTTCTTTGCTGGTACAGTTCTCTCCTAGGTTACAGTTTACATAGCTAGGCAAAATTTTCAGATTAAGTGATTAATTTTTTCTGCTCTGGAAAGAAACAACGGAGGTAAAACCATGTTGAGTTGCTTCGCATAAATCTAAGGCCCAAAATATTCCTATTCTGCTGGAAGGGAAGGAAAAAACCCAACGTATTTGTATTTGAAAGTATATTCCCCTTATTTCTTTATTGTCCTTTTTTCTTTTTTTCTTTACAGCATGTGCTTCTGAAGACCTTCACTGCTATTGAAGCTGGCAAGGTACAACCTGAACCCTTTTATAGATATTTAAAAGTATGAAATATGATTTCTTAACTGCATGATAAGCTTGAAAAATAACAAGTCAGTTCATTACTTTCTAGTACAGCTTTTCCACTAATCTTTACCTTTTAATTTTCTTTCGCACTATAGACCCTATTAAAAAGGGTAAATCTCAGTAAAGCCTGGTCGTACCAACTTTCAGTTTAACAATATGGCAAACAAAACTGCTATTCTCTACTATAAAGACAGCATTTATATTGACTAATGAAAAAAAATGGGCTATGTGCAACTAAAACCATGGCATAATAGCAGACACCAGAACTGGCTATACGCAAGGGTTTATATCCAAGGGTTTAGGACTTAATTCTTTCAAAGTGATGAAATTGTGACACAAATTATCTATATATAATTTACTGTTTCTGTAAAGCTAGAGCTTTAAGACCTCACCATACTCAGCAGCCAATTTTATATGTCTGTATTATAAGGAAGAATTATGGCTGGGGGGAAGAACAACTCAGCTATTTCAGCATGGCATTGTACACTCAAGATTTTCAGTGGTTACTCCCTTATGGAAGAGAATCCTCACTGCTTTAGAGGTTTTCTCATTGCATTCATTGGAAGAAAGACTGAACCATCACTAAACATCACATATTTAAGAGCTGCTGACTGCAGTAAGAACCAAGGCAAATATAACATATTCACTTCTTAATAGATTTTAATCTGAAATTAATCTCCTAATTATCTTCTGCAGCAGTGAACTCCTAAGTGCCATAGCTGCATTCTAGAAACTTTACACAAAATAGATATTTCTTATAAGAAGGAATTAAGATTCACAGGTCTGAGAGCCCAGATATAGTGTTTTGGCTTCTATTTCCATATAATTTACATTCTTCCTCTTGTTTCATGCTCTGTTCCTTTCTTGGATGGAAATATTTTCTTCTTACAATTTTTGTTCCCTTTTGCAAGAGAAAGACTGAGCTAAAACACAAGAGGATCATCAGCAATCGAATAACCCCTCTCTGCTGTAAACCCTAAAATATCAGACTCCATGAATTGATTTTCTTTCATTCTCTGCTGCAGGTGTAACTGTTAATGAAGTTGCCAGGCCTGTTGAGATTCTAAAGATTTATTTGTTATACTGAACATAATGTCAAGACAGAGAGTTATTGCTTGGTTTACTCTGACAGTTTTATTCATGAAGCAGTATACTGGAACTTATGGAAGCTTAGCTCACTCAATACATCATTCCTGCAACTTAGTTAAAAGCTTAATGCAAACTTAGTTTAAAGGAGAACAATTGCCTTCAACATGCAAATATTATATAAATAAATTGCCTTAAAACTTCTAAGTGAATTATTCTGTCATATAACCACTCTAAGGAAAGTTGTGGGCTGACTTCCTTATACTAGCCCTTAATCAATCCAAACCACATCAGTCAGTATTAGAAATGTCCCTTTAAATGTCCTACCCAGTTCAGTTTGTGTCCCTGTCCCCTCTCTTACTCATATTTGAGTTCAGCTGTGTCAAGGCAAATGTGGGACTCAAACTTGGTTCTGGGACATAAAAATCAGATTTGAGACAACACACCAGTTTCCTACCTCTGGCAGCAAATGAAACCTCTGAATATTGCTATTTGTACGGTACTAGTACTAAGATTCACTTGGCAAGAGAGGAACAACATGTGCAAGATGCTGTCTGTCCAGATTTAACTGTAGCTCAGTGCCAATGGCTCAGACTGGTTCTTTCATGGCACCCTGACAAGCAGGATTGCACATCCCAGCAAATGCCAGGCTTGGCTGTGAGCTATCACAATTTTAGGGAACAAATTAAATATGAACTGTTTATTGAGAGCTGTTACCCATCAACACATATGCATTACTTCGAGCCTGTTATCCACAGCCATTCCGAGTCACTTCATGAGTTCCAAGAACTGGAAGCTTCATTACTTATAATTTAATTTTAGGAAAGTTAAACAAATAATTGTTTTCAAATTCAGGTTTAAAAAAAAACCCAAAGCAACTAAACAAACAAACCCCCCAAAACCTTGAAATTTTAACAGTAAGAAATCAGTATGACTACTTTTCAGCTATGTGACATATGACACAGTTTAGAAAAACAATACTCTGCTCTGAAATCAGCAGGAGGAAAATTGTTGAGGCAAACAGGAGACTTTTTAGAAATTGAAAGCTCAAGCAGACTGTTTCCCAATCAAAAGCAACACAATTTAAAATTTTGAGAAAACACAAATAGATTCCTGAAATGAATACAAAACTGTTTCTAGGTGGTTATTTTTCTTTCTTGGAAGATCCTATATAGAAAGCAAGTTGTTCACTTCTGCACAGATTGATTTCTTTACGAAAAGAAGTCAGCAATTGGACTGAGTCTTGAAAGTGAAAAAAGGCCTTAAATCAAGTCCATTTGCTACAAGCACCTGACCAGAACAGACTTTGGGTGTTTGGTCTCCTCCTCTCACAGGTAAGTCTAGTGACACCTACTACATACCAAACAAGCTCTGTCTTAAAACCAGTTTGATTTCTTTTTTCCTCCTCAGCCCCCCAAGACAGTCAAGTAGTTCTACTTGAAAATATTTATCTGTGAATCTTGAAATACAAAAATTACAGCACAACCAACAAAACACTTGAGATTAATAATACACATTTGCCAGAACATAAATGTATGAAAGTCAACATTTATGATCCCACAAAGGGAAGATACATGGCAGTGCTGTGTGTGAGGAAGGCTTTTACGAGTTTGGGATTACTGCATTACTTGGGGAAGGAGAACTAAATTCCAATAAAATCCTTTACACTCTTCCACATTGCTGTGTGTTCTGTATACACTTTCTTTTGTAGAAAATAACATTTTAGAGTATTTTTAAAAGATCTATTGTTTTTTATACCTTTCTATTGTAAAGCAAAAAACTAGCTATAACAAGTCAAACACAGAAGGAAAAGATACAATTAGGAATCTATTTAGGATATAGAATGAGAAGACACTGAATAAAACCATTGTGCTACACTCTGTGTTTTCTGTGTTACTTACCCAAACATTCATTTGTTTAAAATAAGAGAAGACTTGATCCAACTACAAGATATTCCCTCTGCACACCTAGTCCTACCTGATCTTACACTAGAATTGGTTCAGTAAGAATGTGCTTTTCCAGTTCCCAGTAAGTGCATTTTGTTTAGTGCTCCCCCATTACTCTTTTGTTGTCATCTTCACTGAAGCTCAGCGTTATTCTCCCAATCCCAAATTATCAAATCACATTCATACTTTCTCTGTTTTGTGAACAACGCTTAAAATCCTTGTTCAAATTTTTTTTTGCTTCCTATGTTTCACTTCCAAAATAGTTTAAAATGTCTTAAAACAAAAAGTCATTTTAAGACCATATTCTTCCCTCTCCTTCCAAAGAAAGCACTTCCCCAAGAAAACCAAAATCCAACAAATGAAGAACAATTCTGGTCAAGCCAACTTGAGTGCTTTTGGGTTTCCTTTCCTTGTGTATTGGGTCTGGTTGAAATGGAGTTAATTTTCCCCATAGCAGCTCTCACAATGCTGTGCTTTGTACTGGTAGCTAGAAAGGTGTTGGTAACATATCACTGTTCTGGCTACTGCTGAGCAGTACTCCACAGCATCCAGGCTCTCCCCAACATCCCCCCTCACCAGAAGACTGGGGGTGGGCAAGATCTTGGGAGGGGACATAGACAGGAGAGCTGACCCAAACTGACCACAGGGATATTCGATACCACATGACATCTGCTCAGCAATAAAACCTCAGAGAAATGAGAGGGTGGGTGGGGCATTCATTATTACAACATTTGTCTACCAGAGCAACCCCTACACCTACTGAAGCCCTGCTTTGTGCGAAGTGGCTGGACATCACCTGCTGATGAGAAGCAGAGAATACATCGTCTTTTTTCCTTTGCCTCCATGTGCAGCTTTTGCTTGATTAAACTGCCTTTCTCTTGACCCTCACATTCTTTTCCATCTTATTTACAGCTCCCCTGCCTTACTGAGGAGGGGAGTGATAGAGCAGCTTGGTGGGCACCTGGTGTCCAGCCAAGGTCAACCCACCACACTTTCTTCCTTTGTTTAGTTACTGAACTGAATATTGCAACTAATCTTGGCCAGAGACAAAGTACAGTACACATTTATCACGATTCTACATATTATCTCAGAGATGTCACCTACAAACATATAACACATCATTTTCTGTAAAAGCTCTTCATTCAGCAGTCTCTAATGGCTGGATTTGTCATTTGACAGGCAAAGCTGGAGATACGACAAAAATAATTTTTTTTTTTTTTTTTCCTTTTAGGTGATGACACAAGTTTCTGTAGGATGTTCTTCTCTCAGCCAAACTCCATGCAATGACAGAGTTGTTCTACACATGTAAAACTGGCCTCCAACAATAACATTATTGCAACAATTCACACAATACCTCATATGTATCTCCTACGAAAGTGACCACTTTCATTAGACAATATAAAGAGGAGCTCAATAAAATACAGCAGAGTTCCACAAACGCAGGAGAAAAGACATGTTCTTGTTCAAGGTCATGGACCCTGTCTGAGCTGCTGTTAATTTAAAGCTACCCTTTTGAGATGCTTAAATTATCTGTGCCTTGTGGATTGGGACCATTGACAGCTGATGAGAAAATTACTTCTGTACTACCTCGGGGGAATTCCCACACCTATTAGACCTCAGTGGAAATGAGATAAGTTTGCTTTAAGCTCCTTCTGGGCTGTATGCCAGAGTTTGGCAGAGTGCATAAAAGAAACAGAGCTCCCAGGCCAGCAGTCACTTAGGCTTGGATTTGGTGTTTGACAAGGAATGCCTAAATGAGGCAAAGAGGAAAAAAAAGAAGTGCCTTGCTTTGATTAGATGAATCAGAGAGTACACTGTCTTTCAAAAGAGGTAATTTTACGAGACAAACATCTCCTTATTTCCAAACAAGAATTGATGAGCAAAAGGACAGGATGGAGTGTGCAAGCAAAGCTGAGTCAGTAAAGAATTCAAGGTTATCAATTTAGCAGCCAGATGTTACAAAATATTCTGTAAGATTATTATAGATCCTGATGTGTAATTTCTCAAATGCACATTACAGATTCATCATAAATAATAAACCAATACATAAATGCAGTTTATACCTTGGGGGATAATGCCACATTCTTTTTGCTTGCATGCCATTAGCTGTCATTTTAATTCCTAGCATTAGGATCTTCAAAATCCCTCAACTGACTTTACTAAAGCTCTACAGATACATTTTCTTTTCAGGTAAAGTTTCTATGTGGGTTTTGCTGTTTTTTTGGGGTTTTTGTGGGGTTTTTTTGGTTTTGTTTTTTGGTTGGTTTGTGTTTTTTTGTTTGGGGCTATTTTTGGGGGTTTTGTTTTTATCCTTAAATATATCTTTTATTAAAAAGCCACAAGAAGAAAGCAGTGGAAAAACACTACAGAAACTGTAAGGTCTTGGCTGATAGTCTCAGCTATCATCTGACTGTGGATTTTAAAATGGCAAACAAGCATACAAGTGAAAATAACTTGTCATTTCTCCTCTCACCCACCTCTGGGAAGTGGAATTGCCAGTAAAAAAAAATAAAAATAAAAAATCAAGGTAATTTGTTTTCACTTGGCAGCAGGAACTAAAAGTATATCAACGCTGCTGTCAGCAGTATCTTGGGTTCCCCCACAGCGATGTCTCTACCTGATCAAAGGGGACACTTGCAGAGCTATAGACAGAGAAAGTCAACCTCAGAGAGCAAATGGGCATTGCTCATACTTTCAGCAACAACAGATACTTCATATTTGATCTTAAACTTAGGAAAGGGATAAAGGTTTCCAGACACTGCAGGTGACATGCATCAAATGATCAGTAATTACTTTTTTTTTTCCCATTTGCCAACTGTAAACATACATGGGCAACAACTTTTTGTACAACATTTTTGTTTGTAAAAAACAGTGATAATTGTACTTGTGAAGCTGATAGTGCCCCAGATCAAAAATGTTCCTACATCCTTCTGATACATGGGAATTTCCACCTGTGAGACTTCTGTCATCAGATGTCAGGGCTGCAGAGAGTATGAAACAGAAAAGAGGTACTAAATAGTTCAGTTCTGTCATAATGGTCCACTGCTGTGTCTATATGTATACAACAATCATCTGCTGAGTTGTCTCCTTCCTGTTTCCCTCAACATTCACCTCTAAATTCTTAAGTACAAAGCAGAATCAGTATCAAAATGAGTCAAATTTAAACCTTAATCTCCTATGGCTCAACAAGAGGTGGAGAAAAGTACTTAATAGTATTAGGTCCCATTCTGCCCATGCTCAGTCAAGTTCTCAAAAACTACCATCTCTATGCTCATAGATCAGTGAAAGCCACATTGTAGCAATTCTTAAAGTGGTTCAAATTTCCAGAGTGTTAGGCATAGTCCATCTTTTCCATCTTGGGTGAACTACTCTGTTTGTTGGTATGTCTTTTACCTTTGACTCCCTCCCTGTTACTCCATCCCTCTGGCTTCATCAACATATTGCATGACAGGAAGTGATCATAGGATAATTCAGGTTATATGAACTCTCATCTGGTCTCTAATCCAACCTCCTGCTCAGGCAAGGTGAGCTACAAAGTCAGATCAGGTTACCCAGAGCTTTATACAGCCTGGTCATGAAAATATCAAAGAATGGAGATTTGCACAACCTATTCTGGCAATCCACTCACTGTCCTCATTGTGACAAAGTTTCTCCTATCCAGTCAGCAGCTCATGTAGCTGCAAGCATAATTCCCACTGCACCCTACTATCTTTTTGAAGCAGGTTCCTAGTTCTCCATGGCTGGTCATACACAGACTTCTATAGTCTCCCTTTAGAAATTAATGGAAAGTTTACATACAAGTTTTCTACTATAATATGCTTATTACCTGACGTGAATTAAATGTTCATACCTGTAAGAGTTAGCTAACTTTTCCACACAAATTGAAGTTTTTTTCACGGTTAAAGAAGGTAAATCTGATCCATGTTCTTGTGATATAACACTGCATCATTGTTTTATTAATCTCTGCATAAACTGTTTAGGAAATACATATTTTCTGCTTACAAGAAAACAAATACTGACGCTTCTCATTTATTCCCTTTCAGTATTCTTCCCAGAACGTACATAAATTTCCAAATAGCGCTATATTGTTTGGAGTAATTTTGAATATGTTTTGAAGTACACTAAAAAACAAATGAAGTCTTCACACTACTACAATGTATACAGCTGAACCAGCCTGTCAGAAAGCCAAATGAAAAGTCTCTGTATCCTTGCCTTCAATTCCAGGCCAACCTGGAAGTACATTAGGGTACTCTAAATTGTATCAACAGCCATCTCCTTTGGCATTACTTGCACTAGGAGCTCCAGGAGAAAAGATGTAAAGAACAATATTTTCTCATCCTGGTCACTTAGGATTTCTCCACTTTAAGACAATCCTCAGTTAGGAGTAGTAAAAGTGGAAAAATCCACCCACAAGACCTGCAAGAGTAGCTAGGCATAAAAAATGTGATGTCAGGCATTGCTTTAGTTGCTTATTATATATATGAGTGATGAAACAGAAAAAAATGAATCTCTGCAGAGAGCCTGCAGAACACATTAAAAATGTTATGTGAACATCCCTTTGCTTTATTCATATTCCTTTTTGTTTCCATTTTCCAAATACTCCAGTGAAAAAGCTTTCTTAGCACAAGTCTTTGTAAAGATTTAATATGCTACGATCAAATTGTAAATGAGGAATGGTACACTCAAATATGTGGTTCACATTGCTTTCAGTTATAAGTCATTTGAATAGAGGACAGGAAAGTTGCCACATGCCTTCTTTTAATGAATATTCATATTTTAGCATTTGTGAATGACTGAGAACTACTGACTTTAAAAGACAAATTGGAATGCCAACAAATAGTTGAGTAATGTATAAACTGGAGAACAGTGGATTGAAGAGAATTAGACAAACGGATACACTTCAACATGAAAAGCACAGCTATGTTTTTGAATGAGACAGGTAAAACCCCGCTTCCTTTATGTTGCACGTTGTTTAACGACTACCACCAAACCATCTAGGCTGGCCATCCTCAGCCCTATACCATTGAAACCTTTCCTTCACTTTCTTGCAAAGGGGCATATGTGTGTCCTGAAGTCTGTGTGTACGAGAACCTCAGGTTTCTTTCTCCATGATACTAAATAGAACAAAGGACTTACTTAAACCTATTTGTGGGAAGTGGTCATTTTCTGAACCTCAGCTTGATTGCATAGCAGCCAAAAGCTAGAAATAAATCACAGCCAGGTATACTGTGCTTTAACCCTGCCCATGGTCCCAAATAAATTAACCTGAAGTGAAAGAGTCCACAGAGCTTCTTGTCAGTGTAACTTGCATGAGAAATTCTTCCCTAGCCTCTAAAACTTGCTAAAAAAGCAAAATACTAATAGTATTTCATAAGCACAAGTTCAAGAGAGCGTGCTGTTTCTTGACTGTGAAAAAATTACTGTTTACCATAAGAGATTTCCCTACAGAGAAAGGCAGGCATGCGGAGAGCCATCAAGACCCATTGCTCACAGAGCTTAGGCAAGCAAAAATCTAACTTCTTTATGCTTAAATCTCATGCTCAAGTACAAGAAGGAAGGCAACTATCACTGAAAGTATCTCCAGGCCAAAGATACAGCAAGAGAAGAGTAAGAGCAGTTTCTGAAAGAGTGTCTGTGTGGTACTCACCATGCTCAGCTGTCTTGTGCAGCTGTCCAGGAACAGGGTGCATATCTGTAGCACAGCTACTGGGAGGAAGCCAGGGGAAGGTAGAGTAGAAGGAGAGGACTCAGAGGGCCCAAAACAGAGTTCTGATCTTAGGCACCCTTGAATTATTGGCTGTGTTGGAAATGAACATCTGGAAGCCAAGATGCTATAGTGAACCTGCAGGAAATTGTGTGTGCGCGCGCACACGTGGACATGTAAATAAAGCTTCCTCCTTGATTCATTGCTAATACATGCAAATGTCTTTCTTCATATATTTACTAAGTGCTATCAATATACAGTCTCAGATAGTCATGAATTGCAACTCATATCTAAATTTTTTTGTGGTTTGTTTTGGTTTTTTTGTCCCTTGAGCACTAGCGTTGGATTTTTCGTGTTGCTCTGTATGCTCCTAACGGGCCAAATTTTGAAATATTTTAATCAGGAAACAAATCTGCTATAATACATTAGAGCAAATCATTTACAACTAAGAGGCTGTTTTGACACCAGAAGAGTGATTGAGAGAGACAGAAATGAATTGCCACTTTAAATTTAGCCTTAATAAAAAAGAAAGCAAAGGAGAATGTTTGGTTTTGGGGGAAATCTCATTTCACTAGAGACTGAAGGCTTGACAGGGTCCAGAACCTTGGCTTGCCCCACAGAAAGGAATACGTCCAACAGAGCAGAGCTGTGCTTAGTGAACATGGGGCCTCTCCGAGTAGAAACCTAAGAGCCTGCATTGGCTTTCCTACAACAAGAGACTACAGCACTGTCTCTTGTTAGTTAATTCTGTCTGATACTGTTTATCTGGCTAAAACACATTGACATGGAACATTTTTCAATATAAGAAGATTTAGACTCCTATTTGTGACCACTGTCAGAGAGGATTCCTGTTGGAATTTGGCTGAGAGCAGGCAGGGAGAGAAGGCAGGCTGTGAGAATTGCCTACCATTAATAATGTGGTATATTTTCAGGTGTTGTCACTGAATGTCACTCTTGTCATATTCCCAGAAGAAGCCTCACTGTCTAACTGACACAAGCACAGGTGAGATTCCTAATAATATGCTCAGAAGGCTTAAGAAGGCTTTCCCACTCAGCTTCCTGGTCCTGCATCTGTTCCACAGAGACAAGTCTTTTGGTAGACCTCAGAAGTGTCGCATAAAATGGCTTGCATCTTTCATACTTTTAATGTAAGTTTTCCTTTACTTGCTGTGCCCCACTCAACTATCCCCACCCACTACTACTTCTATTTCAGGGAGCTGGTTTCTGACTAATTCTTCTTAAAGAGTATGGTATAACAGAGATCAGATGGTAAGAGACTTAAACACAAGGACCACAAGACTTGACAAACAGAGAATAGAGCCCTGAAGACTTATGTACTTAAGTTCAGTACAGAGTGCAGAGATGAAAGGCAGAAAATGCCCATCTCTCCCCCTTCTCCTTGCTGTCCTCCTCCTTCACCAGTCCACCTGTGTTTGTTTCTGTTCTATAAAACCACACTTGACAGTCTTTACCCTAGTGATGTTTTTCTTCTGGATAGGAAAAGGGGTGATAATTATGAATCCTGTTCCAGCCTCGCAGTTTACATATCTTGAACATCAATTCCCACAAACTCTACATCCTTCAATACAATGATGTGCATCCTATGTTTATTTTTTGATCTTGGTAAGTGGTATCAAACACACAAAATTTCTTCTGTCCCACCTTCTAACACTACTTACAAGCACTCAGATGTTATATAAGAACACAAGAAGCAATACTTTTGTTATGAGCCAAAATACTTTAAATTTTAAGTTTGTATTTGAACATGATCTTAAAAAGAAATAATCTACCTACTTCCCATGTTATTTTAATAAGTAAAAGAAGTTTGGGTTCTTAGACCTTCAGAATACAGGAGATTTATCAGGTAGTTGTCAGAAAACCCTAACCAACAGGTAAAGCAACAGTGGAACTATCATGAGGCTTAATTGACTCCTTGGGCTAAGACACTAATCTGTAGGGAAGTTAATGATGAAAACCTGTAGCAAGGCCTGAATTTCTTTTTGTGAGTCTAAAATGAAATGCCTACTGACATGACACTTGGCATCATTCTCTTCTTAAACCACTAATATCATATCAGTATGCACATACCAGACCAAATCCCAACAGAAGTCCTCAGTGGAACTGTGGATACTAATCAAAATTCCCATAAGTGAAGCTCACTCAGCATTTTCTTAATTCATACCCGGTCCTCAGAACATTCTGAAATTTAAATGCTTTAATCACAAGCTGCACTGCAGTTCTCTAATTAGCATGTGTTCATGGAATGTGCTGCAATGAGACACATCCTACAATGGCTCATAATGTGAGTGGGAAGGTAACAGACACATTTAGTAGCACAAATAATTTGATGGTAATGAGAAAGCCTCTGTCAGTGATATCACAAATTAAATTATCTGCTACTTCACTAGTAATGAGCAATAAATAAGAAAGCTACATAATTGTTTACAAATAAAACAGCACAAGATCAGCTTAAAGATATTGTCTTGGAGTCTCTTTGGCATAGCAGCATTCACTCCCTTAACCGATACCATTTGTTTGTAGGTAAACTGGATCTTCACCATTACCTTAATTAAGCTTTTAAATTTTAATTTCCTTTTTCAAAAGAGAGCATCTTGGGCTCTACACAGTGTATTTTCATTAACAATGCAGCAGTTTAAGGAGTCCTTTCAAGACAAGCAGAAAACAATAAAAAGAGCTCTATCAGATGATGGCCCTGTGGGGGGAGGGAGGGGCACTGTGCAACTCAAGTCTCTCAACAGTCACCATAAAACACAATAGATTTCCCAAAGGAAGCCAGTCACTAAGTGATTAAGCTGCAAGCTATGTTTTAAGGCCACATAGTTTATTTTAATTAAACTTCGAGTTTGTAGGCACATGTTAAAAACTGCAAATACTTGTATCAAGAGTTCTTTTCAGGTTTTTTGACATCTTAAGATTTAACTGAAATTAGACCCTGTAGTTTTTTGACTTTGAAAACAATTGAAGTGACTAGCAGAATATTTTCCTGAAATTAGCTAAAACAGAATAGGGTTATCAACTGTTGCAGCTCATTCAAAGAGATTCCAAGACCACTCTTGGCAGTTCAGTAATTAATCATACTAAGGGCAGATGCAATACCCTTACTTGGCACTTGCTAGAACTGCAAATTCAAAAAGATCCAAGACAATGAGTGATCCAAATAGTTCAATGAATTTCTAAAAACTTTTATAAAGTATAATGAATCTTTGGTCTCAATCAAGATCGTAAAATACAGAAATATATCAGCCTGGTTTTGGTTCCCCCCCCACCCCATACCTTTCATGTGATTCTGGATGATCACTTAAGTGCAGAAGGTATAATATCCCATGAGTCATGACTGGGAGATAAAGATGAACCAGCAGCAACAGAGCTTAAAATGCCACAGTTCACACAATACAACACAACACTGATGCACTTTGAACAACTGCAGATAAGGTTTGTATCTATCATGTGCTGGTGATTCAGTTTATGCACTTAATGTATTATGCAGTCTTTTGCAGTTAACTTGCTATAACCATGCATGTAAATACAAAACAATTAGTCCAGCAATCTTTTGGCAAGTAGATAATACAAAAACACTGCTAGTGATCTGCCAATCCTCTATTAAGTCAAGTGATGTTAGAATAAAGATACCAAATAATGCAGGTCTGAGCAGTTTCAGTCAACAAGGTAAGCCTAATGATGACAGCAGACCGAAGAGTAGCAGGGCATACTCCTCAGTTAGGGTTTTCAAGTTTTACTGGAGAAATAATGTTTTAGCAGCCTTAGTCACCTGGAGCATAAAAATAGATACTTATAAATGTATCCAGTCAGAGCAAGCACACTGCCATTACATGTTTTAACAAGGTGAAAACTCAATAAATTAGGAAACCAACTAACACACAGTGCACAATGCTATCTCAGATAAAAAGAAAAAGGTAATGACCTTAGTAGACATCAGTAACTTCACCCAATGGTGCTGGACAAAGCTGTTTGGCCGTAATTTAGGGAAGGTTAGTGCTCTGTTAGATGCACTAGAGTTTAAATAGTACAGTTCTTACAAATATTCCATATTCTAGTCCCCAGTTTATACTACAGATACAGATTTATGAAGTCCCCTCATCCAAAGATATGGCCTTAATTTTGCAGCTTTTACTTTTAAGTGTAATCTCATTCCTTTTATATAATCTGACATAGCAAGGTAAATGTATGCTGATTATCTATGATCATGTACCTATTTACAGAAGCAGACAGGCCACAGGATACAAATACAATTTCTTCCATAGCTGCCCACCTCCTCCTCCTCCACACATGCAATTTACAGCCATTATTATTTCCCTTGAAAGTGATCTAATAAGGCAAAACATCCATGATGTTTGTGACTCACTGTTACTTAAATACCGGCTAGTAAAATGAGTTCACACCAGTACTATTTCTTTTCAAACAGTTATAATTTGCAAAAAACCTTTAACAGCCACGCAGTTACACGGGCACAGAGTCTGTAACTTCCTTTTAACATTTCTTCAGTAAACCAGCAAAATGTAAAACCCTGCTGCTACACTGAAGAATGGTTAAGTATAGAGCAAGAACAAGCAATTATGCTTTCAAGGCTGTGCAAGGTCCCCTTGTGCGCACTGATTGCTACAGCCTGTCATCTCCTGTTGATATGAGTGACTCTAAAAGGAAAAAAAAAAATCATGCAAACGAGCTACAATGCACAGGTTTTTACCCAATAGGTTACAATATTCTATTTAAACTGGGATGGACCATGACATTGACAACACGTTTGCATCCGTTAATGTCCACACATCTTATTGGTAATTTAATGTGTTTGAAAATCTCAGGAAACTGTGCATTCACAATAGTTGACTATCAAGTACAGGCCAAGCCACTTGATTTCTAAGAAACTTCTTTATATTTTTTAAAAAGCTTTCATTTCATTTTTTTAATCACAGCCTGACACTTACAACAAACCACTGTAATTTAGCCTATTACCATGAGGAAGACTTCAATATTTTACAATGTTTCAGATTACTTGATTGCAATATACAAAACAGATAGTAAGTTTAGCCTTAAATGTTAAAGGGCAGATGACTGCCTTCCCTAAGACTCTCTATGGACTTCAGATTTTTGTTTTCATAGCTCCAGTACAGGCTAAACTCAAGATTAGTCCTTGATTCTTTTAGACATACCTAAACAGAAAGCTATGCTCCCCTTGTGTCCCCAGTGATCGACTGAAGGATTTCTTACCAAGTCAATTAGCAACATAAATTCCACCCAGATGAATGTATTTAAGTGTATGGTGAGATTGTTAACCTTATTATGCCACCCTGACTTATTTTCAAGCTTCCCACTAATTTGTTGCTAATAGATACAGGTGCCAGAATTATTGTCTACAAAGGCTTTTCCCTATAATGGAAATAATTTGTACTGCCATCATTTATCATTCATGTTTCTAAGGTGCCTCTTATGCTGACACGTGGAAGACATTACATTTTGTACCTCCACAGAGGGAAGTGCCAGTGCTTCTGCTTGTCTGCCTGTTCCCATTTGTGTACTTGCAGCCAGCCAGGTCAAGCTGGCTCACTTCAGAGCCCTGTTGATTAGATTATATCTTGTGACACAGTAGAGGATCCTGAATTTTGCAAAACTGTAGTTCAGCTATAGGTCTCATGGCCTCCTTCCGAGGAAATTCTCCTTCCTCCACACTCACTTGCCAGTGCTATGTTTAAACTCAGAATTTACACCCAGTGTGAAAGGCCCTGGTGTGCAGCCTTGCCTGGAAGAACCTGATAGCTGGTGGCTTTATGCCACAGGGAGACTGATGAGTATATAGACCTTGAATGATATAGCTTCGAGTGCCAGCAGAGAGTTGCACAACTGAAGCACTCTTGGAGCCTGCTCTCTCTGAAGGCAGCGCAAAGAAGTACCTTGCAGAGTCCTGCTATTGAAGGCTGCTTTCCTTTGTCACAGGATGAAGTTTCCAAAAATTCTCCCCTATCTAAGGCACTCTCCCAGGGTAGCGCTTTACCGTGCTCTCTCTGCTCAAAGCACAATCCAATACTAACTCATTAAGACCGGACACTTAATGTAGCCTTGTGACTCACTATAACCCACTTTAATTAATTTGTTATTTTCACATCCTTGATGGTTTTGGTACAAGCAGACAGTATTCTCTGGATACATTCATTTCCTCAAGTCTTGCCACACGTCTGTTAGATACTTCTCTGTGTTACTAATGAGTCTAAACAACACCTTGAGGCAAATCTTGATTAGCATGTTAATTAGGAAATTCCTAGCAGGCACTTTGGGTGATAGTTTACTCCCAAACACCAAGAGTAAAACATGTTCAGATTGAGACATCAGGTTGAATTATAAAGATGGACACACTGGAAATGCTTGTCAAACAAATCAATCTCTTCTAATTCCCAGTCCCCTTCCCCAACTTCTGCAGTGCAAGCCCCTAAGACCCAAATTCTTGCACAAAACTAGCCAGGCACTGATTTCTCAAGCAGCCTCCTGTGACTTTGTTGGTCTTTCTCTTCCTTTTCTTTACTGGACACACAAACATAGATATGGGACTGAGAGCTATGGAAAGAAAGCCTAGTCCACTGCTCTGAGCATCTCCTTACTAGCTGAGATCTGATCCAGTGTGCATCTCACAGAAGGCTCTGGGAAAATTTCCAATGATTATTGCAGGTTTTGAGTTAAGTATAAAAGGTCAGATTATGAAAAACAGCCTGCTCTTCTCCTGTACAAGACAATATCTTGTCTGCATGCAACTCCCAGCTGATGCAAAGCATGTGCCATCCACCTGCACCACTCTAGTGACATATCTGACAGTGAAAGATACCAGGAACAAATCAGAACAAAGTACTGACCTCCCAGTATTGGTTTAAATGAGCAAGGTAACCAGATATGACCTCTCACACACCAATATTCCTCTCTTATCCTTAATCCTTCTTCTTCCAAAATAAACATAGGGCCAAAAATGAATCCAGGCCCATACTGATTTAAGTACTCTTTATTTAGCCTTAAAAAGAAAAAAACACCTTTACTACTTCTCACATTGCTGTTGTGGAGCTAAAGTTCATTCTGCACATATCCACTACAAAAGCAACAGTGATGAAACACAGCTGCAATAAGAACTAGGCTCCAGCTGAGTGAAGAATTCTAATTTTTTATTGTACATGGGTTAGCAAGGAAGGGAAGACGCCCGTCATTGGTCTCAGCTGAATTATTTTGATTTTCAATAAGATTTTTTTAATATGGATGAATTCTCAAAGCGTTCCAGTTCTCTCACATAATTTCCCACTGAGCAGAACTTTAATCTGGTATTAGTCTCAGTACTTTCCATGGGGTTACATGAAGTACAAGGACTTTTACAGATAAGTACACATTGAGATGAGGCAAAATCTGAGTGATACTATCCCAGGTGTCTGCCCTAATTCATAGAGGAAAGTTTCTACCCTGGAAACAACGCCATGTTTGTCAATGCTGTATTACCCAAATATTTAAACTAATGCTGGATGTTGTTTATGTAACATACTGGACCGTGAACTGTGGCAGATGAAAAGAGAAACAGCACCCATCCTACCATTTCCAATCCAAGGACAATAATCCCCAGTAGGTGGTAACTCTCCAAACATTACCGATAGCTAAGTTTACTCACCAGAGCTCCAGCTCCAGGACACTACTCACCACCAGTTTACAAGGGGAGATAAATCTCATTTATCCTTAACCATCTGGAGTATGGACAGCTCCTGCAAACCAGTGGCCCTTCTTTGTCTCCATCCCCCTTTACAAAAGACAGTTTGGATGGCCAGCTTTGACTAGACAGGTAATGTTTAGAAGGCTAACATTAAGCAAGATCTTACCTTTGGTGTTCCAGAATCTAGCTGGTTTTAGCAGAGAAGGGATGAAATCAATAAAACCTGAGGTATTCTCTCAAGGTTCAGAACCATTATTTTCACTGCCTGCCTTTTGATGACTTTTCCTTTCACTAACCTCAACGTGGATTAGGTCAGCTTCAACACAAAATTAACTGTGTCAACTTTAACTCACCATTGTGTAAGACAGAATCACATTCAGGCCTAGAAATCTCTTGCAGTAAAATGCTGCCACAAAAGGGTATTCTTTGCTGGTGTCTAGCTCAGTCAATAATTTATTCTAGTGGCAATAAGTTATTTGGCACAAAGATAGGGGGACACATACAGACGCAGAAGATTTGTGTCCAGACAAGTGAGGTTATTAAAAAGCAAGAAAAGAAATGCTAATTTTCTGTCTGAAGGTTTGAGATGGGATCAGGCGAGCTACTGGTTTTGTCACCAATTCAAGTCTCCTAGTAAGTAAAAGCACTGGGTAAGACCATTCATAAGATTTGGACTCTTCTTGTTTATGTTACTCATGGTTGAAGAAGGCTGAAAAGGTCACATTCTGGAGGCTTATTCATAAGTTTGGGGACTTGATACTTTGATGGAAAAATAAAAGACATCAATAAGAGAGGCACAATAAGGCAACAAAGGTGGGAGAGAGGGAGAGAAATAAATGAGCAGATATTTCACACTAGCCAAGACAAAATGGAGAGGAAAGAATATGGAGTAATGAAAAAATAAGTTCCATAACAGCTGCTTTGCCACGAGTGAGCTATTAAGAAAAGTACAGGTGAAAAGATGGAAAAGTTGGTCCTTAAGTATACAGCAGAGTTCTCAGCATCACAGAGAGATGTACTACAAACTAAACACAGGGCATTCAAATAAGTTAGAGGAAGAACTGGATTTAAGGAACTGTAGTACTACTGCTCATTACATGTAGGTGTGGTATCCCTTACATAGATGCAATAAGGTATTGATATAGAGAGACAAAGTTTATAGGAAGTTTGGAAGTCTGGGGGGAAAAAACCACAAACAAACAAACAAAGAAAAATGCAATAGCTCCACTTCCATTAGATTAAGAGAAAGAGGAAGGAAACAGAATTATAAATACATCTACATTAGTTATTTTTCTCTTTGAAAGGAAGATTTAATTACTTTTTAAAGAGTGAAAAATGTATTATGCACAATTTATTTATGAAACAGAAAGTACTGCTGGGCAGGTTTATGTAATAAATACCTATACGTTCTTGATTTTAGAATAATGATAAATATATGCAATATTTGAGATGGTGCTGTTCTGCATATTAAGGTATTTACAATTACTGTTTGCCTGTAGACTTTTATAAAGCAAGAAAAAATAAAACAGTGGAAATACAAACCATCAGTATTATTGACTTTTTAGTAGAAAGGCATTTGCATACTGCTCCTGAGCCTTACCCCATATTAAAACCAAAGTGCTTTAATGCAGATGCAGAAGAAAAGTATGTTTTGTGGAGGTAAAAACTGGAGAATTAATGTGGCTTTCCTACATATCCATTGAAAAGTAACTTGAGGGGATATAGATAAGCATAGAATATAGGCATTGGATCTGTATACTAATATAAATTTGAAATAAAATCACATAATTTGAAATCCTAATTAATTTTAGAATGCATCTGGAAGAACTGAAGTGTAACAGTAATATAATTTTCAATGTCAAGGATTCTTTCATTAGTCGTTCAAAGTATTTCACAAAAAAATCATTTTTCCTCCCTCAGCAGCTCCCCAGATTTCCAGGTTTTCCTTATTTTTCCCCAGGGGAAAGACTAAAACAACAAAAGGACAAACACTTTCTCCTCTACCACCCAACAGACCTGATAAATGATAAAATGAGAAATATGGGGTTTGCCCTTAAAGTTTTTTGGTGTTTTCTTGATCTCAGATCTCTTTATGAAATGTGAGTAATGGGAAACCTAAAATTTCACCCATGATATTCATTCATTTATATGTTGCAATTCTTTAAAAAGTGGGTTTTTTTAAGTTATGCTTCATGTGCTCTTTGTAAGAGCAACCTACTAGTGTCAAACTGTAATAGCATCAAGTTAGGTGATGTGAGCATTCAGGCCCTGGAGCCAAGTGTTTTTACATTACAGCAAAAATGCATGTGTAGAACGAATCATTCAATCCCAATGCACAATTGCATCGTCCCAGTTGGTAATCATGGTTTTAACTGTTTTACTAAGGAGAGAAAGGCAAGATAAATTCCTTGCTATGAATGACCCAGAGTCACAAAGTATTTAGGTGACTACATCCCTTTTCATGAGACACAGGTTTCTAATGTGTTTGTCAATGTGAAACAGCATGAGGTGGCTGTCTGGATATTGGTTTCATTTCCCAGAACACATACAGTATATATTGGTTTCAGAAGTGACTTGAGTCTAACCCAAAACCCATTGAAACACGTAGAAAGTCTCCTACTAGCTTCAATAGGCTTTGGTAAAGGATAGCATTGCCTCCAGCCTGATTTCCTGTTGAGAATGTTGTGAAATATCCAGCAGTTTACAATTCCTGAAGATTTCACCTTGTTTCAGTATTAGAATTACAAACATAGAAACATGTGGATGAGAACGCTGCCATCACCCACTCACATTATTCCTTACATTTTAAGAGTCCTAGAAGCAGTCTCATTTCACCAACAAGGTTAATAAATACCTGTGTTCCACAAATTTCATACTTAAAACATGCAAGTGGATGAATTATGGTAGTACTTTACACATAAGGCAGCATAGAGCTGCAGCATGTTTAGACACAGCATCCTCATTTGCTTTTAATTAGCAGAGGGAGAAGGGAAAAATCCTGATTCCTTGACAGCATTAGATTATGCATGAAGACAGTCACAACATGTATTTACCAAATTATATTTTAATTTACAACCAGTAACTTGCAGTCATTCGAATATACCTCTAATTAGTATACAATATCAAGTAACTGTCTTTCAGCATGAGTAATACTGTGTTATTGCGATGGAATATCTCACTAAAAATGTTGAGGCTGGATTAGAAAATGCAGACTTACTTAAAAGTTTAGGAAGGTGCTTGTTCTAACTAAACAGTGCCCAGTGCATAGACAGCCTTGCTGAAATTCTGAATAAAGAATATTCTTTAATTATCACTATAGCCATTAGTACTCCTATATAATGAAATATTGGTAATGTCTTTGCTTTGTTCTACAGATAATTTAAGAATTATCCTTTATGTTGGTGCAAGCCAACTACAAAAGCCTACTGAAGTTCTCTTACTTGTTGGCATATATGTTCTCGGTTCTGTTCTCTATAATTACTATGCTTCTAGCATACACTTGAATACACTAGAGACAAGAATAGAAAACATAAAATATTTAATACTAAACCTTCAAGGTGAGTACACACACACACGGATACACATAAATCCCCTACTTCTTATTAAAAACCTGTACCTACATTGTTATTTTACACTGAGCACCCTACAGAAGAACCTTTCCTTATATCTTTGCAATGCTACAGGGACCATAAGCCAAAAAACTCTCAAAACAAACAAACATTAAAGATACTTTCCAATTTCAAACTTACCCAGAGCAGATGGAGCAGAAAATCATACTTCCCATGT
This sequence comes from Podargus strigoides, assembly GCA_028020825.1. Taxonomy (NCBI): domain Eukaryota; kingdom Metazoa; phylum Chordata; class Aves; order Caprimulgiformes; family Podargidae; genus Podargus; species Podargus strigoides. The sequence continues at coordinate 13,900,720 of CM051631.1, forward strand.
GGGGGTCTCTTGCCTGTAATTGAAAGGTAGCACAATATTCTAGCAATCTTCAGATAGCATTTGTTTCTCAGGATATTGTAAGCCACTAACACTGATTAAGAAGCCCTCAACTATGTATAATCTATGCCAAGGCTGACACAAAACCAGCTGCCTATTCAGAGCCAAAAATGGTGGGTTTGAGGCCCTGGTGTTTGTTCTGCCCAGCAGATACTGAATGAACAGCTATTAATTACAGCACATATTTATTCCAGTGTTCTTCTGAGTTGGAATACAATTCAGTCCATTTCTCTTTGCACAGAACAAAAAGGTTTTTAATAGACTAGAGGGAAAGATACAGCAAGAAAATGTAATTTACTTATCGTTCTCCTATTCCTGCACCTCTATTTGAGAAAACTTTCTCCAGGGAAAAAATGCGTAGAGTGCCTGTATTCCAGCAGTTCCACGATGGACTCCTCTAGTCTTACAAACATTGAACTACAAAGAAGCTGTTCTATTAAAATACCTACAAAAATTACAGGACTTTGAAATGTCTCTTTTTTTTTTTAATATTCTGCTCCTTAATTTTCCTTCTAGTCTGCCCCTTTCCCATTTGAGATTTGACATTTATATTTAAACTCAAGCCAGAATAGGAGAAAAAAATTACTCAGTATCTTTCCAGAAGGAACTCAAATACCATGATTTTGTGACAGAGTTAGGGTTTTGTTGCTGTTCAGCTTTTTTCCACCAGCATATTCCTTTTCATTTGAAAAAGCAACCACCCACAAGATACCCCAATGTGAACACTCAAACATCACCAAACCCCTAAAATTCAAATGTTTCTTTCCTCTATATTGCTTTGGATGTTACATGAGTGTATATTTAATCTGATTCCAAACCACAAAACTCCATTTATTTCAGTGTTTTCAAACTTCTTTTGCTATAACTAAAGCCATGCTCTGCTTCTTTATCTTGAAAAGAGACTCTTCCTCTCAGCCAGAGTTCAAATTCCCTATCTCCAGCTGTCACTCAAGCGACTGCACTCTAAAACTTATGACTCCTGTCATTCAAGCAATCTGGGGGGCAGAACATCCTTGATACTGCTGCCTTGACCCTGGTAAAGCCAGCAGCAGTGTTTCTCAGCACAACAGATTAACCTGCTACCCATGCTCCCTTCTGCCTCTGGCTGCATCTGACTTCTCGTCTCCACTACAAAATAAGTGAATCTGTAGTCACTGCAAAACTGTGTCAGTCAGCTGCTGCCCCTCTCCCAGAAAGCAAAGTGGTTTAGATCTGGGTTCATTTTTATCTGAATTACTGAAGTCAAAGGGGACAAGCCTGGATATCCAACATCATTCCTACTTAGGCATTCATTGCAGTAAGCTCAGCTTCCTGATCAACCACCTTGGCACTCCTGGGGAATGAAGTTATCACAGTCTATGCTGAGAGTACAGTGACAATCACTCCCACGCTGTGAAGTATGGGTGCTTCTGGGTAGTAAATTGGGATGATCTTCTCAAGTTATCAGCAATATTGTAATGAAAATGTCAATAAATCTATTTTCTAAGTTACAGCTGTCTTAAGCAGCAGGGAAGTGGTGGTAGAGAAAAAGCTAATTAAGCAAGTATCGGAGGCATCTTTTACTGCCTCCCACATTAATGCTTCATTAAGGAACTGAAACTGCTCTTATACTGGAATGATAACAGAATGCACATCTTCAGGAGACCATAAATGATCATATGAAGTGTAGGACAATACAAAATAAGCTATAGCCTCAAATGTAGAGGATTTTTTTTTTTTTTAAATCACAGACCATCCAGAGGCAAGACAAATGGACCAAGAGACACATGCAAATAACAGTTTTGGTTCCTTATGATTTTCACATGCAGAAGCTGATGGGATACATATGCTTGACATCTTACCAACGTTTTTCATTTTGTCCTGTAACAAATCTTTGATAAATAGTAGTCAAAGTAGCAATGTTTTCACAAAAGTTGACTTGGTTTTCATGGTACCATGAGAGCTTTCCATAAAAATGAAACTTGAGCAAGACATGGTTGGTCTATACCAGCCCAGGAGGCCTACCTCATAAAACTGTTCTCCTTTGCATCTGTCAGACTGGAGAGACCTGTGTGCCACTTGTTCACAGTGCACTAAACATTTATAATTTTTCGTGACAAGGTGACTGCTTCAAGTATAGAGGCTAACGCTGCTGGATAGGATAGACTACATAGATCTCTGTTAGATAGACAGCTTAAGCCTATCATCAGATTCTGTGCTTTTTTACACAAGGAGTAAGAAAATACTTTCAGGCTTGAAACACACTTGATGTGAAGCTCCAAGAACTTTCAAATCATAATTGTCTTCCGTGGGTTTTGTGAAAACATGCAGATCAACGCTACCCTACATAGATATATTTCTTGCAAATTCTTGATCAAAACTGAATCCACAGGTTTCACACTTAAAATTCCCCATGCTGAATATTTCATTTTTTAAATTCTTTACCATGAAAAAAACCCAGACTAATCTTTCAACTGTTACCTAAATAATTTGATTAGATTCTGAAAGTCAGGAAATTCTCATATAAAGCACCAAAACACCACAGTAAATAAATAAATAAATAAATCTGCGTATTCCATAGGGAGCAGGTAACAAAGATTGTGAAGGCTAAATTTTTGATGCCCTGGCATTTTTCATATTCATTAAAAATAATATAGGCATGTGCTTGCTATACCCCACACCACGACAACATAACAGCATGCATGATCTTCTAGCAGCAAGATTAACATTCAAAACACAAGACTGACACAAGACTAGCATCTGAAATATCTCAGAACAAAAATGAAAGTCCTGATCAACCCTGTTAATATAGGATAGATAAATGCTAAGCTGTCCTGCCATTTTTTCACATGTAGTTCCTATTTCCTTCCTCTCAGAAGGGAATGGGTTCCAGTCCAATATCACAACAGTATATTTTTATACATTTGGTAAACATATGTGAATGTTAGGATCTCTGCAACAAAGAAGGAAAAATACTGAAATGAGTGACAGGTCTCTACCCACGAACACATGCTATGTTCAGGGGTACTTAATGCAGGAAAGGGGGCTGCCAAGTCCAGAAACTCTGTAATCAGCGTTTGGCACCTTCTACAGTACAAGGATGAGATCTGTCTGCAGAGACAGCTGCCATTGAGTCCTTCCTATGTTCCAGAGGAGGGGATATCATCAGGACAGATCTTTCCGTCGATACATTTCAGGCTAGAGGACGTGGCCTGAAAGCTTTTACTAAATGCAAATGTAAAGCGCAGAAGCTTGGATTATACTGGCATGGATGTCAATAAAAACATCAGCAAAAAAGCCCATTTGTTTTCTCCTTTGATTATAAGGTACATGTTCAGCTTTCATCTTTTACGCTCTTAATGTCTGAACTAACCACCAAGCTAACCATCATTATTCAACATTTACACACTGAGTAAATTTGCCAGTGTAAAGGCTCTCAGTTCCACCCTTTCAGGCTAGTTGCACATTTGGCAGAAAAGGCTGAGCAGATCATGCAGTGCATACTGTGCTGGTGATGAGGCTACGTGCTCCTCAACAAAGCAACTGGAAAGTTCTTATATAAAAGTGTACTTTCCATTATTTTATATACTAGGCAGTACTTCTATTGTTTTTTGTCCAAATTACAGCTGGGCAAAATGAACTGGGCTCATGTACTGAGAATATTTATGTTCCTGTTTCACTCTGCTACCCTGTACAATAAACATATGGCAAAATTGGGTATGCATGTTCACACATGGAGAAGCAGCATCGAAACTCCTTTCAAACTCTAGTAGGGGGGACTTTCTACATACAGGTCACAGACATTAATGGGTAGATAGTCCTACAATGTAGCCTTTCCTAATGATAATAAAATTGGCATTACTGCATTTTGTTTCTATGAAGAGAACATATATGAAATCTGCATGTTCAAGATGGCTTTCCTGTGCCTGTAATATTAAGAGCATTTGAGAACATAAATAAGAAACTGTTTTCTGAATTAATAACGCCCACTCCCTATGGCATTACATGACAGAGAAACAGGTTCTTAAACTTCCTGACTGTGAACGATTCACTTACAACACTGCAAAGCCAAATCACTTTCCAGCCAACACGCCACAGCATCATTGCTTGAGGAACTGAAACCAGCAGGAACACTGCAAGGACAGAGAGGGTAGCAGCCTCATCCCGTCTAAGCACAGCTCTCCTGCAGGCAGGGAGATGGATATCACTTTTGTTCTGCTCTCTGTGAAAACAAATTAGTGCTCTCCGGAGCTGAACTTGCTAGACAAGGGAAGACTACTTGCTAAATGACACACAGGAGCTGAATCACTTGCTGATGCCAGGTGGTGCAGAAGCTTGGCTGAAGAAAGTTCCAAAACTCTGCTCTAATTCATTACGACATAAACTAAACAAACTTCCAGTATAGCCAAAGCTCTGACCTGACAGCTCAGAAAGACAAAATAAAACCAGTCCCTCTATTCATGTCCTCACCAGGCAAACCTTCTCTGGGCCTGCTCTTAGACTGAGCAGCTTTCAGTGCCACCTCTGGAGACAAGCCCTTGGTGAGATATCACAGGATCTCTGTGAAAGATCTCTTTCCTTCCCACCCTCAGGAACCAGGCAGCATGTCTGCTTCTGACTTCCTCAACAGTATCCTAGTTTGCCCTTCTGATAGGGGGTCCGTGCTGAGTGGATGAGTCCCACACAATCTGTGCTTATGCACCAAAGTATTTTCTATGTGGGATGCATGTTTGGGGAAGACAACATCTTGAAGATACAGACTGAACCAGAGCTGGATAAGCCCAGGTGAGGCACACAGACAATCCTTCCTCTGCTATCTTCTGCCTTAAAAACCAATCGACCAACTAAATGAACAAACAGAAAAAACTCTAGCACTGGAAACAAACAGAATGGGTAGTATCTGCCAGATCCACTTAAATCAATACTAATGGCCATCAGGACCTTGAGTTTTTTGGTGCTCTGTATTCTGTCTGGGCTCTTCTCTTGCCAGCACAGTAAGTTTAATTGGCACACTATTGCATGCCAGGGGGCATGCTGCTAATCCAAAAGAATGTGGCAAAGACAACAGAGTTAAGTTTTAACACTACAAGCAGCAGCTTTTATGCATTAGATGATTTACAGCCAATGTTGCCCGAGTGGAGACTCATTTCTCACAGACCTGCGGCACAGTCCTATTGTTGCACAGAGCAAGCCATCCTACTGGATATAGTCACATACAGTCAGAGCACTGCATAACTTAGTATAGACATACGCAAGGACTTACATACCAGACAGATCTTTGACACTGGGCAATCACATTACCCAGTTGTCTCTTATCACCGTTGTGAAACTCATCTGTAAAGACAGAGGCCCCTGTGGTAGTGGGAATCACGCCACACAGATGCTGCTCTGTGCTGTTTCAATCCTTTTGTTGGTCTTTAATGTGCTTTTGTTCCTCCACATGCTGCAGAAGAGAAATGAACAGCTGGTGATTGCCTCCAAGTTTTTATCTAGCTTTTATTTAAAAATTTCACAGTGCCTCCAATCTTCCCAGCAGACTAAAATGCAGAATGAAAAGCCTTACTTACAGTACACATTCCTCTTTTGCTTCTGTACCTGGCATTCTGAGTGCAGGTTGCTGGATTCCCTCTCTCCAACTTTATTCCCCAGTGTCCTTGATTTCTTGCTAGATGCATTTAGAAAGCATTCAACTGGACCACTAACAGATGGCCTGCTGTGACTTCAGGCACCTGTTGAGCCAGGTGTTGCCATATTGAAGCTATTACAGATAAAGCATCATAGCACGGATGGAATTTTGAAATGCTAATGATCACTTTGATTTAAAGTACAGCAGCATGAAGTTTATAAAAGCCATATGCTATCACTGTTATATATATAAGGCCAACTATTCAGATTGGTGTAAATAGGCATATGTCAAAGGAAACCAATAGAATAGGATGATTTGCATTAGTATGACCCATAATCTGCAAGTATATCTTTTACACTGCAATTTATGCCTGATGAATAGAAAACTGTTAACCTGTGGAAGTGGCTGCTCTTACCTCCTGCAGTTTCATTTGACTACAAGAGGGAGCCCCTAGCAATTAGACAACTCTTAATGACATCTGTAATGAGAGATTTCTAATAATGGATACACTGGAAGGCATCACAACACATTGCACAGACACCTGATAGACCACTGTGTCTTGCCAATTACTAGGCCTAGTACAAAGGACACAGCCAGCAGTAGAACAAACCAGTAACCAGATTCTATTGCACACAACAGGGTCAGTACATGGGTGATTGCTGGGGGTACAAACAAGTCAATGAGGCTACACACAATAGACATCAACCCCAACAGCCCCAGGAATGACACAGCACGACCAACAGCTGGTGGAATAAACAAAGCAACAAAGTCTCCCATAGAAGAGATGGGAGACAGCCAAGCCAAGAGGCTAATAACATAGGACAGAGGCAAACTCACGCTGTTCCCACAGAGCCCGCATTCACAAGCACCAAACCTGACCAGGGCCCAGCTGCAGCAAGAGTCAAGAGGTCCTTCATCACCAGGGAAACTGCAAAGTGCATCCACCTCACAGACAGACACTCCACCCTTCCTGCAAGTGGTCCCAGCTTTTATCCTCAAAGCAGGACACCTGGCACTTGTTTACCCAGTGTGGGACACCTGGCACTCATTTATTCAAGGGCTTTCCCTGCAAGGTCAGCCACACCTTGGAGGAAAGCCAAAAGGCAAACTCATCCCCTCCTCTTAAAGGACCATGGGGCCCACCCATATGTCAACCTTAATTCAGGGCTTGGGGTTCAGACCCCAGCACTTCACACTGCCACTTCTGAGTGACCTGGGAAATATCAGCTTTATTTAGTGTCCCTTCTATAATAAAGCAAACATTCCAGTGAAGGGAAAGAAATCCTAGCTTCTCCCTATGCATGGATTGCAATTTACCCTCTCACACAATGTCATTAGTAGCCTCTAATAAGTGAATTCCAGCATTTAGCAGATTACCTGGGAGGAAAGAGAATTGCAGAAGACATCCTGCTGCCATTTCCTCCAGTCCTGCCCTGTCCATTTCCCTGCAAAGTTCCTGGAATTTACCAGCCCCAAGATTCTGCAAGGCCATAGGGAGGCAGAAGAGTTTATCCATGTGGGGTTTAGACCTTAGCAAGTCCAGCTGGTGCTCCACAATAAACCATGACTAAAAGATATAGGACATTCTCTATAATTTTCTTTGCTATTCAGACACAGGTAAGTTTTCCTATAAACTGAAGTATATGCCACAAAGTTTGGCAGTTGCACGATATTTACATGAGAAGCTGTCTTTGGAACACAATGATATGTCACACTGCACACTGTGTTGTATGGTTTTCAAATCCCTGAACATCATACCCAGCATTTAGATTCCTAGCACCATTTGGGAAAGAATTTGGACGCCAACAGAGATGCCTGGGGCCAGCAGCACTGACAGCAGGTGGTTTTAGCTAACAGACAGTGCTTCTAACTCTACCATATTTGCACTACAGCATTCAATGGCTCTGTGTCAACGCGTCAAACATTCATTACAAGGCAAAGGGGAGACACTGATCTAGCTGAGAAAACAAGGTATGTCAGCTGGTACTTAGTAGCCCCTGTCCTTCGTGTTACCAAACACAGAAAATTTTGACTATTATGTCATGATGTGGAAGGCCAGAGCGCAAAAGAAAAATAAACCTCTAAATACAAGATGAAAATAAGAATTTATGAAATGACTCAAAACATTCAGATGCCAGAGGGTCAATTTGATTCACATCTGCTAGTTTTGCTTTTGCTGTGGGATTTTTGCTCATCAGTCGCTCCTCTTCCACATGTGCAGAACATGGTGGAGCGGCTTTTCCCAAGCTAAGACCCATTCAGCCAGCTCTGGTTTGGCAGCCATTGGCATATTACCAGGGTGGCCAGATTGTTGTTACTGTCAGAGAGCAGGACTGATGGAGGCAGGGCCCACACCATCACTCTTACTCTACGGTGACACAAACTGAAAACCTCTGTTCTCTATCCCACACCTCCGTCTCTACCTCTCACTCTGTTCCTTCTTGCTTTAAGTTAAACCTCCTGTTTAAATGAAGGTTTAGCCCTGGCACATTCTCCCAACTCCCATGGTTTTCAGGCAGAGAATACACTAAATCTGCAGCATCTAACAACCTCCCTTACCCATGTCCCATTCATCTCCGTTATGAGAATCCTGACAAGCCCCTTTAGGCCAGCATTTGGCCCATTTAACAAAACTGAAATCACATTAACCAAGCAGAGTCTACACTGAAAATTTGGCCCTTTAAAAATATTAATTCAGTTAGAGAAAGGCAATCTTACAGAAAAATATTCCCAATTGTTAATTTTTGCTCTAGCTGTGTTATGTTAGCTCATTGAAATTTAATTGCTAAAGGGTTATAAGAGCCTAGAAACAGACATAGCATCTGTCTTTTTTTAATGTCTCAATTATCACCACAGTAATTTAATGGCACCCTGTTAGAGAATCACCATTGACATGCTAATGAATGGCACCGTGTTCACTTACATTAGCTCTATTTTTAAGAGGTTATAGGTTGAAGACAGACATTTTATGCTTCAGATACCACTAAGGCAATCCGTATCAAATTTATCTCATTTTGCTTTTACAACTGAAATTACGTCTTTTAAAAATGTTCACTGAACAGTGAACTGCAAATGGGTTAAACTGTGGTCAATTACAATTATGTACTTGCTTCCTTAGATCAAGATAAACAACACAAATCCTTTCAATCTATTTATTACTTAATTTGTCTGTCAACATTTACTGTTAAAATTCTCTTCAGTTTGTTTTGTGGGTTTTTCCACAATCAGGTATGTCCTTTACTATTAGCTTTTTAATTGAACAGCATTGCTTTATTATAAATGTTTTACCCTGTTCTCATTTTGCTGAACCAAGTTTACCTATAAATATTTTTCTTTCATTTATTCTTCAGAAACTCTGTTGCTAACTAAAAAGTCCCAAATCTATTACATCTAAATGATCACAGCAATTTCCATAATAAGAGATGCAATGATGTACACTGAGCTATTTATCTGCAAGCTTTGCAACATATAGTGTATGAGTTTCTATAGACAAGTAATAAGGGACTGACTTCACAAACACAATGGAACAACCTTCTGAGATCAGCTAAGTGCTAGTGCTATTATCAGAATTGATTTTGCATGGAAAACTGCATCCTGACAATAATGTGAAAGAATTCCTCACTTCAGCAAAAGACCAGAGAATAATCCTATAACATTTAACATTAACATATATTTAAGAACTTTTTGCAATTAATTTTATTCTATCATGTTTTATTCTATGCACGTTTTCAGCAGTTCCACTGCATAGCTCAGTCTTGCTGTAAACAATTATAGAGGTGATCCTGCAAACAATTCAGGTGCAAGAATCTACTATGATGTTTCATAAAGTCTCTTAGCTCTCCTGGCTTTTAAGTCCCACTCATGTTGCCAGATGCTCAGAAGAGCATGCTTGAGGTTGCACAATAAAAAATTAAGTTTTCTAAGTGTACTGTTGACAACAAAATTATTACAGAGAGTGTTTTGTTACAACAGACCTCACAGAAGAAACTCTTTTCTGTATAACCTACATAGCCGATGTAATTGCATCTGGCAGCCTTCAGCGCTTCAGACAGTGGTCATCGCACCCCCTGGTGTCCGCATCTCCCATGGCAGCATCTAAAAATCTGAAAAATTGATCATCTCTGCAGCTTTCTCTGATCTCCCTGCTGCTGGGTTTAAAAAAAAAAAAACAAAAAAAACCCAAAAAAAAACAACAAAACAAAACAAAAAACAACCAAAATAAAAAAATGACAAAATACTCTAAATCCATGCACAGTTTTCAGGTTTTCTCCCATGTGATACTTTGTGTGGAGATTGTTACCTCCAGCCCTGGGGGAGAATGAGAGAATCCAAACCTGGGTTTTTCTGCAGGGGCAAGCCCAGGGGGTCTGGGACAGGCAGCCAAATGCTGCTCTTAATTTCTCTGTCTCCTGTCATCTCTCACAGAAAAAATATGACAATATGTGGCTCTAATCTTCTCCTGCCTGAGATACTCCTCTGGCCAAGTGCCAGGCTGTCCCTTTGTGGCTGGCTGCAGTCTTTTAGGAGAGCTGCCACTAATTAGCTTTATAATCACAGTGAGGGAAGCAATGAAGGTGGAGGGAAAAAATAGACAACCCATTAACTCTTTCTTATCTGCAACCACAGAAGTCTATAAATTGCCTCATAGTTCCAATTATCAATTATCAAGCAGATTGAATTCCATCAGACAAGCTGTAGCATCTATTTCAGTGGGAATCCTACAGATGCTTAGTTTATCTCCTCATTTGCAGAAGAGCCTATACTCTGTCTGAACGTTGTCATTCTGACAACCTGATCCAAGAAGAACATCACAAGGGAATTGTGACAGGCACATCCTCTCCTCTCTCATACTGCTTTTTGTTAGTCAAAGGACGTAATTTGCAGAGTAAGTTACAACTGAGAAATTAAGAGAAGACTGCCTAGATGAGTTTAGGGCAGAGTCTAGCAAATATTTTTTCCTTAGTCTTCTGTTGATTGCTTTAAAGTGAGCTGGTAATACACTCACTGGCTATAACTGTGGTTTATATTTGCTCATGTTGCCCTTTATTAACCCTCTGCAACTGTGAGGAGCTTGATACCAATTATTAGAGGGATTGCAGCATCCTAGCACAATTTAAACCTGTAGGAGGAGTTCAATCTATCTGTAACTGGAGACTCAGAGACAGGACAGAGAACAAGAATTATATCATGATCCATGTAATGTTGATCTAAAAAATAATGGACAATACAGCTGATTGCAATTTCTTTAAGGGTCTTCCGACTCATGTTTTGCAGGGTTAGATTTGCATTGGTGCTCATGAATATCCGTTATATTGACCTTCAGAGTGACCTGGTTAAAGGTCCTCGTACTGATTAATTGATGTCAATGAGCAGTTCTAAGTAGGTAAGGAACCTTTCACCTCTAGGTGATTGCTTGGGATTTTACAAAGGTCAAGAGGAATTGAAAATCAGCAAGAACATTTCTAATTTAGATCAATAATCTTGTGAGCTAGAAGTAGTAAAACACTGTTGAATAGCTGAGCAGTGCTTGGTTAAATGAAGTTCAGGTCCTCCTCTTGTTCCAGACACGTGATATACACATAGCTAGTTAGGATATTTCTAAGCAAAACTTTGGTCAAAATTCAGTTATTTTTTCCAGTGGTTTTTTAAGTATCTATAGTTTTTGTGAAGTAATGTAATAAATGGGAAATATAACCAAATTATGCCAGAAACTGATTCTCATTTCATAGAAGCTAGATGACAGGAGATACCTTTCTACAAGATCTATATTAATCATAGACTACTTTAGCTGAGCACAAGAAATGATTTTTTCACAGAATCCAAGTTCATAAAACTCACAAAGTCACGAAGAATGAAACAAAAAAAACTAGACAAGCTCCCAGAGCATTCTCAAAAGCAGCCTTGTTACAATAGTGCAACATAGATGTTCACAAACCCAAGAACTGATGCATGTAGAAATTTCTTGGGTCACACTACATATAACATAACAAAAAATGTCAGGAAAATAATCACAATTATAATTTTAAATTAATATTTAAAGTACTTGATTCTATAAAAGAGACACGGGTGTGTTTTATTAAGTTACAGCTAATTATAAAAGTTTCTAGCTGTATATTTCTAGAATAGATTTTGTATTTCATCTTCTATGTCAAGAAGGTTAATTCTCATGTACAACTCCACAGAGCTATAAATTTCCTTTTTGTTTTGGTAGCAAGTTACTAATGCCTCTTGATGAGAAAATCTGGCTGAATTACGTAATCAAAGCAGACGTTTTGTGATTTTGTGTCTTATAACCAGGCACCACCAGAATGTTTGTCATTATATTGCTTTTGAGAAAGAAGAAGGACTCAAAAGACTTAGAAAAAAGATAACTAAACAAAAATAAAACAGCAGCATAGCATCCATATTTATCAGTGGCACAAAGAACTCTCATTTTTAGCTCTCTAAAGATGTTATGTATTTAAAAGACAGAAAGAAATTCTTCTAACTTCACATTAAGGCACAGCAAGTTCATCTTTGGAATACTACATATTTTCTACTGGTTTAAATTGGAATATTTTTCTTCAGTGGAATAGTACCACTGTATCCCAAAGACCTCACACCTGCTGTCTCCCACACTTTTCAGAGAGGACAAAGGCTTACCACTCCTTTCAATTTTGGGTTTAATACGTATAGGATTAAAAAGAGAGACACAAAGTCTTGAATTTCCATATGCAAAACACACACACATACTATTTCTCAACTTCAAGTCTAACAAAGCCTGTCATAAATTCCAACTTTCATGGCCAGAACTCATTATCGTTTGCATAATCAGGTCCACTAAAAGAAGGTCTTCTCCTGCACATAAGCATGTTCAACTCACACTAGCTCCGGCAAGAATCAAGCATCCAGGTTAGAGGTCCCAGATATCTCAATTCATCTGAGTGTGGAAGTCCTGAACATCACATCAGTGATCAGAAGCTTGAATTCAGCTCAACAATCAACCTTGTCCTGTTTCCTTCTTTTGAGAGAGTATTGAACGATTGCAGTAATATGCATCAGTAGGATTTGTTCTGCAGCTTCTTGTCTATTCAAGAAGGATTTAGTACAAGTTGCATATTATGACTCTATATGAATCCAGACCTCACACGTCTATGTTCTATAGTTAGATGAAATTCCAAATCAAACTCAAAAATGTTTTCTTCCATAAGGAAAAGGTACTACATTGTGGCAATGACAACCAGAGCAACAGTAGCCCAGCCGCACACTCGGAGGCAGGTATGTATGCTTAGGACTGTTTTCATTTTCCTCTGCAACAGTGTGTTACCAGTGCCCTCTACTCCCCAGGACCAATGCTCCAACACCAAAACCTGCTGCTGAGCAAAACCCCCTCCAGTTCTCGCAGTAAAAGAAAAGCCTCCTGCAAAACAGTTATACACATCAAACTTCACCAGTGCAGAATTCCTTGCCATTGACTGGTCTGCAGCTCTGGGTCTTGGCATGTTAATTGTACAACTCCCCTCGCTAGAGAAGATTAATGCATATTTACTTTCATAGTATGTCTGAGTGCAATCTAGTGCCAAAGGGTGAATTTTCCTCACTGTGCAAATGTTTTAATTAAAACAAGCCATGTAACATTCAAGCATTGAAAAACAAACTAAACCCAAAGCATTACACCAGAGCAATCATCACCGCTAGCAGGTTGGCAGGGGACTGTAACCCATGGTGACTGCAAAACACAACGCCTGCAGCAGCCTTATGAGCTTTGCACTAGCCAATCCCTGGCTGGGTTGTCCGAGCACAAGTACCAGCAATCTTGTGCTTCATGGGGAGCACTTCAGGGGACTGCTTTGATCAAAGCCAAGTGCAGTTAACTGGAGGTTCAGAGGTGGATGACTGCTGGACCAGGCAATACAGGAGAGCTCTCAATGTCCACAAACATCCAAGCAGAGGCAACAAAATTTTAGTCCTTCAAACACAAAAGGCTCCAGAGAAACACAAAGGTTTGGGGTGTCTAATTTTCTGCACACCATGGGCTTCTATTGATTACACCAATAGATTTTTATAAAGAATTAAGACTTGTATGAACAGGTATCACAGAACAAGCATGTATTTCTTACTGCTGCTTTCTTGCCTTGTTGCAACGAATTTGATACTTAAAGGGTATTTAGACAGTGTAAAAACCAGGATGCAAACAGAGGTAATGAAGAGCACTACAAAGGAGAAACAATTATGCATGATAAACACTCTCATGTTTTGAGCAGAAGTTCTGGAAACTTGAAAAGATTAGATTAAATGCAGCTCATTTGGTCCAACAATTTGAGCAGAGCCAAATTTAATGATAAGAATAGGTATGCAATTTTCTGCACTTGTTTTGAGTAATGATGAATACATTTAAAGATTAGCAGGTTGCAAATTTAAACACTTCAATTAAAACATATTTTTTATAATGTTACCACAAAAAGAATTGTGGGTATCCTACACTGTGCTTTTGGACAGATTTGAACTCTAACAAAGAAAGCTCTCAGACTGCCTTGAGGAAAACTATAATCAATCTCTACTGTTTGTCCAGCAGACTTTGGAAGAGAGAGTAAAACCTGAAGGATGCCAATACTTATATCTGAGAAATTCAATTATATTTGACAGTGATACTAATCACAAAGAAAGAACAAAACAAAACCAAAAAAAGAAGCCAGCATACTTCAGTGGTTAATTTTTCTTTTCCCCTCTGTTGCAACTGCTCTACTAAATTTAATGAAGTTTTCCTAAGCTTTTTAAAGCAGTGAGCTTTGAAGAAACAAAGAAAGGAAACAGTGATGTATAAGGAAGGATTTTCCTAAACAAGCTAGTGGAAAATACGTAAAAAAAATCCAGCATAGACAAGTTCATGCACAGCAACAGTCATACAGAAAAACCTACATTGTTCTAATCAGATGGTTTTTCTCCTGCAGTCCATCTGGTTGAACACTATATTTAGTTCCCTTGGGGTAATTCCTCCACATGTGCTTTTCTGTGATACAGTTTATTTATTTTTTCTTAATGTGTTTATTTCACGAGTCGTGCAGTAACCCCTACTGGTAGATTTGTGAGTCTCACTGGGTCCTTGATTCAATAAAGGCCTGTCCACATTATAGCTATACTATGAAGCCAGTCATTCTGCTTCACCACAGAAGTCATCAGTTATTCCATGTAAGACTGGAATTATAGGCATTTCACTCCTATATTTGACAGTTACCCATTCCACATGAAAACTCTGTAACAGCCAGACTCCTGGAAGCGTGACCACAATAATTCATTCTTCCTGTGAAAAGGGGAATTTTCCTTGAGAAAGAATCTCAACAGTAATTTCTTACAGATAAACAAGCAATCTCTTTTTCTGTCTTTTAATGGTGATCTGTGTTCATGAATTATTTGACCCACATAAATTCTCTGTTTAATAAGGATGACTTGAGAAAAGCATGCACCTTTTCTAACAGACATGAATTAAGAAAAAAAAATCCAGTTATAAAAATAATAATATTTCTGTGATTTAATCCAGTGAACAGAAATGTTGAACATAAAGTGATTATAAGAACCCAGCTGAACACAGCTGATGCAAATTAATTGGAATACCAGCAGATTCAAGGCAGAAGTACCCACCTAAATCTCTACAACTGATCATTATCTACAGATCAGAATGAAACTTTTTATCTTTCACCAGGCAGTGGTGGAAAGAGTCAAAATTTCTGTGGGCTATCCTTAACTCATTCTGCAGCATCAACTAGCAAATTCCATTGTCAGTATGCAAAATATATTTGTTTGACTTATGCAAATTGCCCTGGAAGGCTAGTTCCCCAGACAGCTGTATTTTAGGTTAAAAAAGCTGATACTATGTTATGTAAAGATAGACTTATTCTAGACAAAGGTTTTGAATATTCTTAAAATACATGCATTGCATTCTCCTTAAAAATTAAATGCAGTGACTTTGAGAAGTTTTATGAAACAGTGCAAGTTCTATTCATTTCTTCTCTAATTTGTAGTTACAAAATCTGTAATTTGTAAATTACAGTAAAAATAGCAAATGCATAAAATTTCTTTTGTCTTTATAATGGATTATTTCAGTAAAAGAATACTGACAGAAGCACATCTAAAGGGTTGGTATATTGGCATACGAAGAGTGAGACAGAAGACAGAGGTTATTCTTAAAGTCATCCCTGACCCAGGTACATTTTGAAAATAATAAAAGATATTACAATTTCATCATGGACCAGCTGATATTTTTACAAAAACATTTTTGGGCACATGAATTATTGCCAGGTCTGAAATAGAAACAGCTATTCAAACTGATGAAGGATTTATGTGCCAAAAGATGACCAGCCTTTTTCAATCACATTACATGCTAATTCGTACTTTTATTTGCACCCCATTTATACCCTTGGGCCACCATAAACAGCTCCTCTGTTGTAATAATTCATCTTTATATAGATCTGGCATCTCAGACATCTTATGGATAAACAGCAGACTACTTGATGTATTTACATGGGTTTTTCAGGATTATGCAGAACCTAATTTTTTTTTTTTTATTTCTTTTGGAAGGGAGGAGATGGAGTAAATAAGCATTTCCAACACATCAAGTTTAGAAAAAGAACCTTCCAAATGTAAACCAAGCACTGCTGATCCAGAACTGTCTTCCTCAGTTTGCCAAGAGACAAACAATGCAGATGAGCGGACACAGACAATCACACATTAGCTCTGCCAGTACTCAATCTGCTGGATTATGACCCAGCTTCAGCCTGGAAACTGTGCAGCCACATCAGTGTGGCTCTTTGCCCACTGAATTTAGCACGGCTTATTAATTCAGATGCAGCCCTGTACTGTGTTATGCACAGCGGTTGGTGGGCTCCCAAACCAACGTTAACAAGCAGCATGAATATATGGCTGCCTATAACCATCTCTAGTCACACCTGGGACATAGCTATGTAACAGAGTAGCAGCAGTAGGTCATAGCACAGTTTAATTTAGCTCAGTACCTTGCATCCAACAGTAGCTAACTGAAATTACAAGGAAAGAGGACAAGAATGGGGCAAATATATATAATATTTCCTTCATAAACTCTCACACCTGCAAGGACATGTTCTTTAACGCCTACTAATCCACCCACTAGTGACATTTCAAATGACTGATTTCTTATTGCTTGGTTGGGATGCAGCAGTAGATACAAACTGGTGTCACTGTTGAACACTGAATGTTCTTAGCCAGTTGTAAATGCATTAAGGTACTAAATGTACTAGAGGGAAGTGCTATATTTTTTTCTGACAAAGAGATTAATCTTGAAATAATTACAGCTAAACCATACTTCCTGGCTGTATATATTGACTTCAGACTTTTGCACGCAGGGCTTTGTCTGTGAGAAGGAAAAAGTCTTCATAGTATGTTCTGGCATCCTGATCTTCATTAAAACAGCATGCGCTCCTTCTAAAGGGCAGCACATGTCTGAGAAATTCAAAGCCTTTAATCATTCAGCTCTGAGAAAGGCTTTCCCTCTAAGCTTCATGTCTAATTAAACTAGATCATTCCACCTTATAGACAGAAAAATCAAAAAATCTTTAATCTGTGACCTATACATAATGAAAAAAAATCAATGTTAAATTGATACTTAATTGAAATTAAAAAAATTTTTAAAAGAAATTACATTTTTACATGTTAGCCATCAGAATAAAGAACCCAACCCCTGGAAATGAAGAAAAAACAGTCTGTAGCTCAAACTGTATAAAGCATGATGTGTTTGCCAGATTCCCAATATACAACATACCTGCCTCTTATGCAGTTAAGTGCTTTTCAAAGATCATCAAAAGGAAAAGTTGGCATGTGCAGACTAAGACATATGGGGACAGGTTCTCTTGCCTAAGTTCACCATGTATATTGAAGACAGATCTTTGAACTGAATCCAAGTTTTCCCCATCATCCAATTCAGTGCTCTTTCCACAGAGTTACATTGCCCACTGTCCATTACATCTTTTACAGAAAATGTCACATCACTTCCCAGAAATCCATCAACATGCTTGCCTGCAAAAGAGCACGCTTTATAAAGGGTAGGTATCGTACACAGCTCAGAGCAGTTACCTTTGTCTTCTACATTAATGCAACTGGGATAAGCTTGTTCAGCTCCACATGAACCTGTTGTAACATTGCTTAAATGGAGTAGAGGTTGCTCTGTGAATAACAGCAAGATCTGTCTCTTGTATCTCTCTAATTAGTGATAATTTCTGCATACTAATTGGGTGAATGCCAGTCAAGAATCAGTAAGCCTACTCTACTAGAGAGTCAGCAAAAGTAATTCAGATGAAAACTGTATCTGTGCCTTTTTAAAATCAGTTAAAATTTGTTGCTAGACTTTTAATTTTACTCAGTAATGAATAGTAAGGTAGTAAATACTATCTTAATTTGTATTCACAGAATTATTCATCCTTTGAAATACCCCCAGTCTCCACTGCAATTGCTGAGCTTTTATGGGGTCTAGACCCCGATAATCTGAAGTACAGATGTACATCAGCCTCATTTCAGCTGCTGTCCAAAGGCAGCTTGCTAGAGTCACTGTTGCCATCACTGCTGTATGGTTCGGAACAGATAACCAGAGAAAATGATTGAATGGCTTTTAAAGATACTGAATATCCAAAAGCTAAAATAAACCTTCTTAATTACCAGAAGCTGAGGAAACACAACAGACCAGTTGACTAAATTTAGATTAGCAGAGTGAAAACTCTGCTATTTAGTACCCATTCCATACTGGTTAGATTACAACTTCAATCTGATTTGTGTGCAATGGAACAGAAACAAGGATCACATCCAGATGCACACATCAGCAGATACGACAAGCATCTCACACTTTGGGGTGTCTCTTTCCATAGCATGGAGCTGACACACACCCTGATGAATGCCTCTGCCTTTTCCTGTCTTCCTGCAAATCCACCAAGTTCCCCATACGGAAAGTGAAGAGCAGATGAGAAAGTGGCGATTTCACTCATCTGTGATTGCCAATGGTCTAACAGAGAGAGAGTCAAGGTCCCTGCCCGTACATTCTCCCATTGTTGCACTACTCCCCTATGCCTCTGTGCCATTGCTTATGCTCAAGAAAACAAATTCAGGGGAATCCCTTGTCCCATTACATGGATGCACAGTAACAGAAGTTCTCCATGAGAGGCAACAGCTGTTCTTTCTATCCTGCTCCACAATAATGGCTTTCACACAGCCCCAGTAAACAATGTTCTTCATTCTTGTTCATGCTGAAGCTCACACTGCAAAAACATTAGATGTATTGATGGGAACTGACATAACCATTCAAGTCAAACTACAACAGCAAATCTTTCAGTGCTGCTGGGTTCAGCAATTGGTAAGCATAAATCTACAGCTTTTGGTGCAAATCTCTTTTAGCCATCTGTTCTCTAAGGGCAGGCTCAAATTTATGGAGACATTCAAAGCACATGTTGTGAAAACAAGGAAGTATAAGCATGACCTCACCATTTCATAAATGTTCGCAAATCTTTCTCCCTTTTGAATTTTGCACTTCATACTTCTTTGGGCTAAGACAAAAACTGTTGACTGAATGTCTGCTTCTTTGTTGGTCGCTTTCTCAATTTGGTTATCAAACTTCAAAACTGAAAATAAACTCAATGTGCTTATCTTGTTGACATTTAGACTACATCAGAGAAAAATTTATGTGATAGCAAGTTTACCAACCCTATAGACACTGTCTATATCTATTTGTAGGCTTAGCAGAAATATCCTGAAATAACAAAGACAACCAGCAGTCACAGTAGCACTGGACAATTACTCCACACCGAACACTTCATTGAATACACCTTTTCAGTTTATATTTTCTGCCTAGAAAACATTTTCCCTCCAAATATTTGGCATTTGTCCTTTTGTACAATATGTGAGTAACAATTTCCTTGGCTGGCTGGCAGCATTTCTTCCAGCATGCCTTTGTGAAGGTTTGGACCCTGAACAAGGTCACATTCCTTCCCCTTTACAATCAATCTCTTTCTACTCAGCTATACCTGCTAGGCTCAATTGTTTGAAATAATTCTCAGCTAAAAGTTTATTCTAAATTTCATATACTTCTCATCCTATATGTAATTTAATCTATGTACTTATATATCTTTTCTGCCTTTGATTGTAAAAGCTCAAAGTTAAAGAATAAATAGAAGGAAAAAAATTCTGCACACTTCTTTTAAAAAAAAAAGAAACACAGAAAAAGCTTTAACTCTTCATACACAAAAAATCACATGGAGAACTAGATGGTAAAATGATCCTGCTTAGTTGCATTAGTCCTACTGAAAAGTCAAAGCAGGTAGTTCCTACATCAGGAACAATTAAAAGAAAGTTTTTGCACTTTTCCCCCCACCTCTTTTGCACACGCTGTATAGCCATAAAAAGCAGTGAGAATATTCAGAGTATAAACTACACTTTTGCTCGAGACTTTGGTGAAGAGTGACCAGGCTCTGAGGCTGCATACTTGAGGTACCTTCTGCACATCAGATAGAGGAACAGTTCTTTTCTTTTGCACCACAGGGAGTGTCCTGACTGTCTCATTTTGGTAGATTTAGAATCTACCTGCAATCTCTCAGTATCACAATGCCACTTAAGTTCTGAGAGTTTAAAGCTATTTCATTTTCTAAAGGAAAAGACATGAAGATATCTACTCTGCTCAGATTCTGCTCATTAAAAAAAAAATAGCTCTTTCAACATGGACCTTTCAAAAAAAGTAAAAACAAATTTTTAAAAATCATAAATGCTCTGTGCAATTAATTAAAGAACAGAAATGTAGCTTTGTCAAATATTCTACTTTCTCTTGCTTCCAGGATTCCTGTTTAAAGGACTTGTTTTATTGATGTGGTTTGTGGTGATGGAACAGATTTCAGCAATACGAAACGGCTGTTATGTGGGAAGTATAATCTCACCTCTAGAAAAGCAAAGGCTTCCTATCTCCAAAGCTATCTATTCAACACTTCTTCATGGCCTTCAGTCTGTAATAATACTAGCAGCAATGTTGTCCTGTTCCTAAAATAATAATTTAAAATCTCTTTAAATCTCTTTTTCTTTTATAAAATGTCATGAACTTTTCATTTTGATTTCCAAAATCATCCCAAAATACCAAATGACAGTCACAACTAAATTAAACCAATGCATGTATCAAAATGGTAAATCTCCATTTCTTTCTTTACAAGCTGAACAATCACACTGGGGGAGGGGGGGGGGGGAGAGTGTGTTTGTGTGTATATACATATATATATATACACACACACACAAACACACACACAAAGGCAGATATACATATACAGCATACTGAAGGTTGAAGTTATGACTCCACTTCACCTAGAAAGAGATCAATATTCTAAAAAAATATTTGCCATACATTTCTGTACAGAAAAACATCACAAATAGAAATAACTGATTTATTCATTGTGAAACACAACTAAGTTTTGAGGTTGCAAGTCTGCAAGCATATCTTCTACACCCAAAGCAGTTTTGTCTAAGGCTTCCTGAGATGTATCTATCTGAAAATTATCTTTGTATTTTGCCCCTTAGCATGATAGCTTAGATTTCAGCAGAGGACAACTGGAGGACATCACAGTAGAAGTTATTCTATTGTACCAGCTGTTAAAACAAATGGAAACACTGAATTACAGTACACAGTACTCAAAAAGAACATTTTACTAGCATGAACTTGTCTAATAGAATTTTGTGAATGTCAAATCTTTGCCACAAGGACAACCAAGACATAAAGGAATTAAACAGATGTTTTTCATGCTGAGCAGTGAAACACAGCAATGCTATATTCTTACCTACTCCTCAAACGAAATACCTTTCCTATTTGGTGCTTTTATTCTGCCAGCTCCGTTTTCACATTTCCACAAATATATGAGCTAACTTGTACATATATGGCTGATTAGGCTAGCTCGTAGAACCTGGTATCCCAATAGTTCTTTTGGCAGTATGTGATTGACAGAACACAAAGGGCATGGAGATCAGTTTCCACTGAAGTTAGCAAGAGTAGATATCTATATACCTTTGAAACTATGGGCTAAACGTCTTCCAACCTTTTTGGAAGTTCCTCCACAAACAACAGTGATCTCATTCTGGAATGCCTCATTTGAAGCAAATATTTCATCAGGTTTTCCAGTGTTGACTACCTTGCTTTGAGTAGACAGGTTAGTTTTATTTGTTGAGGCAAAAGTAAGACAATAAGTTCAACAGCTACTTTCTCTTGCCTCCACTCACACATGGGATCACACTTCTGCAATATGACCCAGCAATGTTTTTAGGTTGTGTTGCATTTTCTTTCACAGATTTCCAGCAGTTCTCCATCACTTTCAACATCAGCGTAGAAAGGTTCATCTATGTCAGGATCTCGGCAGTGCAAATGGATGTACAAGATGCAAGACTTGAAGACACAGAAGAGGCAATACAGAGAATCACCTTTACTCAACTACTGCTGCAGCTGCAGTGACTACAAAACCTCACTTCACAGAACTGAAACATTCACATGAATTAGTGTAATTATTGTCTCTCATCATCTCTTCTGTTGTGGGAGTCTAGAACGGATCATACTAACTGGATATAGAGTTGCACCAGTGTCTCTCTGAGTGTTTCTGTATAGACTTATTAACAATATGAAAAAACATCCTCTTTGATTAATTTTGTGGTATCTGATGCAAAGACCGAATGGGGGTATTAAGCGAGATTTCAAAATTCTTGTGTTTTAATGAATGACAACTTGAGATAAAGCAGTTTTTTTCCAGACCTAATTTATACCTTGAGCTCTGAACTAGTTTGACTATTAGGACATCCTGTCCAATTAGTCAGAAATGTGTAAGTGGAGCCTAACAGAATTAAACCTTGATGAACGGGGAATATATGTGGTAAAATATATCAAATTATCAGACTATTAGGTTTTTTCACTGGCTGACAGGAAACAGAACTTTTCAGCAATTCCAAGAGAAGCCCATGCACAGAACTGTACCTTCAACAATGAAGCAGAGAAATCCTTCCTGGAATCAACTAGCTAAGAACTGTCAAAGCCAACCATACATTATTTCATTTCATGTGCACATGTACCAAGTATCTGATAATCGACAAGCCTAAACTGGAAAGAAGCTGTCAAATAGGTTTGGCAATAAATCACCATATTTTAGTCCTTGTTTGTCAACGTGTATATAAGATACTTCACTTTCTGTGTAACAGCTTTCCTTATAAACACCAAGTTCCATCACCCCTTTCCTTTGTTAGAAGTATGAATCTCATGTATTGACAATCCATCCCACCAGCAGGGCAAGACTACAGAAGGGAACTTGCCTGAGCCAATAAATCAGATCCAGGAACGTTTTGTTCACAGGAAAGAAAGTTCTTGGGTGCCGAGTAATCTATGTTTCATAGGGCCTGTGGTGATCCAGGGCAACCTCAAAATTCAGGGACCAATCAGTACTGGGGTCTTAAAAAAACCTCCAAACCTTAAATCACCTTCTCTGCCAGGAGGGACTTAGAGTTCTTGGTCAGATCATCTCAGGTACTTGCCCTCTGATACTGTACGAGACCCTCCTTGCTGAGAAAAGAAGTAGTAAAGGAACAGACTGCAATACGCAGCACGCAGGACTGAGTAATACTGGTGTTTGATCCTCCTGCCTAGCTGCATGCATGACCTATATTAAGAACAGAGTAACAAAGTAAAATATTTGGGAGTTTTTGTGCCTGTCTAGCATTGACGAGGACAAATAAAATATATCAATAACTTTTTTTTCCTCAATTATAAAACTTTTTTAAAGATCCAGATTCTTTTAAGATAATATCAATCTAGTATTTTCATCATGGCGAGAACCATCTAGAAAGTTTCTCATATTTAATGAACACAGGTAAGGGTATCTAATCAAACTGAGGAAAAACAAGCATAAAGATGCAAATGTCTCAATCAGAAGTTTAAAAACGTTAACAAATAGCTGGAATCCTAACATACAGTCTGAATCATGTGAGAACAAAGACCTTATGATTCAACTTTAAAGAATAAATCTTAGAAAAATAATGGTAAGTACCTGAGACAGTAGGTTTGACAGTTGGGTCAGAGTGTTGATCTGCTCTAGGGTAGGAAGGCTCTACAGAGGGATCTGGACAGACTGGATCTATGAGGCTCAACAAGGCCAAGTGCCAGATGCTGCACTTGGGTCACAACAACCCCATGCAACACTACAGGCTTGGGGAGGAGTGGCTAGAAAGCTGCCTGGTGAAAAAGGACCTGAGGATGTTGGTTGACAGACAGATGAATATGAGCCAGCAGTGTGCCCAGGCGGCCAAGAAGACCAACAGCATCCTAGCTTGTATCAGAAATAGTGTGGCCAGCAGGACTAGAGAAGTGATTGTCTCCCTGTACTCAGCACTGGTAAGGTTGAACCTCAAATACTGGGTTCAGTTTTGGTCCCCTCACTACAAGAAGGACACTGAGGTGCTACAGCATATCCAAAGAAGGGCAATGAAGCTGGTGAAGGGTCTGAAGTATAACACTTATAGACTTTTGAGGAGTGGCTGAGGGAACTGCTGTTGTTTAGTCTGAAGAAAGGAAGGCTGAGGGGAGACCTTACCACTCTCTACAACTACCTGTTATTCTCTTTTCCCAAGTAACAATTGCTAGGACAAGAGGTAATGGCCTCAAGTTGAACCAGAGGAGGTTTAGATTGGATATTAGGAAAAATTTCTTCACTGAAAGAGTTATCAGGCATTGGAATAGGCTGCCCAAGGAAGTGGTTGAGTCACCATCCCTGGAGGTATTTAAAAGATGTGTAGATGTGGAGTTTAGGGACATGGTTTATTAGTGGACTTGGCAGTACTAGGTTCACAGTTGGACTTGATGATCTTAGAGGTCTTTTCCAACCAGAAAAATTCTATGATTCTGCCAAAGTCTATTTGTGGATCTGGCTTAGCTTCCAAGTCCCTCTTTCATGAAATAGGATACATGTTGCCATACTTCTGGCTTGGCCAGAGTACTGAAGAGGAACTTACACTTTAACTAACATTTTTATTCACAAAACTGACTCTTGATATGATAGCATGTGATAAAACCAAGCTTTTAAAAGTATTTAATTAGTACCATTGAGTTAAATGTAGTAATTAAAATAATTAGCATAGTATTTACCATGACTGATTGTAAACTTAATTATTTTCCACAATTAACATCACTGTTTTCGTTGCTCATAAGAAATAGTCAGGTAGGCTAATTTGACATCATCATTGCTGTTTTGTTTCACTCATAGTAATTAACCTCTTAGCATCTGTAGCTGTTTCCTCTCGTGTAGTTAATGCATATCTAAAGTGCCCAACATGCACTATTTCCCCAAAGTGATATGTTACTTCAGCTTGGCCACAGGCCAACTTTTTGATATCTACCTTTACCTTTTGCTTAACGTTTCTGATTGCTACTGCAAGAGAGCAAAGGTAGCAAGCAACTCCACCTGGGAGAAATTTCAAAAGCAACACTCCCTAGCCCACTTATGCATATTTACAAAGGCATTATAAAATGATAGAGCTTTGAAAATTGTGCAGGGATAATCTGGCACAACAATCAATCTGAAAACCTTGACTTTTGATGTTCTTTAGGAATTGCTATTAAGTTATTTAAGTTCTAGTTTACATTCTATGCTGTAAAAAAAGGGATAGTCTATTCATCAGAATAAATACAGTATTTATCAAAAAAAAGTCTAATCCAAAAACCCATATCGAGGTTAAAGGAAGCCTTTCAATTATTTCATTAGCCTTTGTATCAAGTTCACTTACTTTCAGGAGGATTTTAAAATTGAAATGGGTTAGTTTTCTTTGCCCAGGGGATAGGTTACATGAGGATGAAGCATGCCATGATAACTGATTACTAGAAGAGTCTAGGAGTGAAATATGAAGTGTTAGCTGGATTAGTTGAGTTCTTTACTGCCTTTTTTTCATGTGAAGGAAAAAAGGATTTCTCTGTAAAATTATATCCAGTTAGATTTTACAAATAATAATGGTGACAAAACTTGTAATTGATCTGGGATGCCTTAATCATCCCCTGATTAGTCAGTGACTATTTATGTTAACTAAAATAATCTAGCAACAAAAGAAATCAGCCGTCTGTTCCCTTCATGCTCTCTACTTCCTACCACACTAGCTTAGCTCCTGTGAAGCTCTACCCATCTTCAGAGACAGGGGAGAAAGAAAGGGTCTGCTGACTCTTCTAAAAGCTCAAGGGCTTTCATGTTCCAAAGCTTAAGAGGACTCATGGAGTTATGATTGAAGCTTTTATAAAGCAAAACGTTTTTTAAACATTTGAACTGCAATTTAGTATTCTGCTTAGAGGTTTCACTGAACAGAATCTCTTTGTCCTTCCTGAATGTATCGCAGCATCATACCCTCTTCTCAGGATGATGCAATTTGACATGCACCTCTATGAGGTCTTTCCTAGACCAGTCCATCTTGGTGCACAATGACACATGAGGGGAAGAAAACTACTAGAAAATAGAATTTAAATCACTCTGCATACCTGTCTAAGAATCAGTGTAGATGAATAATTACAAGGATGCACACCATGAGAAATAAGCTCATAAAACTAACATTCATAAGTGGCATGCCTAGCCGATGGACCACCCACTGCCTTGAAAATGATGCCTATGCTCTTCCCAAGCAGTAACTCTGTAAAGAAATCCATGTACAAATACACAAACTTTAGACTTACATCCAGTGTCATTCCCACTTACACTGAGGAAAAAGTTTGCTTAAATTTAATTTGCACAGACCCATAATGGGTGAGATATCCACTACTAAACACAAGCAAGTGAAAAAGTGGCATGTCTATTAATAGAAGTGTGCAGAATTTTAGTCATGAAATATATAAACTCTCAAAAGCTACCTAACATTAAGAAATTGACGGTCTACGGGGAAGAAAAAAAAAAAGGAAAACAAAAAGTGGGTTCTAACTGAAGATCTACAAGAGCCTGAATATCATCAGTTGCACAATTTTCCCCTCCATTCTGCAGAAATTTTTCAGTGGATTAATTTCCAGGGGCAGTGAGCATGGTAAACATTCATCAAAGACTGCAGAGTGCTATAGATTTTAAGGAACTCAAAATCGAGGCCACAGGGGACTACTATGGTTAGTGTTTGACTTCTTACTTAACAAACCATTTAATTTCACCTAGCCACCCCTGTAATGAAGAAAACTCTCTGTGATATAAAATTGAAGCTAGAGACCTTAAAAACTAAGACCAAGACTCTCATACTGAGATTTTTACACCAAAAAAAACATAAAGGGTCCCCATTTTTCGGCCTGATTTCATTTTTCATGTGGAAACAGATAAACTTTAAATTTGAAAGGGAAATCTGCAAACCTACCCCTAGAGCAACAATTAAGAACAGCCTTATGTTCTATTACATGGTAAAGGACTGATATATCAGAATTTAATTCCACAGCAGGATACAATGCAGGGCTATAGAAAACAAGGATTCTCAGAAACAATTTTAGATGAAGCTAGGTCTTTTAAGCTTAGTTAATGAACTTATTTTGCATTATTTCTAATTGCTGTGAAAAAGCTGCCCCAAGGTAACTTTCCTTCCTTGTTCTTGTTTCTCTTCCTCAAAGAGAATTTTAGGTGGTTTTGAGGCAAAATAGGAGCTCCTGCTAGATCTGTCATCCTGTTATGCTCTCACAGGAACACATCTATATATCCTTCAATATGTCACTAATCATAAATCTGAGTAGCTGAAGATCAGGTTGCCATGACAGAATGCTTTGAACAGAGCATTTTTGTGGTGTGTGTGGGTATGTGTGTATACATATACATTAATATGTATATGTATAGGTATATAGATATCTATAGGGGTATGGGCCAAGACAGTTGTAGACACAAAACATTTAGACTCTGAGAAGGGATAAATTTGAATATGACCTTTCATTTTCATTTAAGCTTTCAAAAGACATGATTAAACTATCTCCTTGCGTTGTAACTGATTTTCCCCAAAGGGCCACTTAGAGAATAAACTGGGTTTAGACCTTCAAGTGTATATTTTGTGGCTTATATATATATATCAATTGATATATTGAAAGCCCTCCATTCTAAACACGTTTCTGAGAACACCAGAAAAAAATAAAAATGAAAAAAATAAAAATGAAAAAATAAAAATTCATGCAGAGTCATTGGCTTTGGATAAGAGTCACTGATGCACAGAAATCTTTTCTTTCCCTCCAACACACAGTACCATAACATAAAGCCATATTCCAGTAAAAAGTCTCTAATATCATAAAGATCAAATGTTTGGTTTTAATTGATTTCTGGCGATTACCATGAACACCAACCTAGTAGTAGAGACACTTACACCTGTTCTTACCTCCAGTGTGAGTAACTACCCAAAACTACTGTCAGATTCCTTGTGTTTAGAGTTGTAGACATCCCATTTTGGGGACAGGCCAAAAAGTTCATAGATTCCAACCCTGAGCCAGAATTCCTTAACTCTGAATGTTTTAATGCATTCATTTTAACTTTTTTTTTTTAAAAAGAATACTTACAGTAGAGGGAATCATATCATTTTCATAAGCAGTCCGATGCTAGAATGTAGAGAATCAGCCACAGGAATCCCTAATCCTACAAACAAGACTTACTACTCTAGATGCATAAAGAATAACTTCATCATTGCAACTACAAAGGAATTTAAGTCAACCAGAAAGTAATTACCTGCATAGTGCAGCAGAAGTAAAGTGATACCTAGATTTAACATTAATGTTAATTGAATTATACATCTGCTGTGGGAAAAAATAACTCCCTTAAACTCAAATTATGTTCTCCCAAATGTGATTATACATGACACATTTGCGTATTTCACAGACAACCATAAAGCAAATACTATTTCATCAGAAGGCAGAGTTACTAGGTATATTTATCATAAGGAAATACAAGAATATACAGATAAACAAAAGACTGGGGAAGAAATGCTAACCCTCTGTAGTGAACTTTACTTGATTCCAAAACTAACAAAAGGATTTGAGAAGTGAGACAATACAACCTTTGAGCACATCCATAGCCATGAGCTTGTGAGTTGTCTGTCAGGAGCTACTTGTAGCTTCCTGCAGTCCTCTCAGATTCAGGTATCATGCATACAGTAGAACAAAATCAGAGTGTAGAAGGGAAGATAAAATACGGACAGATTTGCAGAGATGTGCAGCGCATCAGATTAAGGAACATTCCATTGTTAAATAAAACTTCAGTTTTATCCAGGAGATTTTACAGCAATGTCAGCTTTGGTAGTCTCATTAACAGAAGGAAGAGCCAAGCTATTGGAGTTCAAGTGACCTGCTGATGGCTATCCAGCAGACCTGAGGCAAAGCCTGGAGCAGGACCTGTGGATGAGTGCAATAAACTATACTGAATCTCTGACAAGCATAGTAAAGGGGGAAGGTTATAAACCGAGGAGAAAAATCTCAAAAGACACTACTTACAGAAAGCACTAGTTAGAGGCAGATTGGTTTTAAAACCACATAGCAAGTGAGATGAAAAACACACTTTAAAACTTGCCTTGCTTTCCAAATGAATGATGGGATAATTTACTGTTCAAATGCACATGGGAAGGACGACTTTATTGGGTACACTGGCCTGCCACTGTAAGCATTTCACTTGTAGGAGCCCTTAGGCACTGTTCAGAGTTGGGGCAGCTCTGATTTAGCAGTCACCAACTGGCAATAGGGACAGCTGCACCAGAGCTGATTCTGAAGCACAAACGTTTGTGCCGATTAAGCTAATTGAGGTTAACATCTTCTAATTCAATCTGAAAAAAGCTCTATCTTGCCTGGTTTCAGCCAGGGGATATCACAAGAACAGCTACTCCAGTAACTGCCCAGTATCCTAGGAAAGCTGGCACTAGAAATCAAGCAAGGGAAATGAACTGGGTGGAAGACAGGATGACAGGATGATTCGAACCCCAGAGGTGTAGAAATAAATTTGAAAGAATGCTAAAAAAATGCTGATTTGGAAGAAACCTGTTTAAGGAGCCCTTTGCTCCAATAAATTCAAACCTGAACTCTGTTCCTCCATCTGGCACAGTAATTTACAGGGTGATTTGAGAATTAATGTGCAGAGATTTTAGAGTGTTTAGAAAAGTCAACATTTTGACATAAGGGTTTTCACCTAACTACAGCAGAACTGGCTCTCTGCTGTAATTAAATGTCCCTGATCAAAGGAAAACATAAAACACCATCTTCAAAGTCAGAGTGATAAGAGGTTATCAGTAATGTGCACCCTACTTTTCTAGTTTGGATGAGAACAGCAGTTTTGTCTAGGCACTCTGTGGCCTCTTACATAAAACAATCTGACATCAACAATGTGCTCAAACAAGAAAGTGCTCTTCAAACTATGTCTTCACAGGTGTCATATCACCGTTCTCACTATGCACACCCACCAAAACAGAATAATAAATAATTGCCAGAAAATGAAAAACTACTATAGAAATACGTCAAAGGCACTGGCAAGATACAACACTGAATCTCACACTGCCGTAAGGAACCCAGAAGAAATAGGTGATAACCAGTAATAATTCTATATTGAGATTAGATTACAAATGAGTTAAGGTTGTTCATTCTAACAAGTGTGCAAAATTATACCACTTCTTAGAGAGAAACTTAACCAAATTGCACATCTGATGGCAGAGTGTCATATCTAAAAAGGGGATCACATATTCAATTGGTTTGAGTCAGTAGAGCCCTGACAGTCAGTGCAGCTACACTGATTTATACCAGATGAACATCAGTCTAGCACATCACCTAAAACAGCATATTGAATCTCTGCAGAGAGCCACTAGCATTTCAGTAAGACTGATGACATGTTTTCCACACCTTAAAGCAGAGATCCCAAGAGTACAAGTACAAGATTATACTAGAGACCTTGAAAATACAAGGCACAGGATGAAGCCAAAGGCCTCCAGCACCTAAATACAAATGGTCGATTACTGAAGGAATGTAACCTTGAGAGTTGGCTAGAGCTGGTTTGGGGGCATAACAAAGAGAAAAAAGAAGTGGTATCTAGCATATGTAAAATGACTCATGTGGTAAAAACACAAAAATGAAAACAAGAACGTACAAATGCAAGGCAAAACTTTCACAAGAGCAGAAATGAAGTACTGCAGCACCATCTTTCTGGGTTAAGGACACCACAACTGATCAATGCTGCTTATCTGCAGAAGGTTTTGGCACAACTTTGGTGGAGAAAGCGCTACTTTTTGATTTTGAAATCACCATATTTTTATACTTAAGCTTTTCATATGTAATGCATTATATTTATGAAATAATTGGATAGAGTAAGTTAGAATTTTGGAGAATGGTGTGTGGTTTTTTTCACTCCAGCTTTATCACATGACAACATGAATATCAGCACACCATGTCAGAGTAAACCTTGTAAATATTTAATCTTTGTCCTTATAAATGCACTCAGAAAGTAGCAATAATAGGTGTTAGAATGCTGCAACACTCCACCTCCCTGCTATTATTATTTTAGATTTTTTGTAAAATCATGTATTGTATAAAATATTTTTTAGCACATTTTATAAAGAAAGTGAATAATACTAGATAAAATCTGGGAAAATTTAGAGCAACTAGCAGCAATCTCTTCTTGTAGGATTCCCCTGCATCAGAGGGCAGGAACCTGATCTGTGAAGGTCAGTATGTGCAGACAGTCTTTTATAAATTTAGTACTCTAGCTTAAAGTTCCCCTTTCCGGTCCTCCACAGTCTTTCATTCCCACTCTTAAGTAGTATGCTGCTGTTTGACATGTAAGCAAGGATGTTTAACTAGTGGGCTAAGGTGAGAACAGACTGCCACTGACAAGAGAACCCTGGACCGCAGTGAGACAAATATGGTTCCATAGTTTAAGTGTAAAGATTCACCTTCAGCAGCATTTTGACTTTTAACTCCTTTTAGCTAAAGTGGTTTCAAAGAGAGTTATGCTTCTAAACACCTTTGTGAACCTGGGCCTTCCACTGGGGGCTGCAGTTGTATCCATCAAGATCCCTTAGCTGGTCAGCAATAGAGAGAACAGGTGTAGACTCCCCAGATCAGTGAGCAGCAAATGAACCAACCTGTACAACATAACCTTCTGCTCTTCTTCCTCCCTCATCCCGAAGGTAAACTGAGAGAAAAAAATCTTCTTTCTTTTTGTTTCTAAGCTGTGCACTGCAGCCATTCAGTACATGAAAAACCCTTCTATCCTTTCAAACTTAAAAACACACTACCTTTTGTTAGCCTATTATCATTTGGTATATGCCATACTTCAGTGAAATTGGTTTAGTGTTATAGAGGCTAATGGGACGTAGGAAGCCTGTTGGTTACAATACCATCATATTTATGACAGCAATACAAGCACGAATATCCCTAAAAGTTCTTTAGTGCTTGTTCTAGACATTACCAAGTTGTGCAAGTTAGCTGTTCACAGCACCATTTTTGCATTTGAATTTTTTTTTTTTAAAAAAATCTTGTTCTGCGTCATGCTTCAGAGAAACACACAGGAAAAAAACCTGCACACTTGGATATTAAGAAGTAGCAGGGAATGTTCAGCTGTTCATACTGCTCACTCGGTTTTACACTTCTGTACTTGCTTCCCTCCAAAGAGAGAAATTCCTCTGTGCTAGAGGATTTGATACGTTGTTCTGCACGGCTGCACTCTGGATAGGGAGGAATGCATTAAAACTATTGACTAATGTCCATAGGCAGCTGGGGAGATATTCTCCCCTTCACAGAATCTTTGCACACAGGTCCCGTTTGGGGAAGATGTGTGGCACAACCCTCAAGGCTGCCAGTATGCATAACCCTCTTGTGATGTATAATCAAAGCAACAGTGTCCCTCAGCAAATATTATACACTGCTGTAGTGTTCCAGGCTCTAAAACTCGGCTTTAACTCTGACATCTACTCTCCCCTGAGCTGGCTTGATACAGCACTTGAGTCACACAGAGGCAAGACAAAACGACCTTGTGAATAAGAATCTACTATGCAAACTTTCTAGTTAGAAAAACTCCACTGCCATTTGACTTCCAACACAAACATTGCTCTATGATTTCCCATTGTGGCTGAAACAGCACTCAAAGCTCTGGCCCAGGAGGCAGACTGATCTGCACAAAGTTAGTGGGACATGTTCACGTGGAGCAAGGAAGGGAACTGCCTTCAAGTGTCACTGGTTCTTCTGGCACCATAAAGCAGCAGACGACAAGATTTTCCCTCTGACCTCAAGAACTTCATTCCTCACATTATCCTACCTGCATTCTGTCTGCATAAAATGGCAATCCTCACTACTGTGCTGAATCAAAAGATAACTGCAGTAGATACAGTGACAATACTGTTGTTCTGCAAGGTAAGAGTTAAATGTATTCATCTTAGCAAGCATAAGAATTTCTTATGATGTGAAAAGCAGGGATGCAGGTGTTAGTCAAAGCATTAGACAACAAACAGTGTATTTTTAGAGGATTAAGTCTATTCTTCAGGTATGCCGTCACTTGGGACTGAAGGTCAAGTACATACAACCACCCAATCAGTGAAATAATCCTCCAGAAGTACCTTGCCTGCAGAGACTTATTATTCTGAAACAGAAATTAAGGGGGTGGGGGCAAGGAAAAAAATCCAGATACCTAACTTTTTCAGAGATTAATTCTACAAATATAACATCATTCAAAGCCAATCAGAAAAGTAAAATATTTCAGCTACTCTGAACATATTCTATTTCTGGATTTCAGATATTATTGATATTAATAGGGTAGTGATATGGATTTGGTTTAGCTGATTACATTAAACCAATATTGTTTAAAATTTCAAAAGACTGTGAAAGCCTGCATTGGTCTGCTGCCTGTGTGAATAATTTCAAGGTCGCTATAGTGGAATGACTGCTGAAGTTGACAGTTATGTCTGGAAACTGAAGATACTGTACTGTGGTCTGCCTTTCACATCCTTGAGGAATACTGTGGAAAGCATACTGAATGCAAGTTGAGGAGATGAGGGATCATTTTGTATATGTGAATCTTGTTCCTGCAAGATATCTTCTGCATGTTGAAGTTATTTTAGTGAAAAATTCTGCTTAACTGAACTTCTGTAGCACTACAGCTGCACACATGATGGAATTGTCCTTCAGGACAGCTCCCAGTCAGGAGTAACCCCAGCTGTCCTAAAATACCAAGATGTGGCAGAGAAAAAATTTGGCTTCTAAGCATGTGGTAGGTAGACCCAAACCTACTACACAAGTATCAGTTAAATCAAAGAGGACACATTTCCCATTGTCTGATACAAAAATTCCTACAGAATTGCTGTCAGAGCCCCATCATTTTCTATTACAGTGCTATACCACCATCAAGATAAAAAGCACTTGTAAAATTTTGAAAGATGCAACATTCATCTGATAAATTTCTTACAGTTCTTACAAGGCATTTTTTTTTCCTCGGAGCACACATCAAATAAAAGGGGCACTGAAGCTATAAAAGAACATTCACTTGTTTTTTGATTTCTCAAGAACAGCAAGAAAAGTGGCTGCATCACCCTCTTCAAAACAGGACAATGAAAGGCCAGGTCCAAATTCACTGAATTTCTCCAGGGCTTAGAGAAGACCCAAAGAGTACAGAGAAGAGAAAACAAATGGATATTCTGGATATTTATGCAATTCTTTTCAGCAAATCTTCATTGCATTTTTTGATGAAACTCTTTCAATTACCAGGAGCACAAATATCTCAGAAGATATGGCAACATCTATTCAAAATAACATATTGCAAGGCATAAACCAGGTGATTCAGATTGAATGGGTTTACATTAGCAAACAACTGGCACCAGCTGAGGATCAAGTTCAAAAAACATGATGTACACTCAATTAAGAAATCAAATTGGAAATTACCATAATTATATGAACTGTATTTAACACCTTCTCAAGCATGTCAAACAGCAATCCAATTTTCAGAAATACTGTTTGTTGGATTTCTGTATCCCAGGAATATTACCTCGGCAATGCCTCCCATCATATATGAAAACCACTTCAGATAAGAGACTCTGCCATTCTTACAAACCAAACCTCTCCCAACTCAGACAGACATGACCTTTTAAAAGGGTACAAGCATGTCACCTCACTATTAAGTACTCTATCCATAATCTGCCCACCACACTGCAATCTAAAAATATTGCCTAAGGCATTTGTTTCCTTTTCTAGTCTCATAATTACAGTGAGTTTCTGCAGCAGATTCTGACATTCTCTTGTTTGCTGGCTGAACTCATTCTGTCATGGAAGGTCAGAAAGCAAACTGCTCCAGAATGTCAATAGGTGTTTAAAGTATTCCAGCCTCTGCCTGAATTTCTCATGTGCTAAACCATCAAGTGTTGATTTAGAGGTCATTAACTTTAAGGTAGGCAACTTGAGCCCATAATGGGAAAATTTTCGCTTTACTTACCTTCTTCAATGAAAACTCGAGTCCAGGTCATGTTGACCATTAGCAACTCTTCAGAGTGAGTTGAACACTATTGCTCTTTTATAATTTCCCTTAACAGTTCCATGATATTTAATGACAGTGATATTTAATGTATTTATGCTTCAGGAGGGTGTTTCACAAATGAGGATGTTGCACTACAGATTTGATTTTCCCCTAGTTTTCCACAGTGGTGCAAAGCAGCTTTATTACAAGTCAAAATAAATCATACCTAATGCTATTTAACATTTTTTTAGGAACATAATGCCAGGTCCAGTGCATGGGGTTTGTCTCATTTGTCCAAGGCCAAAGAGGTGATGAATGTATGATTGAAACATGGTAGAAAACCAGTGAATTTGTGAGGAAATCACAAGACAAGGAAGTATTAGTGACTCTCAGAGATATAAGCATGCAAAATTTTGAATAAAAAATTAGCTTCTGCAAATCATACTCTTATTTGACATAATTAAAAAGAGGAAAATTAATGTTAAATGTAGACCATAATTGAAACTTAATACTTAAAACTTAACCTTGCATTCCCCAAATTGAAATTCTTTGTTGACTGAGATTTCTTAAGCTTTTTGTTTGCCTTTTACATTAGGTTTTTTTCCTTTTTCCTTTAAAAAAGAGAATAACAACGAAAAACAAAGTCATTTTTCTCATACTTTTAGACTGGTTATAGTGTTGTTTTTAACATTTCTTTGAAGTTCAATTATCTTTGATGGAATGGAGTTTTGAGAGCTCATTTTGCATCCACTCCATCATCAGAATAGCTGCAAAAAAATTATACCATGTAGGAGATCACCTATAAACCCCATACATTTTAACATTCAGTTTGAAAAACTAAACCTACCAGAAAAATCCCACTGAGAATATCATAAGAGAGTGGGGGAGCGGAATACATATTATTTTAAAGTTTGTGAGCTTATTTTCTCTAAAAAATAGTGAGCTCACTACATTGTTTCTCTTTTTTTTTTTATCCACAGAATGAATAACAAAATGAAACATTTGTTTTCATGTTCTTAACCACTTAGTGCATGTTTGTTTTTAAACACTAGCTTTAAAAAAGATTAAATAAGACCCAGTTTTGTAGAAACAAACAAACACCAAAATGTCATGATCAAATGGAGGAAATTTCAGCTCAAGAGGACTTCTTGTTTGCAAACCGAGGAGCGACTGGAAATGGATTTTACAGTGAAACTGCATTTCCAGTACAACTTTCTAGTTGATAGATCTCACACTGTACACTATAGTAGTTTAATTGAAAACAAACAAAAAAAACTAGCTAGTCTCTGAAAAACAAACCGGAGATGGAATAATAAAGTAATCCCTGAACACTGCTTCAGTTTGCTGTGCGCTGTCTTTGCGTTTATCCAGCAGCCTTCAATTTAAACATTTTTTTTTGCTTATTTCCTGTTTATTTCCTTTGCAAGAGCAGATAGACAGAACTGACTATTAGCCTCCTTCTCTATTAGTATGCCATATGCATGCTGTGCTCCAGCTGTCATGTTAAAAATGCATAAGACTAAATTTAAAACTACTACAAAGATTTTGGTGGCAATCAGATAAATCTTTATGTAAAATATGATTTTAAATGATAATATTTTCCACACATTTCATATCAATAATATAGCTGAAGGATAAAAGACGACCACATTTTGATAATTATCCTTTATGGACATTCTGTGTCATGGTATAAATTCTCAATAGCATTTAAAAGTGCAAGTACTGAGTCATAGCTTCAGCTGGTACAAACAGCAGCGAATCCAGCAATTTTCACCAGCTTGAGTGTCATGATCAAATGAGAACAGCTTTTCTCTTTGGAAGGAAAACAAACCCTTGAAAAATAGTTATCAAACTACTCAATAAATGCAGTGAACTGAACTACGATGTTCAGCCAAAATCAGCCCAATTACCAAGTGGAAACAGTGGAGTAAAAACCTCAGTAGTTTGGGGGAGTTCAAGATGCCAGGACAGATTGTCGCTTTGGTCACAATGAGGGAAAAGCAGAAGGACATGGAGCTGGCAAATTTAAAGTACTTGATACAGCCATGAACTCCAGAATGCTCTCAGCCCAAAAGTGAATAGGGTTTCTGGAAGCTAGTTGACCACAGAGCGAAGCTGAATCTTACAGCTGAGGTGGTATAACAAGACTCTCCTACAAGTGTTGCACCTCTTCAGGCAAGTGCAGTTTAACTGGCTTAGTCACAACCTTGCCTACTCCACAGCAGGGCGACAATGAAAGCAGCATGTAATGGTTATTGGACTCCTTTCTCCATATCTCCCCAGCGTCCCATTGAGGACATGTATGGTTGCCTCACTTTCCTCATGTGGCCTTGTCCGAAATATCCCACCACTGCTCCTCAGCGTCCCTAGGACATTTAATGGGAATGTCCTAGAAGCAGTGCTAATGACACTTGAGATTATTCCTTTCAGGTAACGTAACACCAGAACTTACATTCTTCTTCCACAGTCAGCAATGCAAGTTTTCAAACAAGCACTGTGCCGCACTGCTGCAAAACCAAGGAAGAACAGCAATAAGGATCAGAATGTGCAATCAGACCCACTACTGTGTACCAATGAGTCCAGCTCCTTGAGGTCTCTGCAGCTTGGTTTCACTGACTGTATAGGGCTTTGTGTTTAGTAATCTGTAGACACAGAATGCTATTTTATTACTGCTATTGGATCCCCAAAGTCCAATAGTGGACTTGGGACAACAGATCTTGTAAAACAGCACTCTGAGGGATTTATTGAATCCTTTCCTTTGCAGATAAGGAGACTATAACCTAATCCATCATCCGAGCCTTTCTTTGGCTTTGTTTTTACACACGGGAAAGAAACCCATCAAAACTACTGTTCAGCTGAACAGATTTATTTTTTAAAGCAAAAAATTATTATTCTGGACCATCTGTATACCTGCACAGAGGTTAATCATTGTCAAGTCAGAAAAAAATAGGCACATCTAGGTAATAATTTAATTAAAAAAATCTTGGACTACTGCATAGTAAAGTCTTAACAATTCTTCCCTCCAACTACAGGAATTAAATTTCTAGATATATGATTATTCAATTTATTACAAGAAAAGATAAGTATTTTGGATCAACCAGTTATCAGAAATGGATTAGAAACAAGAAATTTGTGTTGTGTATAATGAAACATCACTATGTAATTTTAAAAAGCCATATGAAATTAATTTTATATTGAGTAATAGGGTAGCTTTATTATGCATTTTATAGTAATGGATGTTAAAATATCTACCTGGTCCACAAGCTGTAGTTTCAGACTCAAGAAAAAAGTCCACATCATTCCAAGAACTACACATGTATAACACAAACAGAAATAAACCGTATTTTTAATATGTGAGTGTAATAAATCAGTGTTGGAACATTAATAATTTCTGAGACATGAATGCACCAGTAACTCAAAACTTCTCTCTGTTACTAAAGCTATTCACACTGGAAAACTCCATCTAGACACATTTCACTAATGCAGGAAAAATTGTTATTGGACTATCCCTGATAACTAAAACATGTGGCATTTCAACAAAAGCATAGCTCTTTTCTATTGCCACAGCTATATCTAAACCAGGAGACAGCACTGGTGCAACAAACTGAACAGTGCATTGCCAAGAAAAATCTATAAAGTATCTCTATTGCACATCATACTGTGGGAATTCTCTGTTATTGCTATCCAGTGCTTTAGATGCCACTACAAATAGGATGAGCCCCAAACACATCAAACTTAAAACAGGGGATACATTGACCTCTTTGTCTGTCCACTGTCCTCAGAGAGAGTTACATGAGCTTCCTTGGTATCTCCTTTTCCTATTTGTATTGAACTCTATGATCAAGAACGAAATTTTAATACCTTTTACTTAGATTTATTGATTCAACACATGGTGATAAGTTCCACAAGTCTCAAGCTGAGTCTTCAGCATCAATGCAGATTGAATTTGTACTGTATGGGATGGATAGCTGACATATCTGAGGAATGTAGATAGTGTACTGTGGAATTGCACAGCATATGCAAATGTGGACAACATATATATTCAATGGCCATTTAGCAAAAGCTTCAAGACTTCTCAAAAATAACTGGCTCAACACTGAAAGCAGTAGATTACCTCACTATTACTAGATGATTAAACATGGTGTGTAAATTCATCTGTAATGAAATAGAAGATCAGCATTTTATATTAAATGAAAAGATTTAAATTTGCCCTGAAAGCAACAGGCAGGGTACGTGGGACAGAAAATGAGTACTTCACAGTAATTTTAACCCAGGCAATTGACCTGGACAAACAACTCCAACATCCAGACTTGAAAATTTCAAATTGGTCAGGCAGATTTTTATTTCATCTAGAAGTTAAACTAACCTTGCTAGGTGTTTGAATGAATCATTATGTGGCTATTATGTAGAGTAAACTTGATTCTAAATTATGTTAAAATGAGTATGTAATTTCCTTGACATGATCAAATTTGACAGCACTTTTTTTTTTTTTTTTTTTTTTAGAGGAAAAACTCATTCAGGGAATCTCATGAACAAAGGAACACAGCTATTTTTTGCAATAGGAACTCAGATTGAATAGGAACATGGCATCAATCCTACAAGCAAACTGTCCCTTTTACATCAGCGATTGACATGCCACTTTCTAGGTCTCAAGGGACCCTATAATTTGTTCCCTGGTAGTCTGGTGTTTCTCTTTGTTTTTGATTTGGTTTGAGGGTTTGGGTTTTTTTTTTTTTTGGACATTTCTACTCACCAGAAAATAAATGTTTTGTATGTTACAGTAATATACTTCTTTTCACTTGGTGCACTCCTAGGTTTCTTTCTCAATATGTCTGAGAACCATACTATTATTAAATTTCTAAAGGAAGCTTTATATTACATAGATGAATAAGAAAGTAACATGCAGCATAACATAGTCGTCTACCTTGTACATCTTAGACAGCACATTAGCTCTCGGTGGTATCTGAAGCAGTCTAGTCCAGGTAAATTTACCCTGCTACTTAGCCAGATCTTAATCTGCACTGAGTCCCTCAGCTCTTTTTTTCACATAGGAATGAGGCTCAGACCTGTTCTTTCAGATCCATCAAGGTTTCTTGCCTTCTTTCACTGCATAGAAGTCAAAAACAGAATTCCAGGAACAATGTTCTATTTTCCTCCTCACCCAGGAATCTACATTTGGCAAGATGACAAGAAAGAGCTGGCAGCTGCTCTGTACTTGGTGGTTATTCAAAGCATCTACATCATCACAAAAAGGAAGGAGTTCCTAGAACGTCAAATTGCCTTTCCTTATAAGAGCACAAGGAGGAATTATCTCAAATCAAAATGTCAGCAGAAGGAAAAAGTCTGAGAAGGAATCAATAAAATGAACAGTAGCAAATTGCTTTTACTGATTCAACTGTTCTATTTTCTAAACTCTACTGAATTCACTGAAGTTTGCTACATATGGAGACTACCTTTCATTTTAGTTCCCTTTCTACATCCAGAAACTCTTCTTTCTAATAAAAACATCAGTTCTTTTTCCTGTCTCCTATCATTCTCTTTGATGCACTGTAACTTGTTTCATTCTCTGAAACTGCTTGTCATTTTCAGCCTTCAATTAATCATGTAAGTAGTAGCAGAAACTATTTTATTCGTTTTGCTTGAAAAGACAAATCATAGAATATAATAATGCTGATTTATCTTTTTTAATTAAAATTAAGCAGCCTGGGAAACAGTGCCTAGCCATAGTAGTGCAGTATTGAAAAATTAAGTAATTTAATTTTTCCTACTGTTTGTTCTTCTGCTGCTACAGAAGTATCCTTTCTTGCCATCAGCTCTCATATCTAAATTCTAATTCCAATGGTTATCCCATGGATAGTAACTATTTCAGTGGCTGAGGGATGTTTTCACTTTCTCATGTTATGCTGCTAATTAGGGCACATGCATGTTTTCTTTTATTTTGGTTAACGTTTATTACTAATGTATGCAATGTGGTAGCCTGTTATAAATTAAATTAAAGGTTAATATAAACATCTGCTCAACTTAATTTGCATACTGGTATATCAGCCCAAGAACTAAAATTGTTAGCCTATGAGTTGCTTTTACAGTATGCACCCCTCCAAGGAGAAAGAGACAAGGGAAAATAACCTGTTAAATTGACACCAGGCAGCTAAGAACTTCTCTAAATCATTGAAACTATAAAAGATATCTGTATCAAAGCAATTGAGATTAAAGGTACAACACTTAAAATATTTCTTGCATGGCTTGGGAGTACTAATGACCATTAAGAGTATAAATAATAACCTCAAAGAGAGTGCAATGAGAAGTATCACAGTATGTGGAAACAGGAGAGTAAAAGCCCTTATAACAGCAGGAATGGTTACACTCACTGGACACGTTCAACTTAAACTTAAAATGGAGCACCAGTGGTCTCTAATGGCAATGCTATGAAGGTTGGTGAAAATGTTGGTGAAATATCTTGAGGACTTCTAAACTAATTGGATTAGTGTTTATATAATTAATAGGATTACTCTGACTCTGCAAAT
Organism: Podargus strigoides; assembly: GCA_028020825.1. Lineage (NCBI taxonomy): Eukaryota > Metazoa > Chordata > Aves > Caprimulgiformes > Podargidae > Podargus > Podargus strigoides. The sequence goes on from CM051631.1 coordinate 13,942,347, forward strand.
TAATAGGATTTTTCCTTATCGGTTCCAGGCTTAAACACTATGAAACTACATATGTCTATATACCTCCCCCAAGAACTGCAGGAATCACAACGGTACCCAGACTCATAATTGCAAAGTGGTTTCCCTGAAAGCTCCCTTCTGAATATATTTATCTGGTGTTTTACAACATCCTCTGAATTAAAGTATACACCCAAACACATAAATGTTTTCCAATGTCTTATATACACCTTTACTCATTCTAAACTGAGTTTTCCAACCACATACATACTTCACTGAAACAGGGATTTCACTGAACACCTAATACACCAAGTTCTCTCCAAGGCTGCATTTAAGATTACTCAATCTTTCTTGCCCTTCAACCAATTTCCAATCCATTAAGATGCTCTACTTTTCTCTTTCCTGCAACTATTTAACTTGGATATTAACCTCTGTGGCTGGCCACAATCTCTTAAACACATATCTTCGCAGTACAATTTCCTAGATTGTCAGAAAAGTTTTTCTCAGAGAAATATGGAGGGGAAAACAATAAACCTTCATATGGCATTTTTGTTGCCATTTTTAGCTTTTAAACTTCCATGAAGATCTCGTATGAAGTCTCTGAAAAAAATATTTTGGACAAAGTACATTATTAAATCAATGGAAATAAACCCACATCAGTGCATGACTTTACAGCATCTATTTAGATGGCAATTTATACTGACCAAGCAGACAAACAGACACATCCTTGATGTGGTACAGGAACTCTGCCTCTTTTTCCTCAGCAGAAGCATCACTGAAGTCTTTCAAATGGATGTCTGCTTTAGGAATCTACATCCTCTGCCAATGGGTCCTGGGACAGTGCAAAACCATTAGTATCAAGCTACTCTTTCCACTAAATAGGAGTCTGTGCTCCTCATCTACTCCCCGTTGGCCCAGAATCTTCTAGATATCCTTTCAGAGCCTCATTTAGAAACACTTCCTATGGACCAACCAAGTCTGTTCTCATTTTCAGTCTTCTCATACCCAAGCAGCCAATTCTTATTGCATTTTCTTTATAAACATGCATTATTTACTACGAGAGTTTGAAACTTGAAAAGGAATTAATCCACAGATTGTACAAAACATGTAAAAGTTAAGAAAGGATGACCACCACCCAAATCCTTTGAAATAGAGGGTGTTCTTTCCTTTCCTAAAAAACAAAACCAAAAACAATTACTGAAACACCCTGTTATACCTTCTTGATCATAACTGTGGAGGAGAAAACAGTTGTTCCAAAATGTAAAAGGCAGGTCAGTTCAATCTATGTGCTTTTTTAAAAATTATTTTTTGTTAATTTAAATCACATGATTTATTCGCACACTGTTAATTCTGTACTTAATTCCTATTGTCTAAACCACTAATAATGGGTATTCACAAGACTGAGAAGCAAGCTCATTAGCAAAAGCATAACCTTATTTTTATTTGTAACAATTATTTTGCATGTGTTTGCAGCAAAGGCATGACAAAGTAACATGGATTTGGTACATTGTTTTATAGGTTAGGTGATTAAGTACTGGAAAGGCACTAAGAACAGATGGATTACAAAGAGTTATAAAAGTAAATATTTATCTTGTGTTAAAGTGGAAATTCTAAAATTTGAACCTCAAGTCTTAATTATGTATTTCATCTCACTACAGGCTGGAAACAAAACATCATCATCTGAAAAAATGCATGACCTGTAAGTTTATATAACATTCTGGTTTCACTTCTATCACTTCTGCTGCTGCTTCATAGATAGAGGTAACAGTGTTTAGTAATAGCTAGTAAAGTCTGTGGAAAAACTACCCCAACAAACATAACCCAATTCATTTCTTCTGGTCACCTATCCTGGAAGAATTCAGTGACCTCATTAATTTTAAAAATGCAAATTCCTGTGTCCTTTTTTCTCTAAGTTTCTGTTAGAGCACTGAACCATTCAAAATCACAAACTATTTCAGAATTTTATCAAATAATAGATTCGATTAACAAGAGAAAACAAGACATGAAATTCAATAGAGAAATAACTTTTTTCAAACTAACTGTTTTTAAACGTTCCTTGGGCACTCCCTAAGGCAAACTCAATGTACAGTTAAAACATCTCCACTACTCACTTTTATATGGATTTCAACACACAGGTCCTTGGTATGGTCACAATTTCTATTTTAATTAATTGTATTAAATCCTACTGCTTAGATTAACTGGTTTGGCTAACTTGTATATCTCCACGTACAAGAGAGTCACAGATCCATAATGCTATCTAATTATGCTGAAAGATAGGTGTGAAAAATGTTACAGCTGAATCACCAGCAGACAGATAATTCTTGTCAATTGACAGCAACTTATTTTAAGGAAAGCATACTGAAAAGTAAACTGTCCTGGACTGAAGTTCTTGGGATGTCCTAGGAACATTACCCAGTGATACTTACATCCTACACTTGAGATGAAAGGAAATTTTATACCTTATTAGCTTTTTAAAACTAAACCTTCTATATTTAAGAGGAGACACTTTTAAAAATTTAAATTAACCCATTTTTCAGAATTCCTCTGTCATACAGCAGTGTTCCTGATTCTAGTTCTGTGCAGTAAGGAATGGTGTTATGTTACTGGGAGCGATTTTGAAGTGTTTTGATGTTGTAAATTGACATGACGATGACAGAGCAGCAATATCGTGGAAATAAATGCAATAAAAGCATATAATGCATAAAGATAACACCTTCATACCTCACATATTGAGGAAATCCAGACATTTTTACATGACAATGTGACATATCCGAATAATGAACAAAAGTGGAAACATATTTCAACCTAGACTTAGACAAAATAACATAGATAGCCTAAAACATATAGGCTTAATTTTTCTCCCTTACATTCTACACAACAGTGTATTCTTGGCATAGTGCCATCACTTAAAATCAAATACACAATGTATAGACTTTACACTTTTGAAAACATTTCTAAAAGAACACAAACAAAAAGATTCCAGGTCTTCTGTTCTGTACAAATTAAAAGACTTCACAGTACAGAGGAGCAGGCAACACAAGGACACTGCTGGTGCTATAAGCAATAATAAGATATGCAGTATAACCATCACATATATCAATTGTTTATACACTGCAGAAAGGAAAGCTGCCAGAAAAATCCTTTAATATTCCGAGCTACTTTTCCTAACCATCTCTCACCTGGTTTTGATCATGTTCAGACATCTATCCTTGGCATGGAGAAGCAAATGATAATTTGTCTTATAATTTTGTCATATAAAATAACTTTGCCATAATAAAACTCTAATTAATCTTTTTTAGTTTTTAATTGTCAGTTTGCTCCTTATGCCTCCAGGATCACATTACTGTAAAATTCATAATAGTTTTTAACACAATCTCATATTACTTTTTCATTTTGATTAAATTCAACAGGATTTTAATTCACATCTCAGAACATAACATTTTTTAAAATGCTGCTTACTTTCCGAGATGGCCATTCATACTTTAATAATGAACAACTGTCAGGTGTGATAGATTTTTGCTAACTTTTATTATTTTAATTTTCAATAATTAAAATGTCTTTACAAATTACAGTTGCTGTATTTTAATGCCACTTTCAAAAAATATTGATGTAAATTGTTTCATGCTCAAGATACTTTCTGTGAGTAACTACAAATGCAAAGAGAAAGACTTCTCTCTTCTTCTTCTCTCTTCAAAGAGAAAAATAATTGCACCTATAGTTTGTGTTCTACCTCTCAAAAAATCACTGGATAGGCTATCTCAGGAGTCATGTTTTTACTCATTTCCTTTTGTCCCTTATCCTGGAAAAATATAGTCACCTCTCTTCTATAGAAAATGAAAGTTTCTGTGGCATATATGAATGAAGTTCCTTTTAGAGTGCCAAAGGCCAGTTATCAGCTAGCTCAGCTAGATTCAATGTCATGTAATCAATTTGTAATGTATTACATTACACAATTACATAACAGAGGACAGGAGCTCATCTCCTTGGTGCCAAGTATGACTCTGGACCCTTGCATGGAAGTTTTTTTCTCTTTATGGGTACACTTTGCCATAAGCTGATAAATGACTCAGATTTTAAATTCAGTAGATATCACGTTGTCTGAAGATGAAAAATAGCCAATATCCTTTCTCTAAATCTCAAGATTCAAAACATGGTAATCATGAATTTTTTTCTGTCCTAGAATCCTCATGATGAAGGCCAACCTTCAAGCACTTGGAATTCAGCTCATGTGGTAAAATATAAATCTACCATAAGGTTGTGCTGTATTCAGAGTACTAAATACTTTGGAATGACCCCAGGAATGCATTAGCAGAGAATGTAATATAAAGAACATTACTGCAATGTACAAGTGGCTCTGGAAAAGGAAATCAAAGCACACTTGAAGCTTCAACAAGCTGTAACTGATGAGAGACCATGAGAATCACTTCCAGATAGACCACACAGTGCAATAGTATAGGCTTCGGAAGAGGAATGAGGTGGCTGCTATTGTTATATGTCTACCTACTATGAATTAATTCAACATCCTGGATGAGGCTAAGAAAACCACAGGTTTCAATTTCTATAACCTATGAACTCAAAAGATACGATTAAATCTTTTCAACTACAGCTATTATCTGTGACAGTTGCACTATTTGTTCTTGCAACGGTTATATGATTTTGAGCAGCACACTGGTCACTAGGAAATCCAGGTATGTTTCAGATAAAATTGTGTTGTTTTATGAGCTCCAAGACATCTGTTAAGCCAGTACTACTCCTTGGCATTTTTACTTACAGAGTGAACTTTTCTTACGTTTCTTAAATAGCATTTCAACCTAGATATTCTGCAAACTATATATGAACACCTGAGTTTACAAACGCAGAACTGTAGCTTAAGGATATGTGGTATATTTACCTCAAGGATATGTGGTATATTTACCTCATCACAAGATATTGTTGCCAAGTGAATCAGAAGATTCAATATAATCTATACAAGGAGAACAACCAATCTGGGCGGTGTTTTTCACTAAGTAAAAACTAGTATTCATAAACAAAAAAAGATTGTGTGTTTAGTCTGGCCAAAATTATCTCTGTACACACCTACGCTGGCTAAGTTGCCTTTCTTCATCCTGACAATCAGTCCAGTTATATCTGCCAAATGCTGTAGTAAACCGAAACGATCTTGCTCCAGACTCTCTTCTCAAGGCCGTTGGACATCCATTATCTTGAAGAGTGTGTCTATTATGAAATTCAAAGGCATAATGACAACTTATATAGACATACTGGTGCTGGCTTTAAATAAGCTTTCTTTGCTGCAGATGGGAGTGTTGCTATGGTAGCATTAGAGTCAACGTAGGGCACAAAACCTGCTGAAGTTCAGGGTTCTAGTGTCCACTAAACTCCGTTGCCATGGCTGCACTAGCTAATTTAGCAAGTTAGAATATGACTCTATGCATTGCAATCTGTTTTTCTAATTGCTCTATAAACCCATTCTGAGATTGTGAGGACAAATTCTAGGAAATAGTTCTGCCTACTGTTCCCTGATCTTCCTAAATGAGATGCTGGTTTGGAAACAAGATCAAAGTGGCATGATCTTCCAAAAAAATAAACCAATGTCATTCATACAACTAACACACTTACATGTTTAGCATATTTCTTAATAGAAGGGCTATCTGACCACATGTAGAAAAAGCCACTGATCTTTACTTCCCTGCATCCACATTTTATCTAGGTTCACGCATTCACCATGACAACTGGTATTACTGTGTCTCCTGACCAGTGCCTAAACTCAGCTGATTTCAGTGAAACAAGTATCAAGATTTACTGTGTAGGAAAACAGGAAAGTTGTCGGCTTTGAATATGCAAATAACTCTAGTGAGGTCAAGAACAAGATATGCCATATTGCACAGGAACTAATAAGAAAATAAAGCTAAACTCTGAAAATTATTTTGGTTTGTTTGGTTTTAGTTCAAAAACCTCAAACTCAACTTGCTACTTAATACATGGAATTTGCCATCAAGTTCATTATATTATCAAAACATCCAGACTGATATAAAGCAGGCAAGATCTGCAGTTTTTTTAGACTGCAGACAGTAAAATAGAGGGGAAATGAGAAGAATGACAATACTCTTCCCTACCAGAAGACAAAGAAAATATTCTCCAGATAAGATTCAGATGTATAACAGGACATAAGAGCATCAAATTCAGTTAACCTTCCCCTAGTTTTTACTTCCCAAGAGTCCACAGCACCACTGTCACTTTTTGTCATATTAGTCACTCCTGAGTGACTCTGGGTTTTCAGTGAGACAGGAACAGTATTTCTTTGATACCTTCAAGCAAAGTTTAGGATGCAACACACTGTGCTTATACACTCCAGTATCTGTTTAGGGAGTTAAACAATGGCTCTGCTGCTAGAAAAATCTTCACTAATAATGGGAGTCTCAGTCTTTCTGATTGATGAGATTTGAGTTTGAGATTAAATTACTTTCCTTAAATACCCTAAATTACTCCACTAAAAATAGTTTGTAACCAGAACTTCTATCCTCTTGTCTACTTTTTCCTTCCCCTCTAAAGGATCATAGTTCTAAATCTGAGGAAAATCATCCTAATCTAAATATTTTTAAAATATTATTTAAAATAATGTGCAATTGTTTTTTAAACATTTCCTCTTTATGAATAACTAACTTGAAAAGATAGCCAACTTGAAATTATTTATGGTGTAGGAAACAAACTCCTCATAAATTTTCCCTTCTTGCTTCAGTCAAAAATTCTGCATGACAAATCACTGCAGAACTGCCACTTCCATTTCCAAGTCAAAATGCAGTGTACAGGGGAAAGTCAGGTTATTCCTTTTAGAAGGGAGATGGACAGTATTTACTGTTTATGTCATAAATGCACTTGTTTCCATAAATTATGTTTCCTCCCTTGCTTAAGCATCATGACTATAACTTCAGTATACACGTTATGCTTAACAAGCATGAAATGTCTTTATACGGCACCATGAAGGTCACTTCCCCACTTGTATGGTTCACTATGCACTTATATGTAGCACACATACATTAGCTTCTCAAGTCAGTCTTCTATGAAGAGGTAAACCTGATATTTGACACAGACTCTCTCCTTGCATTTGGCATAATTATACCTTTTCTTCTTACAGTCTTTCTGATGCCTCATTTACTGGACCACATACTATGGCAGAATTTCATTTGTGTTGCTCTTGTTGGACAAGTAAACAATCTCAGCTTCCTTCCCCTAACAAAGCAGCTCAAAATCAAGAAAACCTATTCACTGCTGTTTACACTTATAACCTAATGCTACAGAGTATAACCTCAAACACTAAAACTAATGCAGCATTATAAAACACATCAGTTTATCCTCCCCACTAAACACTATGAGATTTCTTTTTCTTTATTGACACTAACAGGCAGAAAATTTTCTTAGATGGAACGTTCTTTGATGTATCCACAGAGCCTGAAAGGAACTGCACACTTTTCACTTAACTCAAATTCATTATGGAAAAATAGAAGTGTTTAAAAGTGAGAGATATAAAGGTGAGTTTACTTCAAGTCTGAGACAGAAAAACATGGATGCTAGCTCAAGAGAAGTTGAGAATAAGGATACCCACATCTCAATCCTTACTCTGCTACTGCTGGAAAAGTGGTAAGAGAAGGCTGACTTTTCATGTGTTTCTCTATTTTTCTGTATATAATTAGCTCCACTTTCAAAGATACATCCAAGAGACTGACCTTCCTTGACAAAGTCTTAGGATATCTAATAATAAAACCTCTTCTATTACACCAAGAATTTCCTAGAATGATAACTAAGAGCTTCCTATTACTTACACAAATATACATTGAAGTTAATATGACTACTACTAATCTAAGTGGATTTAAAACACAGACACTGAACATAGCTAATCATGAACACTCTCTGAATGTATCCACTTCTGAAGTAAAAAGGCTTATTCTGAGGGCAGCAGAAAAGCAGACATAAGAGAAGCAGTGGCAGAGCAAATGCAAAGGTAAACTGGAACTCAGCAATAACATTTCACTCTATAAATATAATCCCTGTTAAAAAAACAAGTTCCCTAAATTATTTTCAAAGTCCATTATGAGCTTATAATAAAAAGGAAAACAGGATAGAATTAAATTAGTGTAAGACTATATACAGGCTCAGATCTAGAAAGACATCTTATTCCTCTTTTGTATTTCAGAACTGATATTGCTAAGCAAACTGAGTCAAAATTTCTACCCTGATTTACTGATTTCACTTTAATTTCTAAGTTGCAGCATTAGACACATGAAAATAAAGAAATACAGCCCTCCTCCTGCCTCATGCCATGTGAATAGGTAAGTACTAGTGTATAAAAATACATGCTTGCCTCTGGGACATTTACTTTCACTTGTCCTTATGTTAAGGACTAAAAGAAAGTAGGTGATAATAGTCCTTCTGCCCTCTTGTAAAATTAGAAGAAAGCCCTCATTTGTTAATTCTTCTCTTAAAAAGACCTTTTAGGTCTCCTGAACCAGATCTAGTGAAATCTGGCCCAGCAAATCTTTCCTGATTTCCATCTGCTGGAAGATTTTGTTCCTCACAAAAATTGCTTCCCAGCAGGGAGGTTTGATGGTATATTAAAGGTCTTATAAAGTCCAGGTTTCAAGCAAGTGCCTGATGAGAAAGTCCAGGGTACACAAAGGAAGTAAAAAATATCCTGACTGCTGTACTATCCTTGCTGTGTCTGCTCCTGATTCACCATTGAACAGTTGGTAGAGGGTGTTTCACATTACACACTGTGGCTTCCTGGTAGGTACTGTCCCCTGCTGTGCTCAGAAAGGATGAAGACAGGTTTGGCATACATTCCACCCTTCAGGGCATTTGGGATCTTGCTCAATTATCCCCTCCTGGTATAAAACCAGTTCTTCTGCTGGGAATGAAAAATAACAGGAATACAGCTATCCCTATCCCCTTCTCTGAAGTCAGTCTATTGCAATCCTACTGGTAGCCAAAAGATCTCATTAAAACAAAATCTCTGCAGATACCTTCCTATATTCTTCTCACACAAATCCACAACCCAAAAGCTGTATATAAAGTCATGTGGTATCAAAATGTAAATATTATGTGATATAAATAAATTAGAAAAAGATAGTGGGCAACACTTATCACATCTTTGCCTTGCATAAGGATTGTGATTGTGCCACTTTCCAGTGAACACCACCTACCCAAACTTTGTGGAAAATAGGATGCAGTTTATGAAATGAAACCAAAAATGTTCCTGACAGTGACATGTGAGAGGTCCTACAGTTTGGCATGACTTTTCAAATCTGCACTTCTTATCCAGCTACATATTTTCTGTACAGAGGATAAGTCTTTCCTGCTTAGAAGTGACAAGGATAGAGGAGGAAGTCTATAAATCAATGAGGTACAAGACTTATCTCAACCTAGTCATGTAGGGATTAAATAGGACTACTAGAACAAAGATTGTCTCATTTTCAAGGTCTTTTCTTACAGTAAATCTAAGCAAACATGAATAAGATTTCCCCAAAGTAAAGCTGCAAACAGAGATATGCTTTTTCACACTCTCTTTCCTTTGGTCCTTCAAAGCATACTTGGATTTTATTATTTAACAGTATTCAAGATAACTCAATAAAAAGTTAATGTCTTAATTATTTTGCTGGTTTTATCCTTTGTGGTAAAGTTTCTGATGCATATTATATTGTCTGTATTCCTAAACTTCTTTTGAAGAGTTCCAGTATTGTAATTATCATGACACAAGGGACTGTTATCTCCATTACAGGTTACTGGCTCCAGCACAGGTAATCTGGCAAAGCAAAATCATGTAAAGCAGCCTTAACTGGCCTGCCTAACTTCCTGCTACTTACAGAATTAATCCTTGCTGAAAGTAGTTCTCAGTCAGATGCAGCATTATAAATACTGGACTCAGATCAGTAGGACAAAATGGAGCAAACTGTTTGTAAAAAGATATAAAATACAGCAGCAGAGTCATCCTGTTAAGTCTAGCTTTATCCCTCATGATAGATTGTTCTTTCACTTCCTTGCCAAATTAGCAGGATCTATTTATGCCAGTTTAAGGAAATGTAACATACCTAGTTATGAGTGCCTTTTGCCAATTACGCCGTTGTTGTTCTTCCTCTCAAGAAACAGAATTCGCTTGTTTTGGGACCTAGAGCAAAGGCTACTTAAGATATATGGAAAGAATGCCACAGATGTCAATATGCTTTGTATCAGGCCACTGGTAAGCCACCTTTCTGGGAAAGTGGAAAAAGAACCATATTCTTGTTTCTATATTTAGATCTGTTATTTAAGCATTGTGTAAATACTTGCACCAACGCCATCAAGAAAATCAAGGAGCAGACAGACGTGAAAAATTGTGCTTTGGGAACAATAATGTCTGCTTCTATTCCAAGAGCTGAGGCATGTTGCAGATCATTTTTAAATTTAATTGAAGAAAGAACTGCTAATGGTGATGGATGCTGATGTTTATTCACATTAACTACGAGAAATAAATAAAATCACCTGAATTTTAGTTTTGAAGGGAGAGAATCAATACAGTAAGAGAATTAAAATTACAAAGTATGTTGTGCCCAGTACAATGGTGCAGAGGAGTACAAACCTTGACTGTAAATTCAGATGAGGAAGGATCAGCTCTGGGTTTATAAAGAGTTTAGCAAAGGGATCTCTGTACATGAAGAAACTCCTAGGGGCTCCCATGCTACAAAGGATCATCTATAGGTGATGGAAAAGCAAAGTAGCAGCCACAGACACCACATCCTTCTACACATACTAGCAGAAATTGGGCAGATTATTTTAAGCAAACAGTAGATTTGTGCCCAGCAGCAGTGAAGTTCGTCTGTTCTCTGTATAGACTCGTGGCCAACTCAGGAACCAAAGAGTGTCTCAGTGTTACAGTGCAATCCCCTGCCCATTAGTGCTGAGTAGTAATCAATCTGTTCCTCTCTGCCAGTCAGGTATGGGAGTCTACAAACATATGACCAAGTCTCACCAATGAGGCTTTGAGTTATGAGGTGCTGTAGCATCAAGGAAACTTACCATTCTTTCCTGAATGATAAAAACTAAATAAGAATCTTGCATTTCAAGTAACAGAATTCCTAGAGGGCAGCAAGATGTATATAGGCACATAACAGTGAATATTTTGGGGAGCTAAAAAGCTATCTGAATTGGATATCGTTCACCAGTTCATTAACGATGTTTGTTCTTTTACATTTTCATGTGAAAATACCTAAGGATTAAAGTAATCTTGCAGAAGGATGTCAATTACAGTTTTTACCTTGTTTTTTGAAATTATCATTCAATCCTTCATAAACTGACATGTAGCATGCAAATCAATATATCTCATTTTGCCAGAAAACACCACAATGCTCATCACCATTGCCTTTCACTTGTATGTGTGCTTCTTCCCTAGTATGCAGCACTCTCCCCTTAGGCTAACACCTGGTCAAAAGCCATCCTTTGTAAAGAACTGCATAGATGGCAGGCCTGTTTAAGCCAAAGCAAGAGAGCTAATTATGATTAATGCTACAATTTATTACCTCAAAACTAAAACCCCAAACCACAGTGGAGGAACTGATGCGCTAAATTCTCATTATGTTTGGTCAGAGAAGTAGTTTTCATCAAAAACCACCCTATCTATACTATCTACAGGATATCTTGATCTTTTAAAATAAATCGACAGCAAATTCAACCAACCAACCAACAACTAAACACTTGTATTTAAAAAAAAAAAATGAAAATTCTAACAAAAATATGGTTTGATTTTCAGCAGTCACATTTCTGGCTTAATTTTCTCCCTCTGGGGCAGGTTCTCATGTGTTATAAAGTATCTTCAACAGCTGCCAGACAGCAATAACAACCATTAAGCAAATACACTATCCTCTGCTGACAAGAGGAGCACTTCCATCAGAGAGTCGCAGCCCATAACTTGCTTGTTTGATTTTGTAGAAACACTTCTATTTTCGTACCTGTATTCAGGAGGGTAAAAATGTTTTAGCAACAATACGAGGTATGTTTCCAAACCTTGAAAAAGTAAAAATGAACAACTTTCTCCTGAACTTTCTGAAAATTCTTGTTCCTCCTCTCAAACTTGCAGGTTATTAGCTGCTACTGCTGCCTGGGCTGATGTAGCCCAAACATACTGGATTCATCAAGATCCTAAACTTGAATGCAAATGAGAATAAAAATGAGCTTGTTTTAGGTCAAACCACTTCAGTTATGGTCCTGATTCACTGGAATTAATTATATCTCCATTAACTTTCTCTTGAGGACTCCAACAGTATGTTTGGTTTCATGCATGAACTGCTCTTAATGTGTGACACTTTAGGGAAACAAGCATAGCAACATAAAGCAAGTCACATTCAGCTTCTCACATACATATCCTTTTATCATTTCTTCTACACTCCACCAATAAGATTTCTTTTCACAATTTAAAATAAAAAATTAGAGCTAAGATGGTCACAGATTGTAGAGGAGCATTACTGAAGAATGATTATTTTGTAACTATCTTCAGAAATATACGTTTTATCTGCTGCCTCCTGTAAGAAATCTATTTGTCTACAAGAGCATCCAGTGACAAGGCATTTGCTTTACAGATATCATATTTCAACTAAAGTTTTTAATATATTCTACAGCATTACCAAGGAATATCTTAAAGTTCAGTGCATCAGCAACACAAGATGATGATCTTTTTATTTATAGGTATGATTGTATACTTCCAGATGGATCAATCTCACTGTAAAGGAAGTACATTATGTTTTATTAAGGACTTCTAGAGAATATAATTCTCACAGTAAGTGAAAGTATAAATAAATATTCTTGCAAGTGATACATAAATTATTCTAAGTGAGCAGCAGCATGTCAGTCAAGGTTGACCAGATTATTTACAACATAGCCTCACAAAAAGAAAAATGTTAGGTTTGGGTCCAAATCTGGAAATTTTTGAGACTAACATTTGTTACACTTTTGGGCTCAATGACCTTTTGTCAAAACCTGAAGCAAAGTTTTTACTGCAGGACAAGGAACTTTTTTTTTTGGAAATTCAGGTTTGTTCATGTTATCAGTCTGAACTATACTAGTATCTGGAGAACCTAACTGAAATCAGCTCTCATTGTAACATGTGCTATACTTATACACATAGCAAAAGATGCACAACTCTACTATCTTACTATCAAAATTCTCCAAGTGTTAAAGAGAAGGAGAGAAATAAATGACAATTAAGGTCATGTGTTATTCCAGGCTCAGATGCTGACCTGACACCTAGTTAACTTCTCTTCCTATAGTGTGCTCCACTCGGTGGCAGTTAAATCCACTTGAAGAAAAATGTCATCACAAAGAAGATTTATGCAAGCATATGTTCTTCCAGGAAAGTCTTCTAACTTCAAGGGTGCAGAAAAACACCCTACACATTACTCTAGCATCAAGCTCAACAATATATGGTCTTCAAAGTATAAAATAATAAAGAAACAGAAAGCTTCCAATTCTCATCAAGATATATGTAAAAGTATATACTGAGTATATATATGAAACACACCAATAAAGATCTGAATATTGTAAGAAAATTACCTGATGATTCATTCTCTATTCCTCTCAGATCCAGTAGAACAGTATCTTAAAGAAATAGGCAGACAAGACTGCCTACTATTTCAGTGAAAGTTAGGAGTCTGTACACTTTCAAAAAGACTGATGGACAAAGTTTATTTCCAGTTACAACTATTTAAATGTAGAGTAACTTAACTGGTATCTACAGAACTGTTCAAATTTACACAGAGGTCACTAAAAAAAATTTGGTTCCGTGTTATACATACAAAGGAAAACTATTAAATCAGTGTAAGGCACGGTATAGACAACTACAAGTATTTCAGGGGCTCTCTGGTATATTATTCTGTATGGTAATTCCATCTAACTTGAAATAAAGTAATTATGCTCTAGCATGTTGCTGCAAAATTGATTGCCACTTTCTTGTGCACAGCCATGCATTTATATATAAAGATGAATGCTCCTTTCTAGAAATGGATCATTTCCAGATTAATGGGTAAATTACTGTTCCTTGGATATTAATACAACTACGTCTACTTCTACAGCAACTTACATATTCACAAATGAAACTGAAATAGTTTCCTCTTTTCTCTACCCATTGCCTTCCCACTCCATTAAAAAAAAAGAAAAAAATGTAATGAACAAATTGGTTGTCACTTCTGTGGGAAAAGTAACTTATAAAGTTGCTGTGTGGTGCTGTAAACCCTAATGTTACAACTGTGTTAAAAAAATCATGAATCAAACCACCTCTTTTGATGAGTTGCAATGTTTTTAAACACTATCAAGCAGGGTACTTTAATTTCCTTGGTTGACCCTCTAAAGATTAATTTCTTCAGTTTTCTTCCAAGAAGCATATGGGGTAGGATCTTTAAAGAAAAAGCTAATATTTTCACATAATCACAGAGTGAGGCTGTGGCAAAATCCTAGATATCACAAGAATTTCAACAGTAGGTTAAAGTGGTGTCTTGAGAGTTGAAGCTGACCTTAAGTTAGTTGCTTGCCATTTCATCAATCATGGCCACTATTCATATACAGTTTTCCTTCACTCCCCCTCACTCTTTTAAAACATGTTTTAATAGCTTGACAGGAAAAGTGTTCCCTAAGTTGGTCCCAAAATTTTCTGAGACATTAGCAATATTGAGTAAGAACACAGATCTTACCCAGACCTGCTTATAAGTGTTAAACACTACTATTTTGTACAGTTCATCATAAGTAAAGTTTGCCTATTTAGACAGTAAAACCTGTTTATCAGTTAGTAAAAAGCAATCACTATTTTAAATGCCTTTTTTCTCTTATTACTTAGGTTTATTGTGAAGTACCATGGAAACTGAGCATCAGTATGGTGTGGTATTTGCAAGTATCTACAGGTTTAACAGGAAAAATCGACAACTACAGGGAATCTGAACCTTGCTGCGTTTCTCCGATATACGAGTTTTATTAAATAAAAAATTCTGGATCATTGAGCAATTAACCTATTCTTCCTGTTCTAAGTGAGGAAATGACTAATGATCTACCTTCTGGGACTAGATAAAAGGGACAGAAGAGGAAGGCTATTTTTAATGGCTGAGGAAAACTGACAGTTGGGAATCAATAAGGAAATGACAAAACGCTCAGTGGGCCCTGGTAGGTCACCAGGATAGTGTCATAAAGGCTCCCTGGTTTCTAAAACCAGCTATATGCAAGTCTTGCATGTGAGTTGTGACAAGACATGCCATATTTAACTCCCCAGTCTCAATGGTCAATACTCATGGATACAGACAGAATGGAAAAGAGCGTGAACTTGAATTAACACTTGTAGACCTAAGTGACCCCAAAGCGGCTGATATTCTCTACTAAATAGTAAAGCACTGAATCTGTCTCTGTGGTTCTTTTGCCAAGAGGCACAGTTATGCTAGGCAAAGGCATATACAATTACTTCTCACATGACCAGCACAAACATGTGATTCCCAAAACCCTTCTCAGAGAGTGCAGGATCAGGTATCATCTCACTAAAAATAACAAGGAAGCACAAACACTTTGTGATGCAATGTCAATCTTGGGGAAAACTTACAACAAAAAGTAGTAATATATTGGCACGCTCCACCAATTCCCTCCTGAAGAATTGCAGCCTCCAATCTTTCTTAATTTGCAGGCTTCCTGCCAACACTATGATTGAGGGGACTGAAAATGCACCTGTGCTTCACTCCAGTCCCATAATGCCACATGATGACTACCAGTGAATACAGTTTCATCAAAAACAAAGAAAAAAATAAAATCACATGCAGCAGACTCGTTCCACCTATGAAACATGATTAAATTGGTGGTTTTGGAGCTCAGTGTTGGGAAGGCTAATGAGTTTTGAGTGATCACTTAATGCCACATTTATTTAAAAAGATTAAGAACTACAAATGTCTTTTACCAAACTATGAGCTATAGAATCCAGACCATTCCAAATAAAAAGGCAGCATTCATCAGCTAAATTAAAAACCAATAATTTGTCAGGTCTTAGTTAGAAGATGTTTTTATTACTCTCCCCTCCTCATTTTCTATATTATTCTGCAATTGCTTTGTCATCTGAGCTTTCAATGCAGATTAATACTATTTAAATTAATAGAGTTCACATAATTCCTGTAATTTCATTTTTCATAATATAGAGAAATTATGGAGCATGCATACAAATTAAAAACTGCCTGCAAAGGTGCACTACTTTGCTTTTATAAAAGTCCTTTAGAGTGCAATATAACTAATGAGGTACTGCTCTGAAATCTAATGCAGATTACCATGCACTAGATTGATTTTGCTGCAATTTCCTACTAACTGCAAAATGCCTACTAATTAAAGCAAGGCAGAGCTCAGTCTTGCCCTCCAGCATCTACAGCACAGTTCACCTGTTCTGGGAAGTAGTAAAACTCCGTATTTTTTCCTGTAACCTCAATTTAAGAAAAACGTTTGAACGGGTCCTGATTTACTGTTGAGTAAATGAATGAATGAAGGCTGGGATCCAGTGCCTCTTTTTTGAGCTGACAGTTGCAAAATATACAGGTTATACAACTGATTTTGAACTTTCAGCTTAGAAGGAAGGACTGAATATTTGGTAGAGTTTGTAGAAAAAAATGTATTTGCTTTCATTTTTGTTTTTGGTGAGCTGTATGCTTACACCAGTATAGCTTTTTCAATGTAAAATGCAATGGCTTATTGTATGCCTATTTAATGTGCAGAAATTAAAAACTGGGGGAAAAAAAAGAAATAAAATTCCCCTTAAGAATTTTCTTTCTTCTGTTCTCAAACTAAAAGTTGATGAAACTCTAAGTACTGCACAGAGAAGTCAACTGACAAAGGTTTTTAATGAGCTGCCCTGTAACAAGACAAGAAGAAAATAAATAACCTGTGGGAAAGGAAGACATTCTTTTTCTAAACAGAGATATTCAAATACTGCCTGAAAACACATGCAATTCCTTTCATTTGGAAAAACACTGAATTTTGGTCAGAGCAACCAATTACCATGAAGGCAAAGTCTTCTCTAACTGGCTGATTTGCACAGTAATTTTAGGAAAAGCATGTTAATCAAAAAAGAACGCATCTGTTTCAATTCCTAATTTTTATGGACTCCCTTCAGTAACTATTACACACATTTGAGATCAGTCCTGATGCTTCTAAATTTTGCCTGTAACTCCAAGTTTTAGTTTTTAGGCAGTCTTCCTCAGAGAAAGAAAGATCTATACAACCATATCCAGTGCATCTGACTGAGCTCTAACTTTGTGCTCCCTTAAGGAAAATGGTACAGCATATTTTGATCTTTATAGGACACCAGAGAATCAAAACAAGATAGATGTATTATGAACTCCAAATTCAGGAATAGCACTGACAAGAAGTTACACTGTATGAGAAAAGGGGGAAAAGGTCAAGTGTAGTGGTTTCTGTCATTAAAAAATAGGCTTTTTATTTTTTGTTTCTGTTTGTGGTATTCTGTTTTCAATTTCTCTTTCTAGGTATCTCTCTATATTTCCAAAAGTTTTATGAAACTGCTCTACAACTTTAGGAGATACAGTGTTTCTCAAAGACAGAAAGAAAGCATTTGTGGTAAACACATTACTGATGGAGCACAGAATTGATTTTTTTTAATGTAGAAATCTTACAAAGAAGATTTTCTTTAAATAAAATATCTCCTTAAATACACATTATGGTGTTCTATGGGAAAATACAAAGGGAGCATTGTCCCTTATTCTTCCTTCTCCCAATATAAAGCAATGTTAATATTACAGCCAAAGCTCTTCAAAAGAGGCTGAAGTTTCCTCATCTTGTAACATGTAACACAGTACAGTGTTTCCCAAAGCCTTGACCAAAAGCAAATCTAACTCCAGACATCTTTATTTAGGCCATCCATCCAGGTTCTGTGAAAACCTGCCCTGTGTAATGAGAGATGTGCTGAACCTTTGACATTTCTGCAGACATACATCAGTGCCTTAGAGATTTACGTGAACACTTCCATTCCACTAGAGTAAACACATCATTCTTACTGTTTTTAACTTATCAGAATGAAGAATGAAACATTAACTTCATAATGTCTAGTTTAATGGTTGGCTAGGTGATCTTATGAACCCCATTAACAGTCCCAGCAGTGAACCTAATCCTACACAATGCATGAAAATTTCAAGAAATAAAATGAAATTTAATAACACTTCCAACTGAAATATATCCCTCCCCAGAAAACTTCTTGAAGAGCAGATTGCAGAAAATTGAAACACAGAAGAAACTACAAGAGAATGCTAATTTCTTTTGACTAATCCCTTGAATTGTCATGTTCAAAAAACTTCACAGGAGAAAGTAAACCAGAGGAACCATGAATGACTAAAAAAAATCAAAGCTCATAAAGGTAAACCCAATACATTTCACATAACAAAACAAGATATAGATTTCACTCTTCATACAAATGATCTAGAATTCAAGTTGCACTTTGTTTTTCTTTTTTACTAGTTGAGAATTTTTAAGGCCTAGAGTGATCTGACAGAGGGATAATCAATACTCTCTAAGTTCAGTACCTGAAAGAAATACTCAGTGAGAGAAAAGGCTAATACATTCAAAAACTTTTCCATCTAGTGCTGTTCCCAGTGGAATGCATGCGAAATAGCAGCAACAAAGAACTCATCCTAGTAGACCTTAGGTGAGAAGGATAGTTGATATTTTTTAAGTAGCTTGGGTTTCAATTAAGGCTTTCAGGCAAATCTCCTACGAGTGTGTTCTGTGATGCCTGAAGCACAAGGTCATGTTGAGTTGCTCTACCATTTCCTTCCAGAAGAACTACATCCAGTTTGATTCTACTTAATTTTTGGCACCTACTACGATGCCTAAAATAGAGCACAGTTCTCCTTCAGTCCTGAGTAATTCAGGAAAGAGAAACAATCATCTCGGAAAAACAATTCGTATCTTTTTAGATTCAGTCACTTTCTAGAGTGTCTTTTCTGTTTCCTTTCTAAAGGATGGGTCAGTACTTTTGCCTGACATCACAGGCACTTTGTATAAACACACACCTTGATCTCACAGAGATGGAAATGACTGAAAGGCATTTGTAACATGCTTCTTAATAAATTTTAGACAGTCATTAGAAATTCTCTCCCCTTTTAAATCATATTGTCAAAGGTGAACTTCAACATCTAGAGCACTCAGTTACTGCAGATATGCCAGGAACAGTAGCTGAATATCTTTGGAAGGAAATGCAAAGACCTTTCTCTCTGTTTAAGCTGTAAAGTCCTATTTCATTACATTACTTATTTACTTTAAGGAGCTAAGAGACAAGACTTAAATATTGCTTTAAAAATCTTTAGCTATGTTCTCAGCTACATAATTACCAGCTTTCACCACTCTGAAGAGAGTGATAATGGCTAACACGTATGATTCATGAGCTGAAGTGCTATCACACCCATAAGGGGGTTCGTTTACAAGGGAGAATTTTCAGTAGCAGTCAGAAACCATCAGGCCTGCACATGATGATCAGCAAGGACATGATCCACCTCCCACTGAAATCACCATGAATGTTTCCATTTGCTTTAGCAAGTTTTGAAACAGAGAATACTCTGTTGGAGTAATGCTAACTATAAAAATCAAGTGACAGTGACTACTGTACCACTGGAGAGCCTGCCAAAGATATTTCTTTATAACTTTTGGGTAATCTTGTGAATTAACTCAGACACTTGTGAACTGATTCCTTATCTGGGGTCTAAGGAAAATCAGAAGTTTAAATACTTATCTCCAGTACCTTAATCACCCACACTTCATACGTGAGAACTATGTCAAATGAATGTTTTCTCTATATGGGGAATCTGGCTTGGAAAGTAGGTGGTGATAAGGTTGCCACTGTTTTTATAGCATTTTACTGACAGGGGCCAAAAACCTCAGCAGAGGGCAAATATGTTGCGTGAGGCTTCTTTACCAATGTAACATGGATCTTTCATAAACTAAGCTACTATTAATCTTACCAGCACTTTAGAGGAATCATACTACCTACAATGGAGATGGAGTGACTCCAATGGTCTTGTCCAATTAAGCACCATTTGAACTTAGATGAGACAGATGTGCAAATTAGGTAGTCTTCTGTCTACTGGAGACTGTGGTATGCAAAAATGTCAGTTCAGGAATTGGCAGTTTCTCCTTGGCTTGGAGTTTTGAATGTTCTTCCATATTTCACGGAAGAGGAAATTCCTTAACTTGGCAGGCAGGAACACAGGGATAAGACAACAGTAATTCCATAATTACTTCAGAAACAGAATAGGAAGGTTTGCTGCCCTTGTGTGCCTTGAACATTTAGTCAGAAAGCTTAGCATTCAGAATTAACATCCTCTGTTTATAAGCTGAAATAGGGTACAACTGAATGGAACTGGAGGTAACTGCAGGTCTTAGAGAAAATAATAACAGCATCTTTATTATTCATATTATAATGCAAGGAAATTCTCTGTTATCCACAATGAAATGTCAGCCAAGAACCCAAAAGAAAGTAGTAAATGCCAAGTATAAAAAATGGAGAAGCTTACACATGGAAATCGTCCCCTCAGAAATGGGAACCTATACCAGATGAATATAAAACATATGTAGAGATGGATGCAATAAAATTATGACTAGATGCCCTGGTGAAATCTCCCATCAATTTTGTCATTTAAGGATTCAGAATAAATCTGATGTCCTGTAAGTAAAGTTTTATGTACAAAAGCAAGTAATAAATGTAATAAATGAAGAGGAGAGAAGGTAAATGTGGTTCCCAATCCTAATTTTTACTCTACAGCAGCATGATTATAACAGACCATAACGAGGGCAAACACAAGACTTCTCATATTAAATTGAATTTAACTGAAGAAAACACATGTAGAAATAGTAAGACAATACTCACGAGGAAAGAATAGTTGATAGTCCAGTATCTTATTTTCAACAGAAGCAATGCCCTCAGCTTCAGATGGAATTAGGAAATCATATTATTACGGAAAAGAAACATGGATAAGAAAAGCTTTTCAGCTTCAGAGGCTGGCTCATGCCTTGGAGTATGAGGGGTTTGACTTCCTACCCTTTTTGAAATTGTTTAATCCTTTGTAAAATAACTGTGAATATATGCTAGACACAGAAATTTGTAATCTATTCCGCACATTTACTCAAAATTACTTTGATCACAAAATCAGAGAAATACAAGGCTGGCAGAAACTTTCTGAGATTCAGCTACATTTACTCCTTTGACTGAGGAGGAATCAAATATAACTAAATGTTCTCCAGCAATGTCTAACTTGTCTTTAAATTTTCCATAAAGACCCTAGTGGTCTGTTCCAATGGTTCTCCATTAATATGGATGAAAAACTTTTCCTAAAATCTAAAAAAATAATTTTTGCTGCAAACTAAGATGGCTTCTTGCTCTTCTGCTATGAAGCATATTTACTTATCATTTTTTTTCTTTCCTTCAAAAACATAAGCTACAAACTTAAAAGAACATAAAAATCAAATTACTAACAATCAGTTCTACCATGACACTGTTTTACTCCTTTTACATAGTGGTTTGATTTAACTCTATGGACTATTTTTAATTGGCTGTTAAATTATTGTGATTGATCTAGATCTTGTATATTCTTGCTAAGTCCTAGTTAACTTCGTACACCAAATGAAGACAGCAAGTCTAAGCGAAGTTGGACTCAAATCAGCAGAAGGGTACTTCTGTATCCTAAAGAACTGAGTCATAGAAAATTAACAGTAGTTGGTTTCCTTGAAGCAAAGTATTCTTTTATTTTGCCATGAAATTCACTTAAGAATTCTGTTCTACTGCAAATTCATTTTTTATGTTCAAGAAGTTACCAAAAAGCATTATTTCAATGCTCTGGAAATTTTAAAGTAATGTTACTATTTTTCCAACTATATTTATCAAATATTGATTTAAGTAATTATTAAAAGGCATACAAAAGTCTGATCAGTTATTAGTTAATATTGCTTTGGAGTGAATACCTGTCTATTTTAGTCTAGGAAACCCAGAAGTCAATTAATGAAAGAATTAGAGAATGGTAAGTGACTGAACATAACTCATGTTCCCATCTGAAAAAAAAATAAAAATTTTATATTTCATAGAAATGTAGAGAGTTTTTATTCTATGGTAAAATAAACATCGCTGATAAGATACATGAAAGCAATCTCTTTGCCTTAATTCAAGAAAGCAAGTCATATATATTTCTTCATTTACTTAAAATTCTTTGTGAACATGTGACTGCGATTAAGACTGATGCTGTAGTAAGATAAGTTGATAAATTTGAGCAACATTTCATTTGAACAAAATAAACAGGAATAATATAATTTAGTCTTCTCATAATTTAGACAAATGTATGACAAGTCAGAAATAATCACCCCTAAGTTACTATGATGATTTCCTAATCACTTTTTCAACTAATCACTACACTTAGATACATTATGTGTTACTTTCCTTCCAATATTAAGTTGAAAAATCTCTTTGAAAATCCTCTAAAAGAACCAGTAGAACTTTTTCCAGATTCTTTAATCATTTTTTATTCCCAGTCTTCCAGAAACTATTTGTAGTTGAAGAAATAGTTTTATTTGTTGAGCATGGTTGATGATGGACACCATACTTACACCTTTTCATTATACTGTCTATTCAACACAAAGCCAGCCTTTACCTTGCTTGTCTTAATGTCAGCAACTGTTAAAGCTCACATTGCATCTTTAGAATAAGGCTCTTTCCTGTACTTGACTCTCCAGTTGCATTCATTTAATAATCCCTCATGGGTATATCCTTTAAAACTCTTGTCTGCTGCAAGATGTATTTGGCATGGCAAGTAGATTGCACCCTGCTGTGCTGTGTAAAATATTATATCCCAGTGATACTTCTCAGTGGAATCTCTGCAGTATGGCAGCTAGCTGAGGACTGTAAGCAAAAGGGATAAAATAATTTTCTTTCCATATTTCAAAACAGTTGGTTTCTTTTTCTATTTAGACAAGCTACTTTAATAATGCGGTATAGAAATACAATGCAAACTTGAAATGAAAAGAAAAGAGGTGACAAGCAAAATGCACTTGCTAATGCAAACCAGTTAAGCATTAGTGTGGCACATTAACAAATCTAGTTTAGAATTTAAAAAGTACCTTCATGCTAGCACTGGTTTCTTAGAATGCCTCATGAGATATACACAGAAACTTGATGGACAGAATGCTCAGCACATCCAGAACTCACTTTGCAGCAAGAAGTTTAGACTGAGATTCCTAGAGAAAGCTATGTTATAATTATGTTTTAATTAAAACTGAGTTGCCTCTGGGTTGCCTAAAATCTCAGCAGGATACAGATGCACAAAACTTCCAATTAACTATTTGAAGAACCCTTCCAACAGAATTTCAATGGTCAAAAAATTCCACTAGATGTTATATAGTTCATAACTGCTTGAGAGATTAATATAACTCTTCCCCATAACTGCACAATATAAGAGCCGGTCCCTTTGCCAAAGACCTCTTTAACTAGGAAAGATAAACTGCTGGGAAAGAAATAGAGACAGACAAAGGAAAGAACTTCCTCGATACTTCAATCAGCCTTGGGAGAGTTTCCCAGCTGGCCATACATAGTCCAAGTAAAGAGATATTCTTTCTGTTCCTAAGACTGAAGAATTTTCTCTTTCTAATTATTGAACAGTATGGAAGGGAAAAAAATTTACCAGACGAATTCTATCTTGTATGTCCTCATAATAGGAAACAAGTAGACAGAAGCAAAATAGCTTGGTATTACAACAACATGAAGACCTTGCACTCAAAGAAAACTGACTTCTTCTTTGTAAGAGGACAGAAGTCACTGCTTATGTGACAGAATCTAAACAAACACCCTCTGTCAGACACTGTTGTTAGCAGATTAAGTTCATTTAAGCATGGATATTTTAAGTCTGGTGCTGTGCTGGCATTGAACCTTTTGCTTAGCAACAGCTTCTGGGAACTCTCCTTCCAGCAGTCCTTGTATCCTCCTCTAGGGTCTTTCTGTTTCAGCCTATCCTTCACCATAATCCTACCAAAGGTTTGAGTATTCTGCTTTGACTCTGCAAGAAGGATGCTAAATATGGTTCAAAATTATGAATACTGTGCTATACGGAACTCAGATTTGTCCTTTAGCAGTTTGCACATGAAATGAAGGTACAGTCAAAATCATTGCACAAGGCTTAGGAGGAAACCATTAATTTTTTCTTACAAGAAAAAAATCCCTGAGAACACCTCCCACGACAGAAGGAGGTAACTCCATGTCATCTGCTTAATATTTTCTGCGTACTTGCTTCATGCTCTCCCAGCGTTGTTCTAGGAAACATATTAGCTCTGTCTACTCCATTTTTTCCTTCAGGGAAAAAGAAAAAAAGATTGCCCTCTTCTCAGTTCAGGCAAGCAATCAACTGTCTTAAGTAGAGGTCAGGAAGCATCCTCCAAATTCATTAAAAGTATAAAATGTGCAGTTCCAGGAAGCAATTTCTATTTAGTCTCTAAAAGCAGTAATTAAATTAAAGAGAACTATCACATTACATTTTGGGTCAAACACATAATAAACAAAATCATAAAAATAAATTAAAATAACATTTTGAAAAGCTACCTGTTTGGAAACAATTCACACAGGTAGGACAGGGGTATCTGCTTTGTTGTTATGAAACTGTGTGAATTTCTGTGAATTCATAAAAGTGTCTGTACCTAAAGCAAAAACATTTTGAACATTCTGTTCAATGCTGATGACTTTAATGCATTTATTAGAAAAACCCTAAAAATATCCTGGCTTCCCAGGATTAAAACCATCAGGCTAACTAGCTGGCAAACAGTTCCATTCAAGAGCTTTACATTTGATGGATGGAAAACTGAAGTATATTAGGCAAATGCAAACTATGTAAACAATATTCATCATTTATCCTAACCTTTTCAAGGTAACAGAAATCTATAAGGTATCTTTCAATGCACTGATGGGGACACCTGAAATGCGTTCTGTACAGTTACAAGTAATCCACCAAGTCACTTTTCTAAAGATGTACTACACATGATTTAATATTTATTCTTTAATATATATCTGATACATCTAATGTTTGCTTTGTGTACAGCCACCATGAATACCATGCTCAGCCCATGCTCTCCAGGAAACTCATCTTAATTATATTCTCCAAACCTACAAAGGAAAACTGTCTGGAATAGCTATAACAATCAGACAGAGGCACAGAGGGATGCACACAGACAAAAGCAAAGGGAGGAAACCAAGTCATAAAAATTTTGAGAAGTTAAATAAATCACATAAATTAAAAGAGTATTAATTAGATAACATTGTGTAAAATGTTAATATGAATATATCACTTTGAGCCAAATATAAGGTTTTCTTTCGATGTTGAATAAAGCAACAATTGCAGATAATTCTTTCAAGGTATTAAATTTGGGTTTGTAAAATGTATTTAATTAAAATGCAGTGTGTAAATGCAGTTAGACATTCCTGATGAGTTACAGCAGCATTGATATCACATACTGACACCAATGCTGCTCTTGTAGTTGATGTGCAACTGTCTAGCAAATTCCTCCGTTCCCTAATTGACAAAGACCTTCAGACCTGAAAAACATTGGTGTAAGCTTTCAGGTGGCTGTAATTCTGTTATCTGCTCTTTCCACACACAGATGACAGTGTGGAGTAATCTGCATGTATCAGCAATTGTGGGAACTCAAAGCCTGAGCGTAGATCTCGTACAAAACATCGCACAAGAAGGTATGCCAGTTTATAATCCATCCTTCCCAAACCCTCCTCTCCTGCCCCCTTACGTTTTTGCCAAAGGAGATGCATGGCAGACGAAAGCATTGCTTAATGTGCATCTTAGAGCAGAAATTACATGTAACAAAGTTTGGTTTTCCAGTCGCCTGTTGATTTTACTGGGGACAGAAAGCTTACTAATATTACCACAGGAAAGCACGTGAGAGTCTAACATCAATTATGGAGTTAATATATGTAAATAGCAACTGAGAATGTTTCTTCGTAACTAACTGCACCTTGTTCACAGGTTCACCAACGGCATGCAGCACTTATTGAGCTGCCATACATTCTGATGGTTACTTAAGTATCACTATACACATCCCTGGTAGATGTGAACCTTTGTAAACTGACAGGAACATGTAACTGAATTAACTTTTATTCAAACGTGCCCTGAGGTTCTACATTACACTCGCAGCAGATGCAATCAGGACAAAAAGAGGAAAAGGTTATAGAAAATAAAAGATTAAAGCCTTTAACCTCTTTTTACTTCTCTTTCCCAATTCACAACTCCTCTCCTGTTTCTCATCCCTTCTCCCAATTTCCTGCCCTTCACACCCATATTCTCACAAACCCTTTTCTTATTTGCAGTCTTCCCATCCTTATCCCTTCATGAACATCTGTTCTGCAGCTGTGTCTGGATCTCTGCCTTTGTGAGGGGTACAGTGAGAGAGGGTTCCTGACTCATCAAGGTCATAATTGAGAAGAAAAGAGATCATTATCCTAATAGAAACTACCTGATTGAGTAGGACAAAGTGGCTGTCCCTAGTCAGACAACAGCCTGCTAACAGTCAGAAGCATAAAGCTCTGGCCTTCAGAGGTCTGGCTTATCTAGTTGCAATCTAAGTCATGTTTAGATAATTCCTCCCCTCCCTGTCCCCCCACCTATAATATGAATTTACAATTAAAGAGCACTTAAGTACTTCAGGCAATTAAACATGAACCTTATTTTTAATAGCAGTCAATAGACAGGCAGATGTGATGCTCAAACATAATTTTAATGTCTGGAGTACAATAAGTAAGTCAGACTCAATCTGCCATAATAAGTAACTTTATTGCTGCCTAAAGGCTTTTGGGATTTTAATGTGGAGCATATGTTGAGGACTTCCCAGTAATTACAGGAAAAACTAATTCTGTCCTCCCATACACATAAGCTTTATGTGGTCTGCTTTATTTTATTTGTGGTTACTTGACCTATTTACCCACACTTCTCACAAATTTGCCACGTTCACAACCTTTTGAAGTAAATGTTATACAGCCAACATTTAGCCTATATTTTACCTATACTGATAAACAAGATTATTCATGTGCATAAGTTAAGCATCAGTGGAAGAATAAAAGAATCAGATGTTTACTCTAATCTCCTCTAACAAATCAGTAAAATTAAAGTGCCTACAGAAACAAAGTTTGCTCAGATTGAACTTCTCAACTACAGCACAGAGGTTCACCACCTAGAAAAGGAAAGGAACATGGAAATGAAACTCACAACCGAGTAAACAAATATGGAGATATGTCTGCTGAGTATGAGGATTTATTAGGGAGATGAGGCTGTCTTAAAAGACACAAGTTAAAACATCAAGAAACAGCAAAAGCAGCAGTGTGGCAAATGACAGCCCGCCAGCATCAGCCAAGTTAACACAGAAAATTTAAAATCTGCCCACCAAGCTCCATTTGAGAGCTAATTGGAGCTCACAACCCTCAGCAAGAACACCAGTTTTAGGCAAAAGATGAAATTTAATGTCACATATCTTTAATATCAAAACAGTATAGTGTAGACAGCCTGCCAAACTCACACCAGCTGCACCACTAACAATTAAAAAACCAGGATTGTGGAGAAGATCATGGGGTTGTAATGAACTGGGAAATACAACTACATCTACTTCAGATATTTGCAAGAAAAAACACCAGACCAAAAAGAAAAATTTGGTGCCTTTTCACTTAAATCTCTGGGAGAAAACAGCTTATTTTTGAGATTACTTTACTTGGAAGGAAAATTAATAAGATTCTGACTTTGTTTAAACAGTCGAAGCATCAGGTGTGGCCAGCCTAATGACTCAGATATGAAGGTCTGCTCTGTATATGAATGTTATGGGGTTGAAGTACACTGGATTTATGGTCAATGCTTCAGCTTGGCAAAATCCTCAAATGAGAGTAATAGTATAATATCAGTTACTCTGATCATGTCTGAGATCAAAAGCAGTCACTTTAGCAATCTTTTATCCTGTCATTGTACAGGAAGTGAGTTCTTGCTCTGTATGCTGCTTGAAGACATACAAGTCCATTAAGGTAATTTTATTAGTCATGTGGTATAGAAAATCAAAAACTGTAACATAACCTTAACTCTGCTATGAAGCCAAATCCTGCTAGATTCCCAACACAGTCATCAGTTGATAGTAGGTAACGAAGCAAAAGTAAGATAAACAGTTGGGAAAAAAGTCAAGAACTTCTTAATATTTTATGCTAATGTACTGAAATTCATTAAAAAGTTGTGTCATCCTGCTCCCCCCCCAACCCCCCCTTTTTTTTAACTGCCACTGATATCACATATGCATAGAATATTTAGGAAGAATTATATTATGGTATCAGTTACCTGTCTGCTGCACATGAAGTGTTAAATTAATTTACAGATTAACAAAAAAACAACACAAAAAACCCCACAACATCTACAAACACAAAGTAGGGTGGTTTTCTTATGTTGGCCATTTTAAATAGCTGAATCTTTGTTTTTTCCTCTTTCAACCATAAAGGAAACGCTGAAAAATATGTTGCCATGTTGAATTTAAACCCTGTGAAAGGGAAACTCAGACTCAATTTATTACATAGTGCTTTTACTTTATTATGCAGGTGGACTCAATAAATTAGAATGCTCATTAAACTGAGTGGAACTTGTGGCATCATCTGGATTCAGGCTTTCAGCCAAATTCAGCCCTTCTGTAGAAGTTCCCATGGAGCTTTAGCTTCAGAGGATATATCTATGGTTCAAACAGGGCACAGATGTGCTGGACACACTGTTGATGCTTGTTCTTTATCTCTCTCATACATGTATCTCAGTGGAGTTGCATGGAGTATTTGTCAGATTGGTACTTTTCTACTTTGCTTTTTTAACATAAGAAATTATTTTTCTTCTGTTTATTATATTACATGAGCTTTCAATTGAGATTATAAAAACAGAACTTGGGTAACTTTCTTTATAAAACCCAGCAAATCCCACTGGTGGTGTATAGCTCATTCTAGGGCCTCAAAGATGATCGTCATTCTATGCCCAGAAGCACAAACAGTAGTGCACTTCCTACCCCTGTACCCATTTGGCTTAGTGCAAGAGGAAACTCAATGACTTTACCACCTAACGATCTGTTTTTGTCAACAGTATACACTAGAGATTTAAGAAAAAAAATCTTTGTGGGCCAAAAAAACTTTTCTTATTAGACACAAATGCTCAAACCTCTGAGGTATACAGATCTGTGACAGGATAGGGGACACATGAGGTTTTATTTCACACATCAAGAGGTAGGTCCAGGTCCCACTTTCCTGCAGCTTTCTGAGTTCAAGTGCTTTTATTCTGCAGACTTTGCAAGTGGTAGCAACCTCCTCTCCTGGGGCTGACTTGTACTGCCTGGGCTTAGGATGTCTGCAGGCAAACAATAAACAGGCTTTCACTAAATTGTCAGCAGTCCACCTAAGAATAGCAACAAACATCTTAGAGCTGCTTCTTGTGTTATTTTTTTAAAAGGATAACACAAAGGTAACTAAGTTTCAGATCGTTGTCTATAAACATCTCATTGCATACACAAAGAATTGTGAACATTGTTGCAGCTTAGTTTGTCATAATACTGACTGGACAAGTTACTTAGTGAAATCCCTTTAAAAAACCCCAAACCTGTAGCAGCCAACTCTTTCTTTAAAAGATTGCAGATCATTACTCTTTGCTTCTGCTCTGAATTACAGGTGCTACTACTTTCTACAATGTCATGCATATTTATTCCTTCACATTTTTCTCCACTTTCACATCTTGTCCTTCTAGTAATTGCATGCAAGAATTTGTGGAACCAGCGATTTATCTGTTAGCTTTGATATCACTTTCAAATTTGCTCTCTTACAGCATAAAAAAAAGTAGTGACATTTTAGTGATGCAGCTACTTTGAATTGCCCAACAACTTTTCTCTGAATGTTGTGCTCTTCTGTGCACCTGTGTCTGTGTAGGGCAAGTCACAAAAGAATATTTTAAAGCATTCGTCTGTTTGGTTGTAACTAGTCAGTCCTGCTTTTCTCTACAACCAAAAATAGAGAGAACTCTTATGCAAGTTACCAGAAGCGAGCCATACAATTTTAGGAAGCCACAGATCTACCTGCAGTCAAACTAAATTTACCAACCAGAAAGGGCATATCCCCAAGTCCTTTCACTACTTTGACAGGAAAGCCAAGTTTTTTAAAAGCTTATTACTTGACTGTATCTTTTGGCTCAATTATCTGATTACTAAATTGATTTTGTAATGGAATCAAGGTACTACATGTTTCTTTTGCCTCTGAATGATATCTTTTTTCCTTTTTGGACAGTCAATCTGTGTAGGAGCATGCTATGATCACCACTGATTTTTTTCTTCCCCTGCTACAACTATTAGGGTTAATGGTTTTCAGTTATTAACCCTGTGACTGTATCAGCTTCAGAAAAACTCTGCTTCAAAAAAACCAACATATAAACCACTATGAGATCCAAGTCAAACACAGTTACTGTGGAACTGCATGTTTATTTCACTGCCTATTCATATTAACAAATATAAGATTTTAGAAAAAAAGAAAACCCCAAAACAAAAACAAACAAAAAAAGAAACTAATACAAAAAAGAAACTGTTGTTTTTTTTTTCTTTTCTAAAAATCTCCAAAATCTCCACGGTTTTAGTCAGTGAATAATCTTTTCAAAATCCAGACTTAATTTTCACATTAACATATGTATTTCCAAAGACTTAGTTTCACTCTGGATCCATATCCTAAAGTAATATATTAAGGCGCTTATACATACACTAATAATTTATTATCTATGTAGTAGGGACTATAAAACAATGCATTTAATCATGTAATTCTAATACATGCTACCATGCATGGAATCTTTTATTATATTCTTGAAATTAATGGCTCGACTGCATGACATGCCAGGCACAGTCTTGTTTTGTTGTTTTGTTCGGTTTTTAATTAGGCTTCCATTGTGGTTCGATGTATTGGAATTTCATAAGTTTTTTAAAACAGTCTTTCATGAGTGCACTACTTATCACCACTATTTTAATAGCAAAAAGTTGGTCTTTATCATTGGTAATATAAATACTATAGTGTATAAAATAACATTGATTTTTAAATGCTTCTCATTTCTTTTAATGTTACTAGCAAGGCACAATTTTCCTTCATAATTTAATTTTATAAAATTATTCCTACAAGTGTTTTTGTATGGCATTAAATGACATTCCCATTATAATAGTTTTCTGTTGATTTTTACTTCCATATGCATAAATGCATTGCAATATTAAAAGTCAGCTGTCAGCGCTTCCATATTTTCCTTTCAACTTTTTAATCAACAGCTCAATAAACATGTAAATGCCTGCCATATTATTTACATTTACAGTAAACATACCAATCCTATTTGAACTCTAGCCTTATACTCAAAACTTACTCATCTGTGTAAGAGAATTCTTCATATAGGCCGACTACAGTTATGACTGTACCCATTTACAGTAGAGAATAGTTCCCCCAAGCAGTTTTGTACAAAACCACTTGCATCAATATTAAGGTGGTTCTTGATGTTTTGCATTCTGCTCAAGTAACTGAATGTCAACTTCAGTCTTTGTAAGAAATAAATTTGCCACAGCTGAAAATAGTTCAAACAATAAAGTCATTCATTCTTTGATTAAATATTACAGTGAGGTATCTCCTTTGCAAAAATACAGAAATACCAGTAACTTGCATGGAATTGCATTCAGCATATGTAAGAGATATCAAAATGGTCATAACAGGAAGATTTATGAGGACATAAACTATTGGCTATCACCATACAAAATAAAAATGAGTAAAATTTAAATCATTCTGAAATATGTTGACTTGCTGATATCTATAAATAAAGAATGCTCACCTGTGCTGGAGAATAAAAAAAATTAAAAAAAGATTTTACTTTGCTCTGAAAAAAAACATTATTTGTTGCCAACGAAAGGCAAGATCTCCCATTTAGTGCTTAGAATATCTCTCTCTATATATATACACACACATCTCAGTAGGTGAATTTTGTAGTTTTACGGACATTCAAATCTCACAGATGGTGACTGGTTTTTTGCTCAAGTAACATGGCATAAAAGATTCACCACTCCTAATTCTCCAAGAACACAACATTTTGTTCTGAATCACAAACAATAGTTATCCTTTCTTAGCTGGAGCTGCTACTGAAATAGTATTTCCCCCAAAATATCACAATCTGATAAGCGAAGTGCAGCTAAAACCTACAGTGTGTCATCTGAAAAGCCTGGAAAACAGAAAGCTGTTTACCTCACAACAATAATCACACTACCAAGAAGAGAAGATTCATACTTGTGCACCACATACTGTTACATAAGAAATATTTACTTAACATCAGCTGCCAAATTGGCTCTAAGTTTTACTATTGTTTTTGTGTTCCACTATTTATATTTATTAACAGTAACATTTTTTTTTCACTCTAAGTCACATCAGCTTACATTAAGGGTTTCTACAAGAACAGAGACTACACACTTTGTTATATTGACATTTATTGTCAGTTTTATATGCAGTTTTATGGGTGTCATTTCAAATGCTTGGTATATTTCTATTTCTTTTTTCCAACTAAATATGTTTATGTGACAGCACACTTGCCAAAACAATTCCTGATTTAAAAACAGGAATTTGTTCTGTTTGATTTATGCCAGTCAGATGTGACTGATGGAGGCTCTAATGACAGGTAATATTTCTTGTGATGCAGTGCATCTCTTACAAACACAGCACACGTTGCCTACACATTATGTACTGTCAAAAGTGCCAAATAAAATTTGCTAGACTTGTCAATGAAGAATGAAATAAAATTCCTCAGTGATGGCAGCTCAAATATTCCATTTAGTTCATAAGCACTACTTTTTTGGGAGCTATTTAGCCACATTTGCTTGTGATATGAAGCAGAAAAAAATTTTGCAGTTTTTCGTTAGCTTCACAGCAACATACACAAAGAACAAACTAGAAGACCTAATCAGCAAAGTCTTATGGGAGGTAAATAGCTAAGCATCTTCCAGCATTCAGGCTACAGTTTTCCCATTTTCACTGATCAGTAGCTATCCTCCATGCCCAGCAGTAGTTAAGAATTGGCAACAACTAGTATTGTATTTATGAATGCTTCACATTTCTTCATTATGCAGTTAATGAACTGAGTGAGAGTTGGAAGCCCTGAGAATATAGCCTAAATACTTCATACAACCCTCAGAAAAGGTTGTTCAACATTATATAACTATGCTGTACTTGAACAAGAGAGGGATTTTGCCCTGAGCAGACTGGTTTTGTTCCAGCAACCCCATGAGTGCTGATGCTTATTTGCCAAGATACAAAAATTAACTGTTGCATCAATGCTATACTTAAAGTGGAGAAAGCATCAAAATTGAAAGATTTAGAAAAAGGGTAAAATTGTGATAGCATTCACTGATGATACTAAAGTATTCAGAACACTAAAAATGAGAGCTAACTGAAAAAATCCTGCAAAAGTACCTCAAAGTACTGAGCAATCAAGTGAACCTGAATAGTGATAAATATTTGAAGTAATGCACTGAAGGGCAATAGAGTGCTAGCTGCACATAGGCAGTGATAAACTCAGGAAAGGGGATATAGTTGTAACTTCGAAAATATCCATTAATGCTCAAAAATCCAATGAATTCAATACTTCAAGAAAGGAACAGAAAAAACAAACAGAATCCTTATGGTGGTGGTGTATGGACCTGCAGTATGCCTGCAATCAAAGCTATAGAAAGAGAGAACAAACTAGAACCTTCTAGCATAAAAAAAAAAGACATGACTGCAGAGGTATACAATAGATGTCATCATAAGTAACAGTGTCAAATAGCTAAACGAAAATCTCAAGATGGCAGGTTCAAAATAAAGAAACAGTGGAACTTAGTCACACTTACTGTAGTTAAATGTTGGAATTAATTGCCTCAAAAAGTGGTACAGATATCAGTTTATCTAGGTTCAAAAAGTGATTAGACAAACTTACAGAAGGTAATAAACCCAAGGGGAAGTTTTAACTCAAACATGACACATACGGTTGAGAAAATACATTTAATCCAGACTTCCCTTAGCCTGAGGAAACTAGAACAGATACTGATACCTTGGAAAGAAAGTAAAAAAGCTATTCAATATAAGAACTATAAACTTAATGGGAATACAGTCCTAAGAAACTCAAGAAAAAAAAATAGGACGCTGTAAAACTAGAAGACATGTTGATGTAACCAATGTCTATGAAACATAAAAATATGTAAAAGACATAACAGAGAGATGTATTCAGACTCTGTATCTGTTTTGAATATGATCAGCTCCATTAAAGAAGTTGATTTTTTTCTGAAGAGGGCTTTCAGAGATATATTCACTACCTTAATTTGCTGTGCTTTGAAAATCATAACTGCAGCAACAATGTAATGAAGCATAGATTATACTCTTCAGTTTCCTAAAAATGAATAAACAATAGTTACAGCTGAATGTCAGGAATTTAAGAGAAAGCTGAAGAACGGATCATTTTCTCAGTTCCTACTCATTTAAGCCATTAGGCTCCTTAGAAATAGCTATCAGTTGTGTTCATCAGTCCATGAAGGTTATCAGAACACTCTTTCAGATGAACGCTTTGCAACAGTCAATGAAAACCAAACATCACCTTCTTAAAGCCTTGTCCTACCAAAGGCAACAAGCACAACATGAGTGCTGATGAACATTCATCAGTAAAATGAGCAAACACTTTAGAAACATTACATAGTCTAAACGGAGCACAGTAGACTACGCAAAGGATACCAAGAGGCTGTGGAACTGTCACACAGTTGTTCTGCGTGCAGTATTTCACACTTATTACTAAAGGAGTACACTCTAAATCACCAGATCTTCATTGGAGTTCCATATTCCCATTCTACACTTTTATATACATACATGTGTGGCTGTTGCAGACAGATAATAAAAGAGAACTCTTACACTGGTTTTCCTACCTTGTAAGGCAAGACAGTGAAGTTATCAAACAATACAGATTATCTTTTCCAAAATAATACAGTTAAATATTCTGGTGCTCTGCAACAGGTACAAATAAATACACTTATTGAAATTAAAGTAATTCATCACATCGATCTAAATGACAGTAATGCACCAAAAAAAACAAAAACCAACTTTACATTTTCCTGGAAAAAGCAACAAAGCAAGACAGAAACTGCACCTAAAGATAATGGACTGATCAAATAACTTGTGGGAGGCTAATAGACCTGACTTCCTAGTCTAAATTTCCATGTGTACTAAAGAGAAAATTCTTGTGGCTTGTATGTATACAAACTGTAATTATAGGGAAGAGGTTGTCATCATCCTTTTTAGAGCAAAGAATGTTGGTATTCAAGTACCTTTTAATGTGAAAAGCTTGAATATAAACACATATATTTCCAACAAGTCACAGATATTACAACCGATTTCATAGTTAAATGAAATTCACTTTCAAGTATGCTAACCAATGGCAAACCATGACTTGTTGAAAGTAGAGAAGCTATCTCCCAGCTTGAGTGACCTGAGGATCTACATCCTTAATTGTTTTGCTAAACTCACTAAATACAGAGACAACTACTTCAAAAATCCTATTAGTGATATATACTCCCCAGGCAGGGTGCTAATCACCTCTTCCAAAATGTCAGGCAGGTCATGGAGCAGGTTATCCATCTGATAATAGCCAACAAATATTGTTTATCCTTCACATTCAGATGTTCTTGACAGTTCAGAAACCTGTCTTTGAGCAATCTTCTCACTCAGACAGGAGACAGACAGTAACATGAAAAATTTTGATTTAAGGCATACAAGTTCCATCAATGTCCAATGCATTTCTTTGTGGTGAATTCTATTCTTCTTAATGATAAAAACTGGGTAAGAAAAGTCTTATTTTCAGTGCATATGTGTGTACAAAATACTCACAAACAGTACATTCAGCAGCTTGGATATCTGCGCATGCATGGCACTGTTAGTCCACAGAACAGATAGTAAATTGGTTAGTACGGCAGGAGTGATGTATGTTAATGCTGTATGGATGTAGTTATGACACAGACAGATAACCATAATCACTAGCTGACAATAGACTTCCATCAAATTCTGTAGTGTAAATAACATCCACTGGAATTCCCACGTTTTTAATTAAAAGGAAGGCAATTATTCATTACAGATTTTGGGAAGGTAATTTTGTATATAGATGACATTTAATGAAACATTCATTTCTTCTGCCTGGTTGAAACAATACTATCAACGCATAAGAAATCTGTGCTAGCTAAATCTAAGAGAAAATCTGTGCTCTTCATTTAAGAAGAGTGAAGAAAAAAATGCCATTTTATTGTGAATCAATTCTCATTACAAGTTAAACTGTTTACATTTGGGAACCAAATAAATAAATTATAGATATCCATATAGTTCATAATATGGATACATCACTGTACCAATGAGACAATAAATGGCACAAAGGTCTAAAAAAATTTCCTTCACATGCATCTGTTAACCACTTTGGCATTTTTAACTGTTCATAGATGTATACTGTTGGGAACATTTTCATCAGCACAAGTAGAATGGAGATATCTGAGAAATATCTGTGCTCACAAATCACAGAATCACTTAGGTTGGAAAAGCCCCTTAAAATCATTGAGTCCAATTGTAAACCTAGCACTAACAAGTTCACCACTAAACCGTGTCCCTAAGCACCAGGTCTATACATCTTGTAAATATCTCCAGGGACAGTGATTCAACCACTTCCCTGGGCAGTCTGTTGCACTGCTTGACAACCCTTTTGGTGAAGAAATTTTTCCTATTATCCAACCTAACCCCCCCCTGGGGCAAACAGACCATTTCCTCTTGTCCTGTCACTTGCCACTTGGGGAAATAAGACTTACATCCACCTCGTTACAACCTCCTTTCAGTATGAAAATATTTTCTTCTCTGTAAGTCTTCTATAAAACACCTTCTATGAGATGTTTACAGTGCAGCTTGGATTTTTAAAATCTTGACTTCCATAAATTAGAGATGTAAGCACATACAAATCACAGTTTGAATCCAGGTGTATGGTCATACGTTGCAGACAAGAAGCAAACCTAAGTTATTGCCCTTTGTCTCTGAAACTTCATTTGTATTACTAGCTAGTAAAAAGCAAGACTTAAATGAGATAGTTTAACAAATTGTCTTTTACTTCTCAAATCAAAAATATCTAATTGACTGTTCTAACTGACACCAAGATTCAACTGCTAATAGTAAAAAAGAAAAAAAAATAGAATTATCTTAGAACCTAGTAGCTTTACTATTTGAGGTTTCCTGGAATCTCTTTGGGTACTGTATCTTGGCTTGTAAGAAGCTGATATTTTATTCACTGTTGTATCAGAAGTAAATATTCCTGTGCATGTTCTTCTGCTTTTAAATATTTATACATATGTTTCTTACAAACTTGGACTATTTCTATCAATGACAGCAGTGAGACTACTGACATATGGTTAGAGAACAGATGCCTACTTTTTTTTTAACCCAAGGTATTAGCTAGTCAACAAGTTTTAGTTATAAATTATTTACAGGGCTATTGCTAACAGCAGATTACACTCTCACATCTTCCTGAGAGTATACCCCATATAGTTACATTCACATACACTATACAGTTACATACACACACACACCAAAAGGATACTATGCCACAACCCTTGTGCTGTGAGTAGTACAGAGGATTTATTGTGAATTTGCAGATGAATAGTAGGCCAGTGACACATGAAGAGGTCACCACCTTGTGCCTTTCGGCTCCTTTAGAACAGAAAATGACAAAAAGCATTCCGCTTTCACAATCTTATGTGTGACACTGGAAATGCTGAGGGAACTAGACTTCAGCTACTTTTCAATCCATTAAGAGATTATCATTTATCACAATTCTATTTTATGCAATGATTGTGGGATTCAAAGAACCCCACAGAGAAGGTGGGTTTTTTATGCACTCCTCAAATCCCTGTGCTGTGGTTAGTGGAGAACAGAACAGGCCCTATCCACCCCTGTCTTTTGGCAGAAAAGGAGATAGTCAGATATACCTTCATATTGTCTTTTCAAGAGATAATGTTGAAGCTGTTAATAGCTACGGATTATTATCCACATTTCAAAAGCACCCCCTCAAAAGCAAACATTCAAGCATGACCTTTAATTCTTCTTATATCAACAGCAAAGGGCCTTTCCAGAAATATTTAGCCCAATGGCATTCATTTCATATTAGCCCTTGCTCATTCAAGCTTCTTGAACATGTCTGGAGGGTCCTTAAACAAATTTTGTGACACTATTGATAGAACCTTTCCATCAGCTCATTAGGCAAAAGGCAGAGAATTCATGAGCTTTTCCAAACATGCCTAGAGACTCATGTTCATCAGAGTTCAGTGCTAGCTAACAGATTGCTGCAGCTCTAATTAAAATGTAAAGTAATTCTAAGCACACCACCTTTGGTAAATCAAATGCACCAATTAAAAAAAATTGTTTCAATCGTAATAATAGTTTACCAAAAGAGAATACTATGTTTGCACTTAATGAAAATGAGGAACAATTTTATATCACAGAGTATCTAGAAACCAAGTGGAAAAGGACCATTTTAAACAAGTGACAGCATATGAAAGAGACTCCTTGTTGTGAAGAAGAGATTATTAAGACATATTTTTAACACAAACTGCTACAGTCTCTGGATGGAATTTCTAATGAAGCACAGATTATACCCTTCTGATAACATTACTGTTGTTAACAGTGTTTCAATGGAAACCCAAAGCATGGAAATAATTACAATGCTTCACAGGGAAGTGATTTCCAAATCTCAAATTGAGGTCAAAGGCCAACAGCATTCCCATTAATACCAAAAAATTTTCTTGATATGATTTCAATATGATCTGTAGCTGTACATTTCATATCCAATAGAAGCAGAAGGTATAATTTCACTATATATTATCTTATATTGGGATGGTTGTTTCATAAATGTTTGTTGCCCCAAATAAGTTGAAAGAAGAAAAGAGAACACCAACAGAGTTTTCTGGAAAGGTTTCTAAATTGTAGCATAGGGCAATGTTGTTATTATCAGAGCAGTAACATGCTCATACTCACACCCTGAATACCATGCTCACTTGCATTCCCCAAGTCACATACTGTGAGACTAATATGGCAAGAGTGAACAACTGTGCAGAACTCTGTATCAGTACTTCTCTATAACAAATATCAAGAGTATTTACTTTTAAAAAATGACCTATATAAAACATATATAGGTCTACATTTAGCCTGTAGCGTGGACTAAGGTGCAACAGTTGTTCTACCACCTGATGACCCCCTCCCCAGCTGAGAAGGGAAATCGAGGAAAAAACGGAGAAGCCCCGTGGGTTGAAGTAGAAACAGATTTAATGGAATAACAAAACTAATACAATCACCAACAAAGTGAACAAGGTTATACTCAGCCTCATCCTTAGGATCACAGTAGTAGCAGAAGGCCAAGAGGGAGGAGCACCAGGAAGAACAACTCTGCCCTCAGTGAACTCCCTCCTTTTACAATGAGCATCAGTTAAGTGCTAGGGGATACACCTGTGAGTCAGCTTGGGGCAGCTGCCTTGATTGGATCTCCCAGCTGACTAAGAACTACTCATGGCCTGCCTGCATGGCTGGCCAAGGGGTCTGTTCATGGGAAACCAGGACAATATAGAAACAGGCATAATAGAGAATCAAATGATAAGCAATCAACAAAAGTGTTGGAGGATTTTCTTCAGAGGCTCTGTAGAAATTCATAGAAACATATCTGTCTCACAGGCTACCTTTAAAACAGCACGAACCTAAAATTGGTCTCATATGCCAACTTAGCCGTTGAGGAAATGCATGCACATGACTAATTGTTGCAAGGTGTAAGTCCTACTAAGAAAGCAAATACTTTCTTGCAAACTCCCACTTCTGTTAGAAAAAGTGAAAAAATATGCCACATATTTTAGAATACCCAAAACGTTGCTTCTAGCATAAGAATAACTTACAGTTTATGATCTTACTTCACTGGTTCTCTGTTTCTTTTCTCCTCCTCCAACAACAGGGTACTCTAAGATTAGTGCTGCAAGCAGCAGAATTTAGTCACTTTCTGCACCAGTGGCTCCCTCTCTTGAGGACTCAATGAGTTAGGGCCTCATCAGCTCACAAATACGAAGATACAGAGGGTGACTAGTGATGCATCACCTAAAGGCCTGCAGCAGCATTTATTAGCAGCTGATGTGGAAAAGAGTTTTGCCTTATCACAGCAGTAATAAAATCTACAGGATTCTAGACTTCTGTTTGTCTCCTGTGCAAAGCTCCATAGCCAAACTTTTCTCTCTCATATGCAGGCCTTTGAACACAATATAAAGCACATTTTCCTTTCCAAAATCTCATGATACAGCAACTTCCAGGTAGAGAGCTGCTCTTACATAGCTAATGCATGGCATAAACTCCAGCTGCTCAGCAGTATATGCTTCAACTAGCAAAACCCATATTCTTAGTCTGACACCCAGTGAACGAGCTGACAAAGAAATTATGTCTGATTCAAGGGCCTCACTCAGAATTGATGGCCTGAAACACTTCGATGCTCAGACTTTTAAGCACGTGCTTAACTTTCAATGTGGCATTAAAATACATCAACTTCAATGGGACATAACTGAGGCTGTATCCAGGAAAACTGTCTTACTGCTATACAGCTCTGAGTAAACAAAAGGAATCAGTCCTGGAAGTGATGAATTTAACATAACATTCACCAGCATGGACACAACACTAACTGTATTCCTAACTGTTCTCTCTAGCTGTTAACTGCCTTGTTAATCAGCTTGCAAAAATAAGACAAGAGAGAAGTGTCTGCTCTCAGGACAAAATCTGTAAGTCGATTTCCACATGGAGAAGAACAGAGATGAGAGACATAATGATTGACTAAATGAGTGACCAGCGGTCTCTCCCAGCCCAAACTACTGTCAGTGCCTTTCACAGACAGGTAATACCCTCCGTTTGTGTTATATTTAAAAGCAAAAGCACAAATCCTCCTCTGAAAAAGTAAACTAAAAATAAAACTCTAAATTTTCTGTTAGTGTTAACATTCTCTCCTCTGTCTGCCTTCCCCCCTTTTTAAGGTCTCCCACAAAAATGCAAACCTACATATAGCTGTGGATTCTGAAAAATAAGCTCCACTGGGTGTTTGACCATCCTACCTTTGCAGCCCTGTAACTATGTGACATGTCAGCATATTCCTTCAGTGTTAAAATTCAGTGATGTTCATCAGCTCAGCAAATATTTTATTTCTCACCAGTGCCAAAGGTGAGCATAACAAGAAGTTGAAAAGGTTTTCAATACAAGTGTTTTTTTTTCCTCCCACTTCTTTCCTTGCATTTTTTTCATGTGTTATATAATCAGGAGACAGAGACTTAAAGCCCTGTAACTAAGCATTTCTGCATTTATTTTTCTGAAGAGTTCTTTTCAGGGTCTCATACTGGTTTTGCTGTCTTTGTATTTTAATTAATCTTTGTGAATGCTAGGAAAAATTGAAACTTGTTTGAGATGTTAGATTTCTTTTCAGTCCTTCACTTGTTTTTGAACTTTCATATGTTCACATAGTATGGAGAGGGGCTAAGAGGATAAAACTCCATTCAGGGAGATGAGGATGGAGGATGGCTGATAAGCATGACAATGAAATCACTGTATCTTTGCTGCATCTCTCTCCCTTCTGCCACACTGATCTCAAAGGCTCTTCTTGTGTTGCTCTCATGCAACCCATGTCTTTCTTTTCTGGTATATTTTACTCGGATTCTCCTTTCGGTGAATCACAGGGATGGGAGGGCAGTAAGGACTCAGAATCTGATGCGTTTTGCCTACTGTCAGAGAAAAATTCTACATTATTATGAAACGGCTTTGTTAGAAGCTCAGGTGTGTAAGACAAGGGAAACAGTTTCAGTGCATGCCACCAAGAAAGAGTATCCAGTTTTGGGAGAAACTAGATAGATGTGAAGGAAAGGGTGGATAATATATGGAGGGGCCATGTATAACTACAGCTCATGACCGCTGCCAGGGGCCTAACTGAGGACTTGGATATCTTCATGCATTCCACATATTTGGGACCACAAACCCTCCTGAAACTTTTTCATAGAACATCCAGAAGCAGCTCAGTGGCTTATGATCTCTGCTTCTGTACCTTTATAAGCATAAAGGCCTCAGCAAGAGGAAAGTTATACTTAATAACTTGTAACTCTAAAGAAAGTTATGGTTTGAAATTATAAGAGGATAGTTACCTAGCCTTTGTTTGTTGTTCAGCTAGTCTGCATTATTTCACAAACAGAAATCAATTAGGGTCAGATTATAGCATTCATTCAATCTTTTGATGCATTTAAACAAAACAAAAAACACCCAAAAAACCCCAGAAAGCCTGAACTTTCTCTTTTACAAACCTTGCAAAAGATCCTTCTCTTAAATTCTTGGTGCTCTGCCTTCATCACTCACAACAGGAGACAGAAAATGTCTGGAACCTACTACACTACTTGATAATTGCTTACTGGTACTGAGTATCAGTTAATTTCTGCTCTATAGAGCAGTCTCTAGACACATCTAACCTTAGTTTAGGGTGAGAGCTAGGGCAGGGAATCTAGTAAGCTACATGGAATAGAGTACTTGACCCTTAGAGCTACAAGTGCTCTCATTCCTTTTCCTCCCTTCTTTTATTTTTAAAAAGTTCACAGGAACATTTATTCCAGCCTCTGAACATAATCACTGAGTTTCATAAAGAACAAGATTCCCACAAGGCCTCATAAAAGTTATTCTCGGTGTTACAGCTCTACTTCAAAGGGCAAAAAAAAGCCATTTTACAATAACCTTGCTGTCATAGAGAGCTTACAGCCAGGGCATTCACTGGGAATAATCCATAATAAATAGGAACCCTTTGGGACTATCTGTCCAATTGCCATGTATAAAACAAAGCAGAAAATAAAGTGTTGGATGCTTAGCTGTACATTAAGCTAATGACACCTGCAGCGCCAAAAAATAAAAGAAGGAATACAAAGATAGGCTAATTAGATAGCAACATTTGAAGTGCTGCTCTTTGTGAGCTTTATTTAGCTCTACATCACATCTTCTAGTTCCTTTTTTTTTTCCTTTACTTTTTCACTAAAACTATCATTACTTCCAAAGCACTGTGAACAACTTTGCACAAACACAAGTCCTTTGAACTCCACACAGACACAAATGCTGGGGGTCATGACACAAACACTGAAGCGATGGGGCCCAAATTAAACCCTATAGTTCTAACCCTCTCAAACTTAATGGCTGTTGATCCATACAGAGAAATATAATGCTATTTTACTTAGGTTTTTTGCTTTTTAAAAGCATGCACATATCTAAGACCTAGACGGTTAAGATGTATCTCTGAAAGCCAAATCCACAGGGGATTCAAAGGAAAAATTCATAAAGCAATATTAACTATTTCACACCAGCTAACAGCTTCATGTTAGGTCCACCTCAATCTGACACTGTATTTTACTCTTAAAAACAGGTAGTTTTGTTAATTTACATAATGAGAAGGCTCTATCCTGTTAGAGGTTACCTGTACTGCC
The DNA here is from genome assembly GCA_028020825.1 of Podargus strigoides. NCBI lineage: Eukaryota > Metazoa > Chordata > Aves > Caprimulgiformes > Podargidae > Podargus > Podargus strigoides. Next base: position 13,985,961 of record CM051631.1, read on the forward strand.
TCCTGTGAACCTTATAGCCTGCTCTCTTATACTTTCTCTGTGAGCACATCCACAGTGAAAAGCAACCATTGCATCTGTCCAAACCACATTCTCCTAATCACCATATTTCACAAACACATTTTGGGTGCACAGTCAGAAACCTCCATGCTCTAGGAACTTCTTAGCAAGCAGATTATCTATAGAGGATCACTCTGATGCCAGTATAATTAACATTGAACCTAACTTCAGTCTCTTCTTCCTCACACACCCTTGAGAGTAAGCCCAGTGTATGCAAATCAACAAGGATTCTGTACCATGATGTTTCGACAATTACTAGGCCTAGCACAAAGGATGCAGCGAACAGTAGAATGAACCAGTAACGAGATTCTATTAGATACAGTACGTGGGTGATCGCTGGGGTACAAACAAGTCAATCAGATTACACATAATAGACATCAAGCCCAGCAACCCCAAGAATAATACAATACGGCCAACAATCAGTGGAACAAACAAAGCAACGAAGTCTCCCATGGTAGACAGCCAAGCCAAGAGGCTGATAACATAGGGAGCCACATATTGCTCTCACAGAGCCACATTCACAAGTACCAAACCTGACCAGGGCCCAGCTGCAGCAAGAGTCAAGAGGTCCTTCTTCAACGGGAAAACTCCACAGAATACATCCACCTCACAGACAGACACTCTGCCCTTCCTGCAAGTGGTCCCAGCTTTTATGCCCAAAGCAGGACACCTGGCACTCATTTACCCAATGCAGGGCACCTGGGGCTTGTTTACCCAAGGGCTTTCCCTGCAAGGTCAGCTGCACCTCGGAGGGAAGCCAAAAGGCAAACTCATTCCCTCCTCTTAAAGGACCATGGGAACCACTCATATGTCAACCTTAATTCAGAGCTTGGGGTTCAGACCCCAGCACTTCACATGATTATTTTAGGAAAAATCTATTAATAAAAAAGCATGGTAGTGCTAGTGAGACAGGAAGAAATATAAGCATAAATGGACCTTTTGGAAAGATGTGAAATGCACATATATACAACTCCTAAGACATTTACTTTTTTTATATGGAGGTTCTGTTTCATCACTTCATTGCGAAAAAGCCACCAAATCAGAGAGGTGCTTTACACAGTACACTGCTTAAATAAAGGATGGAGATTATTTTCTATTTAGAAGATTTTTTTTGTGATGACACAATTACCATATTTCAAATTTACAGTCTCAGTGCAGTCAAGTCAGTTTACATGTGTGTTTTTTCCAAGCAGTTTCAAAAGGATATACTTTTTCTTCCTTTTCTAGTCTTTCTTTTGCTTAAAATTTATAACCTAGATTGGTAATATTTATCTCTCAGCACTTTTATAAAGGGAGAACAATTTGTATGAGAGGCAAAAATGTCACAAAATGAAAACTTTTGATCAAAGTCATATGGATTAGTTTCATGAGTAGTCTTGACCAAAATAGAGATCTCCTACTTCAAGAACTTGTGTTCTAGCCTCTTTCATCTACAGTCTCTTTCATCATATCTTTTCCTTTTTTGTAGGAGGTTCCTTGATAAAGATCCTTACCACTTTATTAAATAAGTAGTTTCTAAGGATTAATAAGAATTCCCTAATATCCTCCTTCTCTCTCTCCTCCTCTTACACTGAAAGTAGAATGTTTTCTACTTGTTTCACCTTTATTGGCACCTAAAATCTTTAAAGTGAAATCACAGTTTTGGTGAAACCAATGTGGCCGGGATTTTCTTTCTTCTGATTACTCAAAGTTTGACTAAAAATGCTGCATATTAGCTATTGCATCTGAAGTCTACGTATCTGTATCACTTAGACTTGAGCCTCCCCTACAGATAATACGTCAGTGCAGCTGAATAACCTTAATTTTTGTAGACACATGCACATATCAAGGAGTCCACTTCTGATTACAAACCAAATACACGGGTACGTAACTTCACTGACTGTAGAAAAGTTACTTGTCTTTTATATGTGCTTGCTGTCATCACTGCAGCTATTACTCAAATGCAATTGCAAGAAGAAAACTTCTTAGTTAAGATCTGCCATAATCTCTTAATTTAGAAGATGTGTAAGATCCCATGCACCAATGGCCTTCACCAAATGCTGTAAGGTCATAAATTTTCTGAAGACCTTTTTTGCTTGACATTTTCTAGACTCTGTAGTTAAACTTCCTTTTAGCTGCTTTAAAAATTTTCACCAGACACACCCTCATTTTAACACAGGTCAGCCTGAAGCTGACACCCGATAGTTATTGTATGAAGTAAAAAAGAAAATTCACTGATATTTCCTACGTTTATTTTTCAGGCTCTTCCTGCAGTTGGACTGAGTTAATACGTATTTCAAACAAGAGGAGGAATCTTAGCTTCCTTAGAATGGTTTGAAAAATGTTTTGAACCCTTCAACAAAAGCAAACTCACAGGAGATTCACTACTCCTTAAATCAAAGGGAGGATGATTGAGTTTTCATTCACCTCTAGGGGAACAGAATAGAATGCATAATGAAGGAAGATGCAACAACTCAGAGATGCTTGCTATTAGCACCTCAACCAGTGAATCAAAAGGAACACTTCAGAGTCAGAAAGAAAAATCACACCAGTAGAAGAGAGTCTTTCCTAACCTAATCAAGAAAGATACAGAAGAAAACATACTGGGGCAGAAGAAATACACAATGTGTTTTAAGGAATTTTTAAAAATGTCTGAAGTGTCTTCATTAAAAAGAGACATTTGCTCTCACAGAAGGAACAATGCTATGAAACAGATATTTGGGTTTGAGGGTGACTTAAAACCACCTTTCTCCAAGTACCTGTTCATTACTATAAAACACCGTCCTCTTCAGTCAAGAGGCACAGAATACAGAGCACCTTTTCCAGACACTGGTGAACAGATCAATCTTCTCTTCTTGGCCTCTTTCATTACGAGTTCAGCACAAGAGGCTAGCGACTGCCTTCAAACTTGTATACTTCAGTGAATTTTTCCTCTTGGAAGACATAATCCTGCCCAGGGAATTTTTATTTTTCATAACATGCCATTGTTCTTTTCTCTTTCAGCAGGAGTTAAAAATGTTTGGCATCATTTCAAGTGGTCTGCAGAATCTTTCTTACTTAATTATATTATCAAGTTATTGCAGCTATCAGAAGTGACAAGAAACTGAAACAAAAATAACCCTGTTGCCCTGCATATATACATTAAAAGTTAAAAATGCAAAAGACAAATGATGCTCTCAAAACATAGTTTGCAGCAATATATCTAGCACTACTACCTCTTGTATGTCTGCCTAGGAAATCCACTGCTACAGTCTGGAAGTGATAGGATAGTGGTAATATTAAACCTGACAATTTGCAAAGCTGAAAATGAAAATGAAGAGGAAAAAAACCCCACAGAATTGCAATTGCAAGCAAAGCAGAAATCATTTGCCCAGTGTCTGACCAAAGCCTTCTTGATATCTAGCCATATTAACAGGATCTAGCAATGCAGCTAAACATTTTGGGGTAGACTCCGTAGAACAAGGCACCATCTTTTAGATTCAGATGGTCTGGATTAATGAACCTCCTTCTCCAAATCTGAACTGAAATAAAATCTAAGCAAAATTAAGTGTTTCTGTATAAAAGTAGGTTGCGTTGTTTAGGTGGTCAGGAAGAACTTCAAGTCTGAACTGATCTATTTACCAAAATCAGAATTTAACATCAGTGATTAAACAAAGATGAGGAGAACCACCCTGCATCTGTCTGGGACTGATCACAAACTCAACAAATTCACAAGTATGTCATGTTTTATTCCAAACCTCTTACAGGGTTGATTGCAACCTTACATATGCTCATCTTTACTCCTTACAATGTTGATATAATATCAAACAGAAAACATAGAAAACTATAGATGTATTTTTTTAAAAATTTCCAATTTGCATTTAAGCAAAATAACATAAACACAACTAATGAAAAAAAAACCCCACCTCCCCTCAAAAAAAACTAAACCCAAAACCAACAAACCACAAACTTTAACGTTGGAGAATAATACAAGCCCAAATTTCTTTTCTTAAAGAAATCAACTGATTTTATTCAGAGAAATTAAGAAATGCTCTTTAGGTAAAAAATTCTTTAAAGCTAGGTTAAATTATTTAGGTAAAAGGTATCTATATAGAGAATATTTAATTAATTAATGTAACTAGACTCATGGTAATGCTTTATGTCCGAGACAATGGTATGTCAAATAAGTTTCTGTTATTCCAGCGTCGCTTATTATTCTGTAGAATGTTGTGGTTTCATTAATCATGCTGAAGTGCAGCAATTATTTTTGAAATGTTTCATTTCCAGTAAAATTGTTTTTACTGTATCTTGATATTTCCTTCTCTTACACTCAAACTTTTCTGTTTTCATACATGAAGCTTTTGCCTCATTCTCACAGCTTTTGCCAGTCTTTGTTCACAACTGCAAAGCAGCCTAATCATTTCCCAGTTACAGCACTGACACCGAGTGATCATTCATGCCACAACGTATTGAGTTTATTTACACATAATTGTACCATACCAAGCTTTCTATTATACTACACCAGTGATCTCAATTGAATCACACACAGTGGATAATGATGCTATCCAGGGGCTTTCCCCCCTCTTTCACAACACAAAATTCCTTTTTGTAGCATACTGCAACCATTCAAGGCAATATCAAGGCTTCTGCCTCCGTCTTGATTCCTCTTCTCACCAAAGAATGAAAGAAAATTCTTTGTATGCAGCCTATCACCATGAGGTGCTAGCAACTGACTCACAAGAGATCCTGCTGGAAATACAGTATTTTACTTTGCTTGAAAATGACAAATATCAGATGATCCTCAGGAAATGACTTGCATTATAACACAAAGATATCTTAGAGTCCTGCATCCACAGCTAGACCACTGACTTCACGGTCTCTTTTTGATTTATTTGTTCAATTCACATAATAGTATGATGAGAACCAACTCACAAAACTACTTCTGGAAAATTGGAAGTGTGAATTGAACAGCACCTCCACAGCAGAAGAGATTAAGTGCTACTCTGACTGTAGAAAATTTTGCTAGCAAGTACAGACAGCAAGAGTTCAGAATTTGAATAGGCAATAGGAGAGTCCCAGCTCCTGAGTTTGCAGAACAAGGTTATTGTAGCACAGCACCTAGTAAGACAGTAAAGAACATGTTAAAATTTGAGTTAAACTCACTTGGACAACAGATCTGCTCAGGGGTGATCTCACCCAGAACACACACTCCCCTGTGGGCTGTCTGGATTCAGGGACACAGAGCAAGTGAGATAATGTATTTCAACTAAGAGTAAAGAACTGGAGAACAGGAAGAAAAAACATAAGCTTTAATGGGCTAAGGTGACTAAGGCAGAAAGCCACAGATTCATCTTCAGGGTTCATGTATTCTTCAAGCCAGGATGTATGTGTCTAGATTCACAGGCTAAGAAAGGTGCTTAAGAGAGATCAAGAATAAATTAAGTTTGTGTGAGTATGCACACACAACGTATATCACAACTCCCTCCTCCATGCTTTCTCTGATATTTCTGTTGTCTTCTTTTATATAATGTATACATTGCCAAAGAAATCAAAATTTACCATTGCAGCTTGGCTGAAGTTAGAGTTATAGAAGAGTTTTTACAGCATTATATTTGTGCCATTATTCCCAAGGCCACTGACCCAGGAATCTTCTGCTCTCATTTTTTCTGCTTATCTACTTTCCGGAGTGCAGATTAATCCAAGTTCTCCGTCTTCTGTGACCAAAGTGCAATAAAAAGCAACAACTGAATTTGAAATATTTATTAGAAGTGTAGAGAATGAGAACAGAAAAGCAACCAAGGGAAAAGAAGCAGCAAAAGAGCATTGGACAAGGTTACTTTAACTGCCAATTAATGTTCAAAAATAACTGCAGCAACAAACACAAACATGACAGTCGTGAAAAAGAATCAGGTTATAGTATTAATAAATACTTGATATCAAGTGCAGCAGCCAGAAAGTTGTTTTTTTTCCCAGGATTTCCTATATTGAACAGTGCATTTCCCCTCACTTCTCTTGGAGAGACACTGAACACCCCAGACAAAGATTCGAAGCTCAAAGGACCTATCAATTTCAAATTCCCAACTCGTACACTCAGAGCAAGGCCTGTATCAGCCAGTCTGTGTCTGTCAGATGGGAACAAAATAAACAAAGTAGTATACATGAGTTGTCAAGATAATTGATATGACGATCTACCTACAGCCTGAAGTTTACAACTCACTTTGCCACTGTTCTGCTGCATCCCCTTGGCCTCTCGTGTCCCTTCAACATCTTCTCTGTTTAGATGGGAAGTTCTTTGAGTAAGTTACAAACACGTAACAATAAAAAGTATCTAGTCCAACAGGCCCTATGGGATCCAAGGTAGAAAAATCTATAAAAACAGACATATTAACCCTTCTGTAAGACTGTTTCTTTACCATTACTGTGGTGTTCTGAACTGACTCGTACATTCTGTGATTTTCACACACCACACTCCTCTCCAAACAGAACAGGAAGGAGCCAGGACTTCCATTGCCAAACTTTTACACAGTCAACTTCAGATCTGAGTTTTCTTCTAATTGTCTGCCTTCTCCTATATAACCTGATTAATTATATGTCTTTTTCCCCATTAGTGTCATGTGTTTGAATGCTGGGTTGAATTGTGACTTTATCTAATGAGCCATAAATACTGTCTTTTATAATATATCAGCTTCTGCCTTTGGGCTTCTGTTACCTAACACAAGCTTGTCTTATTATTCTTCCTGTGCAGTCCTTCACAGTTCTAGTGCTCTTTCAACAATATTTCAGTAACCGCCTCCTATTTTCGATAGCTGACTACCAATCTGTTGAAATCTTTGCTGTTTAAAAAGAGAAAATACTTAAACAGCAAAATGAGCTAATTAGCAGGTATTTGTGTTCCATTTAAAAAGCATAAATATAGTTCTAATATTAAAAAAAAAACCAAAACAGTACTTTAGAAAAGTACCAAGCCATTTAGGATCTGTCTATTGACCTTTAAAAATACATTTAATGTTTCCCAAGATCTTTTTCATCTAAAGATATAGCAAGACTTTCAAAACCCTTAGAGACTTGTCTCTCTTTGAAATTGATGTTGGAAAAATGTTGCCCTAGGGCTCCTAAGTCACTTTTGAAAACGTGACAGTACTAAAAAGAATACAAATTGTTTATTAAAGAGCTTGAAATTTTTAGTGGATATAGAGTTGCAATTACAGACAAAGAGGTTAATGACATTTAATCTGTGTCTATGAGTTTGTTGCTTGACAGATATAATTTCTTAAAGGTATGAGTTATATTCTTGTATTCAGTGATTCTATAGCTAGGATCCCCCCCAGAATGCAGGACTGTTGACAAATGAAGACGGATTACTGACAGAATCATTTCTGCCACAGTGAATTTTCACTGGAGCTAAAACATTTCTATTTCAATAGCACATACGGATTGCTGGGCAAAGAAGGAAGAAAGACACTATAAAAGATAAAACATAGCCCGGACTGGGTGAAAGCCAGGTTCAAGTTCCTTATTTAGAATGATTTAGAACAATACAGATGAAATACCCTACTGTGTATCAGCCAGAGTATCCTATTCCAGATCTTTCTGAGTGAAGACTTAAATCTGCATCTCTCACATCCACAGCCAGTCAGTACCCACAGGTTTCTTCAGCCAGCCATCATTTTCACACTAAAACTTTCAGAAGTTTTTTTTCTAGTTTAGTGCTAATGGAAACAAAAAAGCAAAGCTCCAGAACATGTTGCAAAGCAGAATTCAGCAGTCTCAGGAAGACCCCATCCTGACATAACCAGCTAGAAATCTAAAAGTTGAATAGATGAACACCAGATGAACAGCTTTGACTCAAAAGTTTTTCAATATGAGGGTGGTAGACTACTGGAACAGGTTGCCCAGGGAAGTATTGGAGGCCCCACCCCTTGAGACATTCAAGGTCAGGCTTGATGGGGCTCTGAACATCTACTAAAGATGTCCCTGCTCACTGCGGGGGGGTTGGACTAGATGATCCTTGAGGGTCCCTTCCAACCCAATACATTCTATAGTTCTGTTCTATGATTCATGGCACAGTGGGTTCAGGCTAACCAATGGCCTTTACAGAACCAGTCTACAGCAGACAAGGGTAGGGCAAAAGTTGCAAGATGCATATTCACAGTCAGGGGTATATAGTCCAGAAAAAATGCAGAATAAGCATTAAAGATTGTGAAGTGTGATGGTTCATATCGTCATTTGCATCTAAATATCTGTTAACCACAAAGAGCCCTCTAAAAGGCCTGAGAGAATTTCCCTTCTAAAATGTTACCTCTAAACCTATCAATGCTATGGTTAATCTGTCCACAGTTTAGACAACAGTTGTGCTGTTGGGTTTTCTACCACTGAAATGGAGAAACCACTGCACTGAAATGCAGTGAGGAGAGATGGTTGCACTGGTTTCTCTTCTCATAGGCCTTTCTGAGTGGATATAAACTCTTATTTTTCAAACAATTACACTGTGCAGGTACTCCAGAATCAATTCTGAGAAAGAATTGTTCACGTATAAACACACATACAAGCATTACTTTTAAATCAGTCCTCAAAGTAACAGGGCTTAAATTCATACATGAATTCTGCATTCCAGACTACATAACCGTCTTGAAAACTTTAGATAAGACCACAAAACCAAAGGTGTTCTCCCCAAATTATGTTGCCTTTGCAAGCCATTGTGCAAGCAAGTGTTCTCGAAATAGACAGTGATTACACATACTTTTAAAAGATGCCTTGAACTCTGCTGAATCAGTTTTGGCTGCACGCAAATTGTCCTTGAGGATTTTGATTGTTCCATAAAGTATCTCTGGGACTGTTAGGAAAACTGCACACTCTCCTTGCTACCATTAAATTAAATGATGCATTGCATACTGGATGAGAAATACTGAAAAACTGACTCGTATTGAAGGAGGAAATTCTTGTACAAGTCTGGAAAAATGAGCAATTTTGAAAATCCATAGTAACAAACGGTTTGTCTAAATTGAGCAGTATAGAACACATCTGAAGACCCACACAGAGATAAAAATCCCTTCTGCATACAGAAAACAAAGAAAAAAAACCACCACAAAGTAACACATTACAAAGTACTTGCTGCTATTTGCTCTTCCTAAGTAAAAACTGTAACAAAATTTTAAAATCACTGTAAATACTGCTTGTATTTAAAAATATTAAAAAAAAAAAATCCCACACCATCAAAGATACAGTTAAAGCTTAAATCCAAATGTCCAACATTTTACTAAGTTTCAAAGAGAATCCATCTTTACAATTGACAGAGAAAAAAAATCAGACATTTAAAAGCAAATAGTTTGGGTTTTGATTAAAAAAAAATAAAGTAGCATGCTCATAATTAAACTTACTTCTCCATTATTCATGCAAAAGCTTTGGGAATGGACGGTATATCATCTCTTCACCTGCACTCCTGTTTGAAACATATTGTCAGCTACTATTAGATCAGTCACTGAAATTACCCCAGTAAAGTAATTTCTTTGTTCCTAAGTGTAACTGTAGGATTTTAAAACCATTCAAGTCCCTTGTAAAGCTCATCTTGAGGGTTTAAATGGGATATACACGTAAAATGAGTTGGTTTTAATACATGCATGTAAACCTCTAAAGGACTATATCCATCATTGGTTTAAAAAAAAGTTGTGCATTAGAGCAGAACAGATGATGATTAGGCCACAATGCTGAAAAAAAAACCCCAAAACCAAGAAAAAACGAAAAAAAAAGCAGTGAAAAAATACTTGGATAAATTAAGTGCATTCAAGTTGACAGGACCTGATGCAGTTCACCCTAGGGTACACAGGAAACTAGCCAATGTAATCTGTGAGTCATTAATGCTTATTTTTGAGAATTTGTTGAAGATACAAAGAGAAGTTTCTAAAGGACTGGTGAAGGGCAAACTTCATGGGTATTTCCAAAATGAGGAAAAGGGCCTGGAAAATGATATATCAGCCAGTCTAACTTCAATGTTCAGAAAGATACTAGAACAAATCACTTAAGAGTCAGTTTAAAAGCACCTACAGGATAATAAAGGTGATAAAAAGCAGCCAACATGGATCTGTCACGAACAAATCACATCAAAATGATCCAATTTCCTTCTATGACAAGATAATGGGCCTAGCAGATAAGGGGGAGGCATTAGAGACAATCTATCTTGACTTTAGTAATGCACTTGTTACTGTACCTTGGGACACTCTCGTGAGTAAACTGGGAAATTTGGTTTTGATGAAGACAACAGAAGATGGGCACAAGCCTTCATATAAGAGCAGTAAACAACAGTTTGCTGCTGACCAGAAATGCATTTCAAGCAGAGTTCTAGAGGAGTCTATCCTGGGCCCAGTTCTACGCATATTTTCAATCATGATTTGAATAACAGAATAAACAGTTAAAATGCTCATTCATACAAACAGAGATTTTCAGTTATCTGTAATAAGTAAATAAAATCCCAAATGGATTTAAAAAAAAAAAAAAAAAATCAGTTGTAGTAATTTCACAAACCACTTTGGTTAAGAAGATGTCCAAAACATCATTTTGCAGCAAATCAGCAGTGTAGAATAATTTTCCATAACCTCTGAGAACATAAGACTCCCCTGAGCATGAGGACCATCAAGTCCTGCTGTATGCTTTCAGGCAAAAGTCTGCATAAATCTTTGTACTTTGTCTTACATGTCCACATTTAATTAACCATTTTTTTTTCAATGTTTATTAAATGTTTCTCCTCTCCCAGTAGCCACAGAAAATGGACCTGGAGGACAGATTGACTTATTTTAGAACCCTTCATATAACCTTTCCTTCATTTTGTAACTTCTTTCATCAATATCCTAGATTGAAATGTATTTATATTTTTTTTGTTTTAAATTTTGAAGTAGTGGCTGTGCCATACTGAAGCATAACGCTAAAATTTTTCAATACAGCAAAAGCAAGAAAATAGAATTAATCAATAATTTACATAATTTATTATTTATACAATCAACTTGTGCTGGCATAGTGTAAACATCCTTCATATCAAAGTGAATCTGATCTACCCAGTAATTTTTGCATTAGGTGCTCACAGATTTATAGAAAACATTCATACTTCATAGTTGCTCGAGTAAAATGGCATAGGTATTGTAATGAGAAATACATTTGTCAAGACTATCTTGATATATTAAGTTACCAAAACACATTACATCTTGAAAGGCATGATAACCTTATTTCTAAAAAAAAAAAAGTTGTAAGTTCTCCACCTACTTTTATCCCAACTCATAGAGCTTGAGTGAGTCACTTCAGCTTTCATTCTATTTGAAAAATAAATGATAATTCTTCCTCCATTTACAGCCCTGTGCTGAACAATTAGTTAATCTCTGTGCAATTATTTCAAGCTGTATGAATGTGTTAAATAGTTATTTGCATAACCAAAGATGGATAAGATACAGAAAAAATACCATTGCATATATTCTATCATAACAAATGGTTATGGCTTTCAGTAAAATAAACCCCAAAACTAGCTGGCTTAAAGTGAGATGGAACAGTGAAAGTAGATACTGAATTAAGTTCTAAAAAAAAAAAAAACCAACCAAAAAAACAACAACAACAACAACAACAACAACAACAAACATAGAAAGGGACTAAATAGAGAGATCAACACAGAACTGACAGCTTTTCTGGACAGGGGAAAAATAGGCATGACCCAGTCAGCAAGATGACTACACCTCCAAGCCAAAGACAGCTCAGCTGGAAACAGATCAAAACCTTTAACAAATGTTCAGAGTGAACTCAATCACTCATTTAAACAGGGAATCCCTAAACCTACCATCTTAAGCTATTTGTAGCAAGAAACTTGATAAAAGCTTGGAATTTGCAGAACTTTAGAGATACCTCTAGAACTGCTGCAGAGGGGATGATGGGGGCACAGAGTGTAAAAGGTGAAAGCAAAAACCAATGGACCACAACGTAAGGGTAAAACAAACTCAGTATTTCTGCAGCTAACATTGGTCTTTATGATGTCCAGCAGGTCATCTCCCTGGGCTACTCTTTACTTTTTACTGTCAAAGGCGATTAGAAAGAGAGGTAGAAAGGTAAAGGCAAATTAAACATCAAATGTTTCTGAAAGTGAGAAATGCTACAAATTTGGATGCAACTTTAAAATCTCACTACATTAAAAATGGTATGCCAAAGTGCTGCTACTGGAGCACGCTGGAGGGTGAACAGTGACATGTACATTGCCTATGCAGTCCCCACATCTGTTGCTACAGATTATTCCTTTTCCTGTAATGGCCTTTAACCTAGGGCTCCTGGTACTCAGGGAGATCGGTACCACATTTTTTTATTTACAAAGGCATGCTAATGTGTTCTGCTACGAAGTCTTACGGCCCCAGATACAGCAAGGAAGCATTCTGCTGACTGAGTTAAAAAGATCAGTAATTGTTCAGCCAGCCATGGAATGAAGAATGGTCAATCATCAGAGGAGGATAGGGATTTGGAATTACATTGCACTACAAGAAATCGTTTTTTTAACCATTAGTGACAATTTCCTGTTTTGCATTAGCAAAGGTGTTTTTTTCTTTTTGTGATCAATAAAATGCCAGTTGTCATCTTTTTTACTGCCCTAAGCAAGCTAATATTAAGGTATTTGTTAATAATAAATAGTGTAGAATTTCTATAGAGACTTTGTGGATTTTTCACTGCTTGAATCATCAATTTGACAACTTATGTGGGGAAAATCAGTATTGGTAAGGTTGAAAAATCCTGTTCTCGAAGGGCATGCATGAGTGACAGTAGTAGGGATTTAGAAAAAAATCAGCTAAAAAGAGCCTATGGGTGACCCAAGAATAGATCAACCATCAGTTAGCTTATTCAGATACATGCACAGTGTATATTCACCCCAGGGTAAAGCTCCAAAAGACTTCAGCAGGCCAAGTTAACGAGCATTTAAACATAGATATGGGTTATGAACATCCATGGAAAGTGTATTAGGACTTGTGTCTAGGGGTTCTGCATTGCTGCTTTTCCTTCCTGTGGTGACTAGCTTTGTTCTTTCCACCCATTCATCCCATTAGGTGGTGTTGAGCAGAACTATGGGTTTGAGCCATCTTTAGCTGCTTAAGCATGTAAGGAGAAACATGTATATACTTAGCTCATATATATAAGTAGACACTTGCTTACTCTCCACTCCCAGGTACTAGAACACCAGTGGAGAGAACTGCAGAATTCAGTCTAGAAAACATTTGGAGAGACTGGTCTCTGATTGACTGCCTTGATTCTATTCCCTCTCTTTTACCCATGGCTTTCTCTTCTCTCTGCCTTCTGCTTCTCAGGCATCACTTTTTAAAGTACTTCTTTACCCCAGGAGCGTAAGATTGAGTCCTCTTTCTGTTCTGTAGAAAGTCTACCTTCTGTTTCTTCCATGAAACAGGGAGAACAATATAAGGGTATAGAGGGTCTTGTGAGGGTTTGGGTTTTTTTTGGGGGGTGGTCATGGATTTTTCTGTTTGTTTTTTTGTATGTGGAGTTTTTAAAAGATAATTGGACATAACTCTCTCATGACCCTGATCCACAGGAAATCCGTTTCCTCATCTGGCGCAGTTCTCCTCAGACTATTAACCCTGTACAATTGAAAATGAGAGGAAACAACGAAGTCCTGAATGATATCTTCCAAGGCATTACTTATAGGAGCTAAGAACAACAGAACTCAGATTATCTCAATCACATAGTTCAAGAGTCTCTTCAAGCAAAGCAAATCAAGACACTTCTAAAACAAAAAGTGGAGCAGGAAACAAAGCTCTTTACAGTCACTACTCCTGAATCTAAATTATTTACATTAATATTTTATGGGTTCCAATTGCAAGAATTTTTATGCTTTACCACTTCTGTGTAATCAAGTTTCTTTCACTATTAGCCGATTAATCTCTTTTAGATGATTGCATTTGTTCAAGGTCAGAGTTCAGCTCAGAATGACACATTGTAAGAATAACCTACTGAAAGAGCAAATCTTTGTTGATTATTAGCTGTAATGGCTTCTAAAGGGAAAAAGCAGCAGCAAGTGGGAGGAAAAAAAAAGAAAAAAGTGTGTTTCCCCTTCCACACACAGACAGAATTTGTGTCTTAAAGATACACTGCATTAACCCCAACAGTTACTGGTTTATTTCTTAAATCACAGGTGGTCTGTTGTCAATTTGAGACTTACAAGGTTCTTTTTGGAATGAACATGTCATCAGGATGAAGGGAAAAAAACCTGGGATTTCACAGTGAAACATGTACAGAGATTATTCTTACTACTTCCTCCAGTCCTTTGGGAAACTTTTGTTTCAGTAAAGGGCTGTCATACACAAAGTACTCGCTCTTGGTTGTTTAACCACACACAGCATCAGGAAGATGCACGCCTCAAAACAAAAAATGGAGAGCTTTCAGGAAAACAGAGTAACAGCAGGTAAGGAGTAAGACAGGTTCTTCATACATTCAACAGACATACACAGAGGAAAATAGAGGGAGGGAACGAGAGATCAGTACTGTTAAATCAGTAAAAAACTAACTGCAAAAAATAGTAAAAGAGGCTTGTTTGAAGTTCTATCTCCTATCAGTAAGTTTTTAAAACTGGAAGGAAACCTTTCCTCATTCTTCTCCCTCCCTTCTAGATCAAAATGAAGGTCCTTTGAGCAAGAAGTAAAACAGAGGCCAACAGACAGAAGTGTAACAAATTGTTAGAAAGGCCAGGGCCGGAGTCAAAGCATGAAGGGATCAGAGCACAAAGGAAGAGTCTTGGAAAAGTGTCAGGGAAAAAATAAAAAAATCAAAGAAGATCAAAGAAGATGGATAAAGTTTAATGTTAAAACTGGACTTCGTGTCTTTTCCTAGAATTGTTGTTGCTTAAAATACCAAGCAACATACTTAGTCTTGATTCTACTGTCATTAATATTCTCTGTAATAGCACAAGAAAAACCCTCCAGCATTCCTGCACTCAGGGAGAAAACAGTTGTTTTCAGTCGATTTTAACATGCATTTAGTGAATTCTGGTATTTTCATCTCAGTGTGCATCCATATGCTGTCTTTTGGTGCTATGATTGTCATCTGCATAATTGGCTTACATTTCAGTGAAATGTTAACTATATGGGTAAACAGATTCTGACTGAAAGTCAATTCAAAGAAATGGAACAGTTCCTATCAAGTCTTCCTTTTCTCAATATTTTTCATTTAATTATCAAGGTAAAAGTTGTAAGCCAGACTTATTGTACATTTGAAGGTGATTTTTTTTTTTGAATCATTTCCAGAGATGGATATTTCCACAGTATTTCAGCACAGAAGACAGTTATGGCTAATCAAAATAAGAGATCAGAAAGGGAGGTACTCAGTATTTGTTATCTAACAGAGAATGATATCTGAAAGGAAAAAAAGAAAGAACCCAAACATACAGATATTCAGAAATGCAACAGGAGCAATTAACAAAATAGACTGGTGATATATGCTGATCTCCATATGTAAAATCAACAGCTTTGATGTTCGGATGTCACTCCTACCTTCAAGGATATGGGAGAAGAAGAAACCAGATGTCTTTCTGTTCACCTAGCTCAATGGGGAGGGAAATACTACACCCTAATAGATCCCTTTCCTCTCTCAAATACACCAGTGAGGGCAGACAACTCACCTATTTTCACCTTTTCTTTGTTTTTTTTTTTCCCAAAAAGTCCAGCCTGCATTGTTAACTTCTGTTCATTTGAGTCTTTGCAAGAGATTCACATCTTTGCAATTGTCCTCTTTCACACAGAATCTTATTTCTCCAGAAAAGAATACATTAAGTTCAGATACTTCTGAGAGTAGAAAGGAAAACTCCTTTTAAAAACACTAGGGGATAGCCTGGCAAGTTCAGCTCTATTGGCTCACCATGTCAAACTAACAGTTTTTAAATAAATGACATCTGAGATCTTGTACCAGAAAAATAAGTTAAATATTTACTGTCTGTGTCCACAGTCACGGAATGCCTAAATATACAACAGAAACATGGGGGAAAAAAGATGACTGTATCATAAGAGACATTAATTTCACATTGCCTATATATAGCCTTTTAGGAAGCTTTCCTAATGAAGTCTCAACTTATACTTGAAATTCAATTATACCTGAGGTGATCTGACAACAGGAAATGAATACATTTAACTCTTAAGTCATTTACTCTTCAAGATCACCTGTTCAAATATGGCACTTTTTTTCCCTGTCTGTGAAAGAACTGAGTGACAGGACAGAATGGTAACTGCTAACTGGATTTGAATTACACTAAGCCTATCAGTGAATCATGAATTATTTCAACAGTTGATAAAATGATTTCAAAGTATGTACAGCTTGGAGAAACATTTACAGATTTGGTTTCACTGTTTCTTAAATGACATTTTCTATCCTGAGGTGTGATATGCCTTCCAAAAAAAAAAACCAAAAAACATTAAGGAGTAGACAAACATTTTTTTGTTTGTTTGTTTTGGTTGTGTTTGGTTTGGGTTTTTTCTAACTGGAATTGAAAAATACCAAGACAAACACACTTTGGTGTTTTCTCATGGAGAATTTTTATAGAAAGTTACTTAAATTTTATCCAAGATGCATTAAGAATAAAATCTGAATGGTTACTATTTCACCAAACAGCTTAAAGTAATATGCAAAGCATAGACAAAAAATTTCAAAAGCAATTAGGGAAGGAAACATTAGTAGTACAAATACCATAAGACCACATGCATTATATTTTTATACTTCATAAATCTCTGGAACTGAGTTGTAATGCACCAAGATCACCCTGTTTCACATAATCAACTGTGTTCAAACGGAACACATGAGATCACTCAAAACCTGCCCAGATATGATCCTGTGCAACCTGCTTTAGGTGAACCTGTTGTAGCAGGGGGGCTGGACCAGATGATCTCCAGAGGTCCCTTCCAATCCCTACTATTCTGTGAAACAGAAAAAGCATTTCTTCTTTTTAACAGCCACTGAATCTCTTGCAGTAAGATATTTAATTCATAAGTATTACAGTATATTGCCACCTATAAGAGAGCACCTAAATACGGCTTTTAAAAAAATAGCCGTAATTATTTTCTTTATAGCACTTCCTTGTGATTTGCACACAGTGAACAAACCGTGGCACGTGGGTATCGTGATTTTATTTTTTTGTGAATAACCAAGGGACTTTTCATCATTCCAGCACAGCCACTACATAAACAACTGCAAAATGCTAATTAGATAACCACTAGAAGAAAAAGACAATTCCATTTATTGTGAACAGAGAAGACAGCACACGCACCACCACAATCCTCAGAGGTCTTTGAAGTATCATCTAGGAAATGTTATATGCTCAACAGTAGTTACAGTGTGTATTTCTTGCTTGGCACTCAAAGAAGTTTTATCATTTGACCTAGTTACACAACATACTACACCTGGAGGACTCACTGGTTTTGCTATGAAGCTTCAGATTATCTTGAAAACAAGACTAAGACATTCTCATGTGGTATTTTCTTCCATATTGGCTTTAATCTGCACCTATTACAACATACATTAATATATCATATCTGTTACTAAAGTCTGGTGATGAATCATCAAAATTACAGCCATACTTTTCATGGTTTCTACCTTAAACATCTTTGTTGTTCATCTTTTATGTTTTTGCTTTGCCTTAGGGTTTTCTGCTTTATAGTTATTCTGAATGGGTTATTCTGCAAATTACTGAGTTTCCTATTTTACTGGGCATCATTCATCATCTCTTGCAGTCAGATTTGACAGATAGGCAATTGTTCACACTAAAGACATGCTGTTTCTTGAGTGCTTGTGTCCCAATTCAATTTCTGTGGATCATGGTGGAAGCGTAGTGCAGCAAGTAGTAATGCTATGAAGTTGCTTAACACTCTTATTGTAGTAATTTTGTCTGAATCTCCTAAACAGTTTGCAAATTCTAGTCTTTGCCAGTAACACTTTTTATGCCTTTCTTCCTGTTTCCATAAAAGATTATTTTTCATTATTCAAAATCTTGTTACAAATAAGAAGTCAACCTCAAAAGATAACACAGCAAAAAAAGGAATAAAGTAACATGTTGGGGCAGTTCATCTGCAAGTCTATGTCTACTCACCTTCAATAGCTTTGGTTCTGTATACTGCTTGAAAAAGAACACTAGACTGCATGTGGCATTACATTTAACCAAGGAGACATTTTACCAAGGAGACATTTTTATGTCTCCCTAGTAAGAATCTAGATTTCTCTGTATTCAGAGATATGGAAGTCAGAAAAAAAAATTTAGAAACCAAGCCTTATAAAATAGAAGGAGCTTCTCCTCTGGTTTCACTGCAAAAACAGAATACTTTGGAGTGAGTCTTCATTATTTTCTATTTGTCTTCTATGATATTGAAGCTCACATTTTGTGTATTCCACACTTATTCTCACTGACTCAGCTTCATAGGTTTTAACTTCTACTAATAAAAGCCCTGGAAGGCAAGAACAGTATCCAGGCAGTGACCAATCAATACGTCACTGTTAACAGTAGTGGAGAATCTGTTTTAGAAAGATAAATTTCTAGCAGAACAAAAACTTTTAGGAATGACAGCAACAAAAACCTGAAAAGATCCATGATTCTATATCTTGTTGAAGATACACAAGTGGCCTGAGACTGGCCAAACAATACTAAGCAATTGTTTATCTTTCAGCAGTTATGTTTTTGCCTCTTGTCCTGTGGTCTGATAGATGCAATTTCAGCTAATATGAACAGATGTCATGTTCTATGCCTTACGATATATTGACAAGAAATGCCCTCAGCAAGTGCCTCGTCACAATATCAAAATACATGAGTTCACCATACCCAACAGATCCAGGTGGCAACTTTTAAATGAAAGTAAATAGGAAAAAAAAATAAATCTACTTGTATAGGATAGTATTGGTAGGTATTGCTTAATAATTACTTTATCATTTTAAGATTTAACAATCAAAAGGAAATACCTCTCATAATGCTGGCTAGTCAATGTCCAGCAAAATTTTCTAGAATTTTTCCAAGACAATGCGATTCAGTGAAGAAGAAATATCTGCATGTCCACAATGGTATGTCACTTTTGGGCTTATCCTGCAGTTCATATAATGGCTCAGATCATATTTCAAAGACTCCGAGCAAAATTAATAAAAGGCAATTATATGTTACAAGATTCTACAGACTACTCGGTGACCTGCTTTTATTTTCTTCTTTCCTAACAACACACAGTAATACTTAGAGGGACATCTTTCACATCTTACCAAGCAAGAAAGATATTACCTCTCCTTACAAGGTCTTGCTTCACTGAATTGACAGCAGTTTTCAATGAAAGAGTTATTACATGAGTCCAGGTACTTAACAGATACATAACTTCTAACCACATTAACATGCTTTCAGCACACCCACTTGTGAATCCATTCCAAACTCATGCCAAGAAATGCACTGCCTGTGCTACTTGTTACCTCACCACATTGTTCCCTAGATCTGGAGCAGTTTCTCTCATGCATAAATTTACAGTATATTGAGAAAATGCCCTGATGAACAGGTGGGGAAAGTTTCGTGTCCAATCAAGACAATCAGGTTTTGCATATTAGCAAAATTATGAACAGACAAATCAAATGGGTTGGTCTAATTTCTAAACAGAAATGCCAATTTTTATAATAGAACTTGATCTGTTCCTTATTAAAGTATTTAAAACAACATCCAGAAGGAATCTTAAAGTTTGTTCCAGAACAAATGATACAGAACCTGTACATCAAGTAGTGCCTAAGGATGTATCATAATAAATTAATTAAATATCATTTTTTCCATCAACGGTCACATTACTGTAAACATGCAGTATGGAAGAGGAGTTGGTATAACTTAAAATGGTCAACAATCACATAAAGGACTTCAATTCCTCACCACCACTTCAGCACTTAAGAAAAGTTACAGCATTTCTGTGCTTATTTTCTCACTGATGTCAAGGAAATTAACATATTGCCAGGCTCCCACAAATGGGTATTTTCAAGTTTGTATAGCTTTGTTATTTCAAAACCAATTGCTTCAAACAAGGCAAAGTGTAGATTACTCATACTCATGCCTCCTGTTGAGCTTAATGCTTTAAAAGAGAGGCTCTTAGACTTATGTAACACAAGAAAACATTTTCTGAATAGCAGAAAACACATTTTTCCTCACATTCTTAAGCTGTAAGTCATGGGTCTAGCTGAATGTGCTATGGAGCTTTCCAAAGAAAAGTCAAGTTTAGACCAAGCAGAAGAAAGTTCAGTAAATCAACAGTAAAAAATAGGGTATTTGGAGAGAAATGTCTTAGAAACTGAGCACTGATATTGCTAAAGCAGGCACTCCTTGGTATTTGATTCTATACTGAATTACCAATCTGAATTCATAAATCTGTACCTAAGTCTGAAACCCACCAAGTGGTTTGGTGCAAAAAGAATGACCACCCTCTAGGCACTTCAGTGATACAAAAATGTGTGCTGTGCAGCTTAGACTACTGGTATGAATCATCAAGCACATACCTGTGCATAGTCAGTTAATAAAGTAACTGTTATTTTTCATGCAATGAAGTCAGCATGACTGAAAGTTTACTGTTGTGCTGCAAATTTTGAAAGAGAAGCTGCTAAAATAAGCAAATGATAGAATTATCCATAATAGCTACCTTTAAATCACGTTCACAATTCCATCAGTAATGCAAAAAAATCCTGCAATAAATGATGAGTTGACACTACCACTGACACAGCAGCAGCGTGATGTAGCATCTGATTTGATTTTCCAGGTTCCCCTGAGTAATTAGCACATACTGAGCTACTTATTTTGAAAAGCAGGATTCAGCACTATGGAATTAAAAATAAAAAATAGTATTATACAAGTAGGAATTTTCAGTTTCATATAAGGATTAGACTGTACTTTTATTCTCAGCTTTTGAAGGTGCATTTCTTTTTTTCCTGATTTACAAGGTCTGAGCTAAGTAAATCATTTCAAGTAATATTTGGACCAAAATACCTTGGCCCTGTGTTGTTTAGAGATTTTGATGCTGGAGATGTGGCATGAACAATTTGCTGCCTTAGCTTCTGTTTTCTTAAAAACAAAACAAAAACACACAAACAAACAAACAAAAAAAATCATGCTCTTCAACTGTATAAGCCTGAACTGGATATTCAGCAACTGTCCAAAATGAGGCTCTTCCCCCATAGTTTAGACATGCTTCTGGCTTAATACAACCAACCTCCCAGCCCCTTCTCTCCTGCTAAAAAAACCCAAAACCCAAATCCAAGCTCAAAACTCACAAAATTTTATTTTCGTAGTTGTAGTCTTTCTGTTACTTGTCTGACAGATTACAGCATGCCATGATGGAAGAGTAGCATCTTCTTAATTGACTTGGCAGTACAGAAGCTAGGACTGCTTTGTCATCTAAATCATGCTGTTTAGGCAGAATCACTATTGCTACTTTGAAACATCTGGCCCAATTAAAGCAGGACAGTGTCCTAACTCATCTGAAAGGCAGAGGAAGGTTAATGTTACATGCCCCAAAGGCAAAAATCTGTTACATGCAGTATCCAGGATGTTCCCACCTATTACAGAAATTTTGGCTGGCTGAGGGAAGTTTGTCAACCCAGGCAGACAATCAAAGGTAGAAAGATAAAGGGTGGTTTCCAGCTCAGCATGAATAAAAATGTTTGCACACATCAACTTCCGCCAGTGCAAATAATACTTGGGACTGCAGGCACATTTTCTTGGTTATCGGCATGCACAAATGTGTGTAAACGTAGCTTCTGCACATGCAAAACAGATGTCAGGTTAAAACCATTGAAAATTTCCAATATGAGACTGGGCTTCTCCCACTCCTACAGAAAATCATTTATCCCTATAATGCACAATATGAATCTTCAGTTATGAGTTCAGTATAAAATCTCTTCATGAGCTCATTTAGCATACTTTATAGGTTTCAAACAATGGTTTTCCAATACTTAACATCTTAGTCACAATGGTAAAAATTTTATGATCTGTTTAAGAAATAGAAATTAAAACAATTTATTGTATTAATTAGCATCTTCTCTTTTACTTCGATATACTTGTTCTGAGTAATCTGACAATTTAATTGAGGAGATCGTTGATTTTAATTAATATTTTTTTCTTATGAAAAAGGCTATTCCTATTTGATGGTGCTGGAAATTAACAGCAGGGAGAAAAAAAGAAACTCTAGGAAAATTATAAAGGTAAAGAATATTCTTTTTTTCCCACCACTGCACAGTTGTTTTGAAATTCACAGCCTTTTCTCTGGTTAGCCTGTATGATTTTGATACATCAAAAATATAGGTGGAGAGTTATTAATAAGTCATAACATCCTGGACTATTTCAGTGATGAGACTTGATCATTAAACAAAATGGAGTCTACAGGCATAATATCACATTAATCAGTCTATATTCAGACCCTGAAAAACTGTTTCCTTACAATATTCACCAATTTGCTTTTCTTCCATTTGCTAGTTTTTCAGTTTTTGAAAATTTGATAGTGAGCTTGACCCTCAAATTGAAATGATTTCTTACTCCAATCTGTCTGCTTAATGTAAGCAAAAGATTTGTGCCTTAATGAGACTATTTAAAAGAATGTGGTTTATTTTTAAGACCATCCAAAATTTGTTGGTTAGAAGCCATTAGCTCAGGGTGGGGGGAAGAATTGTATTTATAAGTTGAAATTAAAACTAATACTTGAAGGGTCAGGAAGTCTCTTTCAGGTTTTGTATCACAAAACTAAATCAACCAAATCCAAGATTGTAAGAGCAGATCCCTTTACAAATTCTTTCCTTCAGTTCTTTGACACAAACTTCCATTTATCTCAGGCTCCAAGATAATACAGTTGCATCTTTGTGCAGATACAACATTCTGGAAAAGCAGAGCAACATTCTTCTTTATAGGCACTAAAACATTTTAAAAACACTGAGCAGTATAATTCAATTGCTGTTTGTCAAGTGTAAAGAGCACTAGCACTTCAAAGAAGAGAAAAAACCCCATGAGCATTACCAGATGAATCAGAACCAGCTCACTAAACACTTCATAGACAAACACTTCCCCACCACCCCCCGCCTATTTAATACAAAACCAGAGGGGAGAGATGAGAAACACTCAAAGGATGCAGGCTTCACATATGCAAGATTGTTTTTGTGGGTATTGCACAAAGATATCTAAAAGCATAACTAGGCCACCTCCTCAATTGCTTTATTTCAATATAACCACATTCTTAATTTACCTCTCTCCTCAATACCTATATACAGTTATGGCTATTTGTCATTTTATACTTGCTTTATACACATTTGGAGTCAATGAGAGATTTGTTACCAACTCTGTTCCAACCACATATTGTCCCTATCCACTGGTAGAGATCTACAGCTAAAATTAGATTTAGACAGCAGATGTAAATATTCAGTACTGGTTCTTGTCGAAAGTTAACAGCTTTACCTTTTTTGTTGTTATTTACAGTAATAATCATTGACAACAGGCTTCCCTGTATACCACCCAAAGCAAGCTCACTGTCCTTTAGCTATTTTCATCCATCTTTGTGAAAGACTTCAAGTGAGAGTTTGTATTTAGAGGTGGGGAAGGAAAGCCTTTTGGCCATTTGAGATTTCAGGTTACATGCAGAAGCACTGTCTAAGGTGTCTCATCCCATTCACTGCACAGAAAAAGACAAACCAAAACTGAATACCTTTGAACCACACTCCCCCTCCATGTTGTCCCCAGTTTCTCCTTCTACCAAACACTGGAAAATCATTGAAAAAAATCTGAAGTATTTTCTTTCACTTCCATCCTACACACAATGAGAGATTTTGAATATTTTTTTCTTGTTTTTAAAACATCAGATGCAAGACACAGCGTTCCACATCTTCCGCAGGTACACCGCTGAATTACTGTCATAAAAACATTGATTATTTTGCTGTTAACCCAAGTTCTTTTTCTCTTTAAAAGACATTTTCAAAGAATCCAACCCAGGACTCATTTCATCTTAATTATGCATGAAATTATGAGCATGGCAAACCTCACCAGGCTACTTGATTGCTTGATGTTATAGACCAGTTAAAGCATTTTTCTGGACTGGTGCGTACATGAGGATATGGCAAATTATTCCGCCGTTAAGAAGCTAGTAACCTATGCCAGAGGAGAGATGCAATCTTACTAGCAACAACCTATGATGGAATTCAACAGAGCCAAGAACATCTCAAACACCAAAACTGTTCATCAGGTTTTCACATTTTTCAGTTAAGCTGACGGCTTATGATTAGACCTCTTCCTCAATGAAGTCCCCCATCCTTCAGAATAAGGCATGTCACAAAACTATGTCAGCAAACTGCCACCTTCCTCTATTACACATTCCTGAAGCTTGAATACACTCAATGAGGTTTTGTGGAAAGGTTCTGAAAAGAACATTCACACAAAGTTTAGCAATGTTGCACATTAAATTTCATGATGCATCACAGGAATTGTTTAGCGTTCCTGACAATAAACCTTGAGGAGAACTCTCTGAAAGGCACAGCAAGAAAACATGAGAATCAAAAGCATGCATCCTGGAGATGACCCTCTCTGGGATTAAGCGGTGAAGCTATTAAAACTGGTGATTAATTTTCATGGGCTTTAATACCATCACTATATCAGACAGGTAACAGATCATATCCTGTAGCAAAAAGCTTTTGTTTGGCTTTCTGAAGGGATCTGGAAATATACCATGACCTGGTTCCACAACATGTAGGATAAAGAAAGCAGGATCTCAAGCTCGATTTGGTTCTCAGTAGGACCACTGGCATTCTGTGTATTTCTAAACAAGCTTTCCAAGCTTCATAAATTCACCTGTAAAATGGAGACCCTTTCATTTTCCCATCGTTTTCCCCATCTTGTCTACTTAGTTTGTAGTCCTTATTAATGGGCATTTTCTCTTAATCTTTGTCAACAATACAGCACAGCTCTGAACTTGTCTGTAAGGCACAAATCAGCAACAAAATCAACAATAAAAATCCAATATACCAAGATGCCAGATTTATTTTGAATCATTAACTGTGAGTAGAGATCTGTAATCAAACCACTTTCCATACCAATTTCCCAGCTCTACCTGCTGCTACAAGAGATTTTCTGCACAAAACTACCCCTGAAACCCTGGCAGACTTGTGAAATTACGTAAGTGCATCCACATACACTTTTAGCAGTTTGTGGGTTGTTTGTTTTGTTTTTAAATCAAACCTATAATAAGCCATTCAGAAGTTCACATATGCCTGGTAAAATTCCCTTTCCTGCTGTCCTTCCTGCTAAAAGACATAAAATATACACATAAAACCACTAAGTCTTCATAACACTCCACTTTAAATAGACAGACAGATAAAATCACCCCGTTCAGTCCCATCCATAAAACAGCTGGGTTTGACAACATTATCCAACAAAAGTATTACAGCTTACCAGTAGAAACAGATGGGCAAAGAGGACTATACTACTCAGAAGGTATGCTTTAAATTCCTCATTCTACCACAGGAAGCACTGATTCACAAAGGACCTGAACTATCTCGTCTTAAGTTCATAGACAAAAGGTCAGAAGGAAAGCCAGACACAGAACTGAGATCTGTCTTTATTCACTAGGCCTCAGAATATGCACATCCCTATACAAGTATTTTTATTCTAAGGCATCTCCTCACTAAGGAGATTGAAGTTGAATGCTAAAACTGAAAAAAAATAAACAAACCAGCAGTTATAATCCAGATGATTAGGACAGCACTGCTGCTACAATTGAGGCTGTCTTTACAGCTCTCAAATCAATGGCCACATGAAGACAGTATGCTGAACTTCAACACAGGTAACGTAAAACTGGAAAACCATTGTCTTGGGTGAAAAGAAAGAGGGTTCAGTAAGCAACAGAAAAATCTGTTCTGAAGATGCCAAACACTGTGGGCTAAGCCAGCACTTATCCATTTGTTTTCCTTTAAGCATATTAACATATTCCTATTGACTTCAGTAGCCCTCAGTTGTTCTAACCTAGTCCCTCTGTGGCTATGTGCTTAATTTTTGGATTTGTGCCAAGCCATACTGCAAGATCAGAAGCTATTTGTGTGCCTACAATTAAGTCCATGTTTGAGTGCTTTGCTGGAGTAGGTCCAGTGACCTCTTCAGAAGTAAGCACTTAATATGAAACAAAGCTCTTGGCATGTAAATATTTTTAAGGGTGTTTCAGAGTATTGCACATGTTCTGCCATCATCCTGTAAGAAGTCCCACTGCAGGCAACAGGAGCTCTGTATTTAAAATAATGGATGATACTCCTACTGAGCCAAACCCTAAACCAGACCAAGGCATCCCATTGTTCATGAGATAAGCACAGTATGTGCTAAACTGTGCAACTGTGAGTCACTGTTTCATCTATTGCAGATTTTATTAAGTTCTTCTTGAGAGGAAACCATCAGGCAAAAGCTGTATTCAGTCTGCAGGAGCAGAGAGTGCAGATGGCCAATGCATTACTCTCAAACAGAAAAGCTAAGCATCCTTCTGGCTACATACAAAGCTCTGGAATGAGAATATATGAACAACTCGAGAATTTGAACCAGCCAAACCAGGACACAGCTTTAGCTAGAAATGAACTGCCAGCAGCGACAAAGTTTTCAGAGCAGTCTCATCCCAAACTGGAATTCTGCACAATATTTTCCCTGTACCTGAAGTAGTTCGGTATCAGAGCATCTCAAGTGCTAGGTAGTTTATTTAAAGATGTTTTTTTCTAACTGAATCTTGAGTGAGTTATCAATCACTGAGCTATTCCATGCTGCTTTTCCTCTATCGCAAGCTAACATTAAACTTTGTCTAACCACTTATGACAGTGCTTTTCAAATATTTTTAAAATGCAGCCCCTTTTGCCTCATCTGTCTTCCTGCCACCTTTCCATTCTCTCTAGCCCTCCTCCTCCCCAGGCACCAGCACCTCTATTTCTCCTCAGCAGGGGAACAAAACCAGGCTGTAATTACTGTCTAATGTATTTACTCACTCCCACATCTTAATGGAACTGAACAGCTGATCTTTCCACAGCCCTAAAATAGGTTTCAGTCTTCAGTTGAGAAAAATACTCTCCAAACATCCCAGTATTATCCCACACTACTTACCTCCATGCCAACAAGTTAAACAAAAATATTTGAATGCTTTTATATATGCAGGACTAAAATATATGGTAATGTAACCACTATACATAGGACATGGAGGTAGTACAAAGAGGAAGCATTTGAGGAGGAAGAGCCTACACTATTTGAAGAGTAGGCCTACCACTAAGGTTCAAATACTATTAGACTGCTAAAAAAACCCCAGCATTTTTGACAAAATACCAACACAAATCTTATGTCTACATTGTCTCTAAATTGGTCCAGTAGCTTCAATTCCTGAAATATTCACAGCTTGATTTTACTGTTAGAGCCTTGCAGAAAATATATTTACACTAGCAAAACAAGATTAATTTCAGGTACTGTTTAGAATTTCCCCTTTAGATGTTCTTCAGGCAACATTAAGTTCTTTTTTACTCCAGACTTCAATATATATTCGAGTACGGTCTGTGTGTTATGTGTAGGTGGGCAGAACATGGAGCAGAAAAGGAGAGAGAAGTTCCTTCTCTGGAGCAGTAAGACTAAGCAAACTACTTTGTGCTGACAGAAGGACAAGTCACTGAAAATGGGAGGGAGTCAGAACATCTGGCACATCTGGCAACTGATTTAGCTCTGTACAGATAAGCTTTACCAACAAAATTTATTTGTATCTACACTCACTTCTAAAATTCTCAGGAACACTCTACAGAACAGACTTTTAAGAGTCTCTCCTTCCCAGGAAGATTTTGTTTTGTCAAACATGCAGACAGGCTCACTACAAAATTAGTACAAATACAATTGCCAGTCAGACTGTTCTAAAAAGTCATTACATGCCTGTTTCATGTATGCAAGACAAGCATGCATTTTTTTTCCCATACATGGAATGGGTAGCTGATTTTTTTTTTACCTAGGCACGTGGTTCTATTAATCTCATTTTAATGTTTTTGCCTGATCTGATTCCATTTCCTACATCACTGCAAGACTGCATCTCATCACACACATCTAATTTGTCATTTTAGTTTGAGTCATTAATCGTTGCCTTTCTTGCAAAGGATAAGCCATGTTTAACAGCTATATTATATAATCTGCATCAAGGCACTGGAATGACTGTTTTGTAAACTTTGGGAGAACATTATAGCTACACCAAATTTCATTACACATCCAAATATCTTTAACAGGCCAAAAGATCTTTCTATAACAGCAAGAGCTAGGAATACATTATAAATAATTTCTACTTGAGCCTTGGAAGAAATAAAAGTAACACAATCAGTTCCCTCATGTCCCTCTCCCCCAGGCCAATAAATGTTATCTTTAAACGATAAAGATAAGAATGCCGTTTTAAAAAGACATGAGCATTGACAAATATTTACTAACCCAAAAACATCCTCCCTGAAGAAGCAGAACACTTCTAGAAGATTACATTGCCAAGTGAATAAATGAGTCTTAAGTTGATCTTGTATGCCTTGAGACAGAATTTAACCTGTGATAACCAGCACGTCTTCGAACATTTTCTCTACTATCTGCTTCTACTTGCTTGTGCTGCAATTAGTGATAGCACAGGCAGAGTGCTACTGAGCAGGTATCAGACATTAAGACATAACATCCAAGAATCATGTTACCTTCATAAATTGGCATATTTAACAGTTTTGTCTTAAAGATTCATAAATATTTTCTCCTGTATTCCAACAACACTGAATCTCATCTACTACTATTAGGCAACTCATGCCTAATATTAGGCTGTAGAGACTGAAGAAGGGACCAGCAATTAAGATTTTGTCAGAGCTACCACAATATTTGTCGTACTCCACATCACACCTAGGAGTTTCAGAGAAAGAGCAGTTTCAAAAATGTCTAATATCTTGAGCTTAAATGGCCTAATTCTTGAGAGACTGATGGTCTGTTCCTGTAGCCTTTGTGATTTAGAATAGTTTTAATAACCATGTTTATTAACAGCAACTGAAATCACCTCAGCTCAGGAAGAACCATTTCCATCCCCTCCTCTCCTCCTCTGTACCTAATCAGCCAATATATAAACAGTAATGAATTCTCCAGTCAGGTGGGTCCCTGGGTACAGGCTGCTTTTGATTTCTTAGAATTGGATTCAGAATTCCTCTGCATACAATTTTGCTTCTTTTGCTTTTCATTCTTAACTTCCTTTAAAGTCTTTCTGCATCATTATGAGCAAGGCATCCAAAATTAACTATGAGACAGAACAGAGATATTAGAGCTGGAATTTTTGTATTTAAACAGTTTTATATGGAGGGCCTCAACTTTATCAGCAGCTATCACAAAGAGCTTTCTAAATTCATACAGATTTTTAGGGAAGAATAAATGTCACATTCATAAAGAAATCATACGAGAAAGGAGTTTAGACTGGAGGGAAATTGGAAGGAAGGCATATGGTAGCTGAGGAACTTTCCAGACTTAGACAGACATTGAAGTTTGTAAAAGAACTCAGTTTATTTTCTCTAAAATAATTTACCTTGATTGATTACTGGAGTGCATTGCATCTATACAAACGTTCTTCCCTTTTATTCTGACACCTCCTGCCAATAGATGGCTTTCCATTTAGAAAAAGCTACCCAGTCTACTTGGAAAAAACACAGCCAGGACTGTGACCCAAGTCAAGTAACTTTATCCTGCTACAAATTTGACTTTTTGAATTAAATTGTGCAGCTTTCCAGCTCTTATCCACAATGAATAACTTTCCTCAGTCATTAAAAATACATTTTTAAGCTGTTTCAATGTGATTATTCAACTTGCAAACAGCAGAAAAGATTTATTTTATGCCTTGGGATAAAGCCTTCACTAGTCAGGCATCATAACAACTCTTCAATAATTCCACATTGATCTTGAAAATTTCAAGCCTATTTTCTGTTACTGAAGAATCATTTAGAAGTATAGTTAAGATCCACTTGATCCCAATTATAGAGAGGTGCTGCACAGAAGAGCCAAGCACATAACTGTAAACAGCAAGAGCATACTGTTTCTTCCCCTCTCCCCCTTTCTTTTCCGTTGATCTCATACTTGAAAATCTTATTATTTGATACCACATAACTCCTAACTCCTGTGAAAGGAATGCTTGAAATCTGCAGAAATAATTTACAGTTAACACATCCTTCAATTGAAAGGACATTTCAAGCTACTCTGATGTTCTTTGTGCTGCACGTTTATCTTGCAATAACTAGCTGGCAAACATGCAGCTGGGAAGAAGTGATTTATTAATGATATAAAGTAGTTCCAATGTGGATTTACCAAAAGTTCACACAAAGCTAAAGTATAATGAATTACAAAGACAAACAACACATCAGGGGTTACCATTCATCTATATTACAGCTAGTACAAGCCTACTGGTTTCTAACAAGACAAATACTAACAGCCCCAATAAGAGAAAGAGCAATTCTACAAAACAATTACCAAAACAATAGCAGTTCTTTCTAGTACTAAAAACTATAAATCAAACAATGCAATCAACCTAGGGCCTAAGTTTGGCTGCTGAAATTTGATTACTTCAGGGCACTTAAATCTCAAAATGCAGATCATTTTCTCAATGTCACACTTTTCATATAGGAAAAGACTAACACTGATATCCACTAGATCTAATGATAGATGCATTGATACTGAAGAGCAGAAGAATTCTGCATGCTCCCTCTATTACTTTTAAAATTAAGGGTGTATTATTGTGTGATAAACAAAGTCACTGTTGAACTTCAGAAGCTCGCATTCTTACAGGTAGACCAAAAAGGCCAAAATAGAGTAGCACACAGTTTGTTGCAGCTTCAATATCCCCTCATGGTTTATTTCCCAGAAGGTGCTTAAATATACCTCCGATGTATTTTTTAGCTCTGCCAAGCACAAACATTTTTTTTAAAAAAAATCTAATCCAGCGCTCTGCAAAAGTACTAATATTGCCTTAAAAGCCAGAAGACTTCATTTGAAGAAAAACTGTAAAGTTTCTTCCCTGCCTCCTACTTTTCTGAGGCTATTAGGTGCCCTTGCTTCATGTTTTCAAGGCTTTCTCCAAACAATGGTCAGAAACAATTTCACTGAAAATGAAAACTGAGATTCTCATGAACTCTCTTGACCACGGAAAACAAAGTGTGAAGAGAAGTATCAAAGAGCCATGACAAAACCAGACAGTTTTCCAGCTCTATATTTTTCTTCCAATTTCTGATACACTTTAGCAGTGAGCAGCAAATACATGTTTCCTGGAAACACTTTTGTGTGTATTTGCCTGAGTCTTCCTGATGGATTTTAACATTATACTTGAGGCTAGGTTAACTTTTTTTACTCTAAGGATACCAATTATTTCTTTCAGTAAAACAAGATCATCTATCAATGCTTAAGACATGGATGGAAAAGATACAAAGCCTTTGTAATAGAATAACGAGACTTCACTGTGTAAAACATTATTGGATTAAGCCAAAAATATTCCTTAACTGCCCTTTTCAGTAACAATTATAAGGACTGTTACTTTATTTCAGAAATGGAAACACTAGAGTGTCTTCTTTTTAGTAAGTGGCACTGAGGTAAATACATTTATATGCAACTGTAGGATGCAAGAACATAGACGTATCCTGGAATCACTTATGCTTTCAAAAAAATCCAGCCATGTTGTTTTGGAGTTTTAACCTGCATGACAGATGGAAGAGACTGACAGTGATTTCACTTAACTTCAGATTCATTATGTTCTTCTACTATAAACCCAAAAAGACAGAGGCAGGCACTTACAGTATCAGCACTGACTTGTCTCCCAAGCAAGTGATTTCAAGAATGACCTGATTAACAGCTGGAAAATAAATCTCTTAATTTCAGATCCTCTTTATGTTAAAGAATTTTTAAAGTGATGTGACAAAAGCACACACCCCAGACTCATTCCATATTGCTTCTTGAGTATTTTTTATACTAGAAAAGAGCAAATTGTATCTGCATATTTTTCCAAGTCTCAAGACTTCCAGCCTAAACACTAGAATATGCTTAAAGGAGGTTCAAAAAGCACCTGAATACTTGGCTTTTATTCATCTGTGCTAATGTAAATCCTGATGCTTAGCAAAAAGATCCAAGATCTTTTGACTTAGCATCGCACTGCCAAATAATACACCAGAACTTCCAGTTTTGTATATCAGGGTGGGGAGGGCTATTAACAACAAAAGTTGCATGTTTCAGTAATACACAGACTATTTTCAGCAATTATTTAAGACTGAAATAAAATATACGTTAGTTGGTGACTGTACTGATACTTGAAATTGATGCTTCTGTATATGCCTATGTTTATAATGGGATATTGAAAGTATCACCATATTGCAGTGCACTCTATAGGTGAATTAATGAAAATGAAAGTATTTTCTTAATTAGTCCTAAAGAACTTGCCTGCAGAATTCACAGAGTATGCAGCAATATGAAGATGGCACCGATAATTTCTTTGATGACTCTCAAACCTGGAGGTAACCAGCTTTGAAACCAAATGAGTTTACCAAGTAAAGCTCCCCACGTGAGCAATATTACAAGCATCAGATCCCACGCATGCAGGTTCTTGACTTCATATTGTTTCTCATGTTACTACTTCCACACTATTTTTGCCGGCACACCATGATATTTGTTGCTGCACTACCTTTCACAGCTTTTTTTTTCCACTGCATTTTGTGTTCTGCTTTGCTGTTACGCTTCCTTTCAGAAAGTCACACTGTGCACAGAGCAGAAAAAAGTGTATTTTATTACCTAGCCAAAAAGCCAATTACCAGAAGATAATACAGTCACGCAGTCAGGACAGAAGCATCATTTCCCTCTCTCCATGGGACTGAACATGTCTTAGGAATTTTACATTTCATTGATTTGTTTAACTGGAGCTTAAAAATGAATCATCAGGCACAGATCCTTTTTGCAACAGCAAAAGAATCATGCTGCAGTAAGTTTAGCAGGACTGCTACAGGATATAGCAGTGATTTCTAAGAAAATTGAAAGCCCTTGACTCAGTGCTTTGCCTCTGAGGAATTCTTTTCCTATGCTTGCCTGGGTTTTTACTTAGCAGGTGTTCAGTCTATCCATGCTAAGGGCTTGTCAGATGTCCGGATTCTGCTTTGATACTTACTGAAAAAAATGCTAGGATCTCATTTTTATCTCCTAATAGATCACAGTTAAAAATTAAGTTCCATGTTGCACTCACGAGGGACTGAATGAGTCAAATTAGAACTATCTTCTAAAAATAGCTCTGATGACGTAACCAGACTATTTAAAGAAAAAGATCCCGTCCACTTTCAGTTTGTTGAAATATCTCATATTTTACATAAACACAAATCCATTCTTTTAGACAGAAGTGGCTGAAAGCTGTTGCAAAACATGACCAGTTAACTCACATTATGGTTACAAAACGATAAAATTTAAAGAAAACAAAAAATATACAATTCATAGCTGCCCTTTAAGGTTATCTTAAAAATATATAAATGCATTTTAAAAGCTTTCATCAGCATGATTAGTTGGAAATAGTTTTTAGCTTTTCCAAGTGGTTTGGAAAACATGCTTGTTCAATACAAATAGACATAGCAAGACAAACATTCTTTTACTACATTTTTTTTAAAAATGTATCTTTTCCTCCTCTCTCCAGACTAAAATGTTTGTAGCACTCAGCCTTATGACACATGTAAATTATTTTGAAATCTATCAATTAATTGAATCTAACACTACTGTAGAATATAAACAGTTTAAAATTTGAAAACACCAGGCCCGGAATGGGAGGACTGAACAATCACTTTGGCCCTGTTTATTGCAGTGATCATCTTTATTCTAGACTGAACACTGGAAGAATAGGCTAGTGGCAAAGTGGCTACATCCCCACTATGTAAACTGTATTACCAAATGAAGCAAAAAGAACATCCTTTTTTAAAATAAGGTTACACATAAATCCATCAAGGTTTTTCAAAGCTACAGATTCAGAGTGAAGTCAAAAGTAGAATGAACTAAAACTCACACGTATAAGACTATATTCACATTTGCACTAGTCAAAGAGTTATATATTAACCGTTATTTTTACTGGCATCAGTAAAATCATTTCTAGCAGCATCCATAAACTTATTTTTTTTTATATATATGTACACAACATTTCATATACACGGGTGTACACGTACATGAAACATGGAAATAACAAAGAGTGACCATCTTCTTACCAGTCCTCCCCTATTTTTCTGCTACAATTGCTCTTCTAATGCCCTGAAAAACCAAAGAACAGAGAGGGAATAAATTTAGAAGGGGGAAAAAAAAAAAATCATTACACTCTTACCTGCTACTGGATTTTCAATATCACAATCTGTTAGTGGTGTATCTGACTGTATTGGCATCATAAGACCATATGTTTACTTTCTAATTCTGAGGCAATATTTCCAGAGCAATTCAATGTACATGAAATACATAGACATACAAGTACATACACACAAACTATGATGTCTTCCCTGTGTTTGCATAGCTGTTGACAATTTTCCTGTTTACTAAACAAAAATTGTTCTCTCCAATTTCATTATTTCAAGCTTAATATTATGTCATAAATAGGAATCCCACCAAACATTCAGATGACACCTGACTTGAATATTTACCTAGAATTTACATTCTTGATTAGAAGTTGCAAGTTACATTATGTGTACATTTAAATATACTGTATTCTGTATGAAGTACAAACCAATACTTCAAAGTACTGTCAGTCAAAGATACTTCTCCTCTACAAACTCATGGAGCATGAATAAGTCTTTTCCCTCAGAAACACATATAGGCTAGAGGCAAAAATAAAATTAATTAAAAAAAAAAATACAATTGCAGGCTGGATTACTGAAACTCTTCCCAAAAACCAACTCAAAGGAAGGCTTTGCTACCTGTGCTGCTAGTCACAATGAGAAAGAATCCCTTGCTTATAAAATTTAACTGTTTGCATATTACAGAAACAACTCATTGAAAAAGTGTAGCTACTGGCTAAGCAATGTGCATACCAACAAAGTTTCTGATTGCTCCTCCATACTCTTCTCTTTTTTGACATCCAAGGTCCCTTCATCTTTCAACAATGTAAATGGCAGCTACTTAAAAAGCTGATTTGCTTGTTGAGGGATTGTCAGAGATTATTATTACAACGCATATGTGAAGTACATAATCCTTAGTATGACTTGATAGGCATCACAGTCTCTAGAACACTGTTTTAGAATTGAGCTCTAGTTTCAGTCACTGTTGCTAACACAAGTCTTGCTTCAAATCAACCACAGTCTAAGACTTATGCTGGTCCTGGCATCAGCCTGATCTGTTTGGGTGTATCAGCTGTCCCACAGTACTTTATAGCTGTTCCCTTTTTTATCTCCATTACAGTCCTGAGTTAACAAGTACCTCTTGTAATCTGATCTACGTCTTCCTATACATAATGTTTTATTGTTTTGTGTCCCAGCTTGAATACTTAACCTAAACTTTTTCTCCCATCTGTGATGGCCAGGGATTCAGGTTAAATCAGGCTGCTTGTCTGAGTAGGCCTCGCTCACACATCTGTGTAAAAGCTTTTAGTGTTCTCCAGACTGTTAAATCTCCGAGATCTGGGGACAGAAGGGGTGGTCCAACAAGGCAGGAGGACTTGCTTTCTATTTTGCCATTTCCATCAGCTGTGTGATGGCTTTTGCTGACAATGTCTCTTCCCACTGCGCTGTGGGTACTCAGAGGAAGTCATCTTACCTCCTCATCGGTGCTGAATCATTTGAATTCTGCTTCAGCGAACTGTAGCTCATTGTCTAAATAGTCAGTGTCAGCTACCTTTTATACTGCAATACACACTTTTAGTTTTCTAATCATAGCACTTGTCTGAGTGACAATTCATCTTCAAGAAATGGGAGAAGTAATGTTCCGAAACATAGATTCCATCATTAAAAGAGAACAAAGAGGAAAAGGATTGGACTCAGACTTAAGACAGAATTTTATGAGACAGGATAAACTCCTTTGACTACCAGTCTCTAATTTTCACATGACTCATACTGCTTTATGCATGCCCTTAGGGATTCACAGCTAGCCATGAGATTACTCCCTGGCTTGCCTTAGTCCTGACCAGCTGTGAAAAACATTTCTTCACAATGTGAGCTCTTAAACCTACTAGCATTATCTAGTTTACATTACATCCTATTCTGCAGCCACAGATTATTCATCTCTTGATATCAAGACAGAAAACATCCTCTTGTTTGCTGTGGCCAGGTTTCAAATTTGAATTATTCTATTGCTTGTAACACCCTATGCTGTTTGTTGCAGTGATGGATTAAAACATCTCATTTAAAGGCACAAATGTAGTGTAACAAGCTGATGTGTACTATCTTTGAGTTCTATACTCCGGAAGGCATATCCAACTCAGTTTATTCATCATTAAAAGTGGTCATCTAAGGCACTACTTTATCCTCCCATCATGAACCTGCAGCACCACCAGTAAGTTATTTCGCTGGTTACTGGAATTTGTAGTGGCTTTTTGTGAGCAGGCAGCATGTCCCCATTGCACAAAAAGGTACATGAATGGAACCATTCTAGTCCAAAAAGTGTAACAGTCTGCCTTTTACCAGAGCATAAGACTTTTCTGCATCTGCGACAGCTCCATTCTGCCTCTGCATTAACACTGCATCTCTGGAGCCTTTTAGGATAACACACCATTTCTCCATTTGCTCTGCAGAGGTACATTTTAATACTAAAGCTTTACCAATGGCTAATTTTCTTTTCCCTTCCAATGCTTGTTTTCAGGAATTTGCCCACTTTTTCTCATTCATCAAACATCCATAGGTGCATAACAGGCACACAGAAATTTGAAAACCTTGGAAAGTCCCCTGAGCCATTCTTTAATGCTGTTTTGTTTCTGGAGTATGGCCAGAGTCCCCACAACATTAATAAAGGCCTCAGTTCTCCTCAGGTTTTGCTTGACTATTTTCAACAACATATGTTAGTACTGGGTAGAGATGCCTTAGCTTGGATGCAGTAGTCCTGATCTGGTCTTACCCATGTGTTCTCTCATAAAATGAGAATATAACTAGCTAGAAGAAAATTACAGTAGATCGAAGACAACCAAATCTAAACAACTAAATAAGAGATGTTAACAGTTTGTATCAAAAGTCTGCAAATAAAAACACAAAGATATGTTATACAAGATATTGCTTTACAACTTAGATAGAGCAGGGGATTCAGAAGTGACACAGAAGCTAGAATCATGCTGATAATTGGAACTGATCCTCAGGTTGTCCCTACATCCTTAACCAACTCCAGTGTAAATTCCTTAGCTTCACTCCTAGCAGAGTTTCGAGTATAAAAATCTACGCTTTCCTGCACAAGTGCCTCCAGAATGAGAACTCTGCTGGCTACAATCCCACTCCTGTTCTCCCACTGTCAACTCTCCCTTTCTGTACTTATTGACACTGAAAAAAGTTAAACAGACTGATTCTCAGTGGGGCTCTGCTTGGCAAATGAGCACAACAATGTACACTAACAGCTTTTTTGTTCCTAGCATCTCCAGGTGAGTAAGGTCAACTCTAAAAACCAGCAAAAACATTTCCCTAACTACAGAATGAAAATGGTATCTGGGCAAGCCAGATCTACTGATCCCATTATTACTACAGACATGGACAGTGAGTTTAGCCTCATCTAGCTTTGGACATCTATAGTGCAAGTATTTACATCTGACCTAAGAATATAGACTTCACAGTCAACACAGAGAAAAAGGAAATACTGTAGCCTGAGTCAGACAGCTTTTTTCAGTCAGCACCTCCAACTGAGATGACTTACATGAGAGAAATCCCTGCTTCTCTGCTGATTATGAATTGAGTTCCAATAGGTAACTTTTAGCGCACATTTTAGCCATCTTCAGTTATACAAAATGTATCCCAGCACAAGCAGACTTTATTTTGTTTCACAAAGCTCATCAATAGCTCCACGCAGGAAATTTTATTTAACTAATAAGTGCTGGTTTGGCAAATTAATTTCAATCAAAATTTTATTTTGATTGCTTGGCTTAAAAGAAGGTCCTCTCAGAGACTGGTGGATATGGACTCAGCAAATATCACTGTTTCCTTAGCACTACCAACCCAGTGCTTCTAAATAGTAAAGGCCAGTCTCAACATACATACAAGTCAGGCCTTTATAAAGCTATTAGGCCTAGGGCTGCATTTAAGTGGTACTCAAAGACAATGATGAGACAAGAGCAAAAACCTAGCAAGCTTGCGGCAAAAAATAAGTATGAGAAAATGCAGAGTAACCTGTTAAAAAGCCAAAAAAAAATTACAGGTTCTTGTAACTCCTGCTACAGCAGAGAGATACTTAGAAGAAATAAAAATTTCCTTTTACTTTCTCCTAACAGATTTTCTTCATACAAACTCACTTACTGATACTCAAGTTTCCAAATATCAAGGTCTGCTTTATACCACCTTTATTTCCTCATAGCTAATGAATAATTCTAAATTAATAGAAAGCAACCCACTCAGACAAACTTTTATCTTCAGTTTAGCTTCTTAAAGCAAACTCATTTCAAGACAGAAAGCTGGTATAAAGGAAGACAAATAATAAAACATATAGCAAGGGATATAGGCAAAGTAATTTCCTTTGCAACAAATATGCCATGTACATCTTTGTGATTGTAATTTGCACAGAAAGGCAATCCTAACATGCTATTGCACACTCCTGTACATTTTAACAAAACATGAGTGATCAAAGATATCTCTAAACTGAAATACTTATATTTAACAGGAGTGGAATAAAAGAATAGAAAGTGGTTCCCTTTTAAATTCCTAACACGACAGACTGTTTTGTCACTTCTTATCGCTCCACTTTGTGCAATGCCATGGCTGATTATATTTCCTGATGCAACACAAGCTAAACCAAAACTGCTTCTCTTAAACTTTTAATAAACAACTGAAAGTAGCACAATAGCCACATAATTGCAGGTCCCTATAAGCTCCTGTGCATCAATACTTCCCATAACTCTGCAGTGTTTGGGGGTTGGGGGGGTGCTATAAAATATGCTCTGCTTCAAGTAAGAATGTTCCAAGTCACTAAATGCCAGACCTTCCATACAACAATAGAAGGCTTCTGAATTCTCCTCCTTAGATATTGATATTCCTTCACAACTTTGTTTAGAGGAATAGACAAAATCACTCTTCCTAAACATGTACTTTGTTCTACAGTTCCTGTTAGTACAGGTATGTACTGAAACACCTCATTAACTCCTGCTTATTCTGGAGCGGTTTGGATGATACTTTAAAGCCCCATATTCCACAAACTGATTCTAAGCATGAATCAGTGCACATCAGACTGGATTTCTACTCAATCATTACATCAGCCAGGATATGGACATCAAACCAGACTGCAACTGAGGGACTTGGTGATCTACACAGAAAAACATGTACGTTTTTTTATTAACAAGTTTATATATATCCTTATAATAAAATTCCACGGAATATGCAGACTTTAAGAGTCTCTGTATCTCCATAGGCTGTCACTCTTCCTGTATGCAATTGATACACTTTAATAGTTGCTTCCTATGAGGAAGTAACCCTCTTCTCTGAGGGGTTACCTGTTTTCTCTTCATTTCCTT
This sequence comes from Podargus strigoides, assembly GCA_028020825.1. NCBI lineage: Eukaryota > Metazoa > Chordata > Aves > Caprimulgiformes > Podargidae > Podargus > Podargus strigoides. The sequence continues at coordinate 14,025,617 of CM051631.1, forward strand.
TTTCTGCTTCTTTCAGTCTTTTTATTCCCTAACAAAACAACCCTCTTCCTCTTAAAAGTCAACTAACTTTTTCCTTGTTCCCTTTGTGTGATAAAATTAAAACAAACAAAAAACCCCAACCTTGTCCATTGTGAGCTGTAAATATAGTCTACCGAGGCATGTCCTCAAACCCCTACCTGAACTCACCACTTCTAACTCTACTGATGAATCTTAGACAAACTGTTCTCATTCAGTAATTCTTATAGATGCATTTTCATTTCCAAATAACTTCAGAAATGTTTCCCAAGACTTGTGTAATAGCTCATTTTTATTTATTTTTTTTTGTGTTCATCAGTCTCTGATCATCATTACTGTTGAATCAGTACGTATCAGATTTCCAGGCCAGTCACTGTCTTTAGACAAATGAAATAAAAACTGTATACATTTCCCACAGACTCCTTGTTTCATTGTCTCAGCTCACTGATTCCATTAGCTGTTGCTGATCCACTTTTAAACTTCTGCCTGAATTGCTCTCTGTCCAATATTAAAGTGAGCCACTAAGTCAACATTCCCTGGGCCGTTAAAAGGATTTATTTTATTTTTTTATTTGAAAATTAGTCCAACTATGAGATTGCCATTTTTCTCAGAATAATCAAGATGTTCCAAAAGAACTTCCATCCTCACCATCATTCGGGCAGCTCTAATTACTAATTCCTAGCAAAGTGTATGTGATTTTGCTACAGCCTGAAGACCTACTGCCCAAAGTGCCAGAAGACAAAGTGACACAAAATCAATTTCATCTTTATGTGAGCTATTCTTCACAAACAAATGAAAACACAGACTCAGTTGAGTCAGAGCTGCCATTTACCCTCCTATTCATGAAAAAGATTATTTTCTTTCAACTTCCTCCCAGGGTTTTTCCTCAGCCACTGCCTGATGTGGAAGGCTATCTGCAGGAAATATCTTTGAAGTTCAGCTCCTCAGGCAAGACTTCTGCCGTGGGAAGGATATATGCTCTAACTCACATCGTCCTTCCTCCTCAGAAGTCTTCCTCTCCCCGTGGACCCCTTCTCAGGGAGTTCATGCCATTCCTAAGTCAGCACATTAATTCAGCCATGAATTTCCCTTCAGACCAAGGCAGTTATCTTGCTAAAATGTCTGAAATTTCAGAATACCCTTATTCTACACTGGATGAAGTCCTAAACCTTTGATATTTTTTTCTGGCTAATTAGAAGACAGACAGCCTGCTCCAGAACAACTATCTTCTGATAAAAAAAATAAAATAAATTGATCAAAAGAGATTTCTGTCTGGTAACAGACTGATTACCACAGATAGATTTCGTAGATAGGAGACCTAAATTCATAGAAGAGAGAAGCTCTATTAGCATTATTATTACAAAGAAGGAAGAGAGAATATTTATTTTGGGACTCTCTCTTTATGACAGGGTCACCAGGCACCCAAGTATGCTCACCCACCTCCTTAAGGAATAACTTCTTCTAAACACCTATAAGCTCTATACCACTAAAGTTATGTTTTAACAGAACATAAACCAGCAGATTAGAATAAGATACATCAGATGCAATGTGTAAGCCCAGATAAATAAAAGGTTTAAAGAGAGGCACTCACCTCTCCCTTACCACTGCCCGCCAGTCAGGACAGCACAGGCTGAGGGAGGCTTCTGGAACCACACAGGTTCCCTCCAAAACCCCCCTCTTCCCTCACAAGCATCCCCACACACCTGTCAGCAGCTCACCTGCTGCCCTCCCGCCCAAGGGCCCAGACCTCCTAATTGCCTCTGGGCAGCTCCTCTGGGCACCTTCTGCTGCCATCTCAGCCCTGCTGCACTTCAGGGGGGGGCAGTAAGGAAAGCAAGGAAACATGAGGAGAAAGATTAAAAGTTATCACCAGATTTGCATTTCTTTGCAGCAAATCCCAATTTGCTCTAATGTATGTGTCTTGGACACCTGAAATTTTCATCCCAATTCCTCTTTGTAGTTAACTAGGTTAGCAGTGGACCATAATACCTCCCAAGAGTAATAAATAGTTGGAGAGGTCAGGACCCTTCTTAACAGAGTTGGAATAATACCACATTTCTGTGTGATCTTGGCCCAGAGGCAGACTACCAGAATCAACCCACCTTCAGTGGGATTCCTCCCACGTGAACCATTTCATTGCCCTAAGGATATCCTGGGAATCTTGTTTATGAGACAGATCGTGAGACACGTAATTAAACCCAGAGAAGCCTACAGCAAAACCACAAACTTTAATAGAAATTCAGAGGGATGAACAGCTACGTGAGGCATGAAACCTGATCTAGTTGGAGAGTTCTGCCATCTGTAATATGCCATAGTACATAATATATGCACTGTGGCAGATTTGAGAAAAGCAAACGAAGCCTTGCTGATATACCTATCTACTATCCAGCTGCCAAGAAATGGTGCGAATCATGCATGAGAGATGCCAGATTAGTGGACTAATAAAGCAAAATGTAGCAATGTCTTATTGCATTATCAGCTGTAAAGTATGTTGCAAATAAAACCTTATGAACATATCTAGGGCAGCTCCCAACAAAGTCAGAGGTAGCTATCTTAATGCTCCTGTATTTTACTGAGGAGAGAAAAGCTGTTTAATGACCGACTTGTTAACAAACACTGGCACATTGAAAAAGTATTCGCTATTTATATGCTAAACTGTGCAGCTTATGAAATAATAGTGGATGTGTCAACAGAAGACACGAGGAGAATGATTTTGTAATAAGTCAAGCCAGAGACAGAATTTCAAGACGTCACTTCTCTACATTTCAGCTGCAGGAGGATTGCAGTGAACACTCAGAATCTAGGATCCATTGTAATCCCTATTGAGGGCAGAACTTGGTAAGGTGTCAGCTTGTTTAAATGCATGAAGGGGAAGGAAGGAAGAGGACTAATGAAAATACTTTCAAGGCCACTTTGTTTTGTCAGACAGAGATGGAAATAAAAAAAAAAAAAAAAAAGAAAATATTCCCTCTGTTTTACCTGAGGCCAAGAGAAGTATCAGAGTTAAAAACTACAACTATAGGAAATGGCCAAATTTGTCTTTTCTGGTTTAGGATGACACACTTTACCAAAATCAGGGGAGATGATTTAGTTTCATCATAACTGGATCTCAAAATACTGTCTCAGTTTGGCAAGGAATGGAGCTCTCTGGCTTCCAGGTTACAGCATGCAGCTTGAATACAAACTTCCCTTAGGAACACGAGTAAAGCCAGCAGGTCTATCTACTCCACCAGCTCTGGCAGAAAGCCTGTCCAGGAGACCCAGCCCTCCTTTCCTGCATATTGTTTACACCCAGGAAGCTGCAAAACCCAAGTAGACCAAATTATAGTGCATTTCATATGGTGAGAGAGAAGGAAAAAAAGATAAATGTGGAAAATAGATTTCACCATGTGTTTTATTTTAAAATGTTTGGAGGGGAAGACTGGACTTTTAATGAGACCTTATATATTTAGAAAGAAATTCTGTTCCCTGACCATGGTAGGGGTGGAGGAGATCCACTTAAATGGGTTGCATTAAAAACGCTTCCCTTTGTCAATTTTTACTTATTGGCTCCACAGCAACTTCTTCTGAACTAATGAAAGTATAAATATTTATAGGATGACCCTAGGAACAAGCTACTTCTACCCAAGTACTTACTAATTGCTGAACTTATTTGAGCCCTGAAAGGAAGAGTCCTGCAATTTATCTGGATCACCTGCATGGTCTGCTATCCAGGATTACACAGAGGCCCTCAAGCAAACCATTGCAAAGTTCAGATGCACACATAAGAACAGTTTTGTTTTATGTAAAGTTACTAAATGAGAAACTTGCTCCTGCCATGGCACTAAAATTGCAGCTACTGAATCCGCACAACAGAAATTCTTACATTTTCACTTGACTTGAGGTGTCACAGTCCTCCAGTTTGCATAGCAGAATCTGTCATAGAGCTTTGGCTCATTATCTTATAGGATAAATATTTGTCTTCCCCTCCCCCTCCAAAGACAAAAGTGTTTGAATAGAAAAGGGACAGTTTTAAGCTAATGGTAAAACACCTGTAGAGGCATAGGCAACACAAACAGGCTTTTGTAAATTATTAGGCCTAGTGAAATAACAAGGTACTGGAAAATAACCAAGTGATAGCCATTTTACTGCAGAGGCTCTGAGGTGTTATAGCAGGCAACACATACAATTATCTTATGTTGTTCTTTGAGTGATGACAACAGTATATTTCTTAATAAGTTTGTATCCTCAAGACAGAACTGCCATTGTTCAGCTCCATCTGCTGCTTTGAGGTCAACACAGAAAGGAAATTTTCTGATTCTGAAAACCTCAGCCAGTGTGGAACTTTCTACTTTCATATCCCTAGAAGAGTTTAGGGATTCTTTGCTCCCTCGCAACTTTTAAAGGGACTTCACTTTAACTTTTGTCTGCACCAACAAAAACACAGACATTCAGAAGCAGGATCAAGGCACAACAGGGAACCACTTTAACCTAACTTCAACTCACCCCTTTGCAGCAAAGTCTTAGAAGCTTAACACTGAGAATTTTCATCCTTTTGCGAGCTTAAGTCACACCAGGAAAATTTAATGTAGCTTTTGTCTAAAAAACTATACAGGTATTCATCTTACATACATACCATACACAGAGTGTGAACCCATACCACTAAGTCAATGGGAGCTTTGCCTAAATGAATGCAGAGTCAGACCTGTATATTATTGTAATTGCTGTAGTAAGAAGACTGGCTTATGTATATGAATCTAGCTAAAAGTACACATACTCTAGGCTCTAAATTTCTAAAACACTTAATACCATTCATATTTAATAAGTGTTAAAATAATCATCATTACTGCAATAGAATTAGCCTCTTAAAAGAGGAAAAACAACCTTCTGTTGTCTCTCAGTCATGTGGAAAGTTACCTATAACAGTTTTTTGTTTCATTCCTGAAAATTTCCCCAGATGTGGGCTGTTTCAGACTATAAGGAACTGAAGCTTCAGCAAATCAACTATCAATGATCACTAAAGAAAGAGATTGTCATGTAAAAGAGTGGCCAAAATTATATCTTGCCTCCACAGAAAATTATTCCAACAATAAATTGTTACTTAAGTCCCTATCACTATGATGAATAACATGCATAATGAATATGTTATGATTTAAGAAAATAATTTCTATCCATTGTTAATTTTTCAGCTATTGTACCTGGATGGGGACTGACACATCGTGTCAGCCCTGTAACCGTCCTTTCCAAGACATGATGATAATTGGGATTAGCATCACAGGGGGCTAAGCATAATTGTGCTAGTTAGTACCTCCCTTTGCCTCTCTTAGAAGCTTTTTGGGGGAGAGCTCACTAGGAAAGTAGGCAATGAGTTTTTGCAGGAAACTGTCAGATCTTTGTCTCATTCCTCACTTCAATTGCAAGAGTAGAAGGAGGAGGAAAAAAATAAAAATCAATATCAGCAGAATGTCTCATGCCATCTAGGTAGTATGAGGACAGTTGGGTGGGCTCCAGATAGTCAAGTAATGTCCCATGTATACCTGTCATTCTTTAAAATCACCTTAAGCCTCAGTGGAAACAGTGTATCAGTTCTCTATTGAGTAAGCTCTTTTTTTTTTTTGTTTGTTTTCTAAAAGTGGAACGATAAACTAGGATTTATGCACTGTTAGAGCAAAAAATCAATAGATTATTTATTTTATTTTCTTAACATAACTTTAGGAACCTATTGTAAAAATCAATTACTTTTTTAAAAAAAACCCAACTTCTACTTGGGATCATCCAGACTTCTAAAGAAAGGGATCTGCTTGCTGGTAGCAAAATTCATAGACCTCATCCAAGATCTATTCATGAAGTTGGAGGATTTAATATACTCATAATATCTAAGTCCATTTCATACTTAATAGAAAAGAAGTACATCCTCAGATATTTAGACCTTGCAGCTTTTGTATCTAGATAAGTGTAACAAGTAAAGGTCTATTGAATGAACAAACTGGAGGGTATATTTTGATTTACATGCATTTTTTATGTTTTTAATTTGTAAGAGTTTATTCATAAAGTCATTACTGAATTTTTATTTCTTCATCATGCAAAAGAAAAACTGGAGCTAATATCAGAATAAAAGTCCATTGCATGTAACAGAATAATGATTTCAGCACTATTATATCAAGAGAATTGTTTCTCATTTTGCGTTCGATTGAACAGGGATAGAAGAATAAAATTAGTAATCCACAGTAGCCTGCATTCAGTCTCAAACACAGCGTAGCTCCTATTGAACTGTTTATGTTTTGACACCTGATCTGCATTTATATAAAGTATTCTATGTAGTCAAGAAATCTCAATTTTTAAATCCTTCTAGAAGGGGTATATATGATTCTTCCCATTCCATTATGGGAGTAGTTGATTCTCTACTTAAAATGCAATCATCCTTAATTTGTATTTAAATAGTCAGATTCTTTATGTTCTAAGTATTCCCTGTTCCATACAAGCAGCAGCACAGACTTTTTTAAGATCAGCTCCTTAGTCAGCTTCAATTGTCACCAGTCTAAAAACTATTTTAGAAAAAGTAAACTGACTGAACAAACTGTAAGTATAAGGCTACACTGTAGGCAGTGGAAGTATTTCCTGGCTCCAATTGTCTGTTGGAGCTACTTTTGTTTCCACATTGGAAGCAAAGATCAGGAGTACACTATGCACATGCCTTTATTTTCACACAAAGACAGTTCAGGTATTTGAGCCAGAAGAAACTTGGGGATGATGAAGGCATGAAAGGTATGAGGGCAGCTACCATACAGCCTAGTTGGAGCCTACACGCATGAAGGCGACAGTGGTTCAGCCTGAAGTTGATAAATTCAACCAAACTTATACCCCCATGGCAGGACTGAATAGCTTCTACAGAGATATTCTCTGACTGATGAATGGGGAATAAATATTCATTTCCTTCAACTATGTGGTCATCAAAAATCAGAACTCCCAAACCTGAACAGATATCACCCAACTTATTGATATAATGTATTAGGAGAGATATAACAGTTATGTTTTCTTTAATATCAAATCATTTGCCACACTACCAATTAGCATTAGTAGTCAGCTCTTCCCTTTATAATAGGGACCTAACTATGTAAACAATGTAAAGTTGGGGAGAACAATGCATTTAGAACTAACATCAGGATTTACTTGAATTAAAAATAAGGGGAAGAAAGGTAAAAAGGAACTTCCTAACAATGAGGTGACTACTTTGGCAAGATTATCAGGTAACCACTGTTCATTGCTTTGGTTGATAAAACAAATTAACTAATAATATTGGTGCCATTAATTCATTTTTAAATATTAAGGCTTTCATAATCCTAATATAATACTTATCAGTGCAGGTTGCTCTGCCTGAGGGCTGAAACTATTTTATTCTCGGTTCCCATGATGAGTGCCATACAAAGCGTTTGATGCTTGCTGACTGAACTCATTCTGTCAGCAGAACAGTTGATATTTCACACTAGAATGCTAACCGTACTTCAAGGACAAGTCATCTGATCAAAGGGTACCACAAATCTTCAGAGGATGACAGATGGGAAATGATAGAGTACTATTTAAGTGAATGACCATTACAAGTTTAAGATGCTCTTCTAAGCCGTTCACCTTTTAAATAACCCCTAATTCTTGGCAATGCAATTATCATTCAAGTGAGTAATATTACAGCTGAATAGTCTGTGACAATAGCATATGCCACTGTATACTCACAAATACAAGCACACATACATATATGTTTGGAAGCATATTTTTTTTTGCTTTATATTTAGATGTCACAGATACGTAGTAATCAGAAAAAAACCATGAGGCAGTCAAATATCAAAACCAACCCATCTTCCATGTTTAAACAATTCTTTTTTGTCATGAAGGAATGTACTCAGAAATGAGCAATACTCTTCTTTTAGTGAATTTTGTCATGTGGTATACACTTCAGAAGACCACTGGCTGACTCAACTGACGGAAAAAAAAACTGAAGGAAAAAGAAATGAGATAGAAGTGTCAAAGAGGAAAGTAAATCCTTACCTGAGGCCTGATCTGTGAATCCAAAGCTTGTTTCCTTGAGATAGAACTTGATACTGGTCAAGAAAACTGTGACTGATATGTGTCCTCCAGCTAAACAAACACAATGTTTACTATGACTGCTTGAGCAGTGAATCTAAACTTGAATACTGAGAATGAAATCATGGTCTCAATAATATACCAGATAGTCTCTGAAATTCAAAGTAGTGACCTCTTAGCCAAGAAGGAATGCATCACCTTTCACACATCTGGAAGCTCAGTAAGTATTCTCAGTGTAACCACATGATTTTTCAGAAAGAAGGTGGCAAAGTTGCAACATGACAATTCTTTTCAGCCTAGCTTCCCTTTTTATAAAGGGAGAATATTCAGGGGCTGCAGAACATGAAAGGCTGTCAAGGATCCATGAATCATACTGTCTTGAAAAAATTTTCTAGTATTTCCTTCACACAATCCTTACAGCCACAGAGGTAGCAGAATGTCTATTGTTTAAGGAAGCATCAACATTTTCCTGTCAGCTCTCTAAGACAGAGAATATCCTTCACTTAGATTTTAGAAAAAAGTGGAGGAAAACTTTTTTTATATTTAAAACAAAACAAATAGAATAGGTAGAAGAATTTGTGTTTGTCTTAACAGTATTCTTAGAAACCTTCCATGTCTCTAAGATCAGATTTACAACCTAGACCCTAACCACCTTCTTTGCAAACTCAAGAGTATTTAACCTCTACTCTAAGATTTAGTACCATCTTGGTATACTAAACACCTAGAATATACTAAAAGAACAGATATAAACTAGACATCTAAATTTAAATATACCACCAGTCTGCAGGATTTATATCAGTTCCTTGAAAATGAATAAAAGATGTCTAAAGCCCTTTAGGGTCTTGGAAATCTCAACTCCAGGCTAAAGACTTTGTATAAGCTTTGTACACTCAAAAACCAGATGGCATCTGTGAAAGTCACACCCAGGGTTTCCTGACTGCAATGCTTCCAATTGCTTGTAAGATAACGGCACTCAAACTATACTGGTTTGATCTTTTGCTCCCCGAGTTCTCCCATATCACATTTTTCTCGGTTTCTGTCATCAAACTGAACCAAGTATCATCTGGATGATTTCTAGGTCAGTGAGCTACTCAACAACATGTACTACACAACAGCTACCACATGGAAAAATAGCAACAAGTACTGCATACTGGCAAACAGCAAGTTTAGGTACAACTTCATGAACAGTAAAAAGTCTGAACTGGCACATACATCTTGAAGAGAGGATATAACACTGTAGAGTACCTGGAAGGAAGTAGTCAACCCTCACAAATCCATCTCTCCCCTGCACGTTATGCCACAGATTTCCTACCCTCTTTCTCATCACTGCAAAATAACTCAGGGGTATTCGCAAATATTTGTAATGCCCTTTTAATTGATTCAGCTGTACATCTTAAACATGCATGTGAATTGGTAATACTGTTTTATTAAATAGAAAATCACAATGCGAACCATGGCTGAGATAAAAAACCCACCAGAATCACAGTAAACGAGTTCAAAAAAATGAGCATAAGTCAGATGTAATACTGTACAAATACATTTCTTTGTTAAATATTTTTCTTAGTCATTATTTCTTTACAATATTGAAGTATGTATTTAAATCACTCAGTGTTACCTGAGGCAAACATCATGACCTTCTGAAAGCTAGATATTCCAAATGACTTCTATACAAACTAAGTATAAAGAAGTAATGGCTTAGGGACCATGACACAAGATTTTATGTGCTTAACATCATCACAACAGAAGTTCCATGCTTTAAAAACAGATCAATAGTTATGAAAGTGTAGAGGGTTTAAGAACTTCTGCCAAGAACGTCATTTATTAAAACATTCAATATAGCAATGAGAAAAACATTTTCTACTCATTTTCTACCTCTTTAAATAGACCCTTCCAATTAACTAAATGAAGTTGTCATACAAATAATGTGCTCAAATCCAGAGAAATTATGAAGATTATTCTTTTGAATTCTGACCCAAATCATTTTAATGTCACTGGAAGGATTACTTGTGTTCTTAATGACAGTTGGATCAGACTGGCAGAGGCTAAGAAAGAAAATAGCCTGCCATATATGGTTTCTTTTGGAGAGACACTACATCTTTTGCTTAGTAACATTCCAATCATACTGCAGCTGACCAGCAGCCCCTTGATTCATACAGCTTGACTTTCCTCTCATCAGAGTAAGGTTATATAACAGAATATAATTGAGATCAGGAAGAAGTCAAAGCAAAATGGTAGCAACTCCAGATGAAATTTCTAAGTGATCCCACAGGATTAATATCTCTGCCACCATTCTGCAAACTAATATCCATGAGAAACAAGTAGGAGATTTGCTTGTACTGATTCTTCAAAATTAAGGACTTAAAAAATTAATCCAAACTGAAGAGACAAATGCCTTTCTTGAAACAACTCTGAAACTGTATTGATGTAAGTGAATGTGAGAGCAATAATCAATCCTTCAGCTTTCACAGCATTCAGATTTTCTCCAATCTGGGAAAAATATCATAACCCATTTCCATCTACAAAATCCTGAAAGTTATAAAGAATCTGCATATTTTAGAATACCTGTGAGGGTGTTTGAGATAATGCCATCATATTGACTGGTATATCAACATTAAGCAAGTTTCCAGTTTGCTACAGGACCAAACAGAAGCTGAATCAAGTTAAAGATAGACACAAACTGGCTGAAAAACCAGTGCAATAAAACATATCTACTTGACTGAGTTGAGCTTTGATTGGACAATTTTGCCTTTAAATCTTTCATTTCAAAATCTTAGAAGAGGAAAATATCAGAAATGATCAATCTGAGGCACATTCTGTAATAGAGAAAAGCACATCAAGTGCAAAAAATTTTGAACAGATCCAAATATAAAGGAATAATATCATTAGACTTTGAGCAGCAAGAGTGAATATGTTCATACATCAAAGTCAAGGGGAAAAAAAGAACAAGGGCAACAGCTCAGGTACTGAGGCTATGGAGTAGAATTAGTGGGAAAAGGCATCTCTATAGAAGAGCTGCAGCTTAGTCTCAAAGTCTGCTGGTTGCTAACTATCATATCAGATCCCTGTGCCAGATTTGCACAGACACAAACAACTGCTGATTAATTTCCATTTCTGAACACATTATAAGCCAGGCAGGTTGAGAAGGGTACCTTTCAAGTTCACCCTACAAATAAGGAATCATGGTTTTTTTTCTGTTCTTACATCTTCCTTTTCATCTTTGTTGTTTCTCATGTTTCTGTAGTTATTTTCATCTTATAGCTGTTTAATGCTAATGAGATAACACTTGATCCAGCTCTAGGTAAGTCAACGTGTTTTCTTTTGTGTGAATATCAAATACCTGGACTCACACTTCTATGCTAATACACAGTCCAGGTAACTATGAAAAATCATTTAACTCTTTGATCCTAAAGGTGACATATTTTGCCTACTTGTCACACTAGAAAAGCTCTGTGAGAAAGGAGGAATAAGGTTACAAAATCCAGGAGAAAATTCTCTTCTGTACTGAATGGAACAGAATCACTATCAGGGTATAATTACCTGGACTCATAGGCAGACCAATGCACGCCTTTTTATGTGGCATAATTTTCTGCATTTAGTTCAGAATAGGTCAATAGAAAAAGTCTTACTGAATTTGCTAGCATTCAGAAAAAAAATGTAAATCTGGAAGCAGCCACAGTGCAACTATTTGTACTTTTTATGATAGGTACATTGTGGAAACGGATGTAATACATAGAACACCTGTCAGAATCTGACAGCTAAACGGTCACATCAGCACATTCCACAGAGCCTGAGCCAGCTCACACAGAAATTGATGGTCAAACTCATACTTCCTTTGGAGCTGGGGGACTTAGACTTTGTTTTGGCCACTGAATTGGTCCTGTAACTTACAGGGACAGATATTCTTCTTAGCGAGAGTGTAACACTCTGACGTGAAGCTGAACTCACAAAATTCACTTATGGTAAAAGCTCAAAGGGGATTTAAGTCCATTAAAGAATCCTGAGCTGTTCTTGATTCATCGTATTAGCTCTCTTGATGACTGACTTCTTAAAGTTTAGAATTTCAGTGAGAGCTCTATAAGATACTTACCTTCAGTCTGAACCACATTCAAAAGTAGAATTGTTTCCAACTTGACCTGACTTTCTGAACTAGGAGTGGATTGCTTGATATACTTTTAATGTCTGCAGACTATTCACTTGCACTGGAGAGGAACGGTCTTGGTCGACTGGCTTATCTCAAAATGTTCCCAACTTGCCATGCATTTAGAGTTCAACTTAAGGTCATGTGAGAAGCTCACACGCTACTTCATCCCCCACTTGGTTAACTCTACTTCTGGAGACAGGAAGCTGAGTTTGATTGTCTGAATCCCTAGGTATTTCACATGCTGGTATACCCAATGATGCATAAAAGGAGAGTGTATCATTTTTTCATTTGTAATATATTTGTATATTGCTATCTATCAGGTCAAAGTACTAAACTCAAGCCAGATAGGCTTGTGCTATAAAGCTGGGTGCAGTAAACTGGGAGGACTGATCTTTCAGCCTCCAGAATGCAGAGATAGTAAGAAATTGACTGAATCTATTTTCTGAATTGTTTGGGGGTTTTGCCCCTAGTATGAGTCATAAAGAGTACATTTTTTCAATAGCATGCAAAGGAGCAAGGTTATCCATAGCAGCCAGCAGACACGGACAGAAACACAAACTGGGGTTCACTAAAAGCTCTCTGCCTGAAGTGCTTCACTTTAATAGTATGACATTAAGACTAGAAACTCTGAGACAATCAACACTGAACCGTCCCTGCAGTGCACAGCTGTATTCCACTGGCCCCAAGAATCTTACCTTTGCCCCATCTGCTTGGGGTCATAATTCTGGCTGATATAAGAAGTGTAAGTGCTTCTGGAAGAACACACATTTGTGAATCAAATGGAAGTGAAATAAACATGCAAATATCATATCAGACTAAGGACACTAAATGATAATCAATTCAGTTTGGCTTCCCATTATTATTTGCTTAATTCCGAAACATGGCATGCAGGCTGAGCACAAATGGATCCTCTGTCATCTCTGCTTTACAAAGCCAAACACAGAAAAGTCTCACTCAGCTTTCTGTCAACAGAATTTTCATGAGCTAGCTGCCAGATAATTTCTAATTAATAGATTTAAATTTGGTTGGGAAAAATCTACCTAGTTCATGGAAACTTATGCAAGCCTTTAGCTTGAAAAGCTTCCACTTTCAAATTACAGACTACCATGCAAAGGAGAAAAATGACTAACATTTTACTCAGATTCTTGTGCAAAACTTATCTCCTTGAAATGTTATCTCAAGGATGAGAAAACAGTGATTATATTTGTAACAGACATGGAGGAAAAAAGTATCAACTTCATCGTGACTGCTGTGCGATAAATGAAATCTACCTCTATAGTAATGCATTCAAGGGATCCAGCTTGTCAGAATGACAGACATTTTCAAATGCACAGACTGTCAGGCCTCCTAGTAAACCAGAAGAGTACACAAAGAGGAAATCATACAGTCCAAATCACTGGAACAAAAATCCATGAAGATTTTTGTCATCATTGCTGCTATCATCTTTCAGTTAGACTCTGCTCTGAGCTTCCTTCTGAGGGAATCTCTCTTTCACCCTCTCTTTTGGGTCTATCATAATACTAAGTATATTTGCCTCACAATTTAAGAAACTAAATTAGGCAGTGTATATTCTCCATGCCTCCTCCAATTTTTCAGTTACACTAACTGCTCATTTATTACATCCTTCAATTCACTTAGAGCTTTTCACTGTGATGCTATTTATCTCTTGACATCGAAAAAAAATGAACTTTCACTTGCATTTGGGGGTTACAGGGAGAGTGGAACAAAATGTTGATTTTCTTGTATATACATATATTGGACTGGTACTAAGCAATAAACTTGTCTTTTAGTTTGCAACATTCAGGAATACAGAGTGTAACTATAACAAGTGGCAAAAGAAATGCAGAGAAGTGGCATTATTTCTGAAGCTGGAGGTACAATGACATGAAATTGGATTCTCTGGACTATTCGTTACAAGCTACTGAATGCCTGTAACTACTACATGGAAGAAAGACACGAATTTCATATCTGTTCAGATACTCAAAACCAACATATGTGGTAGGTCAAGTCAATGGCTTTTTACATCAACTATCTAAAATGACCTAAAGAGGAAAGGGAAAAAAATCTTCAAAGTATGTACACAGGATACAACTCTCAGTCATGGCAAACATGGATTAGTGGTTATAATTGAAGTGGTTTATATTTTTTTAAGTCAATCAGACACAAAGTTTGCAGTAGATAACTCATTAACTTTTTCTCAGCACATTACTGACTACCCTAAATCACAAGTTTTAGAAATTGTGACAGAAATCGCTATCTTTCCAAATGAGCCTTCTTGCAAGAGAAACAATAGGATAAAGAATGCCAAAAAAAAAAAAAAAAAAAAAAAAAAAGAGGAAAAATCTTCTAAATAGCTGAGTTGCAGCTCTCTTTCGTAATTAGAGATACAATCCTTAACTACATAATGATATACTAAAGCCTGCAGGAAAAATAAACCAAATCTGCAAAAGAGGATGTAGAGAGTGGCTGTGGCACCCATCCTTGAACAAGTTCAGGCATGGCTGAAGATCACTGGAGCATATAGGGACTGCAAATGTGCAGCCATTAATCATTGCAGCTAGATCAAAATTTCTTTGGAACCTAAGAATTTTGCCTGTCTCTCTGGATAAGATGGGTAAACCTTCCTTTCTTACACTGTATTAAAAGTTCATGCTGCAAGTAGGTTGAAGAGAAAATGAATTATAGAGATCCCTCAGTGCAATATGAGGAATAATAAACTGAACTGAATGGAGCTGTCATTATGCTGAATACTATATAGACACTAATACCATTATTTGTTTTGCAGCAGCATCAAGAGGACAGAACACAGTATAAAATACTCTTCAGGCACCACAAAAAGACCCCAAAGAATTTCTGCTAGAAGTACTAAATGCTATGACAGGCAGCTGCTCTGGTACAAACTAACAGAGGTTACTGCAATTAATGAGTTCAGCATGAGCTGTGTATGGCAGCCTAAAGCCGTAAAGTACAGTAAAGGTACAGGGAAGGCTGGGGATGCTTAACAGATTATTAACTGATCTGGGAAAACGATTACCAGAGAGAGAAGGGTTTTCCTATCACCTTTATTTTTTTGAGCATAAATGACAAAGACTTTACCTAGCAGACTCATAACACCCTTGATGGCAAAACAGGATTATTAAGTTAAATACCAAAGACAGACCAGAAAGCAGAAGAAATCTCACACAGAAAAGAACTGCTCTACCATAATTTTCTTCTTGCTTCTTTAAAACAGTCATGAAAAACATCATTGCAGTTGCAGAATAAGCTTGAACTGGTAAATGTGAAAAAACAGTTACCTAGTTAGATCAGGAGTTTGGAACTTGACCGCAATGCATAACTCATGTTAGCAACTGAACATTTTGTGTAGTCAAATTTAGGTAACCAGTCCCCCAGGGTCAAAGACAAGAGCTTTAATTTGATCCCAGGGTAACATGCTGGTATGTCACCACTCCTCCAGAGAAGAAAAAAAGACTAATTTGTTTAGTTTAATGAAATGGAGATAGGATCCTAAATACATTGTGTTTATTTGGGACTTTGTGGTTGGGCAGCAAACAAAATAAATACTTTGTTATTACAGCACTAACCTTAGCTTAGTACTTACAGTCAAACATTGCATTTAAAGATGGAATTTTAGGCCATTCCTCTCCGATTTCAGTGTGTATTAGTAGCACTCTGCCATAATGCAATGCTGAGAGTATACCAAGTCCTACAAAAATCATTGCTATGTTGGGTTTTGGGTTGGTGGTTGGGGTTTTTTTTTGGTTTTGGTTGGTTGGTTTTAGGATTTGTTTTGTTTATTTTTAACAAGGAAACCAAGGGTATAGCAGATAATACTATTAAATTATGACCACCTTTGTTTATTATCAGGTTCATTTGCTGCACATTTAGGCTGTAACACAAATAGGACTGTGTTTAACTGCAGGACAGATTATTAACAAATAATCTCCTGATTATTATTTATATTTCAGGTGCTGTTCAAAAGGCATTTCTTCAGTTTTCATCTTGTCATTTCTCTTCATGTTATGTTTAAGACATGGCTCAATTTCTGAGGGTTATACTCATTTTCTAGAGTAAGCAGTTTACAATCTTTTTTTTCCCCACTGATAGGGACTGCAAAGTACAATGAAAGACACAGCTTTCGCTTTTATTATTCGTGCTTATTGGTCTTACATTAATATCCAAGATAAATATCAAGACTTAGAAGGCCGCTGTACTAAGGACTACACAGAAGCAGCACAGAAAGAAATCCATTCTCAAAGTGGAATTTGTAGTCTAATTTCAGTTGGAATCTTCTTAACCTTTGCAGTGCCACGGCCACCTTGCAGGCACGAAGAGCAATCAGCAAGATTCACGTTAATCAGTTAAGTACCTCTTGAAGAAATTGTCACCTTTGCTAGATCTGTGTGAGATACGGTGGGATTGCCAAGAGTGTGTTTAAAAGCAACAGCACTTTCCTCTCTGTTCCATATTTGAAAAAGTCACTTAGGCCAAGTGATTTTCTCTTTCCTTTGATGGACATGAGACTGAAATACAACAGTAATTCTACTGTACTGGTTTCAAAATATATTTAAATCATTAAGTATCTACTATTTAAGTCTAATTCATAATTTAGCCTTCTGAAAAACTTTATTCCTAGCAAATACGCGATACATTATTTCACCTGCTTTGCTCCATGAAAATGTTAACCTATGATCAGCTCACGTGATCAGGCTTTTGAGTTGTTTTCTCACAAATTTTCAGAAGAAAGTTATAACTTGTTGTCAAGTTTTCCTGGACAGCTCAGGTTCTTATAATATAGACTCATTCTGCCCCTAAAAATGTTTTGGAAAGAAACTGAAGTGAGGGTCAGATCTCTCCTAGTCTAGGGAAAATGCTGCCCAACTCAGAGCACAGTTCAGGAGCTCATGTGTCAGATACTGGTGCTCCAAGAATCTCCTCTCCTACCTGGTTCCCTGACATAGGAATCTCTGTTTTTCAGAAATGAAACAAGGTTTTGGTAGATACTTCTAGTCCAGTCTTCACATAGAGAAGTTGAATGTTCCTATGTGAGATACCATAAAGCTATGAGATGTTTAAGTATTAGGAAGTATTACACTCTGTGCTTGTAGATGCAGACAGTGAGATCCAAGAAAAATCATTGTAAGGATTTGGGCAGAGGCTTCTAGGTACAGCAATGACTTTGAGATTATTTTAGTAATCCAAATACATGAAATAATTTATTAGCCATTGATTTTTGTAGCTAATACAAAAAAATTATTCTCCTGCATAGCTCGGTTAAGAGCAAATGCCATTCAATTGTGTTATGATACTGAGCTTCTTGAATAAAACACTTGGGGTGGGGCAAGGGGTGTTTGTGTGTGTAAATATTAACATGCATCAGAATCTTGCTATCTTGCTTAACACAACTTTATTTTCTGTGTGTCTACTTAGAAGCCAGCCAGAGAAAATAAACTTAATTTCCTTTAAATCTGGAAATCAATTTTTGGCCTCTCAGATGCAAAGGTTTTACTCTCTTAATATCTTTTATCATAGCTAAAGATTTATCATGGATGGAGAAGAAAATGGACCAAAGGCTGTAATTTTTGTAGATAAAATAAATAGCCTTCTACTTTTATTTTCACTCTGACAATAGCTAACCCATGCTTACGGAAAGAACTTAAGAAATAAGCATATAAGGTGATCCTTCTTCAAGTACAGCCTCCATTGTGAGAAAGCAGTGCCTTAAGGTCATCATGAAGTAAAGGCAGTATCCAAACCACCACATTTAATGATCACTGTTGGACCTGGTGTCTATAAATTTGTCTAGCCTTCTTCTAACCACTTAAAATTGTAGCCTCTATCTTAATTTACACTGTGTAAAACAGGTCTGCATTTCATTCGTTTTAAACCTGCCACTAATTATTTCATTGCTAGTGAGTTACTCAAATTTCAATGTAGGAATTTATGCAGTGGTGAAACAATGTTGTTCTACTTCTTCTCTACTCCTCTTCTAATTATTTCCAACAATCTCTGGGCTATGAGCTCAGTACTCAGCTGCCCTACAAAGACGTTGTAGGAACCTTGGCAAATAAGTGAACAAAACTTTGTTAGGATGGATACATTAGTGTCATAAGTACTAATCTGAAATGAGTCTTTATATAGAATAGTTTATGAACTGTCACTACTAAACGATGAATTAGATCAGAGTTTTGGATTTAAAAAAAAACCAACTATTTATTATTCTGAGCAAGTATTTTATTTACACTGTAACTTATAGAAATGTCAGAGATTGGACAGTAGGTACACTTATCTACTCCTGTATGGCTGCTATTGCATGGTTGTTTTCATTACATCTGACATCCTGGTTCAACACAATAAAATGCATGGTCACATATCTAGATGACTCTATTCTTGTAAAAAACAAAAATTGGCTTTCTAAAGTTTATCTTGTGTCTGAATTACTGGTTACATATTCTTTAAAGTTTGTCATTCTTTCAGAAGATTTTTCCTCTTGTATTTTTCATGCAAAATTTCAGAACTAGCTTGAAAGATTATGCAAGAGCTGCCATTAAGTTCACAATATGAAAATAAAGTGATTTGTTTGCTTGATTGATGTCCACAGTGCTCTCCCAAAATGTGACTAATGCAAGCTAAAGAGCAGTGGGGGGAGGTCATTATGGCTCATATTGATTTCCTCTGAATTCTGGATAATAGATCAACCATCTTCGGTACTTCCACTTGAAAATTTTAATTTAAATAACCAGAAACAAGCAGTCAATCACTTGCTTTGCTTAGAGCTGAGGCCATTTTGCATTGACATTTCAGATGGAATAGAAACCATAAAGCTGCTTTGTGTTATTCATGCTATTAGTAACATTAAGACAGTGATGCTATGGTGCACATAAAAGAGCAACACACTACATGGAAGGTTTTTGAATGGTTCTGCTGCTGTCTGACATATCAAATCGGGTACAGATAAATGCAATTCATCTTTTCATGATGCAGCAAGATGCAGGAAGCAATATGTAGGGATGTGAAAGAGAGGGAAGGAGACAGGCAGACTACACGTGTGTAGGCTTTGCTAAAATACTACTGTGAAAACATAAGCAGTGCTGCATCTCTGTTAGAACTTAGATTTGGACTAGAAGGGTCTGAAAAGAATCAATGTGTTGTGGGACCAAATTCACCCACGTTTTATGAAAGCTGCATTTTACTGAGTACTGTACCTGATTTTGAAAGATACAACTTTTATTGGGGGAGGTGGGGGGGGGGGAGAAAAAAAAAAAAAAAAATCAGCATTTCAAAGATGATATATTTTCATTCTTTTCTTCAGTTCAGCAGGGACCATATACCTCTTGAAATAATATGATAAAATTAAACTAATTGATTTGTTACTCAGATTGATTGTCTGAGGATGTGCACATGTCCTTGACATTTATTTTGGTGTCATGGTCTGGCATTCTCAAGATATTATGTGCAACTGCAGATAATGTTCATGTTCAAGTATAGGTGCTCTTATTAGCCTCAAGCTACTTACAAATTGTAGCTCTTTTCTTTATTAGTTCATTCCAATCAACTTGAACAGGTTGCTGGAGGATGTCCCACAGCAACGGCCAGTATCCTTTGAGGCACTGATGGTATCCTTCCTGTGATGCTCTCCTCCCATTATTTCATTGAAAACATCCTAACAACATTCCTGACTTTCCTGTCTCCTTCCAAGTAAGCCAACTACTAATTAATCAAATACTGATTTTAATTGGAAGCATTTTCTCATTAACTTGAAAGATGATTCAAAGAGCTTTAACTCAAGCATCACATTCTGTTCTTCCAAATAAAACTGTGTGGCAAAACTCCCATTTCAAAAAAAAAGTATCCTGATATGCTAATGTAGAAAGAAACAAAAAATGTCAAGTGCAGTATTTTTGTAATACTTCACCAAATCAACAGGAATGCAATAAACCTGCAAATTCAAAAGCATTCAAATATAAGAATTGCTTGCCAACTTTCATTCACCACTTTTTGCTGGCTTTCTCACAAGTCTAATGCAAGCATATGATCACTCTGACATATTCACAAACATGCAAAGTGCAAAATAACCTCAGGGTTATTACACTAAGCTACTAGAAGTTGAGCATTTAAAAAAACAAATCACTGCATGAAGTGGATTAGTCTGACACTCATGGAATGTCTAGTCTTTTATTTATTTTAAAGCAGAGGTTTAAGAAAATTTCTTGTCCAGCTCCCTGATCTTTAATCCAGGTAAAGGTTCTTGCTAGCACAGAGTTAGATCTGATTGTCTTTACACACAAGGCATCTGTAAAGCATTTTAGGACTGGCAGTGAAAATGACAATAATTTTGCCTCCCTGCAAAGACAATGCTTTAAAAACAATCTGTAGGGAAGAAAATTTCAGGCTTCCTTATAACAAAAAAGTAAAAATCCAAAACCCCAGCAAGTCCATTCAACTTCAGAAAATACTGAACCAGGTTTTTGAGGCCAAAAGAACCATATTTATTATAAATCAGACCAATTTGGTTAGATACAGAGTAGCCACCTTCTCTTCCCTTCTTCTATCTTTCCCTTTTCCTGCAGTAGTACCGGATAGAAACTATGAGATCAAGATCGCTGAACATCCCACATTTTAAAGTGATGATTTACAAAACACCTACAAATGTTGAGCAGAGTCCCTGTGACCTCCCATGAGGGGTCCTTGTCCTCCAGGATTCAGAGTCTACATGTATTGAGCTTCAACACCTAGAAATAATACCCCTGTGATCTACATTGATGTTGAATAACAACTGTAAACAGCTACTCATTTTTTTAAAATAAAAAATATTTCCAGCTTGCAAGCCTATTAAAAGGATTGTTTTAGTGCAAACTTTCAATGCTCTCATGAAAATTTTTGAGCCTATGCAGATCATCAGCATAATTGAAAGAGCTAATTGAAGTGCTGATATATGAGGATATGTTTTTGATAGAACAGATGTTAAGAGCTTTATTTCGTACTATGTTTACTTTACTAAACAACACTGAGTTTGTCTTAAAAATGAGTTTTCTTTTTATTCACCAGAGTATATTCCAAGAGCAGAACTTATTTGTTGAACATGTCCCAATTCTTACAATCTAAATCCTTCTCTAACTGAAGGATAAAGACACCTGGAATAATGGACAGAGTTAGACTACAATAAATGCAACACGGCAGTGTTGTTTCAGATTTCATGTTTTCTCCCTTCAATGGTCATAAGTCAAAATTTGTTCCAGCACTTGGAATATTCAGGCATGATAGACCAATGGCAACATCATTTTGAGAGCAGACTGAACCCTATGGACTAAAATAGGAAACTACAAAATCATTCGATAACACAGTTTCACCTTCAAAATAGATCTTAGAACTACATCAGTCTTCTGATTACTAGATTCAAGTTAGAGGACATAAAGATTTTTTTTTTTTTCTTATCTTCTGCACATGGCTGTCTGTTTTCTAGTCAAGCATGCTGACTGCAGCATAAAGCCACACTTCTTCATTAAAATGTCAAATGGTATTCTTTCCTAAATTTCCCTGAACACCAAAGAAGGTTTCAAAAGAAATACCTGACTATCGGTTGAATACCATTAAATAGGCAAATTGGTAGAATAAAACAGAGGTGAAGAGTTACTGTACTGCATTGTAGTTTATTTTCCTGCTGATTATTCAATAGTCTTCCACAGACAAAAATGTACCAGGTCCATATAAAGCACATTTATTGAAAAAATAAAATTATCTGAACCAAAGGGAATATTATTATTAAAATGAGACAATACCTAGTTCTATAGCTCCATAACTTTGTACGGTACTTTGCCAAATCTGAAACAGAAGAGAACTTTCCCACAATCTAAATGCAAGTAATGAAACATGATGAAATTCCAAATAAAAGATAGGTGAAAATAAAAAATCCTAGATATAAAAAAAGGAATGAGTGAAACCACAATTTCATCAACATTCGTATAAAAGCCTCTCAGCTCAGTAAGTGAGGCCAGGATACTTGCCTTCATATACAGCAAAATTTCTTTTCATTGTTTGATTTTTAAAACACATTTTCCTGACCTAATAGAAGAGAGAAGATGGGACCATGCAGGAAACTCTGTATTACAGATTATCTTTATTATACTATATGGTGTGTACGATAAATTTTTCATGCAAAGAGGAAAAATCTGTCACTCAGAGGTATTTCCATGACACAAGTAGGGCATGGAGAAGACCGTGGAGAAAGGAGAAGCCATGCAGGTTCCTTTCAATTGCCATATGTATGCACAGAGGTACAGGAAAAGGGAAAATAATCTATTTTCACCTGAACTCTGACAATTTTATCCAGAATATTTATTTTTATTTCAAAAGGTTTATCACTGTGCATCCAACAGTGCTTCAGGGATAAACATGTGCTTCCACTGTAGCTGGAGGATGTTTACTTTGCAACTACCAGGGCTCTGATGGTAAAGTACCATGGAATACAGGTGAAGAACCTGCCCCATAAATCTGAGTGCAGAGGGACGAACCAACTCAACTGAAATTTTCTGGCAAAAGTTTATAGATGAAGGCCAATAAAATGCATCTTCGAGGGCACTCCATTTTTTTAAAGAAATATAGGAATCTACTGAAAGAATCCACAGCTAATACACCAGAAAACTGCCCAACCACTTAGAATTTTATTTTCTTTCCCTAGAAATGCTAGTACACTCAGTGCTCACTTACCAATTAAAATAAAAAAAATTAAAAAAAAAGAAAAAATAAAAACCCACAGGTGTTAGAAGTTTCATTTATTTTCAGAAGTCATGATAGAACAAAATAAATTCATTAGCATTCACATTTTGCTTAACTGAAGTGATAATGGACCATCTAGCTTGTCAATGTGGTGTACACTAACGTTTTTCCACTGACTACCTCAGACTAATTTATGCTAACTGAGAATGAGGCTCAAATACATCTCATCATTATACTCTGTGCCATGCAATTCAAATATAAGTACACACATTTTATCTCTGAGTAGGATAAATCTGGAATAAGCCTTCTGAAATTAATTGGGGTTACTGCAGTCTTACTCTGACATCACTCTGATCTGTGTGTGGTCTAGAATAAACACAGAATATCTGCACAATATCCTACTGCAGGAAGGGATTCAGATATTTGTGAACAGCATGGCAGTTCCTCACCTGAGAGAGAGATTAAGCAATCATCACTTAACAAGTGAGGCCATTTTTTGGCATATGCTCAATTGTCCTTGCAGAGGGGTGACTGATGACTGAGTGTGGGTCTCCATGGTTTTCACTGTGTTCCAGCATAACAAGCCTGACTTCATATCAGCTTCTCAGCTCTCCTAGAAAAGTCACAACTGAAAGTTCCAGACCCTGAATTTATGAAAGTGAAAAACTCATTTAAACCAGTCGTACATGTTAGTCCACAGTGGGCTGCGTTCTTCACTTCTGCAGCACCACTAACAATGAAGGCTTTTAAGTGCACAGAATTAAAACTACTTTTGCAAGTCTTATCTATACTAAAGAACACATAATTCAGGCTACAGCTGAAGAGAAATTAGGAAAAAAAAGAAAAAAGAAAAAAATTCATTTAGTATGGATTAGAAGAAACCAGAAGAGCTGATTAGGAATATGGAAAGTAAACTAATCATGTAGTATATATGCTGTGTAAATGTTAGAGTGACTGCTTCTCTCTTCTTGTTCTGTTCAGCTGACTATTACATTGAACTCAATGAATAGTCCTGGCAGGAGGAGTCTCTCTTGACATTTAGGGAATTTCACATGCATGAGTCTATATAGAGTCTGCTCAGCAATATGCATGATATACCAGAGGAGGACACAAATAACATGCATTTGGGACCAGTACCAGTTCCACTGACGCTGATGGAATTTTGATTGTCCCCTTTCATGAGGCTGAAAATTTTAATAAAAAAGATGAAATCCCAAAGTGAATCTAACTTTATCTTTCAATATAACTGACACTGCAGGAAGTGCAATATGCAGTTAGAAAGAAAATTAACTGTGTTCTATATAGCATATCCATCATGCGCAAGCAGTAGAGCAACTTTGGATAATCACAACAGCTTTTTTCATTTAGCTAGAAATAAATATTGAAAACTTGAGGTAATTATCCATAGCACGAAAAAAAATATATTCTTCCCATCTTAAATCATACTGACATCCATCTAATTATCAAGATGCTTATGAGTAAATATCCCCACTAAGGGATGAAAGATAGAAGACTGCCACTTCCCCAAAAGACCAAGTCATTACAGGAAGGATCCTTTTTGATAGCTTCTCTAGGTCTATGCAAGCCTTGCTTGCTAGGGCATAAACAAATAACTTATGTCTGACACAATCTTAACACAGAATCATTCTACTAGCTATAGTTCTTCTGTGACACTAACCCCATCCATGCACACTAGCACTTCTGCTTTCCCACAATATAATTGCTTCTATGTCCACAAGACACATTGACTCCTATCAACCCCATAGGGCTGTGTTGACCCATGCAAAGCCACGAGTACCCCTGATACGCAGCACACGTCGCTTAACTGACCTGACACAAGCAAATACCTACACAGCTCGACACAGTAACATCAAGAACAAGAAGCATGGGGAACATTATTCGCATTCCTAAATTTGTCAATTATTGTGCCTCAGTTTCCAGTCTAAATATAACTTCTGTGATTCATTTTCACAAGCTGAGAAAACAGGAAAATATATTTTTTTCAGTCAGTTATTACAAAACTAATATATTGGAGAACAGTGCTTGCTTGTAATGGAAAGCTAACTAAAAATAACACACACACACCTCAAAAGCCCCAACAATTACAATCTAGAGAGAGCATCACTGTATGTCACAGAAAAGTGACAGTTCCTTGGACAGAGGATTGACTGATTTAATGAATGTCTGATGTATAAATGAAGAGTTCACCATAACATCTGATAAAAACAGCATAAGACTGTGAACTAAGATTAGAATTACAGGTTACCCTGGTTACAGCTACTGATGAATTTCAAAAGAAGCTAGAATTAGCCTGACTCATTCATTACATGCATTATCTAGCACATAAAAGAAAAAAGCTTGACAATGAATTATCACTTGTGAAGGCAATTTTGATTTTAACTGCTGTTTCACTAAATGTAAACAATTTTTTAATTAGTTTTTTCAATGACTTCAGGTTGTCCTATTATTGATAGTACCCCGATTGTTATTTGCAAATAAGCAGAGGCTTTGCTAAATAAGTTATAGAAGACTTTGTAATTAATTTTGGTGTGATCTGCTCTTGTTGATAAATCCTCTGGGAAATTAACTCAGATAGATACTAACACAATTATTTGTATTAAATTCTCTCTAATCTTCTATGGATAAGTTTACTTTGATAAAATATATGGACTTAGAAGATTTCATAATGCTGGATTTCAAGAAACCATTTCAAAATTCAATGAAATACTATGAAACCTGCTGAAAGAACTTAATAATTATTAATATTTAAGAAATTGTGAGAAAATTTAGCAATTGTATGCTTACAAGAGGTCAGACAGATGGGAGTGGTGGCTTTCCTAGCACCATGGGTATGAAAGTGGACATGTAAGAAGACAGAAAAAGTCTTTGTTTTTTCCTGTTTAGAACAGGCAGCATTGTGCCATTGTAAAAGGGAGTAAGTCAGCAAAACTGAACATTTTCAAGAAATGTTCCTACAGCATAACAATAAATTAATAAAAGATAAGAAAAACATACTATTAGCTGGTCCTATATTCAGGACAATGCCCACCAGTGTAACTAGATCGTTGCTGACTTTCTATACATATTAAGGTTTTTCAGAAAGAAAAAGTTTTTCTGCACAGTTGCGGGACTTATCTTGGAAGACAGTTACATGTAAAATGTCCTGCTGCGTTCTCAGGCCATCACATACCTATGGAAATTATTGTACTTCAACATCCATATTGTTGTTTCTTTTGATGGATTGAACATACCTGCCAAAATTATCTCATGTCAAGGGCAAAAAGCTGTTCTGTAACTGCAGTGGAATAATATTGTTGCTGGTTAACTATATCCTACAACACTCATTTTGTCTCTTGCAATTCCTACTAAAACTGTAGTATCAGGATATGAAAGAAGCATTGACAAATCCAATTTAAAAGTGTAGAATACAGTGGATTTTGAACATTTACAGAAGGTAACTTGGTAGATGTGAAAACTGAATGGAATTAAACCTGCCATCTTAAAAACAAGAGTAATTTTATAATCACTAAACAAAACACTAACAAACTGAGACAATTTTTAATTACCTTTTCACCTAATATCAAGAGCATTGTTTAGATACAGATTCCTGTCTAACAAAGGCAGCATTTCAGGCTGTTGATAACAAACAATTACATCTTGCAAATGGAATCTAGATGAAGCTGTAAAGCTTGCCTTTAAACATCACAAACACTTTGTTAAAAAGGGTATATAAATGAATCACTTCTCTAATTTATGGTTCCAGTGACAACGAACACGACTTAATGTCACAAAACTCTTTAGACAGACTGTTATTCTATATAACAGAGTAGAAATATACTTATCTCACAGCAGACAAGGGAAAATAAAAACACCAAAACTGTGAAAATATTAACTTAATTCTTTGTAATACATACTAAGGGACTGAATATCAACAGGTATGAGTGGAAAAGAGCCATTTACTGTCATGCTAATACAGTAATGTCAGCCAGTTCACAATCTGGCACAGCAAAGATTATCACTCTACTGAAATATGCATGCTAAATATTTATTCATATAACCAATGTATTTTCTTCTAGATCTAACTCATCTTTATTGGTACAGCTCTCTATGGTATGAGAGAGTTCCTGACAGCCATTCTTCCCACTCAGATGAGATGGATGAAAAGTATCCATGCAGCTTTATACCAAACAAACAAACAAGAACAGAGGGTTGATAGAGCAGCCTGTACTTTCCAAAGTTAATCTAACTATCCATTAACTTAAAATTTAATAGCAAAGCATTCTCTGAATTATCTAGCAAAAGCAAAACTCATTCCTCAGGTGGGAAATCCGTAAAAAAGACTCTCAGTACACAAAATGGCACAAGCAGCAATCTTACCTACCAGGGTGCAGTGCCACAGTAACCAAGCAGGGCTAAGCTGCTAGTAATAACATGCTCTGGTGGTCATGCAGTGATCATCAAACAAGATCAGGCAACAAACCAAGTTTAAAGCAAATTCTGGAATCCCATTTAGCAAGTTAGGACAGCAAGAGACAGGAGTAGCTACCATACAGCTCAGGAAAAAGATAGGAGCCATGGCCACAGCTTAAATGTAGCTCCTGAAGAGGGAGAGGAGTACAGGGTGTGTGGGTGGTGATCCCAGATGAGGCTGCTCCAGGCAATCAAGGCTTGTTGCTGTGCTCAGGGCCCTGGAAAAATGCTCTTCTGCAGAGACCAGTCTACTTCACTTGCAGATGGTGTCAGCTCCATCTTGGCAGGCACCAAGAGGACTTTTTTTCCTTGGAAAAAGTGCCTGTTTCATGCACACACAGACCTTGGTCCCATGGCAAGCACTTCAGGGACTCCTCAGGTCTCACTGTACCCCATAGAGAAACAGGTGCTGTTGCTGAAGCCTGCCAGAGCTAGGAACTGCCAGCACTTTCTTTTAAAGATGCTTAGTATCAGGCAGGAGTTTAAAAAGTGACACTGTTGACCTTGACTGCATATTCCCTATACACCTTTGCATTTTACGCAAACTTTATTGATTAACAGAGTAACCTTCTTTTAAACTAATGGGTTAAGACAGACAGTCTTCCTAGACAAATAGCTTATTCATGCAAAATCATATGTTGACAACAATTCATCTTTATTTTATCCATCCAAAACATGCTTTGCCTGGTACCTGGTTGAAATAACCTAACCTAACAGTTCCGTGGAGCTAAAAAGATCTGTATCACCTGAAATCTGCTTGTGGTCTACATTTTAGCTTCTAAAACAATTCAAATTCAGTGCTGTACTAGAAATTTTTCGCCTAGATACAGAGCTTCTTTAAAAGAAAATAAAAACTGCCAAAAATAAAGGTTCTAACCAATACAATCTGGCTTGATAAATCTAGGCACAAAAAGAAATCTGCTAATGTTCTGCACTGTAGCTAAATGAACTAGGAGATGGAAGCAAAAGATTACTTTCCATTGTAGGTTTAATCTGCATTTCATTTTGTTCCTGGATGAAAAAGAAAGGCCAAGAGAAAATAGGAGAATTGTGGAAACTGGAACACATAATTTGGTGGAAGAATATAATAATTTTCATCAGAAATATATCTATGGTAAAATGTTTTTATAAGTTATTAGTTCTACCTGCAATGCAATCTTGATGCTGTATGATTCATGTTTTCTGAGCAAGCATCTTGTTAGATGAAAGAGAAAGCAAGTCATAGAACACTGTGAAGTATTTTTCTAATCAATTTTCGAAGAGCATCGAAAACTGTAAATTCTAGGCCTTTACAATTTCCTAACAAAAGTATCATTAATATGATTTTTAAAAATCTGGTTGCAATTATAAATATATAGTTCACTTTATTTATGCCAGTGAATCTACAAAAATATGAACGATTTACAAAGAGAAAAGAAATTTCTATAATAAAGTTTTTAATCTATGGTTTTAAAGCTTCAGAATTTATAGGTAGAAGAAACATCAGATTTCTGACACCACCCCCTGACCTAAAGAAATCAGTGGTCAGGCTTCTACTTTTATTTCACAGCACTTACATACCAGAGATGTTCAGCCTTGCTTGATTCACAAAACAGTTTCATTGTCCCCTGTCCTTAGCATATCCTATCAGTTTACTAAGGTGAATCCCTGGAAAGGCTACTGAGTGTCAGGAACATCTGCTTAAGTTAGAACAATCTTGCCATGTGTTGTATACAGTGTGTAGGTCTTCAGTTCTCTCTCTGCACCAGAGACACCTTCAGCTGACTACCACAGTGCCCAGTGTTGTGGCAGCCACATCTGGACCACAGACTGGCACTGCTGTCACAGTCCTGGTACGGGACACGTCCCAGACTGGAGCCATAGGCATACATTAAATATAGGTGCCTGGGAATTTCCAGTGCCTCCAAGTTTAGGTGGCAAATGCTAGAATTACGAGCATCTAAATTTTGCTGGCACCTAACTGGCATCCAGATCCAATTTTTGTTAGCTAAGCTTGCGTAGGGAATTAGCCATTATTACCCTATGATTACAACAATAAAAGTTTATAATTTCATTTCTACATTTTAATATTTTGTCTTTACGTCTTTTTACTTTTTTTTCAGTGGAAATTCTTTTATGTATACTACTTCTACTGCAAAATAATAATTCATCAACTTTCATCAAAGCTCTGGCCTTTAAAGGCAACTTGATATGTCATCAAAGCAGTACTATTATTATTATTTTCTGAAAAGAGAGAAAACTCTACCCTCTAAAAGAAACTAAGAAGGAGAGGAAATTGTTTGAGATATTCAAATGTGTCTGCAGTGAACCATCTAAAAGACAGTGGCAAGAGAGACCTTTACTGAAAGGATAATGAGAAAATCACTTAGCAGTCACAGAGTGTGTTTATATGTGAAGACTTTCCCTTGCAGCTTTCAGGTTTCAAAAAAAACATGCAGCAGCTGGGGGATGCAAACAGAGAAAAGAAACTAAGTCAAGAAACTAAGCTGTTGCAATTTACGGTGTCAGCAGTGTAATTGGCCATGCCTCCAGGATGGCCTGGTGTGAAGCAAAATATGTTAGCATTTGTTATAACAACTTTTCTTCTCATATGATATGAGCTACATACAGATCTATATGTACTGCTAACATGCATACACTCTACTGATAATCAATTTGTTAATTGTTGTGATCATCTGTTGCTTCCACTTAGCCTGAAACCATCAGCATTATACTGTAAATACCAGTTAATTTGCAAATGTTTCTAGTCACATTTTGCCTAGGTTTTCCTCATTTATTTTGCTTTCAGACCTTTGTTTCACTGAATACTGTTCAGAGGAAGCAGAATCTGTTTGGGAAAGGATTTTAGTGAGTCTTACATGTAATTCTAAACTGTACTGAAAATAATAAAAGCTAAGAAATAAAGAGTGTGATTAAATGGAATAAATTTGGGGAAAATAGTTCTCATAATGGAAGAAATATGTTGCTTTTCAGCCTCAAATTGCTGTAATGTTTCACTGATATAGTTACCCTTTCAGTCTTTGAAAAGTAAGGAAATGCCATTTCTTCCATTTTATGGAGGAAGGATTGAAGTACTACATGGAAAAATTACTTGGAAGCATCAATATCAGTCTGGAGTACTGACTTGAACCCGGGACTCCTAAGATAAAGTCCAAGATAGAAATAACACCTAATTTCCTTTCAGCTTCCCTTCTGCTTGTGGAGTAATTTGAAAGATTGCAGTCTGTTCTCAATAGACAAGAGTCCCCTCTCCTCTTAGTAGTATTCCTTTGCCTTTTTCTGGGGGTAGACAAGATTTGGCAGCTGCACCAAAAATTTACTTATGAAGCTGGTCCATCAGGCCAGAAGTAATACAAATCCTTCCTACATCACTGCAGTGGGATAACAGAGCATGTGAGTTCATAGAGGCATCATCTGGACACTTTCCATGACCAATAAATTCACTTTTCAAATGGAAAAGAAATTCAGTGGGGTAAAATAGGCTCTATTGACTAACATTTTCATTACACAGCACCATACAGCTCAGAAAAGAATGGTCTGCTACTGCTGCTTTCTAAAGGGTGTTTATTATGCCCAGGCATGTTGCAGTGTGAGAGTACAGCAGGGGATTAACTTTTTTACCTGCTGCAAAAGAGCATTTGGAGAAATGTCCATTTCATTTATTATCTGAGAAACACTACTAAAGCGTAACTATCTAAGTACTTGTAGAGGAAGACAATTTGTAATCAATAATGAATAGACTCAGTCACTTTAAAAGCCATATAATCTGGAGTTTAGAAGTAACACCTTTTATGAACTGACAGACTTTCCCCTGCTGGTGATTGAGTTACAGAATAGCTTCATCTTTCAGGTCAAGATGTTTTGTAAACATCCTGTTACTGAAGAAACTATACTATCTATGCTGAAAATAGACCACCCAGTCTGGGATGAGCACACCACATGCATCACAAATTGTGGTCCTTCTAGTCCTGCAATAACTCCAACTGGTTTTAAATTGATTCTGCTGAGATGACATGGTTCACATCTATTCAGTAACTTATTAGTGAGGCAAAACTTCTCTGCTGGCCTCAGAGAGGCCTGACTTCTTCTTTCATATCCGCCAATGTTTTTGTCCCTGCAGGACAAAAGTGAACGGCAGCTGCCTAGGAGTTTCTATGCTGCTAGCAACTTAATGCATGTCAAAGATAGAATTCTCATTTCTAATGAAGGAGAGAAAGAATAACTACAAACCCTAGAGCTCAGACATTATGGCACTCATCTAGCACATTAAAAGTACAGGTTCAAGCTATTAATTTTGAGCAGTAATTAAAATCTAAGCTTCCCATATGACAGATTCTAAGTATTTTAAGTGCCTGATGCCCGTCTGTTCTCAAGTAAGTGGTTTTCTATCGCATTTTCATTGCTGATATTGGTCATTTTTTGTCTTTATCTCTCATTTTGACCAGACCTTCCATTCTGCATCTGTCCAAAGTCTGAGATCAGGAAAAATTCACTTTAGGAGAATCAGCATTTTTCAAATAGAAAACTTCTAAATCTTTTACCGAATGTTCCCAGCTGATTCTGCTTGTGAATATTTATTACCCTGAGGGCTTCCACCCTACTGAATTTCAAAGGTCTTTTGCAAGCAGTTGAGGTGTTGAAAACGTTCAGATAAAGGTTACAAGAACCCTCTATAATGAGAAGTGGCAGGCAGTATAAGAATTGCCACCAGTTCCTCCAGCAAAAATTAGCTAGCATAGCACTGTAATAATGATGGCATTAGAGAATATGAATGTCTCTAATTCCCAGATGGGCTGTTGTCCTGTAACCTACAGATCTGTCTGAGATAATTTCCTCTTTCACTGGCATTCGTATTCGAGTGCCCTAGCAGCTCCCCATGCAGCCCCAAGAATGTCAGAGATGACATTCTGAAGAACAGCAGCTCCAGTGATTCTACAGCTTCCCTGCTCCAGCTGCAGTCTCACTGTATATCATGTACTATAATCAGTAAAACTAAAGCATAACCTGATTAATTATCAATACCATGCATAATGGTTTCATGACAGCTTTTAGGTCATGACAATAATAGGAAAAATATATTGTATAGCCATGTGTCAATACCCCCTGCAGGATCCACAGTGATATTTCTAAGTGTGAGCTAACATTCCTGTTTAAATTAATTTCCAGGAATTTAGATTTGAGTCAGGACATTTCAATCAGGAGACAAAAGTTCTAAATGCTACACCAGTTTTAAGCTGTGCAATTCCTCTGATTCCAGCAGAGCAGTTTCTGTCATACGCTGATGTGAATGATATCAGAATTAGATAAAAACTCTCTGAACAGTCATGACAGCTTCTTTCATGTGTCATTGCCACTTGTGCTGTCACAAGGCCTTCAGGTCTTGCTGACACACTGCCTGAGCTTCCCATTACAGCAATTCGGCTACAGAAGACACTGCAAAAACGAGTTGATTTGGCATCACATTTCTTTTTTCCCCTAGTTTGTCCTGCTTTAATGGAATCAATGTTTCCTTTTCCTGAAATGACTTCTTCAGTCTTAAAAAATGAACATAAAGAAACCTGCAGAATGAATCTTCCAACCCTGCCTCCCCATTTCACCAATCACAGATTGATCAGAGCCACATTCTCTTAACCAGCAAACACTTACATAAATCAAACCATCATTGTATGCTTGCCTCCCTCTTTCCTCTTAGAGAGCTTTTAGTATATCCCCAGTAAAGCTCCCTTATTAAATTTATTTCCTCCATTTTTCCGTCTTGTAAACAATGGATGAAACAAATTTACTACCAAACAAATGCAACAATATCTTCTGAGCCTCTGATACCTTGCCATTGATTCCTCAAACAGTGGCTCTTACATTGCTCACTGGATCTCTCTTTTTTTAAATTCCTGGGTATCTATTTGTTCCCTTACAGGCTTGAACTTACAGCTAACAATTGGTCTATGAAGACATTCAAAGGCAAATGGAAGTTAACCTGGATTTTCACCTCTCTGAGTCCTCAGGTGTTTCAGCAAAAACAAAGCAAGCTATCTTTGGGAAAAATTGACAATCCCACAACACTCAGAGTACTTTTTCTATGTATTTCTAAAATATTGTAATGCAATGTCTTTGCTTTGCATTTTTGCTCAGCGACAGAAACTATTTCGACAGCTTTTCCTTTCATCTCAACCAAAGAAAATCATGTGTCTAGTACCTGTCATATGTACATGGCCATACTGGTAGGAAACTTGCAGAAAACACATTTGCTTGTTTTATCTAAATAATCCCATTACCTGCCAGCAAATAGTGTAAACAATGCAATGCACAGAAGCAGATACCAAACTGGATTTGAGTCAGTAAGCTAGGGAGGAAAACACTAACTTGTATTTCAAAGTATGGGAAATACTCCTAGTAAGTATGTTCGACTATTACTTTCTTCACATCAAAAACAGGTTGCAGGAGCAGCTCATTTCATTTCTCTGTGAACCACTCTAACGATGGGATATTCGAAGAAAAAGAGGTGGCTGAAGACAGTCAGCAGAGTCTAAATACCTAACTTGAAGACAATTTATATATAATGACACAAATCCTCCCGTTTCTAACTTTGAAGCTGGCTTTCTATCACACACTTTAATATGTGACAATTTATTTGGCAGGGAGAGGCATGTTAAAAGGGTAATGTGTATAAACCAGTAATAGGTGGTCAATTGATCAAATGTGTAAGGAAAGCACTCAGTCATTTTCCAGTTTTGTCCAAATCTGTCATACATTTGGCTTCTCAACCCTCATCCTTACAACTTGGTCTTAAAGCCAAATGTGCTTCTTTTTCCCCACAGTCTTAGGAGGAAACAATTGCTCTTTTCAAAGCATAGTGAGGCAAAGAGGTATCAGGAATCTGTAGGCACTTCAGAGTGAAAGGATATGTCAGAAGAAGAGAACAGTGAAACAAGAGGATGAGTAAAGCATAAAGAACAAAGGAAAGAGAAAGTGGAAGGGAGAGCAAATGGAGACCTCCAATAACTGCATAAAAACTGGGGAGGGCCGTGACGACTGAGAGGAACTTAGTCTAGTGAAAACTAACCTGGAGATCTTGTGTCACCTCTGAAACTACTCATTAATTAGTCTTTTCTTGCATAGCATGTGTGTGGAACTAGACCAGAACTTAGTGGCAACAGATTCAAGAGACAAGCCTACACTACAGGAGATACACAAATATACATACGACAGGTTGCAATGTCAGGGTTGTATTTCTATTGAATGATACGTGGCAGTGACAGAATCCTCCTGGCCAAACAGCTTTCAGCAAAGCTCTGCTAAAATATCTTTGTGCTTCTGAAGGGTTCAACTTAAAAAAAATAAAGAAGTGATATGTAAGCTGCAGGCAGCATCTGACATGCTGTACTGTAAAGCCAGAATTCAGTAAACAAAGCTCACAATGTGCACAAAGATTTTATGATATTTAAGTTTTGAACATTATTATTAAGCCAAAGAATGATATGATGACCCTGTCACAGAGAATATAAAAAAAAGTACAGTCCCCAAAAGAATAACAATCTAAACATGGCACTGAGACAATGGTAAGAGCAACACGTACTTAGCACATTACGCTGTTCTGGATTTCAAACCTCAACTGCATCTATCCCACAAGAATACTACGAATGAAAACAAACATTAAAATGCATTCATTCTCCTTCTGTAGTCTTAGTCCAAGTATGAGTTGAATATTAAAATGTGAAGATCAGTTTTCACCCTTGTGCTGTAAGAGTGAACTGCGTTGCTCCCTGAAAAATATTTTGTTGTGAAAGGACCTGTCACAGAAAAACTGTGAAATAGAGAGTGAACACATAGGTGAATGGATAATAGAAATGTTTTGGAAAGTACAAAGGATTAACCAAAGGGGCTGATCTCTTATTCTGTAAGTCACATCTTAGAGTTTTGCATAGCATTTCAAATGGAAGCAGGACGTCTCAAAAATTTAAAGCTATATTTCTCTGTAGTCACTGCAGGTACAATAACATACACCCAGGACAGAATTGTTTTACACGCTTTTCCAAGGAACCACACCTAAAGTCACTTCAGAGAGGTGTGTACCACTGAACGTACTGGGGGAGGGAATGTTGCAGTTAGCCTTAACAAGCAGAGTGTTAAAGCTTCAGTGTATAATAAAGCAGCCCACTGACTTAATGGTGCTTCTCACTGAAAGCGTATTATATCTGTGGTCTGTGATCTGTGCATATTCCCAAGTGATATGGCATGCTGTAGGTGTTAGCAACTGGTTTAAAACTGTCTTACACTGGCCAGGAATGTAAAACTCCGAGACAGCTATAACTCCTTCTCTCCTTCAGTCTCACTTAACTGTAATGAGTTTCATTAAAGAGGAGTGAAAAAACAGAAGGACATTCTGCCAGCTCTTAGGCAGAGGGAATTCTAAGGCACCAGGATGTGCCAGAGGTGGGAAACAAGTCCTGTTATGGTAGTGAAGGGAGGATGGACATCAAGGGGTGAACAGGGAAGAGCTGGCTGACATTCTTTAAGACCATCTATCATAGGTGAGTGACATTGAGGAGCGAGGGAAATGGACCCCTACTTTTCCCAGTATCCTACAGCCAAAGTTATCAAGCTTTTTTTATCGTATACCACCCAAATTACAATCTGTTGTCACTTCACAGCATAATTTGAGAAACACTTTCACATCAGTTCTCAAACAATGGGGAGGAGGAAGATAATAATGAGAACAGAGACATCAAGAGGAAATCCCTAGGCATTGTGACAAGTCTGGAACTGCCTTTTATCAGTTTATCTAGTTAATCCAATATATCTGGTTATTCCTGCAAAAGTAATCCAATTTATCTGGTTATTCCTGGGGGAAAAAAAAAAGTTAAATTCTTCCAATGGGTAAAAAAAAAATCCTGTAATACAGTAAGCTTCCTGAAAAGTTCCAGAGTAGTCATTTTTTAAATCTTCTTTCCAGAGTAGTACTTAGTTACACAGCAACTTTTGCGATAAATTTATTCTTTTTTAATAGACATATAAATCGTGACTTCCCGGTAGGGGAGACAGTAAATACTACAGGTGAAGGTAGTATCAAAATTTTTATTATGTTTATTTTCTGCCCACATATCCAATTGACCTTGAGAGTACATTAATTATATAGCCTTCTGACCAGAACAGATCAGTGATTTATTTTTTCATTTTCTTTCAATATGTACCACAGCTTTTTAAGAGATTTTGTCAACAACAACAACAACAACAACAACAACAAAAAGCCTTTTTGTCTGCTTGCTTACTTTTCATACCAAAGAGCCAATTGTTTTCAAGTGCTCTCAAAGAGCCATTTTCCATTTAAAAGAGCATAGAGGAAAAATTTTAAAACAGATGTAGGCAGAAGGTTTTTTTTTCCCCCTCTTTCTCTTCCAGTTTCTAAAAAGTGCATAATACCCACTTCATTATATGCCTGTACAACACAGAATTGCATAGAGATGCTCAGGCTAATGTTAAATAAGTCTGTCTGGATAATGGAAGTGATGCCTTCCCGTTAGCATAGCACTGTGCTCAGTTCATTAGCTCTGGTGAGGTACTGGTAAATCAGCAGAGGTGGAAACATGCTAAAGTGGCTCTACAACCTTCTAGTACTCAAGCTGGTATTTCTTTTGCAGCTCAAGCTAGAGTGTCCCCACTGCACTGAGCATGTTTAAACACATCTGTTTTAATGCAGAAGAGAAGCAGATGCTAGTAATTGCTTCCTCCTTATTTTCATTGCTGTGGTCATAACACTTAATTCTAAAAAGGAGAGAATAGCTTCCAGATAATTCACTCCCCCACCCCTAAAAGTTTATTCTTAAAATACACACATATAGAATGAGAAAGGCAGAAAGGAAAATAAGTAAATAGTATCTGGAAAATACAAACAGTCTGTCTTTATACCTCTGGGGGGAAAGAAAAAATGGAGCAGCTCCAATCATAATCTCATTGTACTAAACACCGAAAAATATATAGCCAACATTTTTACTGCAAATCTTCAAAACATACAATTTTTTTCTCTTCGTGAATGTCTTTTTGGTTGTCAAAAGGACTGTGCAAGAATTTTGACTTTCTTTTAAGAGAAAAATGTTTTACTCTTACAAGACAGTGTTTGAAAACTTAAATTCTGAATGTTCAAACACCTGCCTTCACATGCAGTTAAGTCCACACCAAAGATTTGAAGCTATCAGCGTTTTTGACATACAGCAGTTGGCAGTAGAATAATAAATTCACCATGACTGTACCCTTAAGAATCTGAGTTCAATTTATTGCAAAATCTAGAAAACCCAGAGGAAGTTAAGAAGGTTACAGACCTGCTCTGCTCAGAAAAAGAGAAGAATTCTGAAAATTCTCTGGACCCTCTCGATTAAGACTACTTGTTAAGGACTTAGCACAGAACTTAGAGTGAAAACACTTGGTAAAATAAACTTTATTTTACTTCTCATTAATGACAACTATAACAAAACATACCCTCGTAATACTTCACAAATGAGGTTGGGCTTCATTTTTTGTCAGTTTTCTAAGAGCTAAGGTCAAATTTTATTCATAAGTGACTGAAATCTGCCTTTTGCAGCCTCTCCCTTACAATTAGAAGTTACTCTGAAGAGCCTTGCAGCAGCTTTCCAACCAAGCTAAACGTTAGCATGCAGCTTTTGCAGTCCATGCACACTAAATCTTCAGAAGTTAGTATATAAGAACACATATCACTTTTGGCTTTTGAACTGGACCCCTACATGTGAATATTCTTTGGTGTCTGAAATCTAGTCTAGATTTTGCAAATTACACCAAAACACACAAAATATATTCCTACGTATTTTATTGACAGATTTATACATTAGCCAGAATCTTCTCTGTGAGGATTAACGTCTGCCCATCTCATCAGTATGGGATTTACTGAATATTTCTGACAGACAAAATACATGTGAGACATGATGCTTCTCAAGCAATAATGTTCTGTCTAATCTCGAACAAGCACTGAAGGCAGGCCAGCAGTGTCTGGTCATACAGGATGCAACATCAACATCCAGACTGATAGACAAAGTGTTTTTATGGGGAAGAGTCTGCAGCTGATGGCTGCTGTGCTATGCTCTGATTACTGTGCTATTAAAGCATACATACCTCCTCCTCTCAGTGTCCTCTAAGGGAGAAGGAACAGTAAAACCAACCACATCACCTGTGTACAACTCACAGTATACAGAAACACTAGGATACAACCTAAGTAAAATCCAGGCACCTGCTAAAGTATGGGAAAAATCTTACTCCATACTTGTATACCTTTATTCGTTCAGTACTTTATCACGAAGTGTTAGATGGACCCCATTAAAATTCAGTGGCGGGCTACAGAGTGCTGAAGTGTGAATTTGCATACTAATTAACAACAGAAAGTTCTGCAATGAGAAATATCAAAGACACATTGGACTAATCTCTGAAGGGAAAAAGTTCTGATTCTACTTGATATTTGCTAAAATATATGAACCAGCTACCAATTATGAAGTATTCCTGACTGACAGATAAAATCAGTTTGGTTGCAAGTAATTTAAGCATGTCTAAGCTCAAATCATGTCTTCAGGAGCAACTCGTATGACATAAAATTTCATTGCATTGACATAAAATTTCATTACATTAACAAAACAAAGAAAGACAGACTTTCAAAATTGTCCAACCTGATTCCATGATGAGAAGAAACAAGAAATTAAGGCAGATCTTCCATACATCTGTGTCCTCCACCATCTAGACCATCACATGTGGATGCATTCTGAATACATTCTCATCCCAAGAGGCAGTTGTCCTGTCTCCTGTTTTGATAGCTCAGATGGCTCATGGGTACTGCATTTTTCACCTGTTCTAGTGTGAGTTTTATTCAGACTGAATGTTTTCTTTGTCCTTTTATCCTTCCCCTTTCCACACTTCAATAATATTTAAAAATATTAAAATATTACATTCACCACTTCAATTAGAGAGCCTGTCTTGTCTAACATTTTGTTCTTGCAGTTTCTGCATCATTTGAACCTTTCAAACGCTTTGAATCAGGTGGCATCATCCACTGGGCAACAGTAATAGCACAAGCAGTGCCAAAAAAGTACTTCTTAGGCAGACATTGAACTGTTTCCTTTATGCTTCCATGAAAAACTCTCAGGATATGCAATGTGCAATGACAACAGGAACTGGGTTTTGTGTTTAAATTCCCAGCTACAGCCGCACAGAGAGGCTCTTACAAAAGAGCCCATGAAATCCTCCTCAATTGCATGGAGAGCCCTCCACGGTGCAGACCCATGTTTATGCAAATCCCACTGTCCCCAGTACTCAGCACAGAGGGCTCCAAGCCAGCAATATCAGCACAGCAGTTGGAGAACGCTCACTTGTACCTTCCTACCCTCCTCCACTGCTCTCGATTGTTTAGGTTTAGTCTAAGCTCTCCCCAGAACAGTGACTCTGTGCTCCTGTGCTACCCAATGCAGCCAGTTCGACATCTCTAATGGTCACGTCCCCAAAGGCCAAAACCAGGGACTTGAAAATGAGTTGAAAACTATAGAATATTCTTCTGA
The DNA here is from genome assembly GCA_028020825.1 of Podargus strigoides. Taxonomy (NCBI): domain Eukaryota; kingdom Metazoa; phylum Chordata; class Aves; order Caprimulgiformes; family Podargidae; genus Podargus; species Podargus strigoides. The sequence goes on from CM051631.1 coordinate 14,065,559, forward strand.
AATTACAGGCCTCAGTGGCTGCTGGCCCTTTGTAAGACAGGAAGCCTCAGAGGCTCATTCCTGTGTTACGGAGGTTGGACAGGCATGGAAATGCTAAGGGTGCAGGAATAAAGACCCCAAATTGAGAAACAAATGCATTGCTTTGCTTTGCAGTCAGTTATGGCACGCCGTTTCCCTGTAAGGTCCAAAGTCCATGTCTAACATTACATGTGTGCTTGGAGTACTCTGCTAGCTCAAAGCTTAACAGACAGATGTTGTGCCACAAAGTCACCACTGTATCAAATAAAAGAAAGCAAAAGAACAAACATGGCATCACTACTTTAATCAGCAAAATTCAGCACCATTTATACATGTGGAAGTATCGAACTAGATGTGTTGATGGCTTAGTTTTCTCTCCTGTTCATGGTGTAAAGTCATCAGTAATATCCCTTACAGTTGGCATTTTGTTTTATTTCCTCTTGTCTGAGCATTACACCTTCAGGTATTCCAACTATAAATGAAAGACGGGTCTCTTCCTTTTGCTTCACTGTACATGTTTTTCATTTGCCATTTGAACTTTGTAAATGAATGTTGTCAGCTTTACTTAACTTCAAAAGCTATGCTTCTCATCTGTCTTACCAGAGCTTTAGATTTTTAATGTATAATTTTGTTAGGTTTAGCTATGCAGTTCTTCATTCTATACTGATGGAAGGAAAGCATACAATAAAGTATAGAATGCAACAGCAGCTGTTATTAATCACTTTACAACAATAAGCTTGGGATATCAAGCTCCCTGAATTAGAGTAAAAGAGAAAAATACAGAAAAGAGGCAAAAGATACTAAGAAGCTACAAATAAGATTGAATTAAAAGGAAAAAGAAGCTGTCCCAAAAATGGCAATTATTGGACTCAAGAAATTTTCAAAATTATTCCAGTATCAATTAATTTCTGAATTACATTTTTTCAGATTTTCTGTCAAAAAAAGGAACTTGTTTTTCAAAAGCCAGATAATAATATCAAACTACAGTTTAACCCTGCTTCTAGTTTCTGCTTTTTATCACATTTTGGAGTTTAATTCTCCTTTTCTCAACTTGCATAGGTGACCATTTTCTCTGGTTCCTGCTTTCTCCCTTGCATCAGCTCCCTTGGGGCTCTAGTCAAAAATCTTGAATTTTGGACTGGAGGTGATTCAGAATTAGAGCTTGGGTACTGCGAGGTTTTTTGGTTGCTTGAACAGTTGTCATACATTTGTGAGTCTGGTATAAATTGTACGCCACTCTACAGTGGTTGATTTACCATATTGAATTTTAAATGGTTTACCAACTAAGTGGTTTAATCTGTATGATATTTGTGCAGACACTAGTCAACTTAGAATCATAGAATCATAGAATCATTATGGTTGGAAGGGACATCCAGGGTCATCAAGTCCAACCTTTATCCCATCATATTCCTGACCATTAGACCATGGCCTCAAGTGCCTCATCAACCCGTTTTTTGAACACCTCCAGGGACGGTGACTCCACCACCTCCCTGGGCAGCCTGTGCCAGTGCCCAACCACCCTCTCAGTAAAGGACTTCTTCCTAATATCCAACTAAACTTCCCCTGACGTAACTTGAGGCCATTTCCTCTCGTCCTGTCATTAGCAATTTGGGAGAAGAGACCAACACCAGCCTCACCACAACCTCCTTTTAGGTAGTTGTAGAGGGCAATGAGGTCTCCTCTCAGACATTTAATTTAGGATTCCAGGGACCACAGTTAAAAGCTTATGTTCCATCCAGGCAGTGAGGTAGGGACCTCTGGGAGTGTGATTTGAAACACGTAATGAGATACCCTGAGTAGACATTATGTTTCTCTCTATAGAATCTTGTCTGTCCCTTTTTCGTCTATCCTGGTTAGCACATTGCTGAGTAAGCTCTTATGTTCATTTCTTACATATCCTCATCCAACTGCATGAGAAGAGCATCTCTAGTTTCACCTCGGCTAAACTTCTGCTCACTGAGCAAAATCTGTTTTTCTTTCATTATCAAAAGTTTCGTTAGTCTCAATTTACAGTTTTCAATTCTTTATGTTTCTTCTGAATTTGCTCCTGTTCTGAAATTTTGTCACAAATATTTTTGCCTCAGTATCTTTGTGCTAAATATGTCCTTGCTATATTCTGGTACCCAGATCACTGTATAAAAGACTCTGCACTATTTCTGGGTATGTGTTTTTCAGAAGCCCCCCATCCAGACACGCTGACACTTCTGTGAAGTGTCACAAGCAGGAGCAGTAAGTGCCTCTGTTCTCAGTAAGAGGTGTGTTATCAGAACACTAGTAATCATGACCATTCAGGTTCACTAAAGTTGAAGCATTAAGAGGTTCATCTCTATTTTGACTGTCAGTATATTCCTTCTATCATAACAGCAACTGCCTTACTCCTTTTATGAATTGTATGCTCTGTATTTCATTCTTTTCATTATCCTTTGAATGCTCTGCTCTGCCCTTTTTCTACCTCATTACCGCAGTGCCTATCACAAGAGGCTGATGACATCTGAAACCGCTTAGCAAAACCTGACAGAGAGAGGTGTATTTGGAGGTAATTCACCACAGCAGGTGACTATCACAATGTACCTGATTTAAAACTGGCATGATGTCCAGGGCATGGCAGAGGTGGACCGTTCGGTGTAAGAGATGCCACATGTGTTAAGTACTGCTAAAACAAGAGAATATAACTGAAGGAAAGACAGCTACAGGACTCGGTGCTACTGTGTTCATTCTTGCCTTCAACACTTACTCTGAAAGGGCATGCTATGAAACCATCATCTCCAAGGTGTTAAATACAGTGCTCTGTGTGCTTACCATGCACATTGTCTTCGTGACAGCCAACTGACACACAGGCTAGCAGCTCCTGACACTGCTCAGCACCTAAGGACAAGGACATACACCCATGTCGCTTGTCAGCGTCCCCAACACGAGATCATCAGGACATGGAGCACTCTGTGCTGGGGACATGCTGTGTTCAGGTGCTTCCTCCTGTTATCAGTGAATGATTTACAGATGCAGTAAAGTTCACGTATTTTTACAGCCTTTCAGGGAGGAGAATACGACAGATAAAATGACACCCAGACCAAGGCACATCCCCCTCCTACAAAAAAAGCAGGGTGATGCTGATACACTATGTGTCAAACTGGAAGGTGTAACAGCCAGTGGTAGCAGAATGATAACAGGTTGCTGGAGTTAAATCCAGATAAAAAAGTAATATACTGTGGGAAAAGGATATTTGTGAAGGCAAATGGTGTATTCTAAATGAAACATTAGATTGAATCTTGCCTCCAACAGAGATGGGGAGGTGAAGGGAAGCAGGACTGTCTGGTGAAAAGAGAATGACTATAAGCAGTAGGAAACCCCCTTCTGGCATCTCTTTTAAACAATATGACATGTAAAATAACAAGCTGGTAAATATGTGAGAGAGAGGGGAAAACAGTTATTAAACTATTTCAATTTTTTCATTGTTTTTGAGCTTTGCAACTAAATAAAATATACTATTACTATTTTTCTATTTTTTTTTTAATCATGTTTGGCAAGCAAACAGTTCATGTTATAATACTTCGCACTTCAGTTATTTTCAAACGTATATACAAATCAGGGAGAAGAGCTCGTTAACCTTGAATAGGATACTGTGCGTGCGTTATTGCTTTTGAAAACTTTTAATACTCTGCTACATTAGAAAAGGCCACATTTCTCCCAGACATGTGATATAATCAGAACTCTTATTTTCTTGGGTATCTGCTCATATGGAATGAGCTAAGTGAAAGCTTAGCTGTGAAAAGTATCTCGTTCATCCCTGATGCATACTGCACCTTGAACAGGAGCTACAGTCAAGTAGCCCTGCTATGTCTCATTTTTCAGACAGAAAGGATTATTTCTGGTATATGACACTGGCCATACACCAATAATTGTTTTGTGCTCAATTTTTCCTAATGGATTTAATCCTTTTCTAAAGGAGTGTAATGCTCCCACTTTGGTAGGCTGAAATAGACTTTTTGATTTTCTGACACCACTTCATGGACTTTCAGTAATCTCCCTTTCCCAGAATCCTTTGCTATATCCATATTTCTAGACATTATTTTACTTTGTGGTGTAACATCAAAATGATGCAAAATTATAATGCTACAAGGTTGGGCTCTAAGTCAGAGCCACAGGGTAATGCACAGCCTTGAGTACTTCTTCAGATATTAAGGTGTTGAGGGCTTTTCAGTCTTTCTTTAATGTCTATAGATTCTTTATTATAGAACCGAGGTACATTATAGACAGAGCTGTATAGTAAGATTTTGAGGTCAAGCCTCCATGCCAATCAGAGGCCACCCAAAAAGGCAACATACAATATGGACATGACAGCTCTATTTGAAACCCTGCACCTGCTCCCATCCATGCTACAGCTCTAAATTATTCAATGAATAAATAGAAATAAGTTCATATTTTCAGCTGGGCACTGGACTTTCTGAAATATAATAATAAAAGGTGATTATTAAATGTTGCATTAAAACCAAATTCTGTTTGAAATGAAAAATGCATTCTCCCCTTGAGAGAAAAGGTAATACCGTGGCCATAAATCTGCAATGGAAACTGAGTGAAAATAAGCAACTTCAGGTCAGGGAACTGCACGGAGGGGGAGGTGGTATAGATCATCTTATAATTTAGAGGCAATGGTTGCAAAGTGTTTAGCTGTGATGGGGAGAATTATTTACAGCAAGTGCAGAGAATAATCTAGTGATATGTGAGGCTCTGCAGTTACATAAAAGAGAGAGATTACCCTTTGATCCAAATATCTGTGCACTCTTATAGCCCTCATTACAGACGTTGCTCAACCAAGCCTTCTGCACTGCTGCCAGATGAAAAGAGATGAGAGTGATATTCTCTCTCCTGCTCAGCAACTTATCTATGGGAGTTATAGAATTCTTTGAATGATGGGACATAAGGCTGTACAAAAAATGGAGGCTGTAGTGATCACTGCCCATGGCAACTTCACCTTGGAGACTGGATGCAGTGAGTTCTGCCACACAAAACCACAATGACTGTAGAGCAAACAATTTTTCATCTGGAAATCAGCAACTTGTCACATAAGTACCAGTATACAGATGTACTTTTCACTTATTGCATTATGTTTATTCTGTTCACAAATCATTATTATTAGTCACGTGCTTTTCTTAAATAGAACACTTTCCTATCAAAAGTCATGTACAGCAATCTGTGTAACAAGATCTCACCAACTCACTCTTTTAACTTCTGAGAAACCCACATTTATGTAACTGAGATCTAAACATTAAGTTTGAGGATACTACATGAGAAGGAAGATGAAAAAACCCCACACCTAAACCTGAAGATGTGGATCTACAGAACAAGACATTCTATTAGAGGAACAGGTTGTGTTCACTCATCATTCTGAAGATCTGTTATCCTAAAAGCTGCTTTACTTGTTTAGCTGATGTCATTCAATCATTTTGAGTTTGAATCTTCTCTTGCACAGACCACGTACCTCCTTTTAAACAAACAGAAGGAGGGATCAAGCGAGGTGAAGTTTTTTAACGTAATTTTCCTCCATAATCAATATCAGTTTCCTTGGGAGGTCTCACTTCTAATATATTGTTAGCTGGAATAAACTAACCTCCTCAAGAAATCTGTATTGTGGTTGATACTCTTTGAGATTTATGTGCTTTTAGTCAAAACAAGAAAGCTTTTCTGAAACTTGCTATTAAGGTAGTAATGTGATTTTTATGATGACAGGCCAAAAATTCAGTAGAACTAAACAGGAAATAGTTGAGTAGGGATAGCTTTCCTTTGGAACACTCTCTGGATTTCCTAATTTGTGTTGATTCAGATACTGCTCACATACAAAAAAGAGGAACCTACTGAATTCTCAGTATGAATATGGAGAGCTACTGAGTTTTTTAAAGGAACTGCAGCTGCAGAGAAAATTGCCATCAATAAAATGATATATGATCATTTATGCAGCAGAAATAACTAATAGAGCTGAGACTGCACAAAAGTGCAATGTTCATCTTACACAAAGCATTTTTCAATGAGACTGTATGCAAATCAGGTTTTGTGCTGTTGAAGATTCTGATTAAATTTATAATTTAGGTTTTTAATTGAACTTTTTTATTGGGTTTTTCACAATCATTCTGCCTCATTTATATGAATAATTAACTGCTACAAAATAAGTTGCCAAAATAAATTCATAAATTCTATGGTGACTTTTTTTTTAAATTCTGGCAAATTTCTTCAGCATACAAACTCTGAGCATCCTATGCCTGGCTTTTACTGTGTTCTATACAGATGATCCTAACAAATCTGTGCCCAAGGATAGAATTTTAAAAACATACATCTGTAAATGATGCAAACTAATTATGGTTTTTAAAAAAACAGATACATACAGATATACACATAAAGTGTAGAACAATACAATCAGTCATAAAGATGACTGTTATCCTGCAGAATAGCTAGCTTTGTTACTAAGGTTTATGTGTCATATACAATGGGTTGTTATTTTAACCTCCATTATTTTGACAACAAGACCAGATGAAATAAGGACACATTAGCATCAGTACTCCTGAATTTAGCACTGGTACCTCATTGGCTTACAAATGAATATCTGTCAGCTGAGTTCAATCAGGCAGTAACTTTATAGGGCTGAACATCAGGGTGGTGTGTTACTTGAAATTCCAAGATAAGGGAAAAGAAAGTAAAGCGCACTGGATGTGAACATTCATGAATGAAATCTAGGAGAGAAGCTCGATGATCTTACTCACCAACTAAATTAAACTACTTGATTTTAAGCATTTCAAGTTAGAACCCAAGATTCTCTAGGCAGATAAAAATAAGACTAAAGCAATCACAATGCTGACATGTGAGACTGAAAGGGAAAAAAAATTTCTCCTGCTTTGTTTGTCCATAATGAAGTATAATATGGTAACATCTCATATTCAAGTAATGTGTCATTTGGAGGTTTAAAAAAGGATTAATAGCAGGTCATGCAAAATTTGACTGCTATGTATTTTTGACTACTATAAATACACAAGCAGAAGCTGCTAAAGATGGTCCATGTTTGCCAGGAACCCATTAGCCCTTACAGCGATCTATAACAATTTATCAGCCATTTATTATCCACATGGAGATGATCTAGTTGACTAGCTTGAGAAAGAGGGAATGTAAAACAGACTGCTGGAACCACAGTGCTAACTATGGTGTAATGCCTGCAGTTGTGTACAATCTCTGAGCACACAGAGGCATCGCAGGTTTGTAGGATCACCTAGGCATGATCCTCTGACACAAATGAAGTTGATTTGGCATTTTGACTGCTATCAGTAGCTACAAGGGACCTATTCAAAGTCCTGTAATGACTGAACTGAAGAGGCATCCATCTGACCATGGGTGTGTCATGCTACTAACAAATAAGAGCATTGCTTTTAGGGTCCCTTAGCTGAACTGAGTTTGCAAAGTTAGTGCCACTTTATACTAGGTTTTGGAAAGAAAAAAGGTAGCACTGCAGTACAGAATCAAGCCTCAAACTTCTTTTTTTCGTTTTAAGAAGAAAATGGCTCCAAGTTAACTTCCTTAACTATGAAGACAGGCTGAGTGTTGGGATTGTTCAGCTTGGAGAAGAGAAGGCTCTGGGGAGAACTTATAGCACCTTCCAGTACCTGAAGGGGCTACAAGAAAGCTGGAGAGGGACTTCAGAGCCTGTAGTGATAGGATGAGGGTTATGGCTTTAAACTGAGAGATCGTAGATTTAGATTAGACATTAGGAAGAAATTCTTTATTGTAAGGGTGGTGAGGCAGTGTCCCAGGTTGCCCAGGGAAGCTGTGGTTGTCCCCTCCCTGGCAGTGTTCAAGGCCAGGTTGGATGGGACTTGGAGCAACCCGGTCTGGTGGGACGTGTCCCTGCCATGGCAGGGGGGTGGGAACGAGATGATCCTTGAGGTCTCTTCAAACCCAAACCATTCAATGATTCCATGAAATACTGAATTCATTTACAGCAGTATAATTCCAGAAAAGCCTATTAATTTCAATGAAATCATTCCACGTTTATGCTGGCATAATCTAGGTCAAATTCTGAATCATTAACTTTTAAATTCCAGCTTTAAGGAATTTAACTTTTCTCTACATCCAGCAAAATCCTGCTTTACTCCCTACTGTACACAGCATTTTCACAGGTCTGGGTGGTAAATCTATTAATTATGTTACCTGGAATCCCTGATGCTGTATATCCTTTCTGTAGTAAGACAGATATTCAGCTGCTTGTTCATAACTTACTTGCATTAGCAAAATTAAATACAGTTCATAAACTGCTAAATGAAATTTTTAGTAAAGCTGAAATAAAAAAGTACTACGGATCAGGGACTGAAAGACATACTAGAATGCAGGGGAGAATTAGTGGGTTTAAGGCTGTATGTCCTGTAAGATGTAAAATGTATTTGGTTTCCAGAAAATTCAGTGTTTTCTATGAGGACACATATATTATATGACTTAGCTCTGTTGTTTAACATCTCTGTAAAAACAAACCACTATTTGGAGGCAGCCCCTCATTCCATGGTGGAAAGCTTGACTGGTTTCAGCTGTGGAGGCAGGCTTGGAGTTAGTTGCCCAAAGCAGTCACCTAACTCTCTTGTCAGAATCAAATCCTGTTAGGGCTCTTTTCCCTTTACAGACAGAAAGCTACTCCTACTTGATGCTGCTCCTGCTGTAACCATTTGCTACTAAGCAGCAGCCTGGGAAGATTTTGAGCAAATACAACTGCTGTAAACACTCTCTTGAAGCTCTACCAGTGCTGCCAACAGAGGCAGGTACAGAGCAGAGCAAATTGCAGAGCTAAAAGGAGAAGAAAAAAGTATCCCAAACCAAAAAGAAGTTTTTCTTTTCCATTAACTGTTTTAAACCTCCTGGGTGACTTTGTGGAATCACTGCAGCAAGTTGTGAATGATGTATAAAATGAGAAATCCCTGCCCAGCCAGCTGAAAAAAGAATTTACGGACAGTGCTTTGCAATCATTTATATGCTCTGCTGTTTGATGTACTATTTAGCCAAGTTAGAATCACAAAAGCCTGGCAACCACTGAGATAGTAGCCTTTAAAAAAAAAATGGAGAAGTCGTCTTTTTCAGAACTGAAAGCATGGAAGTTTGTTCTGCAATCTTACAGGGGACTGGACAAGTTCAAAAATTAATCTGCATTTGTACAAAACATAATTGATAAGCAAGCAATATATGTTTAATCTAAGACTAGAAGAATATTTTTATCATTTGAGTTACGGTACTTAAAGTTAATAAATGTAGAAGAGTTTATATTTCATTTTTATAATCTGATTTATACTACATTTATTTTGTCTATGTAAACAAATGCATTCTTTGAGATATAAAAAAAGGAAACATGAAATAATTCAGTGTTTATAAAGGAGGGTATGTATTTTCCTTAATTGCTTAGTCTTTTATCCATTAAAATGCTGTTCAGTAGGCACACAACTGACCTCCTTTTGACTTAGAGACTTATAATTTAAAACACATTTCAAGCCTACTTCAAGGTTTTCTCACTGAACTGTTTCAGAAGTTCTAAGGATCAGAATCTCGTTATATAAACCTTAACAGTTTCATGCAAATATGTTCCTTTAATTTTTAACTTTGATTTAAAAAGTGAGAAAAGTAGTTTATTGAAAAATACTATAATTCAACAAAAATACTAATAAATTATGTATGAAAAAGACATTATTACTATGCAACATTATTAATAATTAATCACATCACAAGTTTCTCTATTTTTATCTGAATTCATTCTAGGCAGAAACTGCTTGCAAGTAAGCATGCATTTTTGATTTAGGAGCATTTTGCTCCTCAAACCAAAGAACAAAATCCTAGATCCTCTCTTTGAAAGACAAAGGGCAGACTGAAAGCCTTTTCCCTATTTAAATTACAGAACAGTTTGCCATTGGTTCAAATATGGCAAGATTTTTTAAAGTAAATAGCTATTCAAAAAACTGGTCATAAAACACTTAACCTACTATTTCATGATGCAAGAAAGACTCTTCTTGACTTTGGAATAAGACTAATATTGAAAGGAATTTTTGCACGAATGAAGGCATATCTAAACACATACTAAGAGCTAGCCCCTGGATAGTTTCTATCTATCTGTAACAAGGATTAATAATTAGACCCCAGTAATTATCTTGTATCTTTTCACATGGAAGAGTTAGTGGAAAAGAACAGATGTTCCATTGTTTAGGTTCTGCTCTACCTAACAGCAACTAAGCATACAAAATACTTCTAAAGCTATAAAAACCCCCAATATTGTATTCACAGAAACAGGATAATTATCTAAGCTCATTAAACAGTAAAAAAACTTCCACAGACACATTCTAGCAATGACCAAGATCACCATAAGACCTAGACATGTGCTCAGTCCTAGAAGTAGCTCTCTTTACTAATTTGACTACTTGCAGGGTGAGGTCTTGCATTCATTGGTAGGTTTGCTACCAGCATCACTGTGGCCGTGCTTTCAATTGGCACATACAAAGTCAAAAACATTAATTAATAACTGAAGGCTAATGGTCTAGCCTTCTAAGACATATAGTAAATATCAGAAGTAAAACTGCACAAATCGACTGGCCCTCAATTTATTCCCAGACAAAATAATTTCCATCCAAAAATTCTGTGGTTTAAGAATAATTTTTAATTAATAATAAAGTTAATATTTCTATATACTTTTCCTAAATACAGCATAGAGAAATTTTTCAATTTATTTTTTTGTCAGAAACTGGGAAATCTGAAATGAGCATTTTTCCCATGAGATTTGAGTTCTATCCATGTAGGTTCCTCTTTTTAAAAAAACATCTCCAACTTCTACAGGAAGATATTAAATAACATCCAGACTATCCAGATCAGATATTTATTGCATTTTTATTTAGCAGGTCATAACTGAGATGAACTGAAAAGGCAGCTAGTGTTAAACTGGTACTTATATAAACTTCCTAAATAAGCCTAGTGTTTTCTATTGATATTACTGTTACGGAATTATTTCCTCTTCTCCCTTGACCTTCTACATGTTGAAATCCAATAGTCTTTCAAATAACCTTAGTTACATATTAAAAACACAGAGCTGCCCAGCATTGAATAACTCAGTGGAGTTACATGAATTCAGTTTCAGAAGCTTTTCTTTCACAATCTCACAGTCATCAGAAACGTTTAGAAATAATAATTAAAAATAATTAAATAATTAATAATCAAAAAATGTTTAACAAACATTTTGGTTGTCTGGGACTTGGTGAAATGGAGCTATATTCAAAATGGTAGTGGATTACAGCGAGGTGAGCAAAACATTTGGAAAAAGATTCCACAGGGGCAAAATGTGTGCTTTGTTTTACCAGGCCAGTGAGAAAATATCAACAAATTCATCCTTCAGAATTATTTTCACCAACGTCCGTTCTCCGTCATACAAAGCTGGTATCTCACACAACACTACTGTAAATCTCTTTTCAAACAGGGATAATTCAGCATGGTGCAATAACTCAAGGTCTTGGTCCAGTCCTCCTCCATGCAACCTTTAGTCCTGTGCCCCAACTCCCTTTGCAAGCAAATGCAGAGAGGGGAACCAACCTGGTAAGGTCATATTTTTTTCCTACTGTAGTGCTGCTGTAACTCCCAGGGCCTACATGGCTCTTGCAGCATCACAGGCAGAGAATTCTTGGTATGGTTCTGGAAGTTTTGCTTGGCATGCTGTACTTTTTTAATCACAGTGACTCTTCTAGTCCTTAGAAAATTAATTAAATTAAAAATGCCATGCTTGAATGTGTCATGTATCAATTTTGAAGACTTAATTATAAGAGGGAATTAAGCTTTGATTAAGCTTTCCTTCTGAGAGCAGTAGCTGTCATTCTCCTTTGTCTTAAAATAAGAGAATCTTTCTGGCTCAGTCTACAAAAATGCCACCATATTATTTATTCCTGACAACAGAGCAGAGAAACCAGCCTTGTCTGAAGACAAAAGCTGCAGGTGAAACGGTCATTTTCTGCATTCTGCACCCACAGAGAGCCATGGCATTACGTTCTCCTCGCAAAAACTAGGAAGAAAGATCAGTGTAAGTCAGCAATAACAAAACATTTGCAATCACATAGTTTGGAACATTTTGTTTAGGGAAGGTGACATTTGAAAAGGAAATAGTTTGTTCTGTCAACCTAAGTACTATAAATTTCTATTGGTTTTTTGAGCTCTTAGGCATGATGAGAGTGTGGGCAAGTGGCAAAGACTCTTGGACTTAAATGGATACAGAAAAATCTAACCAAACTGAGCTAATTAAAAATAAATCTGGAAATTTCAGAATCACAACTCTGAAAAAACAGAGCACTACTACTTGAATTAACCCTAGTGAGTCTGGAAGAGGCAGGAACAGAGAGGGACTGAGAGAAGCAATTCCAGCTGATGTAACTCTTAACTTCAACATTGAGAAAGCACCTTGGAAATACCAAATGGCTTGGAATCCAGCAAACTTATGAACTCTACAGGTAGCCTGCTTCACCTATTTGATGTATTCCCACGAGAGCAAAGCATATGTAGAGTGGCAGGCAATATGTTCTCAGACACTGAGACTTTTTGAAAGTGTTCAATACTCAGCACCCAGTAACAAGAATTATTCTGCAGCAGGAATATAGGCTTAGTTTGAGCAGAGACTGAAGGAAGGAAGCAACAGTCATAGAACAGGACTGCTTACAGATAATGCACAAACCAATCATTCTCTTGAACTGATTCCTATCACCCGAAGTTCTGCCAGGGGTGTACATTAACCTGGAAATAAGGTGCCAAAGTTCCAAAATCATAATTAACAGCCTCTCTTGTGTTAAAGCAAACTAGATAGCCTCATAGTTCTTCAGAGGAAATGTAACCCGATTGATGCAAAACAGAAACAGTGAGAGCTTCTGGTATTATTTGTATTATTACAACAATCAAAGGACCCTAGCATTGTATTTAGAGAGTGTAAATCAAGGCTGCATTTGTATAGACCTGTATTGTTGCAGACAATATTTGCCTGAGAGACTAACAAGGAGGAAAAAGAGAAAAAGCAAGGATTCTTCATTTTATAGACAGTAGCAAAGGCAAGGAATTCAGTGGTTTCATACCACCTAAATGCAGCCAAACTAACTGAAATGCCTTCATTAAGAACACAGAAGCTTGAAGCTTTTTTAATATTCAAGGGGAAGAGATTGGTACAACTATGTAGGAATGCCAGACTTTGTCCATTGACTATTCAGGAAGCCTTAGGCAACAGCATGACTACTTCTTGCCTCATTAAATATCAGAAGTTAGGTGGGATAAATCCAAGCCAGAGAGGTTAGAAGACTCGCCCATGGTCAGAAGGGGTGATTCAGCAGAACAAAGAACTGAATCCAAAACTGGGAGTCCCAGACCACTTCCTTGATCCCAAGTCATCTCTAACACCATTAGTGAAACTGAAGGTACATAAAACTGAACATAGAAATATCCTTGCCCAAATGAAGCCACAGACAGTTTGGTAAAACCTAGCCATGCTGAGAATCCCAAGCATATAGCCCCTTTCTGAAAAACTCCCACAGGGAGCAATTGCAATAAAACATTGCTCCTGCTATCTAATTGCCCCCAGGAAAATGTAGAGTGCCTCAGAGCAGAGACAGAGTTTCCATCCTTTTTATATTTGTTTATTGTCATGTATAAACCCTTAGGGCTCAGCTATACCACGGAGAGGTTACTTGCCAAGGAGGCAGGTCAAGTCTCCAGGAAGCCTGCAAGTATCCATTTGTACTCTGTTATTTCTGCCTCGTCTTTTTTTACCCAAAGGAAACTCCATGGAAAGTGAAGAAAACAATGAGATACTACTACTCACCCAAATGTCATCTTTGACATACTTAGAATTGATGATTGATATCTGAAAGAATGAGTCAACACTCTCTGTAATTGATGTCTGTCTTAATAATTTTAATTTCTCTTGCATTACTTTTTCTTGGAGTAAGCATGGAGAAAGCTAACTGCAAATGCAGAGAGATTATGGAAACAAGAGGAGGAAGCAACAAGCAAAAATAAACCACTAATAAGTATCAAGAACAATTATTTAGTGTATCATCTGTATGCAACCTATCTAAATACCGACTTAGTTACTTAAGTGTCTATAATCTATTTGGTTTATAATCTTCTCAGGACATCGACAAACTCCCACACTGAATCTGTACAGGAACTACTGCAGGACATTCACTGCCTCATTGGAGCCCATAGGTCCACTGAAATATGTACTAACAAGAAAACTTCAAGTTCACACCAGAGTCCTAATTCTAGCAGTCACTCATACGAGAGGAAGTTTCATCTAAAGCCAGGATTGCAACCTATAAAACAATTTCACTCTATAAAACAATTCTTCAGTACTTCAGAGAGAGGTGACAGACAGTTCTCATTAATCTCTTTACACTCCACAGGTGTTTGCTTGTGGCTGAAGGAGGGAATCACTAGATGAAGGTCAGCATTGTGTCTAACTGGTCCAGCAACTGCAAATGACCTGTAATACTTCCAGCCAAACATTTAATATTCTAGTCAAGTAGAGGAAACGATTATAGCATAGAAAGCTTATGACAGAAATGGCTTTGCAATATTTATATTTAACAACCCCAAATAAAAAGTCACATACAAAGTACAATACATCATTTCCAATTCTATGCATATACTCCCCAGAGCAGCCTACAATAACACAGGAATGCAGGATACGCCATATCAGAGCAGATGATTGCTCTATCAAGTCCAGCATCCTGCCTGCATTTCAATGATGGGGGAAACTATGTCTTGATGTAGTTTGTGTTATAATTTTTCAAGGTTACTGAGTACTTCTGGATCCTTCTGAGTGAGAAGTGCTATGTAAACACTTATAAATATTTTATATATATATATATATATATATATATGCAGTTGTTATTTAGTACTAAACGAAGACAGGGCATGGAGTGCAGTTAAAACAATTGGAGCTCAGAAGCTAATAATTTTTAATTTTTTTAGCAAATAAACCGAGTGGGAGAGTGATAAAATCATTAAATCATTCTAAAAAAAATGTTTATTTAGAAATATATTATTCCTGAATGTAAGCTTTGAGGCAAACTGATTTGAATACTGTGAGTCATGGTGGGTTTTAAAATAAATAAATAAGCAGGAAATTTAAAATAACCTTAGAGATATCAGTGCTTACTTGGTTTTCTTAAGTAGTTTCCAGCTTGCTTTGATTTGTACACATTTTCAAGCAACATTTGGGTTTCTCAACACACTGGAACATATATAGCACATACACAGTTCAAATTCTCCACACCAAAACCAGCTCTGAGCCGAAGGGCATAGCCTATGTGGTAGAAAGAGATGTGAATTACGCACCACTTTAGTCTCACTTCTGCTTTTGGCCTCAAGATTGTAAATCTGTTCTAAATACATTAAATGAAACATGTTTCAAAATGTCAGGTGGAACCAGATGGAGCAATACCTTGGGCAGGCTTTGGAAATATTTATTCAGTGCAATGTGTGAATAAGTGTAGTGGTTCACCTTCTTAATCCAGTTATTCGAGCATGCTGTCAACAGAAGCCATCACTACACGCCCCAGAAGAAAGTAAAAGAAACCCTTCTGTGTCAAAACCAGAATTAGAATTATAGGATCCCTAATAAGCAGGGATGTGTAAAAAAGTCTCAGCTCAACTAAGTCTTTACTCTGAATTGTTCTGCTCACAGATGGCCAGGAGCTGGCAAATGCTCAAAGTCCAAGGCAAGTAATGGTAACTCTGCTCTCTGCTCTTTCACTTACATTCTCAGGAGTCACGTGCAAGTTTCTTACTCTCTAACTCTGTTTCCCCATCCACTCAAACAGCTCATGGAGGGTTTTATTTAAGACTTTATTGAAAAGATCTTTTTAATCATCCCATAGCCAGCTTTTGCAATATTCCAACCAATATTTGCTGAACCTGATTGTTGCAATTTCAAACCCTGTTTTTCCCTGTCTGCCTTGAAAGAACTACAACACCATCCACTTTTGAGAGCCCTTTTACTTATTGTTCTCACTTTCTTGGCTTCTTCTAAGCACTACATTGCTCATTTCAGTATTTATCCATCTTGCCTTTTTTTTTTTATACTCTTCTTTCCTGACACTATCCTTCTTCCTTCCCTCCAGTCACATGGGACTCACATTTATCAGGCTCTCACATACACATTTCAATGTTAATCAAATGGGCTTTACATGCCTAATGTCCTAAATACATCCAAATGCCTCCTATGAGAACAGTTTTATCACAAAGTTTGTGTGAAACCTTATTGTAGCATGGAGGATAACACTGTTCTTATTTTAACCATGAACATTTCCATTCTCCTGTTGACAGTTTATTATCCTGGGGAACTGTAATCTCTCCGATCACGACCCTCCCCGCACAGCCTACTTTGGTCAAACATCTTCCAACTTTTGTTTGAATGCAGTGAGTCACTATTTTGCTGGTAGGTATCATGTATTCCACCAGCTCCAGTATTAACTTGTCTTGCTGTCGATTAGACCTCTATAAAGGCATTGAAGAGCTATGCAGAAACTAAGCCATAATAGCAAACGCAGACACGACTTTCAGATACCACAAAGAAAATAAATGAAACCATCTAGCAGTTCTGACAACTTGATAACACAACATACCTACCCTGTTCAATGGACGGAACTTGAATTACTTTATCCAGCAATATAACTAACTTCAGGCTTTTTCATGCAAAGTCAGGCACATGACACCTGTACCCTCTGCAGAAGACAGTTTATTGCTAATTACAACATAATGTGTTAGTAGTCATAAACACAACAGTAAAAGGTTCAGAGTTCACTGACGCTAGCTGGAATACACATGACAAACTTTCTAATTAAATCATTTGTACGGCCCAACACAAATTAAATCTGATAAGCCATGTAAACAGGAAGCACCTATTTGCACAATGTTGCAAAACCAGCCAAACTCACCTTAAAATACTTAAAAAAAAAAAGTAAAAAAAAATCTTTGGATATAAGGAGACAGTCTGAAAAGTGAGGGCTGATGAGCCTTGGTGTGAACTTTTGGACACTAACTTGGCACTGTGACTCAAAGAAGCAGAGGTGGTTTTAGAGAACTTGGCCAGTTCTGGTTTTTCTCTATGGTCTCCTCCTCTGAAGCTCATTGTGCCCCATGAGATGACCACCTCCAGCAGTGGGGTGGATTCCTGGTGATGGAACAGGTGAGCCTTCAAGGCATTGGCATTTTGTTTATTAAAAAAGAAAAAAAATCCCTTACTTTTTATTACAAAAGGCCAGTTCATGATAATCCTCCCCTCTTGTGATTTAAATTCTGGATTTTCTAAAGGTATTTGCTTTAAACATATCTTTTTCTAGTTAAAGAAAACATTCTGGTAGACAGGAAAAGTATATGCGTGTGTTATTGACCTTTACCTTAAACTTTCTGAGCTCTGTTTTCCTAAGTGTTTTTCATTCTGACTATGCAGCGCTTCACCTCCAACCATCCTTGTGTTTTTCCCCTTTACCTGGTACCCTAGGAATATCTTTTCATTTAACACAAATCCCTTCACATTTGAGTTTAAATAAAACATATAAACACTTGAAATGACATACAGCAACCTTACTCAGTCTTTATGTAAAAAAGGTAGATTTATCACATGAAAAACATGACACTGGATGTCAGAAAGTCTCAGCTATGTTCAGACAGAGAACTGCAGCTTCTTGGTACTTGGCAATAAAGGAAAAGTAATGGCATTGTAATGTGGAAGTTGAACACTCAGTACTTTGCAACAACATATTAATCATCTGGTACATACTAGGGAATGAAAGGTGGATTTGATTTTTCAATATCTAAATACAGAATGACTTTCAACAAGTTCTCCTTTCAGTTAAATTCACCAAAAAATATCCTATCCAGAGCTCAGAAAGGACATTGGTCTTCAGAGGAATGCTTTTCATTTTATTGTATCTCTAGTAAATGCTGCCAAACTAAAGGAAAGATTTTTTAAATTTTCCTATCTAACAATACATGACTAGCTTATTTCAGTATTGTTCCCTGGTTCTAGAAAATGAGTTTTCTAATATTATTGAGGGAAAGAACAATTAAATCCCATTCCTTACTTAAGAGGTTAAAAACTCTCTTACTACGTATATATATTTTTAACCTATGAAATAGGTAACAGTCCCAGCTACCTCATTCACCAAACATATGGAGAGAAACTTAGTTGCCTTTTCTCCTATAGTAATAGGAGACAGAGTGATAGGGCCACAGTACTCAAGAAACCAACCTGAAGTTTGCAAAGCAGTCTAGGAATTTAGAACAAACATATACAAGAAACCTGCATTATTTATCCGTGGTAGTTATGGAAATTTCAGCTATTACCAGGTCTGGTTTGCAGGTACGTGACCTAAAGTTGGGAATCTTTACCAAAACTTTTCTTCATTTTGAGTTCCCTGTGGAGTGGTGTTATAATTAGTTTTATCTGCAGTACTCCAAACTAAATTAATTTTTCATTTTGATTACAAATTGTACTCGCTAAACACCAATTTGCAGAGTTTTCATTAAGACTGGGAACACTAGGACAGTGGTGTTTCAGCAGAAGATAATTTCTGTAAGACATACTGTTACTGCAGACAGTTCTCCCAGTAGAAATACAGTAGCACCATCAGCCCCACTGGAAATCTAGTTTTAGTTTGACTTGGGAATGCAGACACACATGGTGTGGAACAGCCTTTGCTACAAAAAGCTTACAAAATAGAGAAGGGCTAGGAAGAAAGTAAATTGCAGAAAATCAGAAAACTTAGTTATACTGCTAGGAGAGAAGAGAATGAAATTCAGATCTGTTGTCTCAAAATCCAGCACATTTTCTAGAACCAGTTCTTACTCTAAGCATTTAGCTTAACATGTGATGCACACTAACAGTTACTCATCTCACATGTTTCTGTATTTGGCTGCTTTTCTTTGTACTATCCTTCTCCCATGTGGAATCTCTTAAGTCAGTGATGTCTTTAAATATTATGCCTCCATATGGCTGAACATAGCCTAAACATTTTTTGGTGCTGTCATAAATAAAAGTGATTATTTAAGTCTTACTGATTAGCAGATTAAAGCTCCTGTTGTACAAGGATCTGGACACAGATTGTATTTTTCATGGAATAAATCTGTATGAGTCTTTGGCCTTTAGGGACCTTTCTGTTTATCAGCACCATTTAGCATTTTCTCAGCATTTAATACTCCGTTGTTCAGCCATGCATGCCACGCTTCCAATGGTAAGTTAGCATAACAGCACAACATGCTTTGCCTGCTCATTTGGATTGTAAATATTTGTACTGCTTGCTATCAACAGCTTTGTGATTCTGTACCAGGCTGCATACATATATATATAAAAAGACACTATATATAGAACTAGATACCACATTTATGAATAAATAAATAAACATCAGGCAAAACCAATCCATGTATAATAAGGAATAATGTAATTTGCAGGAATGGGTAAGTCTTGAAATTGAAGGATTCAGGATGTTTGTGGTTAAGGTACCCATATTAAAACATTAACTTTCATCTGCAGTGGCAGAAGCTGGCAGATGTGATTTCGCTTGTGCTGACTTAATAAATGCAGGTCAAATCCAGTTAATAAATCAGCCATCACTAAGTGTCAAGCAGTTCTATTGCTCAGAGAGAAGAGAGGTGAAGAACCAGGTTTATGCTTCTCTGTCACTCAGATGCACGTATCTCTGCCTGCTGTCCTCAGAACATGGGGAAAAACAGAGGGTTTCTTTCCTCTTTTTATCTCACCCAAGAAGAGATATTCAAGCTTATTCCTTGTTGTTCACATTTCAACAGGACTGATCCAGTCCGTTTCGTGTGGGACTCAGCTTGTTCAAAAAACTGCTGGCCATGGAGCACTCTGGCAGCAAATTCCTTGGGCAGCACAGGGGAATTGCACCCTTACATGAGGGCATCCAGCAGCAAATAAATTATTATTGACGATAATTTCATCTGAAATGGCTTATTAAAACATGTAATTGCACTAATATTTAAATCAACCACTAATACATTTATTACTCGCATCTCTGATGCCCCCCTCTCTAGGTGGATAAGTAACAGCACTGATACATAGGAGACCAATTAATTCTCCTTTTCAAAGGCACGATTTCTGTACATGACTGTGCTGACTTCTGGGAATAGCAAGTGGTGTAGAATTTGTGATGATTTTCCTGGCTTCTCAATTGTACCTGTTCATTACTCACATTTGTTTTTCCTCAACTGAAGTGAGGTGTGATGGATTTTTCCACAGCTAAATATGGAAACTGTGTGATCCTGACCTCACATGTAAGATCCAAATCCAAACCATTTTTTCCTGATTTACTGGGAATGGAATCAGACCCAAATACTCAATAACTGGTGATCACCACCTCACTAACAGCTAAGTCATGGTATGGTGTAAGTATATGTTGACTTCTATGTCTACAGAGGACATAAGATATTCAGCAGAGGCTGCTTTTTAGTTTGTTAATGGTGGGAGACTGTCCAAAAATAAGTTAACAGTCTGTACATAATTCTGCTGGAATAAAATACACTGCAGGGTTTGTACTGCATTTTTTAAAGGTAATTTTAATCACATCTGACAACAGCCTATCTGTCTATTATCTGAACACCCTGGGGAAGGTAGAAGGTCATGAGTCCTGTGGCTGGAATAAGCCAAGATTTGGAAAATTTACATTCACAATAAGATTAACCTGGT
The DNA here is from genome assembly GCA_028020825.1 of Podargus strigoides. NCBI lineage: Eukaryota > Metazoa > Chordata > Aves > Caprimulgiformes > Podargidae > Podargus > Podargus strigoides. The sequence continues at coordinate 14,086,308 of CM051631.1, forward strand.
AGATAAATACATGCTAGGTGAAAAAAGGCAAATGTGGGTATTCTGAGCAAAGTGGAAAACATCCTATAACCAGTAAAAAACAACAGGAATTGCATAAAGAGTATGGGTTAGAAGGGAACATTCAAAAAGGAAAACTAAATAGAATAGGATTCAATGCCTTACACACTCAAACTCCAGACTCTGTGATACAGTGGAATATTGGGTCGGAAATTCTGCATGTTCCTCTTAAAAACGAACAATTCTTTTGGCAAGAAAACACAGAATACATTGATCAGACCTGTGTTAAGATTTGTTTTTCAGTATCTCCACTGATTGCACATGGCTCTGTCATGTGTCTGGATTTCACTATCTAATAATATTTATAGTGGACAGATTTGGGGGACATAATCACACCTACAGTGAGTGGGACTGCTGAGGCTGAGGCACAGAAAACAAAGGTGTCTCCTGGATGATAAAAGGAAGGAGGTTAAGGAGAAGGGCACAAACACGTTAAGTCAAAGTTGCTTTACAGATTCCCAAATAGACTTCTCCACTTAGATGAATGGGCAGTTCATACCTCCCAAACTACTAGGGCTTTTTGGCTAGTCATCAGCTGAATAAAATGTCACTTCATTGGCTATGCGCCTCATTCAGGCTTCACAATTATTTTTTAATAAATTCTAACTCTGTATTGTTATCTGACTAGGAATTTGAACAGTATAAAAATTCATAGTTGGACTAAACTGTGGAGTATTCATAGCAAAATAAGTGGAAGACAAATGTGGAAAAAAAGCAGAAGCATCATGATGGGCTCCAAATTTGTATTTAGTCTCTTAAATAGCAAGAACGATTTTCATCAGACTGGAACAGTTCGTAGCAGAATTGCACATTTCCATCAGCAGCTCTTCCAGCACCAGGGACCAACACTGCTGCCTGCTGGAACTTTGCAGGTACTGCAGAACTAGTAGGATTGAATTCCCATCTCTTTGCTTGCTCCAGAATTGTCCTTTTTAAGCTACAAATCATTTTTTTCTGTTGCCTGAAGTCTCATAGGAGGACTATTAAACAGGCACTGTAATGTCTGCCATACTATATAAAAACAAATCACAAAAGTCTGGATGCCACCTATGACCACAGACCTCTGAGCCTCACCATTAAGTGATGAGTACACTATGAGGGAGTGCAGTGGCCAGGGTCTGGAATCACACTAATGCACAACATAGAAAATCACCTCGATGGCCATAGATAGAGAACTATACCATAATATGACAGCCTGAAGACACTCTACAGTAAATCATAACCCTCCACTCACTTCTCAGGGCCAAATTTGGATAAGGTGGAGGGGTGCAAATCCAGAAGATATGCTCTGCTGGATGGACTCAGCGAGGAGCAATAGTGGTTTGGGAAGACAGGCATTGAACAGTTTTCAGATGGTTTAAAATCGTAGTTCAGTTATCTTATGTATTAAAAAAAAAAAAAAAAAAAAAAAGAAAAAAATAAGTCACTGTGGAAAACAAACATATATTTATCACATAGGGAAAAAAAGGCTTTGGTTTGCTGCAGTTGGCACCACTTGGTCCCCACGTAGACTTACAGGTTTTGGCTATGACCGGAGAAGCATCCAAGGTGCAAGTACACCAGGATCACACTGAGTTAGAGAAACCCAAACAAGTTGCCACCATTCATTGTAGCAGAGTGCAGCCCTTGCAAGAGAACAGTTCCAGGAGGTTGAATTAGCCCAGGACCTGAGCTGCAGTTGCACAGTCCTGGGGGTAACCCACTTCGAGCCAAGCAAGCTATAATGCCACAGTGCTATACTGACAGTATTATATGTGCTCCAAATAGCTCGGGAGCTGCCTGGATGACAGACTACCTGAGATACTGCTGAAAAAGTATTAAGTTTGGGGTAATCAAAAGACAAATATTTTTGAAGTGTTGTAAAGAAGATTTTGGGGCAATACTATTTGCAAGTTCTTTTGAAACAGATTTTTAACACAGCAGGTCTGTTCTTCACCTGTTACCTCAACCCCTTTTTCTACACCATCCCTGGAACTTACTCCCTTAAGACGGCATGGCAGGTCCTCAAATTTTACAAACATTTCTTCTGACTGCCAAATGGGACTCACTCTGTCATGGACCAAGTTTCTGAGGCTCTTTTTTAAGTTTACAATGGTTCGAGTTTATTTTGAAATGTAGTCATCCCAGAGGAAAATCTTCAAATTCCTGTCAGGACAGTGATGGTCTTTTGTGATGCTACAAAGCACTATACTTTGCCTAGCAGGGATGAGACGCTTCATATGCGTATGTTCTGGTTTTACCATCTCTATCTCCTTACACATCAATGTAGAGAGAATGCACAGTTAACAGTCACAAAATATTTTTTCCCTTCCTTCTTTTGCCTTTTTTCAAGCAAATGCTAAGTGTAGGGCTTCTTTTTCAAGCCCAAGTGGCCTTAAAAGCTAATAACAATAAGAAACAAATTACTGAAGGAAATGCATAACATCCCCAAGGAAGAAAGCAAGCTGGCACTGCTACGTATTCCTCATCCAGCAATAATGCAGGTTTTACAAAATGCTGTCACGTAGCAATAAAACTCATCCACCTTTCTTATAGCCTGATCCAGATTACTGCATCTGTAATGTAGGAATATGTTAAGTATAGAAAGAGAAGCTATCAGCTACTGCATATGGTTATTTTAATTAGAACCTTGAAAACCTGAGTAGTGAAATTTTAAGAGTATGTACTGACATTTTAGGCATATGCATAATGAATATTTAAACAATCCTGTGAAATACCTGCCTAGAATTAGAACTACTGCATTTATTATGACCAGTGATATTCTTACTAACATGGGTTTAGACAGTGTAATGTTTAACACTTTTACACAATAAAAGCCTTCTGCATTAGGTGTGAGTCTCAATTTATGGATGCAGAATGACAGATATCTAAGAAATTATCTCATTACAGTTATGGCATCATGTGAGATAGCAACCACATATTTCCTCTGTGCTCCTAAATACACAAGAGGCTAGATGTTTTCAAAATTTTACATTAAAGATACATAGATGGATAGAAACAACATTCAAACAGCATATTGACGATATCCAGCGTAAATACCTGTAATGGATCATGTACAGCCCACATCCCTTGTTTTGTGTAAGCCCATAGCAAATGAGGTCTTGAAGCAGGAAAGTGAAAAGTGTATTATTGCTACACGAACTAGTATTTAGTAAGTTGTAACTTGAAAATATTCTGCTTTCCATCTTCCACGCTAGGAAGGTCATGGCCTTGGTTCCCAAGACTTCCTAGGCTATAGGGATACTATTATTATACTGCAAAGTGCTTTCTAATGTTAATTGCAACATTCGTTATTTGCTTGATGCCCAGCCTTGATCACTCACTTGTTTCTGCTGGACGCAGGGGCTCAACTTCACAGAAGAGTTGGTCTTTTATAGCCTCTATAGTCCACCAAAAATAAGTCCCTAGACAAGCAACAGCAGTTGTAACACAGTTTTGCAGCACAGGAAAAATAAAATGTTCTTGCTGCTAAATACACTGGTTAAACCAGGATTATTTTTATTCCCTGCATTCTCAAGGAACACTGCTTTATTTTTCTTTCTGCTCTTTAACAGATCTAGTCAACCTAACACTTACTGCTTCGGAGTCAGAGAATACAAAAATACCAGGTAGAAGAATTTTTTTTTCCTTTTCCTTATATTCAAGTTTAATGTATAAAACTGGATAGTGACAGTAGATCTTGAGATTTCTGGAGTATTTTCATTAATAAAATTGCTACTTCCTCTTCTGAATATAGATTTCTGCTACTGTAGTTCCTTACTGGTAAAGGAGTAAACTTTCTCCAAGTACAGATAGCCAAGGCTGTGGTGAAATCACTATAATTATATTCATTTACACCTCACTCTCCACATCACAGTCTCAAGGATTTTAAAAGATGTTTCATTTCACTTTTTATGATCTCATTCTCCAATCTTAGACAAAATGGCTGAGGAAAGGCAATTCTCAGAACAATATGAACCAGAAACATCCACTTTATGAAAAGAAAAATGATGCAAGCCATACTTCATCACTGGCAATTAAGCATAATTTCTGGTGCCATGGCAATAGGAGCAAAGAAATTTAAAGGAAGACAAGAGAACTGGCTTCATGTCCTAGACAAATATAGAACAGTTTGAAAGATTTACAAGTTTAAAATTGCAAAGTATTTGCCTGGATAGTTACCTGAGTCCAGAAACACAAATCCAGTCAGGCTTCAAAGAACTGTCCTTAACATGTTCTTTGCTTTGAAGGTTGCTGCTTCTATATAACACATGAAATGACGAGTAGGTATCTGGGGGAAAAAAGATTTAATTTCTCCCAGCCGCATGATTTACTCGAACAAAATCATTTTGCCTATTACTTATGAGTCTTGACTGTCACACATGCTTGTCCATTAAGTGCACACCAGCACTGCTACAGCAAGGCACAGTCTCTACCCACCCTGCAAAGTTGTCCAAAAGCAGTAGGGCTGACTGCTCTGAAATTTGTGGGCCTGGTAGCCAAATAAGCAGCAAAGAAAAGTCACACATACGTCAAATGCCTGGATGCAAAGGGATGTTAAACCCAAATACCACAGTACTACTGGCTAAACTCTTTTAGCACCAGCAAAAATAAAAATTAAAATAAAATAAAATAAAATAAAATAAAATAAAATAAAATAAAATAAAATAAAATAAAATAAAATAAAATAAAATAAAATAAAATAAAATAAAATAAAATAAAATAAAATAAAACAAAATAAATGCAGGCATAGCACATCTCTTATCACTTGCAATCAACTGGCATGTGTACAGTTCTTAGTGAAGAGCACACCAAGTTTAAATGAAATCTTCTTTAACAGATACTCTTATATCACCATCTGAGTGGTAACAAGCAGCATTCATTGCACTTTAAGTGTGCACATAACAGTAAAACACTGAAGCATGAAATGGAAGTCATAGACTGTGGGATATCTTGCTAAGTAGTGCTTCACATGCCCACTGGAAACAGATCATTTGAGAAAATGGCAGGAGCTTTGGCAACTACTGAAGCAGAGAAGCTCTAAGGCTACAACCTCTGTCCCAGCTGAAAAATCTGTTCATTCCAACAACACTGTAATGCCAGAGTGGAGGTTATAATTTAAAATTCATTACTTATCCTAATGCTTTATCAATATTCCACTAAAATCAATATGTTTATGCCTTAAAACCTTTGTTGGACATTGCTAAATATAGAGCCAATGAAGCAAAGGCAGAAAAGAGAAAGGAGCCAATGACGGGAAGAGCAGAATATTCCTATTCCTATTCATTACATTTCAGTGTTAGCCGTCACTGAGAAGAAGTTTGGTAATGGAGTCTAACAAATACTGATATTCCTGATTATGCTGTGCCAACACAAACAAATTTAGAAATATTAGGGAAGGTCAGTTTCTAATATATTCCAATGTATGCAATTATATGCCAGTAAGACTGGTTAGTTTTAACAGAAGCCTGACTTTCATCTTACTTTTAGCCGATTCCCTCTAGTAAAGCCAGAGATGGGAGAAGAATGGGAAACTTCACTCCAAATGGACAAGAGCTCTTCTTAACTTTGAGAAATGGTTATAATTAGGGTGCATATATGCACACATATGTTAACGTAATCATAAGCATGACTAACTATGTTTGAAATATAACTAGCAGCACTGGAAAATTAACATGCTAGTCTTAGAAACCCATATTTGCCTTCTGCTTAACTGTGACAACATGGAACATAAAAATGCACAAATTTAGAGCACCATCTGGAAACACCCCATAAAAAAAACATTCTCGGATCTTAAGTCCTTAGCAAGCAATGAAAGTATAAATAAAAAAGTACAAAATTATTATTGTACATAAGTAAACAGCCTATTCAGAAAGATTTGTTCAAGGACAATACATCTCCTGTGACAAGGACAGCATAATTAATATAAATTGTTAGTTAGTCTAAAAGTTCTGTTTGTGGTATAAACATAATTCTGGTTCTTAAGGCAGTGGATAACTTACTACCTGAATTATCCCCAGTCCTTTGTCTCTTGCTGTTTTCCTGACAGCTTCTGGTATTTATTAATTCTCATCCTTGCCAACATACCTGTTATATGTTGTCCTTTATAGGCACACTACCACACACAACAAGAAAAAATAAAGAAGTGGGATTTACTACAAAAGAACAAGGGAATGACTGCATTGCTTTAAAGCATTCTGATAGAGTTCTTTCATTTAGCAGTATTTTTCAGTTGTCCATATCCTGCTCCAGAGCTGAAATATATTCAGCATGGATGAGAAGTCTGCAAAATAATCTACTGTTTCGACATATTTTCTTGAAATATAACATAGAATAAAGCCTTTCTGCTTATCTATCTTTTACATAAACATGCAAAAGGTAGCCTTCCTCCTTGAGAATCATTGCTAAAATCAACAAGATGGGTCAGATTAGCTGTTGTATAGATGATGGAGGTCCATACTGATGAGAGTACATCTCATGATTCAGGATGTCAAACAGGGACCGATTAAAATGGCATACACAAACACAGTCTTCTAAAGCCCCAGTAAGACTCCTCTCTGATAATCTCCCCAACCCTTTAAAACTAGGAGTTTTATACATGTTAGGATGAAAAAAACTGTTTCATGTGTTTGTTTTGGAAAAGTTTTACAGTAGCTGAAAGTGGGAAAATATGGAAATGGAACATTTAACAAAATACAGTTTTGAAAAATATAAGAAAAAGAATACTCTTTAACTCAAAAACATGAACAAAAGCCTTCTTTTCCAAGGAGAACAAAAGACTTAAAGGGGCAAAAACTAACACGTGTGCAAGGGGTGTTTTTAAATGAAGGCTGTGAGCTGCCAATGAAAAACTCTCTGGGCTTATAAAAAAGTTCTTTTTTAAAACATACATTCACTAGGTATCTTTAGAGTAAGTGTGCTTCCTACCTTACAAACAGGTCTGAATCCTAAAAGAATCGACATTCCTGCTACTACAAAAGAACTTTCATCTAGATAGCGCTTCTATTGCTGGCCACGCATTGAAATAGTTTTTCATCATAATGGTGATGAGTACTATAAAGGATAGACAGAACCTCTTCTGAAAGAAATAAGTACAGATTTTGACCTTAGTCTGAAAATGGAATTGCATTGTCAAGGACATACAATGGCATTTGACTCCACGAGAAATATTAAACACATTTGACGCATCCAGGGCTTGTTTCAAGAAAACTTTTTTCTGGATTCCTGAGGATTTGGTTAGATTCCAAACAACTGTTAATTTCTGTTGTGTTTTCAGCCTGTATATTTATTGTGCTCTTAACATTGAGGTGACTGAATTTTCATTTATGTATTTGTGATTTATTAATTGAATCTTTTCTTTTTGAATGGTTGCTTTTCTTTTTTTTTTTTATTGACATTATTTTATATTTGATACTTTTTTTTCTCCATTTGGTGGATACTTTTAAAAATTATTTGCTTTGAGAACAGGGTCACCTAGGGTAAAGAACTAGTAAGGCTATCTTTGAGATTGCTAAAGTTAACTTATGACTTAAATGACCATCATAAACCTTTAACAGAATACATTCCAAAACAAAGGATGTGAAATGAAAAGGTGTTTAACTGTCCCAAACAGTGGGAAATCTTTAAGATACATGATGTATCTCTATGGAAATGAATATAGCACCAGAAATTAATATTGACTAAGAGCAGACAAAAGGGCTACATTCATCAACTAATCCAGCCTCCAAGATTAATCTAGCTACCTCTCATTTCCTCTGACTTTAATTAAATCCCTCTGTCTATTTTCATGAGTTGGTAAATCTTTTAAATGAATTCCACACTCCTGTTTGCAAGATTGTGTTTTACTTCCAAACCTGGCTAGCGTGGCTGAAAATCTGGTACCTAGTATATCTCTTCATTTGCTTCCATATTTAAATAGGCTGTTAAATTGTTCTTCATGGCTAAGAATTGAGTTTAAATACATTTCTAAATCCAGTAATAGAGGACTGCAGTCACACCAGTTACTTTGAAAAGACCATGTCCTGTAAGCTGTTTAATTATCCTATAAGGATTCAAGTGATTTAAAATGTTCCCACCCCAAAACAATCCTGTAAATCATTCCACAATGCTTTATCACATTTAAGTACTCTCCCATTTCTCCTCGAACATGTAAACCATTTCCATCCATTATTCTTCTGTTTTATGGGACTCTGTAATTTGTTTTAAAGAAGCTGGTTGAATTTCAAATTGGAGCCAACATAAATCTATCGTCTGTTTATATTAGCAAGGAAAGCACAGAGAACTCCCAGTGCAGTGGCATCCTCTGGCCATATTAAATGTCAAATTTGCCTCTACACTTTGCTTTATTCCTCCTCTCCTCTGTTTCCTTTTGTACAACACAAGAGGAAAGTTCCTATAAGCTGGGCTGCCTGTGGCACTTTCTTCCTGACATGCAGTAGAGCCACTGACATGTGAAAACCATCAGGTTCAGACAGGTATGACTGAATCTCTCTCAATATCTCTAACCATGACACCTGCATAAATAATGCAAACACTCAGCAGTTTTGTAGGCAGTAGCAGCACTCTATGATAGGCTATAAAGCATCCCCAGATACGAGCAATGCCAGACTACCTTTGCCATGTGAGCCTGTAGACTACCCATAGACATTTGAAGGTGAGCAATCCACAGTACTGTAATCCACTTTCTAGTAGTTCCTTGTAAGCATTAATCAGAAGGCAGAAGCATGTAAAACGTTGTTAAGAAATTGCCCTGCTTGCAGAACAGAATCACCTCTCACTGTGACTGCCTGTTACAGCTCACCACTATCCTCAGCCTCCCTCGATCTGTCAGGAGGAGGCACATACTGTGAGCTTTCCAAGTCTATTGATTCTGACATGCCTGTCATTTCCTTAGCAAAATAACTTGCCTGTTTTCTACATGGAACCCTGGCAAGACAACGTTTACCATCTGGCTCTTAAACAAGGGTCAAGGAGCAGTGCCAAGACATATTGTTCTGCTCAAACGTGTCAGCAATCCCTTTATCTTCAGATGGGGTTTGGTAAGTTGCCTTGACTAGCAGAACAGCATCTCTGCTGTTTCAGTCTCTGCCTCTGAAACAGAGAAACTGAAAGCCCTAAATCCTATATTGCACCCTCTTAAATCAGTCAAGGTAAATAAATATCCTGTCATCTGTACCCTCCATGGCAAAAAAAAAAAAAAAAATCAGCCAACACAGACCCTTTCCAGCAGTGGATAAGCAGTTTTTGATTTGTCCTGTAAGATTCAAGAAAAAACATTGGTCTCTGACTCTGAATAGGGCAGTGCCCTTGATGGTGTTTGAGTTCTTGCATCATTTTCTGGTGAGGTGTTAATGACCAAGAGCAATGGTTCCTTGAGGGTAGGGTCTAACAGGAACCAGCCTGCAGGTTTATCGCCAGCTGAAAGTCAGCCCCGCACCCTGCTCTAAGTGTGCTGCCACTCACATCAGTTTCTGTGTGGGAATGCAGCACGTTGGAGACTTTCCAAATGTTCCTGTACTGCCTCACCTGTGACACTGTCCTACGGAAACATAAGGTCTCCACAAACACCGAGTGGTGCTTATCACAAGTACTCACTTATTTTACAAAGTACCCGGCGTAGCAGTGCCGGTATGTGTCTGCACATTATGTTAATCACTCAGAAATGACACATTTTTTGATGGAATCAGAAACTGCTTGACAAAATGGAGGGGCTGATTTTCCAAATCCCTTTTCACAGAGACAAAAATCAGCCAACAATCTGACCACATCTGCTCCATCTGCTGATGATCACAGCTGAATTCGCATCTTTGCAGGCAGCTACTTTGTGTCAGTGTCATGATGATGTCAGAAAAGAATAGAATAGCAAAAGAAGTAGTCTTGGAACAATTTATAAGGGTTGAGATACAGCTTAACATGGTAGCAATTAAAAGGCTAGAGAGGGTGACAGTATTGCTTGCAAAGGTGCATGTGAATTTCTATGGTTATGATAATTGAAACTATGATAATTAATTATTGAGATACAATAAATATTAGAGTTTATTAATTTACTTCTAAGATTGATACCTCAGGCAAAGAAGAGAGAATATCTTCTGAAAGACAATCCTTGCTGAATAGCACTGCAAGATGTGAAATGAGGATGCTCTTGAATATTATTTTGTCAAAATTATAGGAGCTATCCTCCCACTATGAAAAGCAAAGGATATGATACAATTCACTCAGAAAAATTAACCACATGCTGAACTAAAATTGGCAAAATCATGTAATCACAACATGTTGTACAATAAGGAGCTCCATAGGGAAAACATCTCAAAAAAAAAAGTTTACCAGAAATGTCACTTGCCCACTAAAATAAACAGCAGTCTCTTGCAGAATTGCATGAATGGAAGAATAGAGTTTAAATTATTTAAACAGTAACTTATTTCATTTTATATACTTCTATCAAATTTTAAAATTCTGAACCAAGATTTGCTCTGCTTTGACTATACAGTTGGCTCGAGGACAGTAGAGGTACTTAGAGATATCAGGAAACAGCACATTTACACATGTAGCTTGTTAAAACCAAAGACAGCGGTTCAGCAAATCCAAGTCAGAAATATCAGAGCCAGAAACACCCAAAGCTACAAATAAGACACAAACATTTGGTATTGCAGACTTTGGTACTGTTTAGCTTTGTCAGGAAGGGTAAATATTTACACACCTTTGTTTTCCAAATTGTCACTAATGTATCAAAGGGGGAAGATGAAAGGCTTAGGATTTAACTGGTATTATCCAAAAGAAAAAGAAACTTTAAATCATGGCTCAGATCCAGAATGGTATGCTAGTTCTGAAGCTGGAAAATGCCTGCTGGAAACTATTTGAAAGAGTGCATACTCTTGAGTTGAAATTCCCTGTTTTGTTAGGGAGCTTAAGGAACCAAATGGAACTAGTCCAATCACATCGTCTAAGATACAAAATGGTTAGAAGAGAGAAAACAGTTTATTTCACGTAAATGCCTGAGACACACTGCTTTTACTGGATGCCCACTCTGAAAAAAATTATTCAAGTTCAGTTCAGAGACAGTAGTCTTAAGCCAGAATTTGACTCTCATTTATTTTCTACGTGCATCCTTTGTGACCACCCAACCAACACAGGGGATGTTGTGTGCACTTGTTCCAAGAGGTAAATAAACTCAACATTGACCTGGCAACTCTGCAACACAACAGGAATTTCCTAAAGAGGAGGAAATATTCAAACCTCATGCTAAGTGTATATTAGGCACATACATTTCCTGAGAAAAGGAACCAACTCTGATGGCAAAGAACTTAGTCAAAGCAAGAAAAAATAAAATTAAAAAAAAAAAAAAAGGGAAACATAGAGTTTCCATCTGGTTTCCCAGCTGCTTCTGTAAAGACAAATCTCTCCCTGTTGAAAATTACAAAATTGTTGTTGTAGTTGCAGCTTTTTCAGAAAAAGGCACCAGAATTCTTGACTGACAAGCCCTTTCAACAATGGAACAAGTCAAGTTTTGTCTTGCACTCGCTACATTATTTGCATGTGAGAGACTTTCAGAAATTACACAGATGAGAGATGAAATAAAACTGAAGGAATTGTAGGAATATGCTATAAACAAAATCATAACTGTAAGTTAAAGTAAAATAATAAAGAAAGCACAGGCCAAAGAGCTGTTTCTCTAAAAAAATGTTTTTATTTCCTTGAATTTAAATTCTATGAAGGAATTTGAACTGCCTGCTGGCTTGATGTATGGAGTGATAAGGGAATGTAATAGTTTTGACTGGTCAAAAAGGACTTCTTTGAGCAGAATTTTTTGACACAAATTAGGAAACCATTATCTGTTGGAACAGCCCACAACGATGTTGGATTACTTGGCAAAATAAACAAAAATGAAATAGACACATATAGGAAAGGGCATTATTCCTGAAAGCAAATACTTCCACTCTGCAAATGCCTTTGTAGGTCCCTTGACTGTGGGATGATAGGTGCACCCTTCCCATCTGCAGCCCAAGATCCTTGGTCAGCACGTTCTGGCTGGAAAACTGACCCCATGCTGGAGAACAGGGATATAAAGAATCCCAAATCCATCTCAGTGTCTTTGAGACATTTGAGACAAATCCATCTCTTGCATTTAATCTTAGTATCATTGTTTTTCTGAATAAAGATATTTCTTATTCTGACTACTGAGTAGTGGAAGGAAAGCTGGCTCTTTCCTCCATACTGCTCCACACACAGCAAGGAGGCAAAGGAGAGTATGCCCCGTATGAGGTGCTTCCCTCGAGCTGCTCCTCTTTGCAGAGCTCTGTGGCATAAGGGTCCTTCCAAATCATTATGGCACCACTTCTGGCCCTTTCCTGATCTCTACTTGTGAGCCCCTTCTGTCGTGCAGCGTCTTTCTCAATGCACAATCGGCCAGTGCTCCTCTGCTACATCCAGTACATGGGCACAACCACCAACAGCCGATTCACTCACCAGTCCAACCCTGCCACAGCACTGGACCTTCATGTCAAAGCACCTCTCAAAACCCAGAGGAGGATGTAGACATCCTTTTTGCTTACTAGTGTTAAAAGGCATGCTCATACTGTCTTATTCCATCACAAGTAGGTCTTGTCTTGTATGAGAAACTGAGCACAAACTCGACTTTTTTCCAATCAGATCTCTGCTTCCACCACATCCCTTCATTCTCAGACTCCATTCCTGCTAAGCTGCCTTTTGAAATGCAGCATGACAGGCTCATTCTTCCCTTTTTCAGACAGGGTTCTTTGTACTGACTGGCAAATCCTGGGATTAGTTAATCTGTAAATTCCACAATACATTCCTTATTTCTAAAAGCTTATTCTTAGTGAAAGCTGCTTTAACTATTTTTGTTCTCCCTTTTCCTATATCTCAGGCCTTTGGGAGCTGACTGCTATCACCACAGCTTTGTGGAGGTAGTTAGTGGGGGTAAAGTTCAATTAATTTTAAGCTGGGGGGAAAAAAAATGTGTCAATAGACCTCCATACATCCATAAAACCAGACAGAGCAATATGCATATAAACTCTCCACAGAGTATTCTGAGCATTTATACTTCACAAATTCTTTGCTGCACCAATAGTCTTAAGGCTGATGACTTTTCACAAAGGACTGAAATTAATGAAGTACTCCTTAACACTCCCTCTTAAATTCATAAGAAATGTAAAGTAGTTCCTCCTAATTCTACTCAGCCAAGTCCTTGAATTTCAAATGTAATTTGGGATTGTTTTGGTTAAAGACGCTAGGGCTGTCAGAGAAAATCAACAGTAAGTCAGTTCTGAAGATGAAACTTTGCTAAAACAGATGACGTTCTCACTTTTCTAATTTCAGTAACTTCCACGTTATTTTATTTCCCTGAATAATTCTTCCAGAAGTAATAAAATACCGCTGTAATATTAAAGTTTGCCAGTAAAATATTTTCATACTAACAAGTAGGAGAAGTGGAAAAATACAGGCAAGGAATCGAAAAATAAAGAAGAGAGAGGAAAACGGAGACCACAGCATACAAATAAAAATTATGTATTTGCTTTTATGCTTTGTGGAAATGGGTGAGACTAATTCTGACTAGTAAAATTCCATTTGGCTCCATTGGCATCATAGGTTCTACACTGAAGTTATGTTAACTAACTCCACCTAAATGCATTTTAAACACAATGTAAATCACTTGATGTGCTAGAACACACATGTAAAATTAAATTTAATTTTTCTCTTTAGAGATCCGATTGCAAATGCAGGTCTTTCTTCTGTAGAGTGTAAAACACCTGTAGTTTTTGGACTGACAATTTCATAAAGCACATGAAAAACAGATTCCTGGATTAATAATCTCTCATACTATGTATCGCAAAAGAAATAATTAAAGAAATACTGCAGAATTTAACACCAGTAAAACTTATAAGATTCTCTAGGAAAGTTTCATATAAGATACTCCAAAGGGAGAAGTATGTCCTTCCTATAGGTCTTTCCAACCATTATGTTAGCCACTGAGAGCAGGACTGTAATTTTCTATTAACTTTTATGGGATGTTAAAAAAAAAAAATAGGGAAAATTAATTTCCTATTAAGTTCCATGATTATTTCTTGAGGCATATTGTAGTATTATAAATAATGATAATGTATCCTTTGTATAGCACATTTCACCTTCAAAGCACTTTACAAACATTAAGTGATATTTAATCTTTTCTGACACAGTGGAAACATCTGTGCTTTCCAGAGAAACAATATGAGCTCTATCAGCACCTCAGAATTGCATTTAGAATCATGTTTGGCTTTTCTGAATTTCATCATTCCAGTTTACTGGGGCTGAAAATATGGCAGTGAATCTAAACTTTGTTCAAAATTCAGAACTTTCAGACATGGACCATTAAAAAGATGTACCAAACTAAACATAAGTTTCTGAGCCTGGACATAGTTTCCAAGCAGCTGTCAGCACTAAGAGATGGATAGATGCAGAAAAGTTACATAGCTCACTCAAAGCCACTGGTATCAGCGTTGGAAGCTCTGAGTTGTTAGAACGAAGCAGTGGAAATGTGAAAAAGTGGTGACTAAAATTGTCCGTGCCCTATAGAGTTCCCATTTAAACCAAAGGCAAAACTGACTTCAAAGGAAGCTGGAGCAGCCACAAATAATGTATATAAAAAATGAGGAACATTTTGCTTATGAAGACAGCTAATATTTTATAACTGTGTCTGTTGTGCCTGAAGCTTATTTCTCTCTGTAGAATGTATTCCCCAATATTTATATCCATTTATATTCACACGGATTAAGAACAGTGGAGCTGTCTTAACCAGTTAGTAAAATCTCCCGTGCAAAGGCTGTAATCCTGAACATTACTGCAGTTGAATTACAGACCATGACCCTCAAAATTTGCAGACAGCAGATCTCCCAAATGAGCTTCAACATGGCCAACCTGAACAAAACCATCTCCAGCTGGAAATAACTTCTAAGTAAACAATACAAAATTTGATGGTCCAAATCAGTGTCTGGCTTACTGCTACCAACTTCCATGTAGTTACCCCAGGGATAAATTGTTCCATTTTGTCTAAATTAATTTGCTCGTATATCTTGAGATTACATATTTTTATGCATGCTTTTATGAAACTCCACATGTAACTTTCACTAATCAAAAATAACCTCAACATTTCAGCATACTGAGTAAAGCCCAAGTTCACAAATCTTTCTAGTTTTAAAGTGATCTCAAGTCACAAGCAAAGCATCTAAATAACCAGACTTAGACTACATTTTTACATATAATTCCAGATAGACCAATGCTTATTTTGCTAATAGTTTATGGCTCAGTTATACTAATTCTGGAAAGGTAATTGCCTGAAAAATTGTCAGGCTACATAACAGACATGATTTAAAACCAACTGTGACACGAACACAAGGCAAACAAGGTGCCATTAATCTTAATGAAATGTGATTAGAAAGCCTGAGATAAAAATACCACACTCATTCTTAACATTATTATGTACCATCATGGTTTTTATATTTGTGTGTATATATTTGTATATGTATTTGTAAATTCTGTATGCAATATACTGCCATGGCTTGGTTGATCTGAGCCTAGGGAGAGCACTTGCTTTTGAAATCAGTAGTTTTGCTATAGACTTCTTTGGGAAGCAGATATCCTTCCTGTATTATGCATATCAATTGACACACTAAAGCCCAGAAAAAGTGAGAGGGATCTGACATGATGTGCAAGTATTATTTTGTGCTCCAGAAGATGACACAAGACTTTGAAAGGAGAATATATATCTTTGCTGCTTCAAAACCTATTTGAAGTCCTTTTAGTGTTCAGCTGTAAATCTCACCAAAATTTCATTGCTCCAGTTGCAGAACAATTTGGCATCACTAAATTTGTTGAACTGTCATAGTGTTCAACTGTAGCCATACTTTCAGCATAGCATTGTAAGGAAAGGAAATGTTTGTGGTTATATTGTGTGTATTTGTCAGCTGGTGAGTGTTTAAGAGCCCATTGCTTAGACGTTAGAAAATCGAAACAAGCACTATAACACATGGGAAAGAAGGCTCCAGTGTCTCCTCTGCTTTGGAAACTACCTGGGTCAGTAGGATGAGCCTTTGACACTTCTGGATGACAGGACAGAGATGTCAGGAATAGGCCATGAGTCAGTGGTTACCTTTTAAAGCTCACAGCTTACCAATGACAGAGAAAAATCGGGTGAATCAGTTACTGTTTTCAACTTGATAAATACCAAGTTCTTCCTGGTGACCACAATGCAAAGGAAAAGCAGAAGATATCATTTCTGGTTCCAGGATGTTTTCTAAGTGTAATTTTGTCTGATAAGGGA
The DNA here is from genome assembly GCA_028020825.1 of Podargus strigoides. Taxonomy (NCBI): domain Eukaryota; kingdom Metazoa; phylum Chordata; class Aves; order Caprimulgiformes; family Podargidae; genus Podargus; species Podargus strigoides. The sequence goes on from CM051631.1 coordinate 14,102,653, forward strand.
CCTTCATCATCAAAAATACCCTAGAGAAATGTCAGGGGGGTGTCATTCACAAAGCCCTCTTCACCTTTCAAGGAGAGGCTTGGTGAAAGCAGCTCCTGCAGTGCACTAATTCAGAACACCCCTAAGCCTCTTTTATACTGAGAGGCAGAGCTTTTGTGAAAGCCCGTTTCACAGAAGAGGAGAGATTTCACAGAAAAGGACAGAGATTGGCAATGTTTACCTTCCTGCAAGGGGATAATTAAAAGACCAGAATGTCTCTGTTCTGCATTGACATCAGTTAATCACTTTCTCTATAACCACCATGTGCGTACAATGCAGTGTAATCCTCTATTTTCAGTAGGTGAACCTCACCAGAACTGATCAACAACACGAGCTGGAAATACGCAACAGAAATACACGTGAGAATTTTCCCCTAATGGTCTGATCCTGGCCTTCTTTCTTGGGCAAACTTTCCTCTGCAGGCAATGGGAGATGTGTTTCTGTAAAAGTGTCAGGATGAGTTCTCTGATTTCGCTGAGCTAAAATATCTATCTTTGCCATCTTACCTCCATTTCAATCTTGCAGAATAAGGCAATAGTACACGGGACTGCAGCAGAGCTATCACCATGGCAAGGCATAGACATGAAGAATTAGAGAATTAAATAGCAGGACACTATGTGTTACATTTTCTTCTCTCTGTGGCAAGTGAATACAGCCTATGTGAAGCACTGTTGAAGATCCCAAATATTCTGGAGCAGTGTCTGGCGACAAGACTAAGAAAGCATTTCTTATTTCAGAGACGAGTTCAGAGACCCATTTCTAGGAAGAGATAAAGGCCAAGGTGGGAGTCCACATTCATAAAGAGCATCAATATCAGAGGTCTTTATTGCATTATGAACTAATTCAGTTTCACACTCAGGTTATTTGAGTAAGTCTAGCTTTCTATTTTCATCAGCTGCTGTTTATTAAGAGTTTGAAGCAGAAAATGATGGCAAATCATTTTCTAGTTTTTAATTTAACTCTAAGATTGTTCTGATAACCATAATGGCTTGGCAATAAACAACAATAAATGCAGATTGGCATCCACAAAAAGGATAGACAGTTCTCTAACCACCGTAATTAATATTGCTAAGCTGGGTACTTTAAGGTCCCCGTGTTTCTCAGAGTTGTTGTGTGCTAGCTAAAATCTGTTCAGTCGGGCTGATTTTGGCTTTCATCCACAGATAATAATTTTGCCCAGAAGCATTCCAGAAACTTAATTAATCTGGCAGGTTTTATTCTTTTATGGTCCATCTTGAACACAGTCACATTTTTAAAACTTGAATTAGAAAATAAATTCATTTACGTTGTCTACTGAAAAATCTTACTAAAAAAAAAAAAAAAAGTAAATGAAAAAAGAAAAAAAAAAACAACCTATCTTCCCTTAAACATGATTATTTCATTTTCCACAATAAAGTGGTGTTATTTATACTGAAGTGTGTTTTTAAGGCACTCATTTTTCTTGAAGTGAAAGTGCAGACTTTGCAATAAAAAACTGGTTAACACCTCACAGAGAGCACACGCTCTGCTGCTGGTTCCCTCCTTCAGAAGTACAGTTCATTCCCTGACATTTCGTGATATACTCAGACCTTGACTGTTTAGCTACTGGCTCAGCCTTCCTAACTGTTTAAATCAGACATGAAAACCTTTTTATTTACTGCTAAGCACAGTGAGAGATGGACCTGAACCAAGACTTCAGGTTCAGAAGTTTTTTGCATTGAAGACTCAGAGCTGAATCTTACTCCCATACAGAAAAAGAAGGAAAATTTTAAACACTGGAACATAGTTTTAATTACATCTCCAAAACTGTGCCTGTGCTCTAGTTCAGTGATAATTCACTGGCTAGGGACTTTCGAGTATGTAATTTTTGAAGTTTTTTTTCTGAGTTTCCTGAATAGAGTTCTCTTTTTCCCTATAAGATGAGCAAGATGGAGCTGGTTAATTTTTATACCCATTTATGATAGTCACAGAACCAGTGCAGAGGTCCAGCGGTACGTGTGATCTGCTGGGTCCTGGGCTGTGATCTGTGGCAGAATGGGGTCCTCTAAGGAACCCTAATGGAGTTACTGCAAGAGAAAACTGATGTCCTTTGGAAGACCTGCTAGCCAAAAGAAAAAGACTCTGGCTTATCCAAGACATAAATAATTATTTTCCCAGATGACTGAACAAAAGGATTGAAAATTTTTGAATTCATGAAGTCTCAGCTTGGATTCTTCCAAAAAGAGGGTGAAAAGGGGGCCAGAAATGTCCACAGCACACCTGCTGCATTAATAATGTGTTCACTGAGTTCCATGTCAGTTTGCTTCAGTAAGAGCTAATTGATCAGGCCCTGCAAATATTTGGTTTATATTTGAATCCTTATATGTGCTGTATTTTCTGTAGGAGGATTTGCATGCATTACTGCGGTAAATGGAAATTCCCGTTGAGAAACCAAGCACAAGTATTATTTCACCTACAAGTCTATTGTTAATAGCTGTATAATGTATTTAGTGAAAAATATTTTAAATAAGCTAATTCAGTGAGTATTGATAGTAATTATATGACTTTCCCTTGCTGAACACAAGCCGTCAAATGGAAAACAGATCAAAACAAGGAAGCTCTTTGTTTTTCTTACCCATGAAGTCCCAAGCCACCTATGTTCTAATGACATATTCTCTGTTCTGCCTACAGAGGACTTAACTGAAAGAAAGTTATTCCCTACTCAAAGATCAAATTAAGTCTATTCAGGAAACAAAGTTACAAACTGAATTTCAAATAATTTAATTACACTACATAATTACTTTACAGGATCTGTAAAATATTCATTAAACAATAGTAATTCCTACCTGATTCCCATCATGACACACATCATGCCTTTGAAACATAAAAGACCTTAAATTCTTTCTTTTACTGAGCTAGTGAAAATGTTAAATTACACTAGCAAGAGCCAACTGAGCAATTGAAACAACCCTTTCAAACAGATGATTTGGGATGATACAGGATGTTTCAAGGTGGAAAAACATTATTAAATAAATTGCCAGGGCATGAATGCAACAACCGGTGCTTAAACTCAGTGGGCCGTAAGTGATTCTAACTATGATTTCAGCATAATTAATGCACTCATCTATCTCTCCAAAACAATCAGGGAAAATACAGATGGATTTTTGTCGACAACTGTTTTGCAACAGAAAGAAGTCTTGTGTTGTCATTTAGTTACCACATGCATTTTCAGAATTACAGCTCCTATCTGTCATTTAGATAGCTACTCATTCAAAACAAAACAAACCAAAAAATAAACCTGCATCATCTCTAGCTGCTATTTTGTTGTTCTAGTTCATTGGGCATTTAATTAAGATTTGGAAACCCAGGCTGCATTCTGCAGTCCTAGTAGTTGCAGTGGAAATGCTGCAGTAACTGTCCCTTCAGTCCATCAGAATTAACACCAGTCTCAATCCCTCCACAACGCGACAGTCCAGCCTGCATACTCTTCTCAGAAGGAATTACAGCCTGGTTTTTCTTATTGAAACTAATGACATGCCAGTGTTGAAAAATACACACGGGCAGTGGCTGTCACTGTGCATGCCTGGAACTGGAGCCCCTCAGTGCTGAGGTTTGAGTCACCTTGCCCCCGTTGGGGCAGAGCACTGTGAGAACCAGCCGGGCTGCTCGTAGGGCCTGAGCTTGCATCTTGCTCCGGACTGCACTGATGGTTAAGTGCACATCAGCAACAGGGGACAGTGCAAATATGCCACTAAAACTCACCAGTAAAACACCCCTAGAATGCAAGAACCATGGAATAAAAGGCACAAAAAAAGCCTGCCAAGAACACAGAAAAAGCATGCACGAGGACCATTCCTAGTTTTTACATCAAGCTTCTCCAGGCTGACCCTGGGTCTGCTCAGCTCCACAACTACCCACAGGAAAAAGGCTCCTGTGTCACTGAGATTTTTTTCTAATGAAGCAAAACAACTTTTATTGCTATTTTTACATAGGCTGCACAGCAGGAATGACTGACTCAGGGACACGCATATAAATCTGCAGAGCCCAAGCCCAGAAACAAGTAAAACCAGCAACAAAATAACTGAACAAACATTCAAACTCAACTAAACTGAACATGTCTCACCGCGGAATAAACAGAGTGCTACTGATTATCGAAGACATTAAGCCAGGCTGAGCGCGACTTTCCGGAGATAACTTGTGACAGCATGGGCTGTCTTCACCTTTTTTGCAAGTTGAAAACAACACGGTTTGTTTTCCAAGGAAAGAAGGCTGGTGATAAACAAAAATAAGTGGATGCAAAACCTTATTTGCCACAAAACATTTCAATTTTCATAAAATTGGAGATTCTCCTCGGCTTCTATATTTTAGATAGATATTTCAGTTAGAGGCTGGACTCGAAACATTCCCTGCATCTGTATGAGTGGGCGGGCAATAGATGTTACTGCAATATAAATGATAAATAGTAGTAACTGGAGAGTTGACGTTGCTGCATTGTATTCTTAAATATTCCTGTTTGCTGCAGGACAGGAATACACAAACATTTAGCAAACCCAGGAGGAAAAATTTCTAGTACCTAAGAAATCAGTATAATATGTTTATCATGTAATTTACCACAGTAAATCAGCTACACTATGAACAGGGATATTGTTTAAATCAAGACTGTTGCTTTTACATTATTTTCATCAGCTAATTTATTCTGGTTACTTTGTATCTGTGCAAATGTCTCCCTAACTATGCAAACACATAATTTGACCAAAACAACAAAATACAGAATGTAACTATTACTCATGATGTGAAAGATTGCTTTCTGTCTATATTCATTGTTCAGTTCCCTGTGCATTAGCTGGCACGTGCCTGGAAACATACGTTCATCTGAGTGGTGATGCCTTGACTTGGGCTGCAGAGAGATGTGTATTGCAGCATGACAGTGATCTACAGACATGCTGTATTTTGTATTGAAGGATCAGTTTGAAAAATGTACTTATAGTTCAGGATCTGCTTAAGGTATTTTGAATTAAATAATTCACCATGAAGTCAACCATAAGCAGAGTATCACCTTCTCTTTGCATAAAGCTTTCACAGCGACTTTAGGAAATGGTAAAACACAATCATGTCCAAATAAATGAACCCAGCATTGATTTCTTACACGTGCGACTAGGAGGTCACCAGCAAGGTTTTATGAGTATGAAGTTGAAGGATATTTTATTTTCTGATTTGTGTCAGGACTAGCAGTGAACTTCTAACAAAGTAAATAGGCACTTGCTATTGATCACAGAATCAATTTACTGAGATCAACACCGCCCAAGACAGACCGTTCTGTGGTCCACCTTCCTCGAGCACATCTCATGCAACACAGGGAGAAGCAGCTTAATCTTTAGAGAGAAAGATGAGGCTAAAGCGCAGTTGCTCTAATTCCTGCAGACTGGTGGCAAGCTCATGATATTTAAGATAGCTGATTCACTGCAGTTTTTCAAACCAGGATAACCTCGTTACATATCTAAGCCTAAGAAGAACTTCCACCATGTCCTTCCTCAAGTTGGCTACAGTAAAAGACACATATGGAATGTTTCAAAACTGCCAGAAGAACAAGCAGAATTTCTAGATTGGCCCTGAAATTCAGTGGTTGTTGCATGCACTGGACAATCTACCATCACAGTAGTAAACAGAATAGATTATCTGTACAAATTGCTAAAATGTGCTTTTACACAGTGTATCAGAAACTTCAGGTTTCCATGGCACTGGCTTGGCCTAAAATTCCCGCAGTCTCCTTCATTTTACTCACCACTCTCCCAAGTGCCTTCCCAGTAAGTCAGGACACCAAACAAGAAAAGGATTTCTCCAGGCCTCCATTTCTTTTGTGAATGAAGTAGAACTACTTTCAGCATCACTTCAAAAGTTGTTACAGACCAGCAGGCAAATGCTGACACAGCCAATACTCTACTCCATGTTTTGGAGGGGATTCAGGGAAGTCATTTGAGGGCACTGTGACTTAGATCCCATAGAGAGCACATAGAACTCTCCAACACAATCAGCTGATTCCTACTGATATGATTCAGATACCCAGCAGGCATCTAATCACGAGCTGATTACACATTCTAGGATTTATTTCAGCTGCTATGTCTCAGGATCAAAAATCCATGGTTTGACTAAAGAAATCTTTAGCCATATCTTTTAGGTTCTAACTCCCACTAATAGCTGTGGCTCCGAAGCTTTCCATCTCCCAGTCCCAGCCACATACAGACTGTCTCTATTGATTGAGGATTCTTAGTTTAGAGACTTCCTCCTGCACAACACGAGCCAATAATCTATCTGCTAGCGTTTTAGTCATGCTTCACTTCCTCCGGACCATGTTCCCAGGCTGCAAGCTTCTGCTGTGACAAAAAAATCCTTAATTTGAACACTGGATGACTTAACACTAACAGCTACAAAACACTAATGAATACAGAGAAGTCTGTAACTTCAGTTTGGATAATAAACTCTTCTGACTACCTGTTTATTCAAACTTTGCAGACCTCTTCTGTCATCAAATTGTTCTGGAGAGGAATCCATTGTGCCACAGACCTTTAAAAAAAAGTCAAGGCCACCTTCTATCCAGTTGGAAATATTTAAACATGCACATCAACTGCATAGGACACTCGTAACTCACAAGGTGTAACAGCACTGGCTTCTAAATTAAAGAGAGTGAAGAACCCCAAAGCCCTTAAAAATGAAAAACATATTCCTGATAACAGCCAATTTCCAGAAAGCAACATCAGACATTTATTTGAAAGGCATTCCTACTTTTGTTAATTGTCTATCTAGTCCCTTTCCTTGCAAACCTCTAACTTTGCAAAATACACATACTTAGCAACATGACAGCACTCTCTTTTGAGGTCTGCTACTTAAAACATATTGTCTATTTTGAAATGAAACTGAACATAAGGAGGCTCAGTTCAAACAACTTTTTTTTGGTCTTACACTTATTTAAAGTAAAGAAAACCTATCAAATTTGGCTACAGAAGCTTTGTTGTGCTTTCAGCCATTAAAGACAACATCATCTAACAGCTATGTGTGTGTGTATCCTCCACAGATTAATTCAATTTTGTCTCTGTTGTTATTTGAACATACTTGTGGTCATAATAACTCTTCAAGGGTAGCAGCAGAGCTATTTCTAGCAGAATAGCCTCCTATTATTCTGATTTACTGGACAACAACATCAACAAAAAAACCCCTCGATGATTCCAAGAATATGCATCCCGAATGCATATACTCCACCAGTGTTAAGAAAAAGTAGGCTCACAGACATTTAAGGGCCTGACCCAAAGTCATTTTCAAAGGAGCCCAGAGCTGACCAGTGAAATTCAGTTTTTCAAATCCTAATGCAGAGCCATAACCATGAGATTACATCTTTTGAATTCACCTTGCACAGTCAGGGATTTGATTTTCGGAAGGGAGCGTTTGCTAGCTGTACTTTTCCACTGTTTCGCAGAAATTTGGTTCTGTCACGTTAGATCAGTGACTTAGAGATTTAACAGAGAAAGAGAGACAGTATCTCAGTGAAAACTTAGAGGGATCTGAGGGACTTGAATCCAGAGAATAAACCCTTTGCCCATTCTATTACACACACAGTCTGCCAAGGAGACCTTGAGATAGCAATACCAGGGAAACAGCACTGAAGTCTGATTCCTCCCTAAAACCTCAGTGACTTTCTTCTGTAGAAGTCATTTATCTAGGTTCCTGAGATTAGCAAGAGGAGTAGTTACAGAGATGGTCTCTCCGTACACTTTAGGGGAGATGATCCTTGACACGATTTAAATACAAGTAGCTCCAAGATTAGAGGAATAGAGGAAGAGTGTATTGTCACATTCTGTTAACTTAGCTGTTTTAAGTAGACTTCCGTCCTCGAGGCAAAATACAAATTTACAGAAGCCACTGTAGAGGTAGTACCTATTTAAACATTATGATTGGGGTATGATTGTTTATGTGGACCTTGAAATTATGGTCTTCATGTTGCCACACTTGCCCTGTAACTGCACATGAAAGACTAAAACTGATCGCAATGGGGCAAAATTCAAAGTGAAATGGGTCCGAAGTGGCCTTCATTCAATAGGAAGGAAGTCTAAGAAGGCTAACTTTGTATGTATGCATGTACATATGAATATATTTGATACTATAAATATATTTATTATATATGTGTATATATAAATATATTTTATATTATATCTTATATTTATATTTTACCCTCCTAAAAAGAGAGTAATCACACCAAAAGAAAACACGCATGCACAAAAGATCAAATGCAAATAAACAACAGGGAGCACTGCACATTGAGTGAGATTCTGCCAGCACCTGGCTCTGAGGTAGAGTGGTCATTTACCAGTGAAATCTGCAAGTATAATAGCTTTCAAATCAGTATTTTTCTTATGTGAATGATATGGTGTAGCAAATGATACAGGTACATTAGACAGGGTTATCCATTGTTACCACTGCTATTTGGAGTGGATTTAGATCCAGCTGCTGTGAGGATAATCTGCCAACCTGTATAAATTATTTCAGGATGAGGATGGCACCCTGCAATTAACAAGTGAGTCCTATGAAACTACTGCCCAGACTTCAGGGAGAGAGCTGGAAAATTCTCAGGGTCTAAAAACTGGTTAAACATCAGATAAAACACTCTGCAGAAGAATTTTCTATGTTGCTAATTATACACTCTGAGAAATTTAATGTATACACACAATAAATGCAATATGTAAATATCTAATTTAATGTACACAAACATAGGCAGTATGTAACATATGCATACATGTGCACATGCATACATAGATGTATAACATACTTCACACACAGACATGGAGTACGCTTTGCAATCAGGGACATTGGTTAAAGCAAGAGTTCAGAAAAGGTGAATTTTTTGATGATTAATTTAAAATGGACATTCTGGAATCTGTTACCACTATATGTCATCTATCAAATATCTGATTTCTTTCCCAACTGATACATGAACCTACCGAAGATGGTGTTAGATAAATTCTGCTTTGAATTGCCCTACATTCCCAGAAATACTACCCTTTGCATGGTATTTGTCCCTGATACTTGGGACTATGGGTTTTCAAAAACAAGGTTCTGGGATGATTGCTTCCAAATTCAGAAGATTCAATTAGCTCATTATGCAAATTAAATATCTGATAAGTAAGCCTGCTGCATCTTATTATAAAATATAATCAAAAGCAGACACACTGTGATATTAAAAACAAATTACTGTTAGAGTAATACGAATGCTACGAAATAACCTCCACATAAATAAAGATTTAAAGCTATATAATACTAGAGGAGCCATTATGATGCCTCACACAAATACATAATTACAGATATTTTGCAGAATGTGCATTATATTATCATCACATTATAACATGGCAATTGGAGTCCAACATTTCCAGCTGTATTATAAAAGAGGTTCCTTCTAGCTGGTAGTGGAAAGAATAACTGAGTAAGAACACTGTGGCAAAGTTTAATTGAAATCTTATTAATACTTCAATGCGTTATGGTTTGATTCATTTAATTTATAGCAGATAAAATTTAAGATATTATAATTTTTAAATTAATAAACTAATCTCCAATCTCCACAGCAAGCTGACTCTTTATCTGCTACTTTTCATTTTATAAAGCTGTAGCCTCCATGGGTATGGAGACGCTGTGGAGAAGTTAGCAATCAGGACTCATCTCTCTCCAGAGATACTTATCTGGTCTGTCTCATGAAGTTTTTATTATTTTTTAACTATGTATAGATAAATTTGGCTCGCAGCAAAATTGTCATAATCATAGCATCCTTTGAAAAGTTCTCTAACTTGCTTATTGACAAGGAAACAGTAAGATCTCTTTTCTTCTTGGACCTAATTATAAACAATTATCCCTCAGGGCAGAAGGTTAGCAGCAGGCATAGGTAGGAGCCACTTTCCTGCCATATTCACTAACACAAAACCATACAGCCTGCTTATCTCTGATGTCCAGCTTCCTGCAGTATTTCATATCACAAGCATATCTGGATAAAAAAGATTTTGCCTTCAGGAGCCATACAATTGTTGGCTTTTTAAAAAACATATAAAGCAAGTGACAAGACTCTGTGTAGAGATGGACTTTTACTATTGCATGTTTCCAGGGGTCAGATGAGCTCCACAGCTCTAGATCACTCATGCTCGTGGGCCACAGTGGGTGGGAACAGATTCACCTACCAGCTGGGCCAGCACGTGCAGGTGCAGTGTAAGAGCCCACCAAGGTGTCTTGTTACTGTCCCAAGTGCACAGAAATACTCGATGCAGGGCTGGCTCCGCAGGCTATGATTGACATAAAAATGCAGAGTAGCAGAAACAGACCTCAGAGAGACTGGGAACAGTTCTCTGCCCTTTCAGCTCCTTTTGGGGATCACAAGAACCTCTAACAGACACTACCACCAAAACGAAACCCAGTCGAAAGCAAGCGACTGAACGTGATAACAAGCAAACCCAAGCGAACTTCTGCTCTTATATGTGCTAGCAGATTTAGAGGTATTTTGAATGCCTCGTAAGAATCACAGTGCAGCAGCAAGTGCCTTGTCCAACTTAAACATATGATCTTTTCTAACACACCTGTCTATAACCTGCAATTCTAAAGCTGAAATGGGAAAATCTGGTTTTGAAAGATTTGGCATCTGCAGGGACCTCCAGCCTTTCAAATGAAATTTCAAATGAATTTTATGTTACAGTAGACAGCATCTACTCTATCTGGAGGGCAGAAATAACTGGAAAGCTTTCTAGGGGTAACATATACACTTTCCTTATCCTTCCCAATAGGAGTGAAGCAAAAACAAGCAGTAACAAAGACAGCCAGAGCCATGAGAAATGTGTATCAATAAAAGCCTTTGGCAACATGGTCATAACCCAGGATCCTGGAAAAAAATCCGAGACACTTAGAGACCCTTAGAAAGATGGAGCATGCAGACCCTCCAGAGTGCCTAACTTGGCTTTCCTGCATTGCCTATCCAGGAGCAGCAGGCTATCCACAGCTCTCACCAACTCCTTGCATTTAGATACTGCTACAGATGCCTAAGTCCTTTGCAGGGAGTGGTCTGAGAACAACACAGTGACTGGAACCATGCAGGGAGTGGGCAATCTTTCCAGCACGAAATATTCACCTTCCTTCATGAAGCAATGCTGTGCTCTGTGTCGACTGAGAAATGCTTGGCATCTACAGAAAAACATACTTTGCATCAAGCACAATTTGCTGTATTATTGGCACGCACGTTCCCACCCTCAGACAGGCCAGCACTGCAGCTGAGTGAGTGAGGGCGAGAAAGGAAGCAGAGATACAACTGAATAAAGTGTTTGGAGCTTTGGTTGTGAGTAAGAATAAATCTAAAGATAATATTTTCAAAAGTCAATGTACATTTGACTTTTTATTTCTAGGGCACATCGAAAAGTCCTCTGCAGAAGCTGAGGAATATCACTGCCAGGGTTCAGGCAAAAGGATGGGACACACATTACTCCCTAATCCTCTACAGTGCAACGTCAGCCACCCAAACCACCTTACCTGGCAGTTTTAATTAAGACAACTGTGCATTGAAGTGTGAATAGGTCTCATTCAATCCACTCCCTGGCTGTACACCAGTCCTGCTGAGAGACAGTAACTACTAGCTGACAGAAAGGTGGAGCATATAAAATCTGCTCTAGCTATTTGCAACGAGCTATAGGAATATGCCTGTCCCCCAAATGTCTACTGAAAGTTAGATTTAGCCTAATAAATAAAAAAGAGCATTTTTGAAAATTTTACATGTAGCTTAGACAGCACTGAAATGACCTCCAAATATAACTACTTTAACTATCAAATATACATTAAACTGAAGGACCCTGAAAAAAATGAGGTTTCATTCTATTTCTTTGGTACTGTAAATCTGTCATGTCAGGGCCCAAAAAAAGGTCTTATTACAGTATCATTCACTTGGTAACTCATCATGGGAGCTTCAATCCACTGAGGTCTAGTGTGTCAATGCTTATGGAGAGAACGTTTTTATTTCACGGCCCATTGAGTCAATGGATGGAGCTGTTTCAGTCTGCTGGGTTAATGTGGGTGCTGCTGACAGATAGTGAATGCATTTACACTATTAAACAGCCTTACTAAATTTCTCATGAAAAAAACCCATACTCTTTATTCAGAATAATATATTTTCAAATTAAAACAAGTCAATTATTAAGATTTGTTTTTCAAAAAAGGAAAAGCAATTAATTCATACTGTAAATTATTCGCTAGCTTTGCCACCTAGATTAAAAGGGAAAAATACTCTTAAGTTATGACAGCCCAGAGAGAATGTTTTAAAGGTCAGCCTTGCATATTTCTACTCATATGAAGGATAATTATACACACAAACAGCTCTGCTTTTATGACTGAAACTATTTGTGTGAGTAAAGTTTTGCAAGGTCAAGTTCTTGCTAGTTGAGATGGAACAATTTTAAATTTCAAAAAAGGCAAGACATTTTGCAGTGGCAGCAAAAAAGGAAGTCACAGCCATCGTTGGTGCAAAAGCAGTTACACCATTAAAGTGGGGTTTGGGGAATGAAACTAGCTAGCCTTCTAGCACTGGTGGCACAAACGGTGCTGCTTTAACGTTAGCCCTCCTTTGGAGCTGTGGTAAGTCAGGACTCATCCTATTTAATTCATGGAGCATGTGAAAGCCTTGAAGGACTGGCAGCCTCACAAGAGACACTTCATTGATGTTCATGATTTGCTGTTTTGCTGACTCTTACTTTAGGAAACTTTAGACCAATATGATAGAGGTTACTGAGAAGTTCCACTGACTTTCCTCGTGTAAGATAGTAGATGAAAAGCCAAACAGCAGCCCTTTGGTACTGCATTAATAAAAAGAATATTCCTTCATGAAGGAAGGCTTATCATTTGCATGGGGACAAAGGAACAAATTAAGAGACATTTGTATGTACTTGTGAAAGTCTCATTTGATTATTTATATTTTAAGCACAACAAATTGGAAATGTATTTAAACTTTGTGCACTAATGGAGTTATTTCTTTATGACATTATTCAAAGAAACACTCAATCATCTGGGAATAAAATGGAAAATCCTAGACTTAACCTAACTTTCTTTCATGTCCATTATAGATTCTTCTTACATTCGGACATTTAGGGAAACCTTTGTAATAAAATAAACCTTTCTAAGAAGCACGTTAGAGATCCTGTAATATTTTTAACTTTTGCTTATGAATATTTGTGATCCAAATACACACCAAATGTTTAATTAAGGAGCAGAAAGGTATCTTTTGCTGCACAACCAAGGTTAATATTCTAAAAGAGTCAAAGCTTGCTTTGCAAGACAGCAAAAAGGAACGCAGATAAGAAAGATGAATAGGGGTCATGAAGTAAGTCCCCTTTCATTTTACAATCCCATTACAGGTTGAAAAAGAGAGTTGACCTGTTTCCTGATGAGGAAGTACTCTTCCCCGAGTTTACGGTATTTTTCTTAGCTATTGGTTTTCTTTAGTGTGCTTTTACTGTCTTCTGGTCTCAAAAATTATTAGAAAATAGCATGGCCATATTTTATTTTTCATTTTCAAGCTACATCGGGGCAGATATCATACTGTTTACAAATCTGCCCTCTCTTATAATTAGTATTAGAATAATACCTATGACCCAAGAACATGGAACAAAATCTTAACTGTGTCTCAAACACAGAGCTTCAGCCTTTCATCCTCCCAACCTCTGATACAAAATTCTTTCCAAAATCATCAGTGCAACCAACTATTGAATCAAACATCCATGAAGATGATTTGAGAAAAAAATATATTTGGCTGAGTGGTTGGAAGTGGTGGTTGTAGTGCACCGCATGTCGTGACACAGAAGAGGTATGAATCTACATTTATAGAAAAGAGGGTTAGCTATGCATGTTGTGCTTCCAATGAGAACAAACACAGTAGACAGACCGTGTATATTAATCTGCTTATTACACCCCTTAACGTTAATTCAGAATTGGTTTACTTGCTGTAATGTCTTTTTGCTATTGGTGGATGGGAAGGGGGTCAGTAGTTTTTAAAAGTAATTCAGCATCTAAAATGAGAAAACAACAGCATAAGCCTTAGCTATGCTATTTTGAAAAATATAAATGTCTTAATGTGAAACTGAAAGCCAATCTTCAGGGTAAAAATATTCAAAACAAAATGTAACTGTGTTCAAAATGTGCAAATTACTTTTTATTCACTTAAACTGGTTTAAATGTATAATAATGTAGTGATTAATTGTGACCTGAGTAGGCAGAAGCATGCCTGACTAAAAAGATTGAAAATGGCAGTTAAATAATTAATGTTAAAATATGTTGATGATCCTAAATAAGAAAATGTGAGATATTTGAAATTAAATAGTTGGCATCAGGTAATCTATTTACTGCATAAGGGGCATTAGAAATATCCATTAACTGTATATGCCACAAATAAGCAAACTTACGAAGGACACCAATAACATTTTTCCACTTCTGCTTAAGAGGAACATACCACAAAGTAGTTTATTTAATTGTTGAAAAATTAAGAGCCCCAGCCTCTATGCATTAACATACGTTTTAAAGGTACCACCACATATCTCACAGTTTGGGAGTGAAATTGAGATATGAAGTACTAACATAATTTGGGGGAAGGGGATGATGGAAGAACCAGTTTATACACATAGATATTAAATGGAGACTGATATTAATGATACATATGCATATTGCAAAGAAAGTTAAATTAAAATTTGTATTTGAAGAGAAAGTCAAGATAGGAAGAATAATTCCAACCCGAAGCTGTAAGGTAGCTGTAGCTATCTTCTGAAGGTCTTTGAGAGCATGGTAGACAAGCACCTGCTTGATGCAGAGACAAATGACTGCCCTGAGGCAAAGCAAAATAGCATTTTGAAGTCTTCTTGAGGCTGATTTTCATAAGAGTGTGTGGTTGTGGTTCCTCTTTGGCAGATCAGTAACATTACTCAGAATAGTAAGTGGATCAGAGAAAGCTGGGGAGGGCCACCTGAGCCCAACAACACAACGGGGCAACTTTATCAGAATCAGAGTTAAAATTAAGTCTGTGAAAGAGCCTGTACAGCTGGGAGAGCCCTGCCTCAGGGAGCTAATGAGGCATTGCAGTGAGTAACAGTTTCAGCATCACTAAAAAAAGAAATCATTCAGCTTCCTCTGCCTGCATATTCTCGCCTCTCCATTTTCTTCTTGAGCAGCTAGGGTAGAGCTGGGGCTTTTATTGTTGCTGTTGCTGAGTTTTATTGTTGATTCCAGAGATATATTTGTAATTTTAGATATATTTTGAAAGCCAGCCTCCTTTTGCAGTACAATTTAGGCCCGCTAAACTTCTGCCCATGTTTTCATGTGAACTCTTGGGGCTGAGCTTAGAGCCGTCTGTCAGAGGGGCGAGTGCTCTAAATGAAGCTATTCATCTTCTAGCCATGCATTTTGAAGGTGAAAAGAAGGATAAATGATTTTAGCCTAATCTAGTACCTGCCTAGCTAGGCCTTAACATTACTCTCATCACCATGGTAACCCTGAAGGAGAAACATACAACTAACCTTTAAGTGTTAGGAATAACAAAACCAGGTTTTATTCTTTGCTTTGGGTTGTTTGGTTTTTTTTTCAAAAAGGCAAATAATGCAAAAGATTCAAAACCAAAGATTCCTAATAACTGCCCAAACTCTGAGAGCCCAATCTGGTGTACTCCTCCTTTTGATTTTGTAAATTCACACTGTGCTACAGGGAAGAAATTCCCTTGACAAAATTGCAAATCGGGAATAATTGAAAATGTAGGCTGATGTAAAACTCACATAAGCTGCTGTATAGTCAAGTTTCTGTGACCTTGGCATCGTCTTGATAAAAAATACACGGTTTATTTACTTCATTCAGTTTAGCACTCAGATTAAAAACTATGCTGAGAACTTTCGTTAGAAAATTATGTGCATACAGCCACATATAAAACCAAAGGGAACCCTGGTCACCATAAAATGAGCCCTGTAAGACTAAAATAAGAAGATATCTGCCTTTAAAAATCAGCTTTCTACATGCAAGCATCAACTGCTTTGTTTGCCATAAAGACAGTTTACATGAAAACTCAGAGGCATCTCTGGGCCAGGGCGCTTCAGTGAAAGTCTCTCCCCTTACAAGTGTCAGAAGTCATGTCAAAGCAGCTCTGTTTCCCACAGAACTTGTCAGAATCACATATTCACACTGGGACAACTGCCAATAAATTCCCAGCACATAGTGCCAGCTGACATATCACAGTGGGCAACGGGCTGGAGAATAATTGACAGGATTAAGGTCCATTTCTGGGTCTTGTGGTGGTATCCCAGGTTTGCAATATCCCTGTGCAATGTAAATGTAATCACATGTGTTACCTAGGAAGGGCTCTGAGGAGCCTCTACTGTGTTTTCCACACCAAACACCACTCTGGCCTTGCAGAAGAGTGCTCTGGGCAAACTGCACAGCTGTGCAGACATTTCCTGCCTTTTGACTGGAGCAGGTTGTAGAGTAAACAAGACTCCACGTCTCCTCACTGCTTGCTCCAGGCAGACATCTGTGTCTTCCTGTTAGTCTGTTCATCTTCTGACAATGTCTTAACCCAGGCATAGACAGCATTTGTGAAAAGTGGCTTGCAATATCGTCAGAGAGTCTGTAACCATATTTCTCTTCTCTGTTTCATCTAGTGTTTGTAGCAGCAAATCAAACAACAGATGTACAACATCTAGAGTCAGACAATGTATTAAGTTCCAAAGAGATTTACTCTGCAAATATGGGAAGATATTTTCAATAGCTGATATTATAATTTCTCCATTTTTCTTATGAAAGAACCAGAAGATGATAATAAAAGTGACTATGTAGCTTAAATAAATAAACTTTTATCTGTTTAGAAAAAGAACAATATAACTTCAGAAAAAAACCAATAGATGCTACAGAACCTTGCATCTGTTCTGCTTCATTTTATATCTGAATAACCAGGACCACTTCTTCTTCATTTACTCACCCATGCATGCATTTTTTCTAACACACATTCATTTAGGAGGAGAGATTTTGTTAGCATTTTCATATCCTTAAGGTGAGGACAATACATGATGACAATGCCTAAAATTATTATTTTCCCATGTAAGTTTCCTTTTATGTTAAACTTTCAATTTTCTAATTTCAGGTTTGTCTACTAGTCCTACAAGAATACACATGTAGAATGTGCTTATACAAAGTGCTAATAAAAACTACATACTAAGCTTAGACTCTCTACATTTTGAAAAGGATAGAACTCATTTGAATTATCAAGTCTAATAATATGTAACACAAAAGAGACACAAAACTAGAGAAAGTAAGAGCCAGAAGTCTGATCTTATTAATGTGGTACCACTCATAAAGGAACCTGTTGCCACACTAGGTCATTCAACTTCATAATAAATGAAGAATTATGCTAGGTAAACATATGCCACATTTTGAAAATCAGAACAGATATCGTTCAAATTTTAGCCAAACACAGTTGTTGCATGTGAGATGACTCCTGATATTTGATAGCTGTTTAACTAACACTCACTAAAGACTATAACCCACAAGTTTCAAATGCACTTAAAAAATTTTACTCTACTAGGTCAACAGTTTAACAAGCACAAATGTAATGTCTCTCCTCCCAGTCTGCTGTTTGGCGGTTGCATTCAGAAATGCAATTTAGCTAATGATTCATTTAATCTTTTTTCTAACCACTAACATAAATCTTGAACAGATCTTATGAAAGTTCAAGCATTATTTTAAATTGCTCCTATTTATAGTCATGTCCAAACAGAAACATAAGACTATAAGTAATAACAGTCTAACAAAGGTATACCCATATGGTACAAGATTCTGAAGTAAAGAATTCTTCACATGCATATCCTTCCTCTCCTGTCATTTTTAAAGCTGATGCATTTCTTATTTATTTCTCTTTTCCGTTCTTTATTTCCTTTTTTTTGGTACAAAATTGATTTCCAAAAGATAAAAATGGGCAACAAACCTTTAGATATTTTCTAGTTAAACTCTATCTATTTATCTTTTATGGTGAGCAATGCAAATTTTGGCTTGTTGAAATAATCTTATTAGGTATGCAGGCTTTTCTTTAGAAACACTATCATAAAAACCACAGCTAAGTCATTAATCTTTTCAAAAAGCTTGTTGAGATCCCCATAGACATTTAAATGGATCATAACAGCCTCACATATGAAATGTAGAGCTGCAGCCAAGAGTCTGACAGAAGTGCAAATTTGGACAAATAAGACCATCAAAGCTTCAGCTGAAGAGATTTCTGTCCTCTCCACAGGACAAGGGGTTGATAAGACCCATCATGGAGGATGAAACCATAAGTAATGAGATAAAAATGCCAAATTCATGCCAGCAACCCATGGACTGTTAAAAGCCTACCTGCTTGAAGACATCAGCTATTAAATGATTATATCATTGCACAGAGACTGGCTCCATAGGATAAATGACTGAATATTTGCCTAGAGGTGAGTATCCTTGTTTGTCTTGGTGGATAATTATATTGCACTCACAGGAGTGAGCTGAATACTTGGTGTTTTAAGACAACTGAATTATGATATCCTCTTGCACAAATAGAGAAAAAGCCAGAAAAAATATTATTTTCTGGGATAAACCCCACAAATTAGCAGTTATGGTATCTATGGACAATGAAAATTGGACCAAACAGCTTACAAATAAACTAGCCCTCACAAAGAAAAAGGCCCAAATTTCACTATTCGCCTCTGAACTAGCTCCAGGAAACTTTCCAGATTAGGTATGTTTGCTCCAGGTTATCTTTCAATGCCAGGATAAAGGGCTTCACCCAAGGATCCAGACCCAAATCTACTGTACACTAAAGCTGAGGTGGTTAGACTCAATTCTCCAAACTTTTCAAGCAGGACTATGAGCTGAATCAGAGTTAAGGTGCTGAGAACTTCACAGTAGCTGTACAATGACACTGAAAAATTTTGCCAAATCCTGGAAAAAACAGGGATTTGGCCAGAAAAAAATACTTTGAAGTTTGGTTTTTTAATGAGAAGTAAGGTGAGAAAGATAACAAGTATGGGAAAAACTAAAAGAAAGGTTGCAAAATGAACCTCACAGCTACAGCAAAAGTAGTAACTGAAATTTCACAGTGTCCAGGAAGGACTTTGAAAACATCCACACTATTTGTTTTCATAAACCATACTGAACTCATGTCTTCTTGGTATCAGCCAGGTAAATATGGAGGACTTTTAAACTTCAGTGTTAATTTAATGTACAAAGTACCAGTGTTTTTTCTGCTTGCCCAGCACTAATGGAAATGCTTGATGTTGTGTAGGAAAATAAGCAGCACATTATCTGGCATTTTAAAAGTTAAACAGCAATGAGACACAGAAGAATGTGAATGTGTTTTTGCATTCAGGGAGGAGAAATATGCAGCCTTTGTGATAAGTTACACTTTCTTACACAGGCATCTTTTCTGAGATTTCTGCAACCTCAGAAGTCAGTAATCTCCTTTTTCTTTCAGAACAGGGTGTAAAACAACTTGGAATTGTTGAGCCAGCCACATGGAGAATTATTTCCAGTTAACTTAACATGCAAATGAAGCATTGCTCTAGCATCTAATCGTGCCTCATCTTGTTATAAAAGGTCTGAGGAACTCATCTGCTTTAAGCACATCAAGTATTTTGGAGAAACACTTCATGATATGCATAAAAGTATAAGCAAGCTTATAAGTACACAGGATTAATAGGCAGAAAAACAGCTGTAGCCTTTCAGTGTTGCTGCAGATCAGCTAAGAAATGTAGTGACAGTCAAGTGCTCCAGACTCTTCGTTCCCAACAGCTGTCCAGCCCTGCCTTGCTGTATCATCCTGTACAGCTTTGTACCACACAGGCTTGATTCCTCTACCTGAAAGTGCTGCTTCCATCCTCATTACTATGTCTGGCCTGGGAAGAGGATAAGTAGACCAGCCCTATCTAACCTCAAACACTTCACCAAGGTTGCAAATTGGAGCTTAGGATCCCAAAACACCCTCTGTCAGTACTTCAAATGGACAATTCCGTTACAAGTTATAGGAGATGAACCCTGGGCTATTCCCACTGCTGAATTAATCAGCAAATGAGGAGCTCTTACTCTTCTGAAATAGACTGAAAAACTATTTGACTTAGGAGAGTTTTTCAAGTTTCTCATTTTTTTCCTATCTCAGAGTGGAAAGAAAAAGCAAAATGTTAAAAATATTTCATAGGCTTAAAATAGGAAAAAAAAATTATGCTGGTTCATCTGAATCATTTGGTTTCAATATTTTCTGTTTCATTTAATGTTATTCCTTCATATTTTCCAACTAGGAATTACCTTAGCTTTCTAAAAATAAACCTATTTTCAAACAAAATCCTAGAACTCTTCAATTTTGAAAATGTCAAAACAGAAAACAGTGACAGCTCTGAAAGTCTTTGCAAAATGGAAAACTAATCAGAATGACTTTCCCTATGAAAATGATGAACTGGTGTTTTACAAGGAGTAGATAGCAGAATATCAGCAATGATACCTCTATGACTGTTCAGCCATGGTGCTCTGTGAGCTGCAAGCACTCACCCAACCTCCTGCTCAGAGAGGAGTCAGCTATCAGAAACAGAGCCTGGACTGAGGTGCTCTCTGGATTTCCCTCCCAAGACAAAACTGAAGTCAGCCTTCCCGCTCCCTGCAACATCTAACACTGTGTAATAGCTCACATTTTTACGGGACATGGCAAGAAAATAATAAAGCAAAAAACCCAAGCAAAATACATCAAACCAGATTAGCCTTATGAAAGAAATGACTGATTCTCTTAAAGAAATGCTTTCTACTGTCTTTTTTCCAAGAGCCTGTTTTCTCATTTACTCTTTCTTCAAGTTGTTCACTACCATTTTGTGTATCAATTTGCTTAAAGACCATTTGAGGGACACAGAAAAATCACAAATAATTCCTACAAAGCTCCTTTGGGATGTTGCTCCTCAGCTGTTTCAATTTTTAGCAGGTTGGCACGTACTCTGTTGTTCCTGAAACTGCGCTGCCTTTGATTTTGTAAATTTACATCAAGAATGCAGTATCATGAAATCAAAGTTACAGATGCCTTGCAGCTAATCAAAACTGAACTGTGAATACTGTTTTCCTCTTTTTTTATTTGTCTGTGGTCTTTTTTAGAGATTTCATATAGGTTTTAATTTACGTGTAGGTAAACAGACTGCTTTTTAATGCAACAGAAAGCTTCCTACTTCAAATATATTTATTAAACAAGAAAATGCTAATTTATTCCAACCAACCAGTTTGGCTGTGACTGACTGCCTCTGCTCTAATTAATATTTAATTACTTATTCAAATTTGAGCAGCTTCTATGAGTGAGTGCATGCCAGCCCAGAATAGCCAAGGAGCTGGGGAAAAGAATCTTCATTTGCAGGAGCCCAAAGTTCAGATCCCTATTCCAATTTAATTTTGGGCTTTGGGAGGCAGGACAGTGTCTCCCCTGTGATGAGCAGAATCACATATGATCTGAATTGCTGCTGAGCATCTCAGTGTCAAGATCTAAGTAGGATCTGTTGCCTTATCTGTAAAGTGAAGACAATACTAAACTACTTCACAGAGATATGCTGAATAATTAGCAGCTGCAGAGTGTTTTGAGATTGAATACTTCTTAGTTGGAGGAGGTAATGAAAGGATATTGTTGTGAACAGTCCTTTATAACAACTATTCATGTGACCCACTCATGGCAAATCTTAAATCAGAATCTGGACCAGGAAGAAGCAGAAAAAGCTTCCAGATATGTAAAGATATGATTAATGAAAGAGAAACATCACACTTTCACATTACTGATCAGTGTGATAGGTCATTCCCAAGTCTGATTTTAACAAATACACACAAAGCTACAGAGAAATAATCCATTTGTACCTGTCTGGACTTATTTATGTTTACATTGTCTCATATTCAAGATTTGCTGTACCTCATATGCAATTAAATCATAAAGTTCAGTGAAACTGTCTTTTGAACACAGGTATGAATTATAAATACAAAACTTTAGTTATGCTTTTTCCCTAGAAATATTTTACATAATGCCCATTTTAGATATACTTTATATAATGCCCAAAGTCCATATACATGAACTTTTAGTCTATGGACAGCCCCACAATAAAATCTTCCCTCTGTACTAGTAGAAGTATCTCACCACTTACCCAAATAATGACCTAAGTTATAAAATTTCCTGTCAGCTCTCATATGAGTGTTAAGGCAAGCTGAAAAAAGCACATTAAAAAATGCCACATCTGTAAGATAACTATGAGATGATGTGACTTTTTTTTTTTCCCCAGGACTCATTTCCTAATCAAAGCCCAAAAGCTGTTGAGCTAATGAAAATGTCATCTGCAATTTGATGGAGATAGTTTTGATTGCCTAGGTATCATCATGCATACTGCAGTGTTTTTTTAATTGCTGCAGAATATCTCATTTTCCTCCCTTGAGTACAGGGTCAATGATAACCAGAGGAATGGTGCAGAGAAACTGAGCTGGTGGGTAACAGCCCCTTCCAAACACACACTGCTCCACTGCCTGAACATATCTGATATGTTAGATAACATATCTGATATATCTGATAGAAAACATATCTGATAGCACAGCTATCAGAACAAATAAAAGCTGGCTAATGGCTATTCAGTCCCAAATGAGTTACTTATTTGTACACCTGTAGGTGTAAAACCATTGCCAGAAAGAGTCTTGATGGCCACAGTGAATTTGTGAAGGATTGATCCAAAATCTGGTGCAGTGCAATCAGTACCAATAGCAAATGAGGGCTGAACAGCCATTGTTTAGTTTTTGACTACGGGAAATGCATATTCAGCAACACTAACATCTTTCACACATTCCAGTCAAATTCATCGAGTTCTGAATTTAGAAACAAAAAGAGCAACAGGAACATTTTTCAATATTTCAAAACCAAAATATTTGTTATATGAATATATAACATATATGAAACATAGCATGATTTTTCTCTCTGAATTCTTTTTAATGTGTAGAAGAAAAACTTTAAAACATCCAGAAGAGAAAGTATTTTGATTGTGCTTGCAAGTTTAAATCCAGTTTTTCTGTTTGTCCTAAATACTCAGATTATTATAAATACTTTTTAAGAATATCAATAACAAAAAAGAAATCTATCATTTGGTTAGCTCTATACATCATCCACTCTCATATAGCTTTTCAGGATTTGAAAGTACCACTTGCTCTCAAGTACTCTCAAGTACGTTACATATCCTCATGCTCCAATTTATGTAAGCATCAACTACTAGTAAATACTTAGCTTGCTCATTTAATTCCAGTTCACTAGGAGCCGAGTCTTTTGCACCAAACCACGAATATAAAGCTTATATACAGGGAAGATCAAGGTAGTTTGGTAATTTTTTTTCATTTGAAAAATGGTATTTCATTATAAAGACATGTCCACATAATAAAGAGGATTTTTGCAACATTGTAAGACTCTGACTCAAAGTGAGAGTAAGAATTGAACCTTCAGCTCCTAAATTCTACGTTGTTGACCCAGCAATGTAAAGAAAGTTTTGAACGTGCTTCAAAAAATTATCATCAAATGCTTACTATAAACAAAGGAGTTTGCAGATGAATACCGTGCCATTTATCCACATAATAAGTAATTCTCTTCCGTTTTGTCAATGATAAATGAAACGAAACATGTAGATTTTGCTTCTGTGAAGGGAAAAAAAAAAAAAAAAAAAAATCACCCAGCTGAACTACAATTCTGTTGAAGATCACAAAGGTTTTACCTCAACATTAGCACTGATGAATCGACATGTAACCTCACAAGCCTTTCAGAAGGACTGGATGCAGAAACAATTATTTACTGGGACAGAACCCTACAAGATTATTGTTTTGATGAATTGGCACACATGGAACTTGGAGACGATGAATTGCACTGACATTAATTCTATTAAAAGTTGCCTAATATGCACATAATTTGATTTATGAATTTTTCAACATAGAAGAGCACCCTCATTTCATATAAAGCAAAACGCTCACATTACTAAAACATAGGGATAGTACAGGCACTAGATATTGAATAAAATCTTCCATTCTGTAGCTCTTTACATTCTCAGCAAGCTTAATTGTGGAATATGTCAATCCATAGATATATCTGCATACTTGTGAAACCTGAACTGACTTGTCTATCATCAGAGAGAGAATGATGAATACACCTAGTAGTTCTACATAGTCAGCAATATCTGAATTAAGTTACTATTTGCTAAGTAGACAAAATAAATGTTCATGAGGTGTTTCTATCTCAATACACTGGGATATATAATTTTTAGGTTCTTTTAGTCATGCATTTCTATGATTCTCTGATCAATAGTACTCCTAACAAAGCTAAGCACAATAGAATAGAATAATTCATGAAATCAAATATGCTGCATGTTTATACATATTTGATTTATATGCCTCTCCAGAGTCTTGTGCTAGTGCTACAGACAAGCCTACATAAATGTCTCTTCCTATGAATCTAACTCTGAAACCTCACAAAATGCCATTTTTACTACTGTAAAATGAAGAGGAGGGGAAAAAAAAGACACTTAATTTTATAAAGATAAAAAATGTTTTTTCCTTTTCTTCAAGGGTAAGGCCATGAATATTTGGACAACACAAGTTACCTCAGAACAAGCTGCAAATCACCCAGGGAAATGAAGAACTTACAAAATGAGCCAAATATCACAGATGTCAGTGTCTTTGCTCTTGAGGACTCATCAGAAACTAGACCAAAAAGCTTTAAAATGTACACAGTTAAAGTACAAAGGCAGAAGTAGTTTTATCTCAGCCAAACACACTAGCAAACTAAATCTCATGCAGAGAACGTGCGTATGGATGTACATATGCATATGTACAGCCTTTTTCCTGCCTTCTGCAGATTGACTTTATTTAGAAGACCAAATACCTATCTTCTGAGAATGTTTGAGAATCTTACGGAATGTACCTAACTCCATACAGACTTTCAGTAAATTTGGGGCACCTATAAAAATTGTCCTTTACATTTAGGCTACATTTTGAAACATTTGCTTTTGACTCCTTTAATTTCCTTTTTAACTGTGAGACAAAAGGAGGGACTGTACTTGGAAATTCCCCAACTAGGGACATTTCCAGTAGTAATACAGCAGAGAGCAATGACAAAGTTACACTACCAGTACTCCAAAGCCACATTCCAATAGCACTGCCATGACAACAGCTCAGTAGGTTTCACTTGTCAGCCAGAAGAAACCCTATGATGATAGAGGCAAAACTTCAAACGTAACCAAACCAAGCATGTGAGAACACCAGAGAGGTTGCAAGAATGCTAAAGCAAATGAATGGCTCAATCTAAAGTCCAGAGAAGAGTAACATTTAGAAGTCTTAGAGGATTAGTTATATTTTTTTCCAAAGGTCAACAAGGATTTGATGCAGTAGAAAACCTTTGTTTTTCTGCTGTCTGGCCTGCTTTGTGCATCCATACATGTAAACAGTTAACAGTTCTTCCAACTAGATAGTTTAGTGGCTTCCAGTTTCTATCCCAGCTTTAAAAATTATGCAGAAAATTCACTGTTCTTTGCCGCCTTTGCAATCCATCAACCTTAATTATAATTGTGCTGGAAAATCATAGTGCTCTTTATAGAACTTTTTAAAGCCTGACTTGTTCTGCTGCCATTATAAGAAAACTAAATAGCTGAGCAATTTAATTTAATTTCTCCAATACTGCCTCATGTTTTCTAAACAAGAACCATAGCTCTTCTAAGTTTGAAAGATCTGAAATATTGATTACAGTACACTTTCTTTTGAGAGTAAAATGGATCAAATGGGTTATTTTTGTCATTCAACAAATGCCATAATGAAGCCTGGATGACTAGAATGTGTTGTCTATACATTTTGTCAGTCTTATTAAAACTGAACTAAAATAGAATATTTTGGGCTGAGTAAGCATGGGGTTATGTATTTCCACTGGCAATAGGAAGCTTGTTTGTCCACAGAGAAGCTGTGCTTCTAGCTGTGAACCCCCCTAATATTTTGACTGGTAGGAAGGATTTGATGAAGGTAAGGTGATTCTGTGAGCCGTGGTGTCCTGTGGAGTTCCCTGTTTCAAGGTGGGTTTATTAGATGCCTAGGACTTTTTTTTTATTTTTGTCTGATCAAAGTCCTTTGCATACAGTCAACATTTTTTTGTCTTCTATGTAGATTAAAGGGGAGTTTTCAGCCCTTCCCACACTGGAATCTTTAATAATCTCTCTTTTTCCTTTTTCTTGGTGTGAGGAAAGGAGAGAAAAAAAGACAGAGGCAGCCAAACACAGGCAGCATAAGTAAGTTACTGTCATTGTTTCATTCTCTTAGATCAATACACTAAAAAACAGTAAAGAAAGAAAGAAACTACATAATGGCCATATTTGGTGGCAACCTGTAGCTCTAGTGCCCCTTTTGAGACCTGGGAAGGGACTATATTTCAATGTCAGAGGGACTGACCTTAAGCAGATCAGGCAAGAATGAGACATTTGTGCACCTTCACCTCTCAGGTCTGTCAGTTCTGCCCAGGTCAGCTTCTATCCAGTTTTACTGATATGTCATCAAGTATATCAGCCAGAGAAGAAAACACATTGAGCATGAAAGAGCAGCTCATGTAGTAAATCTAGAGCAGACTTGTTCAGCATGCTGCATTCCCAGACATCAGTCAAAGCTAGACAGCCACGAGAGTCAAGGCATCTCAAACCAGTTGAACAAAACCAGAAAAAAGGGAGATACTGGACTGAAATCTTGTGACAGAGGATCAGTATAGAATCAGAGTATGAAGCAGTTGGCCACACCTAGGCCTGAGAAGACCCTTCATCTTGTATAAATCTGTAAATGGAGGGACTAAGGGAATTATGGAGGGACTAAGATTACACTACCTGAGGGATTTTTCCTCAAAAAAAAGTTTTGTTTGTAAACAGGCAACTTTAGCATTCATTAGACAAAGAAGAGAAGCTAATGTGGCCTTATATTTCTCTTATGGCTCCCACAAGCGTCTGAACAAACCTTAAGAGCAACATGAAGTCAAAAAGACATAATTGGGTCTGTTTAACCTGGCCATTCACACCATCAGTTCTGTATGTGTCAGTATTTTTCCTTGTTTACTCAGATTTATTTGCATTTGCCAATTTGAAAAATGCCTATTTTTCATGGTAAGAACCAGTTTTCCACCTCAAGAATTCTTACTTTGGCTTTTGTCAGTATGAAGAACTATTTTCCACCAATAAAAGCTGCACATTTTTATCGATGGTAAAAAACTGCAATGGTCTTTGGCTTGCAACAAAAACTTCAGCACTTCATTAAATTTTGAAAGAACAAATACTAAGAAAGAAACCCTTGCTCTTTCAATTAACATGCTGGGAAACCTAAATGAGAATATAGAAACATATTTGTCAATAATCAACTCACAATATTAATTGCATTCCAGTGGAGAAATCTACCTCGAAGTAATCTATCATATTTGCCTTTCAGATGCACGAGTCATGATGACAGACAGAATCCTCTGCAATGTACCAAGTTGTCTAAAGAATTATAGAAACAGCTGCAAAAATTAGAGGTCAAAGTGACAGTTTCTCATATGATTTGAATGGAAAGCAAGCAAGCAAGGAACTTTGAAACTTTAGCGTTTTAATAAAAAAACTAAAGCATATTCTGAAAGACCCCATCACCTAACTTCTGTGCAACATTAATGGCAACGGATCATCTAGTTGGACTTTCTGAAACGGAACCCAATAAAAAGCTCTAGAGATAAGGAGACCATTGCTAACAGTGTCAGTCCTCATGATCTCAATTTTCTCAAGGCTTCTCCATTTTCAGGTATGAATTAATTCTGGATGCAGTCGGGCAGCAGATGGGATATTACTGAAATGCTCTAATGTATCCCATAATTAAATGCCTAAATTGCATCAACTACTTTAGTGTTCTTTCCCATCTCCTCCAGAGATAAGTGCATGTAAGCAACTTATATTGGTACAATTTATCCCATCAAACTTTACATACAGGAAAAGACTCACAGCTTAGAGAAGGCTGACCAAGGCATATTCTCTTCCTCTTTAAAAAAAAGATATATATATATATTTATATGATGCATACGGAGAGAGAGGGGGAGGAAGAGTGAGATTTCTCATAATCATTGCAGCAAATTATAAATGATGCATGAATGAAAAATTCCCATTTAGTGCAGAGAAGTGTATAGACAGTGCCACCATGGAATCAACATTTGCCATGTTACTTACTGAGAGCCACTGACTCAAAAATCAACATTAAAAGCCTCTGCAGTTATACATTTCAACATGCACAGGATTTGTGCATATTCTGTTTGTTTACCAAGCCAAAACAAGCATATTGCAGACTTTCAATCACATCAAGCTCACCAAACTTCCAATTGTTAGAATTTAAAATACCTTTGAAAACCACATATAGCAATGTGCAAAAGGAATCTTAAGTTCTAAAATAATGAAACAAAATAATCATTAAAAAGCAGACAGATAAACTGGAGTTTCACGTTCCTGTGTTAAAAACCAACAGAGATGGTCAGTGATTTCAGGTTATTATAAAGGAACCTCAAGGATCAGTGGATTGCTAAATTGGGTTTTACCTTTGTAATTAAAAAAATCAAGACTTAGTTATTATTTGCAAAGCAAATTAGCTATATTTATCAGTTTGGGTTTTGCCATCATAACTATTCTAAGCAAAACCTTATTTCAAGGAATTTTTAATTGTATAAAGATTTAACTTTGTGATCACCAAAGCTAAGCAGGTATTCAAGCATTTTCATTCTGGTGTCTATGGAAGAGCTGTTTCTCACTTCACTGCTAACATCATAGCTAGAGCGTTCTCTGTGTGAGTAACAGACTTTGAGAAGAATCTGCATATATGTTGATAACAATGTCTTGAGATTTGGGAAAAGGTAAAACATCAACAGAATACCTAAAGGACAGTCCCAAGATACTAATGAAAGAGGAAAGATTTGGGAATATAGGGCCAGGTAAGAGCATCGATGGTCTGATCTGATCTTCTGTAAACCATCTGGATTTTACGCTTGTGCAAGCTGAATATGTGCAAAGGGGTCCACACAACACATGCCACCAGCTGGAGGCAAGGCACTGCTACGTATCCTGCTGTACACAAAAAAAAATGAATATGTTGTTCAAATTTTGTACAGGACAAGCATCCATTCAGGATCTTAATCCAGTTTGAAGCATGCAAAGCTCATAAATGTAAAATATTTTGCTTTGAGAACTGGGGAAAGCAATTCAATCACCCTCAGATATCATCACTGTACATACCTCAGAGCCAAAATGCCGTAATTCTACCAGTTTGTCTTGCAAACGTGTATCTGCAACTTTAATTCAGGCACAGGGTGCAGTTCCAGATACTTATGCTTCCAATTAAACAGTATTGAGTGCAGGTGTAAATCAGTCAGAAGTTGATTCACATTTTTGTTGAGCTTCATTACTGGGTGTAATTTTAGTCTTGGTAAAATGTCAGTCTTAAATTTGTTCTCTCTATACAAAAGTAAATCCTAAGCGTACCTTGTTCCATTATATGCTATGGCAGAATAATCCTTACAGGCTAAGTATAAAAACAAGGGAAAAATGACTTCTGAAAGATGTAGCATACTGATATAAAACACAATCAAGAAATAGATAAAATGAAAGTCTGAACACAATCAGCTCCTTTCAGAGTTCCATTCATATTTGCTTTTAAGTGAATAATTAAAGAAATATGATGCAAAATGATGTTTAAGAATTTGCATGATGAAGCAGAGAGTAAGATCTGTATCCCAATACCTTTTCAGAATGCATCTCAGGATAGCACTTGCCTTCATCTCCTTAAGTACATGGTATTTTCTGAGATCTGTCTTTTTTTCTTGCTAACCAACAGAGACAACTGCAACCCCACAAGCTTCAGAGCTAAGCTGAGTCTTGAACCAGTGGATTTACAGTCACAATACATTATTTTCAGAACCTCTGACGTGTATTTAATCACCCTATCCAGATGAAAAACAATTTCCAAAAGGAAAATAACCTGGAAGCCCCATTTTAAGTTCTTCTTAAACTCTCACATATTACTGATGGATTTTTATGTTAATTCAGCTTCATTACTTTTCCTCACTCTTATCTCCATCTTGGACAGTCTCCATTAGCTGACATTCAACCACAAAACCCTTCAAATTATGCAGATACTTTTTATCCATGTATTTAAAGATGGAAACATGTACCTGCATAATTAGACTGTAGTTTCTAAGTAAATAGCCACAGCAATTGAACAGTCTTTTGAAATCAATGTACAACTGAAACACCAATGCAGCAGATTCACAATCTCAGCCAAAGAATTTGACTTCCCTCCCGGTTACCCACCAGCAACTCTCTGGAAACAACATGGATACATGTACCTAACTGAGCAAGAGGCAACCCAATAAGGGAAAACTGTTTATTTGCAGTAGCCATATATATCAGCATACTTCAAGTTCTGTCCTCACATGCCCAGGTAATAAAACACTGATTTAATGTATATGACGTTTTCTTATTTTAGTAACTGTTTTCTCAGAGAGGGATGAATTAGTGACAGGTGATAAGTTAGTCCTTTTGCTTGAGTGGTAGAACACGTGTTTTCAGGCCCATAAATTCAAGGCTTCAGTAATAGCTTCGCTGAGTGCAGTGAACCACAAACCCAAGTGTCCTGCCAGGCCAGAGCCTCTATGTTTGAGGCAGGTGGTCCACAAAGTCTGAAGCATTCACATGCAGGCAGGATAAACTTCCATGAATATAAGGAAATAATTTTTTTTAGCCTGTCTTGCTCAGCAAAATGATATGAAATAAGAGCTGGGAGCTAATGCTTTTAGAGGCAATTGTCTCACCAAAAAATTACTATCTACTAGCAAAATTGTGACCTAAGAAAAGAGGTACTGAAAGGAACAAGGCAAACTAGACCACACTCACTGATACTTCACCCTGTGTGTTCTATTTCTGTACTTCTTTCACTCTCCTCAGTAGTTTTTTTTCTTCCCAGAATGAATACAGGAACCATGCAGCTATGCTGTGGCAATTACACATAAGCTTTAGTAGGAAATATTGCAGTAAGGACAGCAGCAACATATTTAGGATAGAGAGCCTAGACTGAATGCCATAAGACTGTGTGTCTTAATATCAATACCTGGAGTTTCACATGCTTGGCTTTTAAAATTGAAACTCTAGGCAGATGCTTATTAGTACAGTCTGGGTGAATAATGCAAAGCATTTATTTCCATTGTGAGTGTTGATTCAGTGAAATTTAAACATATAGTTATGCTTTCTCAGCTAGCTAAAAAAGGAAGACCTCCAAGATTCATATTTCTTGTTGGATCTCTGTGAAATTGAACTAATCTCCCTGTTAAGCTTCCTTAAACAGTTTCACAAAGGACATAGATTAATTGTGCCATTAATCTCATATTACATGTATTAACCTCTTCACCAGACAGATGTATACCAGTCATATGACTACCACGGAGGTCTTATTAATTCTAAAAAAACTGAGAGAACAGAAGATAAAAAACCTGTCATTCATTGAAACACAAAGTGTATGAGAGAAAATATGTAAGAACCATGACACCAATAAAAGTCAGAAGCACAAAAGGTGCTATTGAAGCCAGCTGGGCCTATAACCCTGTTTTTACAGACTTGGATACAACTGCATGGATTTTCAAAGGACTGGAGGTTTCCAGATTCTACTGAAGTTTCAGGGAGTTTCAAATGCTCCATGGCATTAGAAAATCTGGATTTATATATTAATACTCCGGTATTATTTTACAACTTCAGGCAACTAGTTTTTAACATACTGATCTGACAGGATTTGTGCCACCTCAGCAAACTGCATGTACAGCCGATCTACAGCACTTTTGTTCATTTAGAGTGAAATATTCATGGGTTTATTTGTTCACGGAAGGAGAAGGAAGGATCCACAAGGGAAATAGGGTTTGCAATACTTAAAAATTATTATGATCCCTCTGGATCTGTTAAATTTATATATGTTAGTGGCTAAAAAAACCAGAAAGCTTTAGAAGCCATAGCATCAGTAATAACAAGACGGACCAGTTTCTCATTTACAGTATAAAGCAAGCCTGGCCACATAAAGGTACATAAATGCATATTAATATTATGTCCGCCATGTTTGATTTGAGACCTGCAGAGGTAGCTGTTCTGGCAACCATGAAGCAAGAGCTTGACTATTAAGTCTGCTCAGCAAAAGCATTTGACATGGAAAATGAAAGAAGTTTCAGTTGCAACAAAAAAAGTCGCAGAGTTTACAAAGAGCCTGCTCAAATTCAACATCAAGTGATAGTAAAGAGGAAAGTAAGCTTGCACTGTCTTCTAATGAGAAAAAGTGATAATACATGATTCTAAAAAATCATAAAGAATACTTACTAAACTTTGAATTAACATAAAATGAAATCAAGGCAGCAAACTCGTGTGCTCAAGTGGTCTCTGTGCAGCTAAGGTTCTTAAAAGCAATATAGGATTGAATCATAAATGGAAGTGCTTTGAATGGAATGATATTGCCCATCTAAAAGACCTTCATTACCTTTATTAGTTGTGAGCTATTTGATGGAAAGGCGCTGAAAGGGTATGAATAAATATAGCAAGCAAATTTGATATTCATTTTTTCTGAGTTTATGCTCATACAAGCCAAAGTGCACTTTATGTAAGGCAAAGCAATCTATAGAAACAGAATGGAAAAAAAAAAGTAAGCAATTTCCATCATGGAATTAAATAGCTGAGAGTGCAACTGATGTAGTAATGACACCTTCCACAGGAAATGCCCTGTAAAATTGCCTGTAAGGTTAATTTAAAAGTAAATATTTGACTGTTAGTAATAACTGTTCATGTAAAAGTGAATAAGCAAAGATTCTCAGGTCATGATTTTTAGATACTTTACAATTATTTCAGAGCCTCAAAGTTAATAGTTGTCAAAATTGCTGCTGTTATTTTGAATATCTGATCTCATTTGTTAGCAAACAAAATGGAATTAACCTATCAAATCAGGAATGAGTGAATGGAGCTTTGGCACTTTTATGCTTTGCCCATGTACTAGAGGGCATTTGGAATTTCCTTTCACTAAATCTTTTCATGTGACTATTTTCTTCAGCGTCTCAGGCATTTGTTCATAACTCCTCTCAGCTGTAGTGCACAACATAATCTACTGCTGAAGGAACGATGCCCAGCAAGTATCATTGTGAACATCATAGATGTCTTTATTGCTTAGCTATCATGTCATAAAAACAATTAACTCCCAGATAAGAAATCTTTAGATATGTTAGAATGCTTTTGCTAGAGCCATTACCTCAAAGATATCGGATGCACAGTAGTGCATTTTTCAGAAGACTAAAAAAGTCTTTATAGACCTTATTACATACCAGCCATTTCAAAGTTGGCTCTGAAACCCTAAAGAGACAAGTTTTATTAATGAAAGCCTCTGTAGATGTAACACACATGCAAGAAAATTGCATGTTAAGAGAACTGTTCTTTGTGTTGCCTCATTGGACTGTTATAACCATTAACTTGTTCCTACCAAATGTGGCATCTGATTTCCCAGTGTTTCAATATGGAGGCAAGAAGCAAAATTTAATGATGGCACAGAACAACTGCAGGTGCACCAGTTTCCTTGCAGTCACTTTGTGCAATTTTGAGAATTTTTCACTCTTCCACAGCTGTCCTCTTCCTTTCTTTAAGGAATCCTATAAAACACTGTTAGAGTTGGGCCATAGCAGCATCTGTACTGTCCATGGTATGACTGTGAAGCCATGCTGGAGGCCAGATTCAGAGATCACTGGACTGTTAACCTTGTGCAACATAGAATCATCATAGAATGGAAGAGAGCTCAAAGATCATGTATGTCCAGAAGCAGTTCTAGGCCAGTTGACATAACACATGCAAAGTTTTCCCTTGGTGTAAGTGTCATCCCACCCTTGTGGGCCTCCTTATCTGTGGTGTGGACAGGCAGCATGCAGCACTTTGAACGTGGCTTAGCCACCTGTGGGGACCCCTTTTCTCTTGTTGCAATGTCATAAGATGTCATGCTGCAGTGTTGTAGACTTAGCAACGTCCAAACAAACAGCAGCTCTCAGAAGTACTATCTCCTCTTCTATAGCCTCTAGAAAAAGCAGAATAGTTCAAACTCTGCATTTATGTTGACTGAGCAGTGGGCGCAGGACATGAGAAGCAGTCAGGTGTGCTCACAGGCCCAGAGCTCTGTTAGTATTCATAAACACACATCTTCTCTGTAAAGCAGAAAGAGCTGGGTCCTTTAATCTTTTTCTCTCTAAAGACTGGAGCAGAATCTCTTGAAACACATTTCTCTTGAACATTCTTTTACTGCACTTCATTTTTTATAAACCAAGTTATTGTTGACTTGCTAAACTAAATGGGAGCTCGGAGTGTGATGGTTTATTACACTAATCCAGCTCCTCCACATCCTCAGTCGTCTAGCTAAAAATATGCAAATAGTTTTGAAGTGCTGGGTATGTCTGTACAGCTAAAATTCTTTTGCTGAAGCAATGGAAACAACACAGTCATTTTTGTCTTGCCTTTAAAATATCTCAAACATCACGTCTGACATGAAGGACAAGCACTCAGCAACTTTTCAGTTTTGAAAATCACTCACTTTGACATCATAAACTCTGTTTGAGCTAGAAAGGAATGCAATAAACTTTGCTTTGTCAGAAGCACAAATGCCACCTGAGGAAAAATGTCTTCAAATAAGTATCCATAAAAAAGAAGCTGACAACATTACGCTTCTAATAGAAATACTAAGGGATGCAACCCGGGATATCTGTTGGGGTTTGATGGAGTTTTTAAACAAATCTTGCTCTTACTTTCTCTGAGATGTAAAAGTCCTCTTTGGAAAAAAAAAAAAAAAAAAAAAAAAATCTTTTTAGAAACCATTATTCTAGGCTATCTGATGAAAAACAAGTAACTAAAGTATTTGAACACACGCCAAGTGGAGGAAATTGGTTTTAAAGTACTTTCTACATGGAAGGAGCATTCACAGAAATGTGTAGCACACTTCTGCAATTTCAGTCTCCCTGAAATGGATTCTGGGGTGTATTGAAAATAAACACTGTGTTGAAAATATATTTGGACTGCACAGCCCTGAAAAAATTGGATGATTTACTGATTAAAGATAATAAACTGTTGAATAACTGCTTTTTAAAATATGGTTGCATGTATATCTAGACAAGCACACATATATGTACATATACACAATGTGATAAGCAATATGGTTACCCTGAGATATCTACGATAATTAGGAGCAAAATGGAATGTGGGGAAAAACATTTTGTATAAATTATTTGCAAAGTGTCCATTCCATCTTAATATATTTTTTCTTACTCTGCACTGGCTTTGCAATAACAATAACTGTCTTGATAAATTACTTAGAACGTTATTCAATTTCAAGAAGCCACGTTTGTTTTCTTGTTTGCACCAAAATTATGACAATAGAAATAGATTATTGTAATTGCTTCTTCAAGCAAGTACAGGTGGTTTGCTTTTTTCATGACTAATAACTCCCATTTTCCTCTTCAGTCAGTCACTGAGATGTTCAGAGTGTTGGCAGAGGGAGGCAGTGATGTAGAGTTTATTGCAGCAAGAAAACACAGAAAAATGATTGAGGCTTAAAAATATCTTATCGTTACATGCTTGCATTATGGTGATGATGATGAGAGACAGATATTACTAAAGCTAATGCAATTTCTGTCAAGAGCATCTTTCATAAATAAGAAAAAATAACAAAAAATAATTGAATATACGAACAGTTTTTTCTTTCTCTTGTTTTAAAACAAGCTAGAGTGAAAATCTTACTACAAAATTACACTGGCATTATTTAAATGAGCTGTATAAACATTAATGTTCAAACAACTATTCTCTGTTATCTCTTTTCCATTTGTATTCACAAATATAATTGTTACTCTCAGCTGACCAATATTATTGTCACACCCACGACCTGTAAAATTTTGGTTAGCCATTGTTCCTGCTCTAGCAGGGGGATTGGACTAGATGATCTTTTGAGGTCCCTTCCAATCCCTAACATTCTGTGTAGATTAAAGAGTCTGCCTGCTTTGTTGTTCCTACTTTGCTTCGTATTTGACCTCGTTTAAGTTTCTGAACTAGTCGCCTCAGCCATACAACCACATCTCAGTACTGGCATAATTATTTCAAGCTACATCATTTCCACCCAAGACTTGTTTGTTTTTTTCATAAAATGAGCAAATTAAAATATTTGAGAGACATACTAGTTAACATTTATCTGAATTAAAGACACTCTGCAACTGAAAGATTGCTTGCAAAGGTTGTTCCAGTATTTTAACAGAGGCTGGTGAATTCTGGTAGGATTTAGTCAAAATTGTCATGGAAGTGCCAAATCAGGAGGTAAAGAGATGATCAGAAAAAACTGACAAGAGAGAAATATGATGAAACAGGAAACAAGACGGTCTCTATTACTCGTTTCTAAATTATCTCCTAAAATATTGACGGACTCTGGATTTTTTGTTGTTCTAGGCAAATTGGGGAATTCCTAGGCTGTTCCCAGTCACATGTTAAAGAACAGCAAACTGTGCTGCTGTGAACAGAAGCCCATTCTGCAGGTGATCCCATAGTAAAAACAAGTGTCACCAGATGATTTTTACATGCTGTATTTTTGTTCATTTAATACCTCGGGGTGAAATTAATTTGTGTTTTACAAAGACACTAGAAAAAAAGGTCAGTCACCAGGACACATAGCACAATTGCCATGTTGTTGCATTTTTCATAAGGTATCCAAATTTGATGTGATCGGAATTTTTAACAACTGCAGGACTAGCTAATTGTAAATTATTATAACATTTCCAGGTTTTGAAAGTGATTTCATTTGAACAACATATTCTATTAGAGATTTAAAATATAAGGATTATAAGAGATTCCAAAAGTACATATTTAATACAAAATATCATAAACAATAGTCAGAGGAAAAAGTTAGGGCACTTGATAACAGAACACATGGTAAACCATAAACAGACAGAAGAAATAAAGTTATTAATCACACTCATAGAAAAATCAGGCTCAGTGTACCAAGACTTGCAACACGAGGCAGCTTATGATGAATTACTGTTTCAGAAACTTTTATTAAAAACGGCCAGGTTACTGCAGAAAATTAGCAAGAATGAGCAATATGTTTTCCCTTAACGTTCTGTAGGCTTCTTTCCCCACTTAAAGATAAGATTCACCTTAAAGGAAATTTCTCTTAATCAACTATCAGCGGAGATTCTCCTCTGGGAAGAAGAAATCTTGCACAATTTGCGTACCTCTTATGGTTATAAGAAAAACTTCCACAAACAAGGCTCTGGTTTGGGTTGGACCTTTTGTAGAAGCTTCTGTACTTAACTGCACACATAAAGAGCTCTGTTATAACTCAAGAAGAAATAGGTATGCCAGGAGTGTGGCCAAACTACGTTTCCCTGCTGCTTTAATGGTCTCTCAAAGATGCTGACAGCCTGTCCAAGAGGGCCAAAAGAGCCTTTGAGACTGGAATCCATTTCAGGGAAGCCTGGCCCAGGAAGGGAGGAATGCAGAGGCGCTTAAAGCTGCTTTCACAGACATGAGGTTGTGTCAAATGCCCTCAGCTGGAGCTGGGAATGAGACATTTAATATTTGATACAGTAGATGCTTTTTAATGCAGCCTCACTCCAACACAGAATTTCTTGCATTCAGAGATGGTATCTGTGAGTTCCGTTTAATAACAAGGGTCACAGGCTTCCTACACTCTCTGTATTCCTAAGAGGTAGAAATTTAAAGCTCCAGCTCTCTGCACAGGTTATTTGTTGAAGTCTGAACCCAGCACAGCTGACTGAAAGAGATGCTGCAGTGCAGGCAGCACAGCCAATACATTGGAGTGGCATTTTCAGTCCTCTGTCGCAGCAGGACTCCTCATATATGTATCCTGCACTGTATATCTGCTCTCTTTCACCTTTGCTTCCTTACAATAATAAGAATACAAGAATGCACTGTGAGAGCGACTGAACGCATTGTATATAACCATCCCTTTCTTGGTCTCTGCAGTAAAAATTATTCATATACCGAACCATTTCACTTCTTATGCCTTTTTTTCAAGCCTAGGGCTTGCAGCATTCTAGACTAGTTTGGTCTCCCTAATACCTCTAACATAATATTTACAGCCACTTATACCAAACCAAAGGCTATACTTTCTCAAGGACCCCCACACTTCTTTCTCTGTTCTGTCTCCTGTCTGCTTCTAGCAAGATGGTCTCAGGGAGAAGCCAGATGACATGCTAAAAATAGTTTTTGTCAAGGTTTTAAATTCACAAGTATTTGCTGTCAGTTTACTCAGTGTGGATATGATTTAGAATAAAAGTAATCAAGCTTTGATTTCATTTTAATAAGAAATTTTGTGTGGTTTCATAAAAGGGCTGAACTAGAATAGAGGCTGTGTGGATGCCAATTCAGAAGTTTTATATATACATTTAAAAGTTATAAAACTTTTAAATGGAGTCTCCAGCTTCTGGGATTTCTGAACTTCTTTTCATTTAAGGACTCTATTGAAAGGCTTAAAGCACATCTTTCCTGCCTGTTTGCTATGATCACCACAGAATTTCTTACTTCTGAGAAATTACAATTTGTTTAGCCACGTATGTGCTGGAGTCTGATAAAAAGTTAATAAAATGCTGTGGTATCTGAGACCAGGACCATAACCTCTGTAGGAGGGGATTTCCACCATACAGAGTGTCTGATCTGAACTGGTCACTGTGTCCTTTAATAGCATTAATGTCTACATGCAATGAGCCATGAGGGAACTACAGATCTGAGAGTGAATTTTCTGCTTTGTACGTGTTCCAGTGAGAATAATTTACATCTAGAATGGTGTGGGTATATTTTGTATTTCATAAAAATACTTCTTTTAAATAGAAGGCAAAACATTAGCTACATTGATGCATATAATTATACCAAGCATGATATACAAATCGTGACTACCATAACAGTACATGCTCTTTGTTACAAAGGATTCTTTCATATCAGCAACACTGACTACTAATTTTAATTCACGGCTCTTTACACCTGCTAGATAAGTAACAGAAACCAGAAATAATGTAAACAGTATTAAATTAACTTAGACTTCCCTGATGATTTATTGGGTGAAATGTGTATACATTGCACAGTTTATGTGAAATGGATACTGTGTCTTTTCCCAATTGGTATTAAACCAGGAGTACTCCAGTCTAGCAGTCCAGCAGAGTACAAAAGGTTTAGAGATAATTGAAATCAATGTGAATGCTGTACATGCATGCTGGTGCTACCTGAAGACATATTCTCTTCTTTTTCCATTTCCCCAATGACAACCAGTTGGGTTATCAGCCTTCAGTAACTGCAAAATATGAAATTGTTACTTTGATTTATAGTAAATCTCTTATCTGATGAAAATCTGACTGTCAGGTCAACTGCTCATGAGATTTACTGTCAGTCCTCAACTAGAGATAGTGATCTTCTGTACATCTACCATATTAGTCCATGGATATGTAGGACCTTCATTCTTCTGGACACTCCCAGAAACACCTAATGAATATATACATCACTGATATAATAGGCTTGCACATAGGCTTAATTATTACAACATCATGTATCAAGTGATAAAGTCCTGTAGACACTCCAACTGGAAGAAGGCTCGGCAGCCCATCTGCTTTGCAACACAGGCTGCTGACAGTGGTTTTGTGCTATGTTCTAGCTTTTGCACCAGCTTTCAGGGAAATTTATTTTTCTCAGGGACTTAGCCCTGGAGCCTTACAAAACCCTTTTCCATCCACAAATACATACCGTGCCACAGCTGACTTCCACCAAACAGTGCAACTGTCAGCTCCGCTTGAGCAGAGCCTCACGTTAGACCAAGCCCAATGTGGGCACCTGGGCTCTGACCGTTTCTTCTGAAAAGATAAACAGGCTCAAAGACCTTATAGGACTCCATCCAAAAAAAGAAGATGGTGCTAAAGAGGGACTACTATGTGGGGAAGCTAGGGAGTTCTAGACCCTGTTCTTTGCAGATTTACTACAGGACACTGCATAAATTATTTAGCTTCAGCAATGAAGAGAGGTGATACTTTGTTGCCCTAAAGAGAAGCAGGAAACCTCTGTGACAGGTAAAGAAGGAAAAGTACAAACCGAGTAACGTTATTTAGCTCTCTCTGACTCACAAAAACTTCTGCAGTAATTGAAGACCAAGGCCACCAGCCCATGTTTTCAGAGATAGGCTAGAATTTACCACATTAATTACCATGCGACATACTTCATAAAGTATTTAAGCATCCTCAGACAAAGACAGGCAACACTGAGCCCACAGAAATGCTAATGAAGATCACATGGTGTTTTCTAGGAAATAAGAGGAAGTTATTTACATAGCCTCTTCAGGCCTCCTTGAAAATCTCAGTAAGTATCTAGTTGCATCCTTGGTTTCTGAAACGCCTTTGAAAAACTGATCTCATGTCTAAATCTCCACTCCTTTTAACACAGACACTCCTTGCATACAGATGCTAAACTCATGGATGTGAATACTCTTGTGCAAGACACTGGGTGAGTTATATGCCACAGCTGAGCACAGATGAACGAAACCCTCATTTTGTAGGTGGTATATGCCAGACTGATGTATGCACCTTTTGTTGTTACAACTTACCACAAGGATAATCTATTACAAATAAAAGTTAATGAAGATTATATATTCGGTCTGAATCTGTTGTCCAC
Source organism: Podargus strigoides (assembly GCA_028020825.1). Lineage (NCBI taxonomy): Eukaryota > Metazoa > Chordata > Aves > Caprimulgiformes > Podargidae > Podargus > Podargus strigoides. The sequence continues at coordinate 14,143,452 of CM051631.1, forward strand.
ACATTTTGTCTCTGGACAAAAATGACTCACTCTTAAAGTGAGTACCCTGCCTGTTTGTTGCAATAACCCCTCAGCAACATATTCTTTTTATAATGCAGTACAGAAAACAAACACATGCACAGTAAAACTCCAGCTGGGAAGAATAATGAAGCGTTTTGCAAACCAGACAAAGACCACATGGCTTCATGTCCCTCAACACAGCAGAACCCATTACTGGATATAATAATTAATAAGCTAATGATAGACCTTTAACCATCCAACAAGTTTTTCTGAAAGACAGACTATTTTTTTTCCTTTAAAGGGTCAAATCAGTTAAACATCTAAAAACTTTAAACACTTTTGCTACATGCCAAATTCACTGCAACTCTCAAGCTGTGAAAGTTATACACAGCCCTAAGTACTATTGCAGAACCAAGTGCCTGTATAGTTACCTGGAGAAGCATGAGAGTTACCTAACTTCAGGCATCTCAGTGAAGCTGACTAAAACAAGACACTGGAATTCCTGTATGGCCAGCAGACAGTGAGTGAAGTGAATTGGGAAAAAAAATTCCCAGAAAAATTTCATTTCTCTTACAGCAGCAGACCGGTTAAACAGTTCTATCTACCGCATTGCCTGAGGCATGACAAAGATAGGAGAAAGAAGACTAAGTTAAGTGCGGGTAGATCTTGCCAGGATTTTCTGCAGGATTTCACTTTGGAATCCCTTCTTCTTCCCAACTCCTGTCCTTTACGTGGGCACACTGCTATTTATGGGCCAGAGGATGAGCTTCAGCAACAGAAAAGAGTTTGCAACAAGCACTGCTGAGAAGGGACTTTCTCCAAGAAAAACAAGTTCAGTCACTAGCCATCTAATTAGTTTTGCTTCTGGATCTATTCTCTGACCACTGTAAAACGACTGCAAGAAAGCAAGCCACGTGTATTTCAGGGTTTGGTACTGAAAGAATGAAATAATCTGTCATTGTGACTGGAAGTGAAAATACAAGCTCTGAAAAAAGTCATCTGTTCATAACAAGCAGCTTGTTGGTTTGGGTTGCACGCCACACACTGAGAGAAGCAGTGATGACTCACTGAAATGTAAGAGACAGGAAGGGACTAAGGAAGAAAAAGGTCTACTTAAGCTCAAGAGCAACCTTTGCACCAGAACAAAAGGCAAATGAATTCACCATGAGTAACTGTATGCTACAAAATCAGAAGGCAGTTTCTAGTGAAACTGAGGTCTGGAAGTGTCTTCCAACATGACACTGGAAAAAAAAATTATCTGGTTTTAAATTTCTGAACAGGCTTATATAAAATAGATGTCTATAATACAGGAACTTTGGATTTTGCTTCCATTCCCTTTATGACTCCCCTGTGGAAAACAACTACGCAAACAAATAAACAGTTATTTTAAAATAAACAGTTGGAAATAGGGAGTAGAACATAAGGGAGATTGTACACATGCTTATAAGAAGAGAGAAGCCACTTCTCCTCACTCTGCCACTGAGCCACCTCCAAAACACTCTGGGCTTTGGTTTCCATCTTTGAAGAAAACTACATTGTGAGGCCATGTTGGAGCCAGCTAGCATTGGCTCTATCAGACACATGAGAATCTTCTAGAAGCTTCTAACAGAAGCCACCCGGGTAGCCCTCCACACTCCCCGCTACCAAAACCTTGCCACGCAAACCCAGTACACACACATTAAGTTTCAGTGTTGTGATGAATTAAATAATTAAAATTATCTCTGCATTGCTGTAGTTATTGCAACAATTACTACAGAGGTTGTCCAGGTCTGCAGCAATTCAGTCTGACTTCTGATATATGAAGTAGTTGATACTGAAACATCTGTCTGCATCAGCATATATTTTTTTCCAACAGGGAGCTTTCAGAGAAGAGTCTGTAAGCAACATTTCCAAAATAGAGATGCTCTTAGTTGCAGATGCATTGAAGGAAACTTAATAGCACTTTGGATGGGTTAAGTGGTTATGAACTTCCAAGATGATTTATCATCAGTAAAAAACAACCCATTTTGTAAAACTTATATACTATTAGAGAAGTATTAAATGAAAAGCAGAGTTGGAGAAATTGTCTTCTCTACAGTTCTGGGTCTTTCTTTCTTTGTCATTATCAGCAATACAAACACGGGCAATGAAATAGCTTTTTTTTTGGTGATGAATTTCATGTTTATTTTGAAAAGTAGCATGGATGGGTAAATAGATCCTTGAAAAAACAGGATTTGAATTCATGGCAATGCATAGTTTAAAAAAAAAAATAAAGCAGAAGATAATTCTTTTAAGTCAGAATGAATGCATACATTTGTATTCCCTTCTGCACAATTGACTGAACTTCACTTTCAAAATGTCAAGGATAAATATCCTTCAAATGGTTCCATTAAAATGATGATAACCATAGTAACGGTGTGTAGTCTACTTACATCTACCTTTTTTTTTCCTTTTTTTTTTCCTTTTTGGCATGTATTCTTTGCAGCAACGTTGCTTCCAAGAGAGCTAAAGAAAAGTCATCGCTACCAAATTCATGATTTGAATGTGGGTGTTCATAGCCTTCATATGTTAAGTTATGAAATTAGCTTTTGTTTGGTAATTTAGAGATCTGTTTATGGATATGAAATCTGAACAGGCCATTATGAAAATATACTACCACCTGCTGCACTCATCAGCATAGAGGGCATACTATCTACTATTTACTACTTCCTTTCCCCAAGTAATTATTTGCATTTTTATAGCAGAATCAGAAAAGTGGTGAGTATGAAACCAGAAATTATTAAAATTGAGTTAAAGATAATTAAGAGACCCAGCTACACAGCCTCCAATTACTACCAGTACAAATTAACTTTATATTGCTAAATTCTACATGCCTGGAAAATGTATCTCAGTGCTGAGACTAATGTAAAGCATTGTGGTAATACTGTTAAGGCACATACTAACTAAGGAGGTTTTGTTGTACTAACTAACTAGCTCTTGTTCAATCATACCAAGGGTAATCCAAGGAAAAAGGCAGCTTGCCAAAGGTGTACTGAGTTAAGGCAGCCAAGTGAGTGTAGAGGCCACAATAGTGTTTGCACCATTGGTTACAGAACCATACTGCCATCACACCATTTGCACAATACATGAGCAGGACACAAGCTAGTTTTGGCCTTCACTTTGAGATTAGCACAGTCTGATTAAGAATGAGAATTAAACTCAAGAAACCAGAATTGTTCTCCCTTATCCTCACATTTCTAACAATATTTAAAGGCTGAAATTATAGATAACACCCTATTACATCAGAACAAGCCTATGATGAAAATGCTGCAAAGTTTGCATTCTTTTAGAGTAACAATTTTCTTTCATGGTGAATACAATAAAAAATGCCCTGTGTAAACAATAGGGTTTTTTAAACCTCTATTTGGGACCAAATTTTCTCGTGTCCTACATCTACTGTGAATTTATTTCACATGAATGCAAGATGGGCACTATGGTTATTTTGGCAACATGCATTCCTGTTTCATTCACTTGCCACGTATCCATCACATGAAAAACAAATTTAAAAAAAAAAAAAAAAAATCAATGAGAAAACTCAGCCTGGATCAAAATTCTTTTTCCTGAGCCTGTGTCAAAATTGTGAGCTTAGAGATTTGTCTACATATTCTGTTCTAAGGCACAATACTGGGATGTTGCAGACAGTTTATGATTTCAGGGATGGATTAAGAAGATGGTCAGGGAAATTCACAAGCTGCTTTGGTACTGTCAAAACAAAAAATGGCAATATTATATGCTAAAGGGCTCTCCTGATTCATGTGACAGATTATCCTTAAAGGTCAAACAATGTTTTGCTGAGCCCCTTCTTGAGTTTGCAATGCAAAATCTCTCAATTTGCAAGCTAAGTGATTTTTTTATACTGCACAGCCAACTTCTTTCATTCTGCTGCAAAGTACTTGCAAATGGTACACCATCCTTCTCAGAGTTATCTAGCATTTACTGCCACATTCTCTATCTGATCAGCAACAGAGTCCTTATGGATCTTTTACTCCTTTTAAACATTAATCTTGTGGTTAATAATGCACTTCTGTCTTTTACTCGTCTCATAAAATATTGAAGAAAGAATGACCCAACCATTCCATTTTTTAGCAGCATTACATTAAGAGATTTTCATTGATTTCCAAGAGAGGAGAATATTTTGCAGTAAACTCTCATGAAATCTTACTCAGTTAGAAGATAGATGTGGGGTTTTGTTATCTCATCAAAAAACGAAGAAAGAGAAAGTTGCTTTTAGTTTCAATATGGAAGTGGAAGGCTTTCCACATAGAAATATTGTTTTTTTGTGAAATATTTACACATTGGTCTCACCACGTCTGATGTTTTTGCAGCACATCAGATGTAAGTTTTATTCCATATGAACTCATAGAGAGCTTAAGAGCATCTTAAAGACTCTAAATTAAGATTTTATCGTGACTTATTCCACTGAATACCAATAACTGCTATCACTTAAATAGTTTGTTGGTTGTGGGGTTTTTTTCCAATTTTAATCTCTCTAAGTGTCATTTAAGGCCAGCTATTCTTTTTTATATCTCAGATTTCTATGGGAAAGTTTCTTTGACTATCAAGTTAGGCTTTTTTGGTTTTGTTGTCTTCACTCTCCACATTCAATCAGAAAATGTCCTTATATTAGATATCTCCAGCAACTGGACTCTTCTTTCAGTGAAGCTTGTTTAGTGAGTTATTTTTAATGCTTTTTTCCCCTTTGACATTCTGAATTATTTTACAAAGCATATAAAGGCTACCCAATGCTTTGTGAACTTTTCAAGGAATCTTCTACCACTCACCCTCTAACAGCATATTTGCAGTTATAAAAATTAATCAATTTTTCCCTTAATTAATTCAAGCAAACAAACTTTATTTTTTCCTGTGACTAAGCTCGCTCTTCCTAAAGGTTCCAGAATAGACTGACACTTAAACATGCTATTTTTAGATAGGAACTTGAAAATTTTCTCATAATTTTAATTGCAGGAGAAGCAGGAAGGGCTGCACGTCAGGTGCAAGACAGTCATTCAGTTTCTTGCTTATAACACTTTAGGTGGGTGAACTCAATATCTGGGGGAAAAAAAAAAAAAGAGACTAGTTTTGTTGTTGTTGTCTGTCATGATTGCACTCCATATGTTCCTTGCAGCAGATGCCTGCAGAGGCTGCACAGCAAGAGGTCCTGGAATCTTATTTTATGATGGTTACCACACAGCAGTAAGAATTTTTATCTAGTTTACTGCTTTACCTAGTTTTATGTACCTGAATGATCATTAGCATCTCTTCATGCAAACAGTTCCTCTGTAGGCAGATCAGCTTTATACTACTTTCTACTTGTGACTCAGACTGACAATTCTGAGCTTAATTCACAGAGAAAACTGTCAGAGGGATTCTAAATTGATAAATAAATGTTCCTTCAACTTCCAAGCATATCATCCTAAAAGATGGGTCTTGGATCTTCAAAACTATATGCACCTTTATCTGCTAAAATGCTCCAGTTTCCTAACAATTTTATAAATATATCAGATAACATTGATATAATTACAAAAATTCTTGTTACTTTGATGGGTTACATATATGCATACAGATATGGGAGTTGAAGCTTGGCTCTCTGAAAACAGGGGAAATTCTCCATTTTTATAGGGCGTTATGTAAGGTAATTTTCAATACAACATATTTCATGGAATTAATGATGTTAAAAAGTCATGCTAATGATACATGAAATATCCCTGTTTAATACAATAGAGAGAATGAAGTTCTAAAAAAGCACAGTTCGCTTATTAATAAATGCAAAGCTCTGTAATCATAACAGTGTCAATTAGTAGGGAATAAGAGAGACCATTTGATGTAGGCATGTTAGTTTAAATGACTTCAGCATGTTCCAAAATCAGCTTTAAGAGACCTCAGGAAAATATAGAGGCAGGTGGGTAAAACAAACTATATCTATGAGCTGGTACTTAGCATTTTGATCTACTTACACCTAGGTAGCTATTGGTAGCCTATTTTATTTTTCAGACTGAGTCCATCTACATAGGAGTGGGTTCTAGTGAGTCAAGCCATTAATAATAGATCTCAGGCAGTAAGAAAAAGACAGCAGCATTTCTACTCATTGCTCAAACACTTCTGGGTGTCACAGGCCAAAGAAACAAAGACAGACAAGGTCAAACCTGAACATAAAGCCTTTGTGAAATGCTATTTGTACACAGTACTTTCCTCATTAATCTATTTCAAATGCCTACCATATCCATGTATTAATGCAATGTCTCACGTGTGTTCAACCATTTTCTCCTTTTTGCATGACACAAAGCACAAAAACTAGCAGCAGTGAGAAAAAGGTCAGATTCATATATAAATTGTTAGCCACCACAGAAAACCAAAATGCTTGTTCCTGACAGACTGACTGACAGTATTTATTAATGAATTCATCAGAAACCTTTAACGATACTTCATTAACGATTCAGTCCCTTCAGTAGTGACTCATAAGAAAAGCACAAGGTCTTCCTTTCTCCTCCTGTTTTTAATTTGCTCCCACGGAGAACATTTTTTCAGAATAAATCATAGACTTTTCTTGAGCTTTTGTTGCCTTGTTTATATTTTTTACAAACCTATCTTGAATTCTCTGAAGTTTAAAGAATCACTATGGTAGAAGAGTATTGATTTATTACATTTCCATAAATATCCTAAGACCTGCCACAGGAAGGGATGAGGAGAAGATTACAGCAGCAACTTCTAAACCACATGATTCCACCCACGGGTTCTCTGAAGTGAAAAGCTTCTCCTGGGTAACATGACCTGTCAAACACAAAGATGTGAACTGCAAGCAACTTTTCCCATATTAGCAGAAGAGTTATATTCAATTGCTAGTTTCTCCATTTAAATTCTTCACATGTTTTCCCCAGCAGCTCTCTACTATTTCGCATCCTTTCAAATTTGTGTCTATGGAGCTAAATGAAAAAAAAAACAAACCCAACAATCTGAATCTAGACTTTGCTGTAGAATTCAACAGAGGCAGTAAAACTCAGAAGGCAATAGGTTTAATAGAGGTGTCCAATGGGGAGGGAGAAAGGAAACAGAATGGGGGGATTTTGGTGGTTATTATTTAGCACTGGAAAAAAAGGAGACATTTCAGACAGAATACTTAAAAATATCTTCTAAGCTTTGAAACTTTGATTTATAGTGTTAAATGAAACTGTAGGTTGTTTCACAGAACATCTGCAAAGCAGTGGAAACTTGAACAGAATCCTTAAAGCAAATCTTCCAATATTAGTCACTTTATCTGGCATCTGTTGGGAACTGCGACTGCCAGTTCATTTAGTTTTCTACAAGCTGACCCTAAAACAACTTTTTGTAAATTTATACTATTTTCCTCAGTTCCTGTAAGGAAAAGGCATCCTAACTTCTTTGAGCTACAGCATGAAATGGCTTGCAAAATGTCAAAATGCACTTAATAAAGATGTACTAACTTACTCAACTGATATACCATGAAGTTGGAGAGACTTTTAATATTCCACTAATTTCACTGTAAAAAGCAGTTCTCTGAATAGAAATAAATTTTCAGCCAATGAAAGAATCTTCATGCTCATTATTTCTATTATTAAGGTGGACAGAGGCTTGACAAAGAACTACGCTACTTGCAGCTACTAGGATAAATTCACTAGACATCCAATACAATATGACACGAGGTACAAATATGTGTAATACCCGAGCTTCCAGAGTGCTACATTACAGCAATAACTAAATGTCATGATAAATAAAAATGCAAAAATCAGGAGATTCCTATTGCATAAACAAAAGGAAAAGGACATCTTAGAGAAAATAAATTACTAGGTACATTTCAAAGGAAAAAAAGCACACTGGAAAAATAAATATAATCTCAAATTCCCTGGATATGGTCTGATTCTACCAAAAAAAGAAAAAAAGAAAAAAAAAAAAAAAAAAGGAGAAAAAGCATAGTATCTTCTGTGCCTGGTATAGGTATGCTTCACATAGCAAAGCTGTATTCACTTGTGATTACTCAAGCAATAGGACTGAAAGACAAAACAGAATGATGAGGGAAGATGGGAAACCTGATTGCACTGAATTCAGCCTGAGAAGTGTTATTCACTGCAGTCTGTCCAGATGCTCTGTTTTTAAATCACAGTAATGCATTCATAATGTTCAACTCCACTTGTAAGTTTTTCTGATCAGAAAAAGAGACAGAGACATATCAACCACGAGTTTAAAGTTTTACTTATGATGTGCACAAGGATTATTTGAGAAAAGTCTAGCCAACAGCAGCACATTTGCATATTTGAGTGACATCAGCAAACTGCCCTGATGCTGCACAGGGTTCCACAGATGTGGCATCTTGCCTTGCATGAACTCTGATAACTAACTATGCCTGTTTCTCATGTGGTTTGCACCTGAAAGCCTGAATTCCTTTCAGAAAGAAAGGGTCTATATTGTCATTTCACCAGGGAAGAAACGTCCCACAGATTTGCTCAATCTTACACAGAAGAATAAGGACCCTACCCTATAATAAAAAGATTATTTTCTCATAGAAGCGGGAATTTCTTAAAAGGAATAACACATATTTAAGAGAAAGTTTAACTTTATCAAAAAGCGTTGGAAAAGACACTATAAGCAAGGTGAAGTAATACATACACATACAGTAAATAAAGTAACCTGCCAATAACAACATCCAAATACTGGAAGTAGCTAGGAAGCCAAAGAGAAATTCACTTGAATTAAGATAATGTCTCTGGCTGCTAACAAGAAATATTTTGGTTCAATCTATGTCAACATCCAAGGCAAGCCAGATACGTTGCCAGAACCTTTAGTTGCCCTTAAGGAACTGGAATGGTCCAGGAGACAGAAAAGCTAGCTGTCTGCATAGACCCAAGCTCTCTGGACAGATATATAGATATAGATATATAATAGAGCATCTTAGTGCTTAGTTACATTTACTTCAATTAACAACTGAAGATCTATGCAAAATATATTTCCATAGTTAAGGCTGTACAATTAAGCAATATCTACCTTCAGGCAGAAGGGTTTTCACAGAGGGGTATAATAAAAGATGGATTAATTATTAGTTATTAATTTTAGAAGAAAACTAATTATTAATTTTAAAAATAAATTAGTCTTCCCTTAACCTGAAGCCAAGTCAAAAGTTTGGAAAAAATATCAAGTTGTCCATATAGTTACAATGGGTTTGCAATGAGATGTTTTATGCAGTTGCATTGGTACGAAGCCAGTGAACTCAGGTAAACAGTCTGTGGCACAGTAATTAAAAACAGAGATAAGTTAATTTTTCACAGACATAGCTTTCCTTTCCATAAAGTGACTTCAGTTTCAGAATCATAGAACAATTCTGGTTGGAAGACATCTCAAGAGATCAAGGAGGTCAATCTCCCACTCAAAATAGTCAACACAGTTGTGGTGGGCTGGCCCTGACTGGAAGCCAGGTGCACACCAAGCCTCTCTGTCACTCCCCTCATCAGCTGGACCAGGGGGCGGGGGGGAAATGTAATAAAAGGCTCATGAGACAAGACAAGGACAGGGAGAGCGCTCAGCAGTTACCATCACAGCCAAAACAGACTCAGCTCAGGAAAATTAATTTAATTTATTGCAAATCAAATTAGAGTAGGTTAATGAGGAAAAAAAAAACCTAAAACACCTTCTCTCCACCCCTCCCCTCTTCCTGGGCTCAACTTCACTCTCAATATTCTCTACCTCCTCCCTACCAGCAGTGCAGGGGGATAGGGAATGGATGCTACAGTCAGTTCATCACACATTGTTTCCACTGCTCCTTCCTCCTCAGGGCAGGACTCCTCACACTCCTCCCCTGCTCCAGCATGGGGACCCTTCCATGGGACCTGACAAACTTCTCCAGTGTGAGTCCTTCCCAAGGGGCAGTACCTACATACAGCTTCAGGGATATATTATATTTTCAAATGAGTCATTTCCATGTCTGGAAAATTCAGTGGATTAGGAAAGTACATTACAGTAAAATACATTTAGATCATCAGGACATTTTCTCTTCTCCTGCTCCATTAAATTTATATCTAAATTTTCATAGTGGTATCCAGTCTTCTTCCACCCAGAGTCCTTTTCTCTACCAGTTAGCGTTTTCCTTCCCCACATCTTAGAAAGCTTAGAAGTAACATACATCAACAGATGTCCTGGATACTACAAGCACATTACCCACATCTCTGTGAGTGTATGGCACTTGTGGTGCCTCAACACTAGTTAACACTGCTACACTCCATCTGGAGGCTCTTAACAAAGTGATCCTTACAGAAACAGCAATGTAACCCCTGCTGCAGCATGGTTTCCAAGCCCTGTTTGGGAAAGAGATATAATTTTCTTTTCACATTCAAAAGGAAGAAAGCAACTTTGAACACTCTCTCACTCCAGCTGTGACATGAGGATAGAGCCCTTTCCAGCTACCAGGAACTCAATCATAAAGGCAGCAGATGTGAAGAAAACTGCATTTCTTAAAAGCAGAAATCACATTTCTAGTTAAAACGGCCCCTATCCCCCAACGATGTAAGATGATCTCCCCCATGTAAGAGGATTTTGGACAATGATTCAAAAAAACAAATGTACAAACATTTGCTTGTACTTTACAGTCACAACAAAGATATAACCCACAACCATACAGAATATCCAGCTCCTACATTCATTACAGTGGCTACTTAATTTCTAGGATAGATTCTCCACCACCAGATTATTGCTGTGACACCCTCAGAAGAGTTGAAATTGTCTGTGGATGAACATTTGTAATAATACTTTTATTTTTATTTTCCTTGACAAATTTGCTTCTTCATAAACCTATCTAGACTTGTCACTATCTCCATGAAGTATGGCAGTATTATTTTCTCATTGATTTAATTCAAGGATGATTTTCTGCTGCCCTTAGGCTGATTTCTTTCCACCACAACTTAATACCCTTTCTCTTTTCCTATAGAGCTGCTTTAACACTCAGAATTTGCACTTTGCCATTATTCTCCCCCTGGTTTATTACTTTTGATTGTCACATGACAGTACTATGCTTCTCAACTCATTTTCTCCCACTTGAGTTTTATTTTCAAGAACCTTCTTTGTTCCTGTTTCATTCCTTATGTTGGGTTACTTTTGTGTTTGTTTGCCTGCACTGGCTTTGAAAAAAAATATTCCTGTGAAAATCCCTGTCCCACTTCCTATTTTTATTTTGATCTCAGCCTGGCTTACATTATTCGGTTTTGTCCTTCAGATAGTGCTTGGATTATGTTTCAGCGCAATAGTGGAAACACTTTTCAGAGGAAGTGTCTCCCTTTGAAAATGAATCAGCATGTACAAATTCATATGTTTTTACTCCTTAGGAACAGATGTTAAGGGAATGTAGGTTAAGCTTTAGATCCAAACTAGTCTCTGCAGGACTATAATTTGCTGTGATAAACAGAAAGATGGAAATGAAAACCAACAGGGGCATCCCAGATTTAACATCCCTTCTGTTCTGGCTGAGATACATTCGATTCTGTCACTTGCAGATACACTTTGCTACCACAGTAATCAAAACCAACACAGAAATCTCCCTTAATCACTAAAAGATTGCTAGTCTTGTCTAAAGCTGTAAACATGCAGTTCAACAGAGACCGAAATTTGTAAATATTCCACATAAATGTGTATTGTCCAATACTCTAATTTTTCTTTTATGAAGCATGTTTATAAGAACATTCAAGGAACACATAAATGTCACACAAAGCCACAAACTGACAAAAACTTACAGAAATGTTCCATGAAGACTGACACAATCTTTAATTAGTTTCCAAGAAAAAGCTCACAATCTTTTCATTGCCTTTGAAAATGGCAAAAAGAATTAATGGTGTTGTTCTTACCTCTAGTCACTGCTCAGTTCTGCTTGGTACCTCCAGCAGACTTTTGGAGCATGCTAGATTGGGGTCACCAGCCAGCCGTGAAAAATCCTCTCATTCACTTGCATTTGTTTTTAAGCCAATAAGCTATGATTAGTTTTTCATTATCATAATTAATATAGTATGGATTAATTAGTTGATTTAGGTACCCAAGAGGTAATTTTTTACTTCACTGTGGCAGGATATACACCGCATATCTCACCTCCAGAGACTTTTTGTATTTAATACTTGTCTTGGTTTCTGTAACGTTTTTGACATCCCTTCCAAGCAGACAAGTCTTAGGGGAAAAAAAGTCATTTCACTAGACAGACGCACTAGAGAATAAAGGGCATAAGCCTACTGCAGTGCAAAAGAACTTGAAAAGAAATATAGAGAAAAAGAGGACTCCAACCTGTGCATTCTACACAGTTTTCCAGTAAGATTTTGCAATACCTGGATACAACAAGGCCTAGATTGTTATCATCCCTGAGCCAATGTTATGGTCCAGGTAGAGGAAACACACCCAGTAAAACATATCACAGAGTCACAAATTGCTTGATGTTGGAAACCACCTCTGGAGATGGTCCAAGCCCACCTGCTCAAGCAGAGCCACTCGCAGCAGGCTGCTGCCCAGGGCCCTGTCCTGTCAGGTTTTGAACCTCTCTGAGGATGGAACCTGTGGCCTCCCAATAACCTGTTCCAGTGTTCAACTGCCCTCAAAGTAAAAAAAAAAAAAAAATATTTTCTTATGTTCAAAAAGAATTTTAGGTGCTTCAGTTTGTGTCCGTTGCCTTATGTCCTGTCACTGGGCACGACTCAGAGCAGCCTGGGTCCTTCTTCCTTACACCCCCCATCAGAGGGTTATAAACGTTGACAAGATCTGCACAGAGACTTCTCCAGGCCAAACAATCCCACGTCTCTCAGCCATAAACTGAGAGGGCTCTGTGACTATTATTAACAATTAATAAAATTTAAATAAATTATCATCTTAATATTGAGCCCATGTTTAAATATTTGTCAACTCAGGAGTGAGGATTTACTAAATCCAAACTGCTTTCATGGAGCAGGGTATTCCCAAAGAGGAAGCAAGGAATTAAAACACAAGCCACTACCCCAAAGAAAACATAGATCATATTGATAAATATCCAAATCTATTTCAGAGAAATTCTGTTTCTAGGATTATTTTGTGACTGTTTCCTTCAGATTTAAAACCAGTATGTTTTCATTTGAGACGTCCTCCAGATAGGAATAAGATTCTGGAACGCACCAGTGTACAGTCTCATGCCAAACCTCACATCAAGAGAGCAGCAGAGAATCTTCACAGCTGCTGCTGGACAGGATTCTGCTGCAACCTCCACCCCCAGGAAGACTTTTAGGCCTACACCAGGCTTGTTTTTCACATCATCCAAGATTTGGTCCCAAAGGCTACGTAGGTCAAAGTGCAGTAATTAAGGATAACCAGATTTGCTTCACAGGTGCACTCTTGATCCAAACTAAAAAGTTAAAGCAGATGAAGCCAGTGTTTATGAATATTTCTTCTAACATACAATGTGACAGGGTGTGGTAGAGAACTTCTGACCCTTTGCTTGCAGTATTATCTCCGTACAAAAAGAAGAGATATTAAAGCAAAAAAGCCTCAAAGTATGCTTTGTATGTCTCCAGAATTAAGTGCAAAAAGGGTCTTCTGTAGTGCTGACGAGAATTCTTGTAAATAAAAGAACATGGTAGCTCACTTAAATAATGTATCACCCATAACCAAATACGGATGTTTTCACTTACCATGATTTTTTTCAGAAATAATATAAAAATAATGACTTTTTGAAAATACAAATGTATCTTGATAGAAATTTGTGTGGTACCTTACTCAATCCCCGGCATATGTTATCCAGTAATTCCTTTGTAAATTTATGGCAATTATTCCTTAGCAACTTTAACATTTGGAGCTTTTCCTTGACACATGCAAAATAAATGCTATCTACTTTCTGCAAAGCATAAACAACCATGGAATTACTTTGCAAAAAGACTGCAATTATCATTTAATCATGCTTAATTATATGGGTAATGTACCTTGAGCAAGTGTTACAGAAACTGAGAAACAGATACTTTGTTACAGTTACAAAAATGGTATTAAATCTTACAGAATATTGTCTGTCACGTAGTGTTGCACTATCATACCCAGAGGCATCTAACTGATTTTACTATTCAGAAAGCAACTCACACTGTGGGGGGGATTTTAGCTGCTTTCCAGCCCCTACCCCCTCACACCCAGCTGGAAAATGGCCTGTGGATTACAAGTTTGCAAGAAAACAAACAAATGGGAGTTACATCATAAAAATGCAATTTCAAGTCTAATATCTTCAGTTTCAAGGGTTCCAGTTTAAATCTTGTTCAGCCCAGGACACCAGACCTCGTGGCCCCAATATCACCAAAATAAATGACAAGATATTATGAAAGTAGTCATAGGAGAAGATCACACATCTTTAATTAAATGCTGTTTAGTGTCCTATGGTTCAAGAAAGAGGTTTTCCTGCTAATGATTTATTTAAATTCTGTATGATATTATGTTTCATCTGCTTTTATTTTCTTTTTTTGATCTCAGACTTTTATTTACCTTACAAATATTTCATGCCTGCTTAGCATTCTCCAGAGTTGTGAATCATGCTGCTTTATCAGCTTCCTCAGAGGCATTCATTCCTTCTTCTTTATTGATGTTCTACCTCCTCAAGGTACCTGATCTTTGTCCCTTTATTGATGCCTCTTTGCATGCTTTTTTCTCCATAGTCAAACAGGTTTCTTGAAGACAACACAACAGAGTGAAAGCAAGACATCTAAGAAATACTGAGAAAGACACAGGGCAGAGGTTATGGAGTGCAGCTAAAAGCATGTTGGCCCTGGGGAGACTGAGAATGGCCTGGCAGACTGATTATCATGTGGGGGGGGAAACATGGAAAAGCAAAGGAGGATCATGAGTACAAAGAAAGAAAACACCTGGTAAAGTGAATGCTGAAGCAGAACCAAACATACAGAAAGAATGAAATGAGAGATTACTAAATGCCTAGCATATTTATGCCAAAAAGTATTGTTAAACACTGAAAATAGACCAAATTCTGTTCACCTGAGGCTGCTGAGTTATTTCATTTGTAGCTACACATTATAACTCATCTACTCAAGCAAAGAGATACTAGTTCTCTGACAGGAGAAGCCCTTGCTATTGATAGCAGTTATTGTTCCATAAAGTGGGGCATCACCATGACCTAGCTTGCTGCTACTTTTCTTTTGCACGATCCTCTGACTTAGTTCAGGTCGGACTTTTAATTGCTGGGTAGACTCTTGTGGAAGTGTGGTAATCAGGCAAAGGTGAGAGTCTGGGTGTCATTCAACCTGTTAGATCCCTTTTCAGTGCAAAGCCCTATGAAGCTCTACAGGATAAGTTGCTTCTCTGGACTAAGAGGGTTAATTTAAATGTAGTTTTGAAATTATCAGTTGGGCGATTAACTCCACACAGAGCCAGATCTTACAAAATTTATCAGCAGGGGAGTATGGACCGGATTCAAAGTCTTTTCACTTTCTTTTCCTACTCTTTTTCTGCATGGTTTTGAAAGACACTTCTTCAGGGAAGATACCAATAAAAGACATGATGACATCTCTGTTTCAAACGGACATCCCATAATTTCAGAGAATTTAAATTTTCCCATAATGCTAATAATAACAAGTAACATCTTGATTGAACAAATGAATAATATTTTTTTGACTCTTGATGAAACAGAAGTCAAAACATGTTATACCACAATATACATATTATTCAATGAAACTGAATGGGTTTAAAAATGGAACCATCAATAAAATTGAGTGAAAAATATAATGGGATAAGCCTCATGACAGTACCATGGTAACACTTCTTGCTGTACGGCAGCTGAGCACTAGGATTACTTTGCAAGGGAAATAGGTTTCATATCCAGACCATTTAATCAAATATTAAGTTATATTGCCACTATAGGTAAATGGGAAATATAAATAATAGGAAATGTTTATTATGCCTCTTCTGGTATCCTTAGTTATTAAGCTATTGTTTCAGCAGTAACAATAAGCAATATATATATTTTGATTCTCCAGTAACTTGCTGGAAATTGGGTTTCGCAGTAGTGTTTACATATTAGTCTGATCAAATGCTGCATTATCTTCTACACTTCTCAGTGATATTTATGTATTAAGCTTCATTTTATTAAGTTCTTGCTGAAATATGATGTATTAAGTAAAGGCTTCCCATAGTAAATTATGTAGGTTTCTTGGTAATATCACCGCATTACCCTGCTCTGAATGATGTTATGTGCCTCATTAGCATAACATGAATTGCAATAGGGAGTTTAATCTCCACTTCTACACTTCTTTATGCACATCTTTTTCTCCCCATAACTTTTCATTACTGCAGGCTAGGAGTTTAGGCTGATCACCAAACAGGAAGGGGAAAAAATCCTGTTCCAAAATGAATGAATATAACAGCCTACAGGAACAATATCTGAATGTTCTCTCAATGATGATAGCAAATAGAGGAATGGAATGAAATTTCAAAGCATCCATATATCACTTTTACCTGCCCTGCATACTTAATGACAGGAGAAATGAACCAACACTTTGTCATAGTGCCATAAAAGAAAATAGTGTGAAGACCCAGATTCTTCCTATGGATTTTGTGCACCTCACTAAGTCACTCGCGTATGGAATACAGTTCTTCTGTGCCTCAGTGTGAGAGAAACAGGCAATTATAGGAAGTCATGTATATCCTATGAAGAAATCACTACAATAGAGCCTTTTGTCAGTGTGTTACCTTCTACTGCCACTGTGTAAACATATTTTTTCCTATTCTTATCTTGATATGGTTATATGGGCACATTGAGACACTTGGCACCTATGCACAAACTTTTTTAAAAGACAGAATCCTTATGTTCTTTTCCTAGAGGCAGATAAAATTACATCGAAAGAGATTTTGTGTAAAAATATTCTATTTTATATTGCTCTGCTTCAAGGGAAGTAATTTTTTTTTTATGTTTTAAAATAAATTTCAAATGAATGACTCAACCCAAATGCATTCAGAACACTGAGGAGATGGATTAAGTAAATAATGACTTAATTATGGATAGCTTTCATCTCTAACCTTAAGATCTGATAGGCTTTTATACCTCCACTTCATAATTAGAGAGGGAAACTTAGGTTTTGTTTGACTTTCAAATGACAAAGACAGATTCTCCTCGAAAATGGCCCAAGTTGTTGCACATATGATTGATCTTCTCTGTTACTAACTTGCCTCGCTGCAAAGTAGTTTGGATCAGATCAGACATGTGATATCAATTTAAAGTGCTCTAAAAAGGTTTCTAAATGCAAATTTATCTTGTAGATCTTAAAGTCCCCCAAGGCAAAAAGATAATTTTCCAGGTACATAGCTAGCATTTCTTAAAAGCTCTAAAGGATGTTCGTACTAGAAGCCTCCATGGCTAAATATGGAGTTGTTATATCTACCTAAGGAGTTATGTCATTTTCAAGAATACCTGTGCAAATACTTATGTAAATGGAACTAGTAATATGTTTTTAATATATTTTGTAAGAAGTTTGGTTCTTACACTCAAAGTTATTTTATTTCTATTTTTTTAAACTTGAAAAAATAGAGAGAAAATATGCACCAAAAAAGCAACTCCAGAAACTACTTTGATAGGACACACATCTACCTGGACCAGAGGAGACAGACTCCCAGTTACGAGTTAAAAAAAAAAAAAAAAAAAAGAAAAAGTAATACCTCTAAAACATACGCTGTTATTTATTCTAATCACTGAAGCTTTTGTTTAACATGGGTTACTTCTTACAGCCTTGTTTTGAAAATGAATTATACTAAACGTATGGTATTTTATTAGTGACTTGAGTGGTCAGAACTTCAGAAGATTGCTCCCCAGCTGAGCCCAAAGCACACAGCACAGGAGAACAGTTAACCTGTGAGCTGGGTGACAATATTGTGCTTCTTACACGCACCATACTTCAGAAAAGTTTGGTGTTACCACACTGAATGACACACTAAACAAGAAGATATGATTTTTTTTTTCTGAACTTGTGAAGGGCTAGCCCAAATAAATAAAATCACTCCAAGTTTTCGATTTAAGGTATAATTTTCCTAGGAATTCATATCCTAATCTTTAAAGCAGAATATTCTGTGTGAAGAGACTACAAGCTGTGTTTTACTAGAAAAGTGCAACTTTTGGTATTTTTTTTGTCATATCACTGTGAACCCCCAACTCACAGCATGTGACTGTGGGTCTCTTTAGGGTGATAATGCTTCTGGTAATATGAGGATATAAATGTTTATACTTGTCTAAGTGCTAGCACTGGAAAGGGAGCTGAGCCAGCACAGAACCTTCTCTTACAGCCCCTCTGGGCACTAATCTACTGCCTCCTTGTCAGGCAACCTCTCTGTAAGAACTCCATGGATTTATGTATTTAAATGCTACAATTTCTGTAGCAGTGTATTCCTGAGATTTTCAGATTGAATAGAATATAATTCAAATGGTGACCAGCCCTCTCTCACCCTTTCTAACACAACCAGTCAGGTTATTTGAGTTATACCACAAAACTGAAATGTGTCACCTGCTTCTACTGTAAGGATTTGTTCATGTTTACTTATGGATGTTTGCAGTTACCTACAATTACATTTCAGCAAGACCTCCATATTCCACTTAGGAATGTACAACTTTTCTGTCCTTTGAAAAAACGATTTAAAACATTGCTTTTGAAATACTCTTATGGCCCAGCCAAACTGAAGTTTACACTTCTTTGCAGCCTAGCAGAGGTTCTGGTACTGTTTTCATAATACCTCATCTCTCAGCCATCTTACAACCACATGACAAAAAAAGCAGCATTGTGGATATAGCCCTGTCACAGCCAGTGGGAGCTGTTTCAGAGCTGCTTCTGTCTTATATTTGCAGCATTACTACCATAGTCATTCCTGTTTGGATTGGGCATCAGGTCAAACTCAGGCTTTTGGTCAAGAACACCAAAAGCAGAGCAAAATCCAACTGCTATTTAAATGTACTTAAATAACATTACAACTATTTTCAACAGAGCTGAATTTAATCCATCATCTCAAAATCTATAAATTAATTCTAATTTAAATATATGTGATCTAAAGCATAATTAATTTGATGATGATGTTAATATACTTAAGAGAAAATAGGTATTACACATCCTGATGTTATAACACTTGCTACACTTGCTTATTATCTATATGCTATAGAAAGACAAAAGGGATAAAAAAATTGAAAAAGAAGATCTAGAAGTTTTCAGGGAACTGGCAGAAACATTTATCAAGCCACTGACATGCAAACACTTGCCGGATGACTTGGCAACAGCAATTGGGCACAGCGCTAAGAAGACATTGCTGGATATTCATCCACTGTGGGGACTTGCAAAGCATGACTGAAAAAGATCACTTGGAGTGTCTGAATGTATTTGGAAAAACTCAAGGAGTATATCAATTCAGTCCAAGATAGAAATACAAAAGCACAAACCCATGGAAATATCATAGCAGATGCAATGGATGGAAAGTAGAAATGTGTGGGCAATTTTACCGGTTGCTTCCTTTGGAAATAAAGTGCAAATAATAGAGTACATATGAGCAAAGTCAGATAAGCTGTCTTGCAGGACAGTGGTGGAGAGTTACTGATGTAAACAAGAGACAACAAAATCTGCTCAGTACCTACAGAATCTATCATTTCATTTCTCGATGTTAATACTTCTGCCCCTTTGCATTGGCTCCTTGAGGTTACTACTCGTGGGTCAAAACATTGCTGATATTTCATTCAAAACAAAAAAGATGGCATCTCCATATACAGAAACACTCTACTGCAGGACCCATCTTAGCACTGAATAAAGTCTTTGCTGCTTCTGTTAGCTTTGTTTCAGTTGGGCTTTCTGTTATCAAATTCAGGAATAGTGAGTCTTTTCATCACTTGTACCTAGCATTAGACTGGATGTCATGAAGTGTTATAAAACAGGCTCTTCTCTGAGGAATTAATTCACAAATATATTATTAAACTTTGGTTGCCTTATTCCCAGCAAACTTCCCATACTGTTTATTTAACTGGTGTAAGTAAGTTATATAGTCCACTGCTAATGTCTAGAGTCAGAAAAAAAAAATCATAAAGAAAACCATTGACATTACCAGTAGCTCATGACAAACACTAATGTACTGAAACGAGAAAATATACAACAGTGTCACTCAAGGCAACAGTAAATCTTCAGTGGAACCACAGTGGCAGAGAGTCTACAAACAAGTCACAGAAAACAAACTGTAACAACTGAAACTTCATGTCAGTCATAACTTAACTCAGGTTTAAACCGTCAACCATAGTTAAGGGATGATAATTTTTGTGCAATATCCAAGATGTGCACATCCACCATCTGTGGCTAGTGATGGGTTCATCTACCCTTTACTCCCCAACTCAAATATACAGTTAGGTCCATTCCTAGTTGCATCAACTACAGTCGGCTTTTGGCATGCATCTGAAATGAGATGCCGGGTTGGATGGGGCTTGGAACTACCTGGTCTAGTGGGAGGTGTCCCTGCCCATGGCAGAGGGGTTGGAATGAGATGATCTTTAAAAGGTCTCTTCCAATTCAAACCCTTCTGTGATCTGTGTGAGATAAACTCGTGCCTTGGTATCAGCAGTGTCTTAATCTTGCTCTAATAAGCTATAACCAAAAGAAGAGTCAACCTGATTTATAGTTCTTTTTGTTACAGCAGGTTCAAAACAGATGCAAATGTTTCGCTATTCCACTTTCTGCTCCTAAAGAGTTGCTTCACTGTCTGAGCAAATGCTAAGTAGAATGATAAACCCACCATTAAAGGAAAAAAAGAAAGTTATAGGCTAATAAATTTAATTCTTTTTTCATTTAAATGGAACAACTGGCAGATTGAAAAATGCTTCTGCCAATTCAGATCAACGGAACATTCGCTTTACAAATTATCCTTTTGATAGCAAACATAAATGGTATGTGAGAGACTATAAATTGAAAAGATCAAATGTCATTAAGCTGTGCACTCAATGAGAAAGCATCAGAAAAAGCAGCATGTGTACGTACCATCATACCAACACATCAATCACTCAAATTACACAATGATGCAGTAGTAGTTCCCCCCTTTTGACTACTGCTGATTGTATACGTTTGTCTCCAAGCATGAACTGATCTGCATGATTAGATACCTAATTTATGCATCAAAAATCCCCAAGTTTGGTAAAATCAAAAACATTGTATTAAAGAAAAAGAATCATAAAGATCAAAACAGTATTTCGGGCAGGGATGTGCAGCACATTACAATACACTACCAGGGTGATTAACTTCAGCCTTCATTAAATGTGCTGAATAGTCTTCAAAGCTTAATTGGCATATTGTGATAAATACCTACGTTCTTTGTTACAGCAGCAATTATTGGAAATGTCAGCTCTTCCTCCTATGCTACTGCAAATACGCTTAAATAACAAAGGAACTGGTTTTAAAAGTGTAAATTTTCTTTAAAATTGTCATGGGCCAGAGCATTTATTCATTGCCAGAGCACTTTGACCACATTTTATTATTATTACATTTTATTGCTGCAATACCTGAAACCTCATGTGCCATTGGTGACAGCATCTGACAGTTTTATTGCTTATTTGAATCTTATTAAGATAGATATCAAGTTGCTGTATATTAAAAAATTCCTCCATATTTATTAACTTCTCAACTTGCTCAGGCTTAGCCAGTACCTCACACTTTATTTTAAAATTAAAAAAAAATAAAATATACAAAATAAAAAGATTAATTTTGTCAAAACTACGTCAGAGCAGTATAGTCCACAGGTAAGACTGCAGGTCAAAACTCAGTACACTAGGCTTTCTACTAGGCTTTTTTCACTCTTTCTACAGCCCTGAGCAAGTCACTTAATCTCTCTGTCCACCTCTGTATTCATCCTGTGCGTGGGGCATGCTAATAACTTTACAGCCAGTCATTTTCAGTACTCTTAGAGGGCACAGATGGAAGTCATTATTCAGATGCAAATCCTTGTTGTTGTTCTCTAGTTTTTATGAGAAAAAGTGTGTTATGATGATTTTAAGAATTTCCTTGAGAACTGAAATTGCCAGCCCAAGCACCTCCAACAGCTGAGTTACTTCACCTACTCTATACTCTTATACCAATCCTATTTCTTGGGAAGTGCCCTGATCATTTCAACTCCAGTGTGAGAAACAGTTAATTCCAACAACCAGCAAGGCTGTATTTTTTCATAATAGAGAGAACACCCGTAGATTCTCAAGAGGGCAGATCAGACTGCTTGAGATCTGGGCCATAGCTTTAAGAGAGGTTGGTAGATTTGGATGAACCATGCAATATAAATAATTAATACATGATAATAATACGACAGAACTGCACAGATACCACAGCCCATCCAACATCCTATTTCACTCCTGTCCTAATTCTGTTCTGACACAATTATTAATCAAGACATCTCATGTGGAACTTGATGGAAAAATTGAAATGGCTTCATGTTATCTTATTAACTGTGAAGTCAGTATTAACAACCACTTCTGTGCTCATAGCATTGATTTAAGCTTAAAGCCTGTTATTTACAGTCTTGTCTCACATATGAAGCCTTTATAAATTCACTGGACAAAATCAAAACCAGAAGTTTTATTTCTCTTGAATTTAAGACCAGGAATGTCAGTATTATTACCCTAAACTTTATTAGCACCTTGGTGCTCAGATATGGCTCACTATAAAAAAGAACAGCTATGAACTTGTCTTCACATTAGTAATTCAGGTCAGGCTCATCTCCTGACAGCAGAACAGAAAAGTCAGGGACTGGATTTTGAATATAGTGGGCCCAATTCAATAACTCATTACTTTGGTCTTACATCAGTGGAACTCGGTGTAATGCCACAAATTCAAGGTATTTACATACATCTTTTTACATGAAAGCACAGAATAATCTCAAAGAACACCTGAGGAACATGTAAAAATACCACATCCTGCAATAATTCATACAACATCTCCCATCACACATTACTTATGAGAAACAGGAAAAAAGGCACACGCCGTCCCTCACTCAAACTCGCATAAAACTAGCAGTAACTCTACAGAGCACAGCCAATTTAAGCCAAAGAATCTTAGAAAACAGTAAAATCCTCTCTGTTGGAAGATGCCATTGGTTTATACCACAGATTACTATGTCCAGTGACACAGGAACATAGTAAACTACAGAATCTTAATACTCTAGTCAGTTAATAATTCCCATTAGAAATGTTGTACAGGACTCAATTATAAATTAGCATCAATAATTCGGTGAAGTAGGTGTTCCACTCCCTAGAGGCCACTGCACAAATCTTATCTCGTACTGATGTTTACAGACACCACCTCACTTCAGAAAGTACAATCCTCTCTCTGTCATCTGCACCAGCAGCAAGGTCTGTAGTTTACAGTTCCACATAATGCCAGAAGGGATGTGAGAGGCACATAGTTTGAATGTGAATTGAATGTATGGGCTAAGTCAACCCAAAATAATGAGAATCATCATTTCTGAGCATAAAAAAATTTAGAAACACTGCCTTTTAAACCTCTGTTTTATTAACCTTTACCAGCTGCTGTGAAACCAGCACATGATGAGATTTTTGAACTTTGCTGTCAGTAGCTAAAGGGTAATGCTTGTAGTGATTGCTGCTTTGCAAAATTATAATTCTTATATCCAAAAGGTTTTCTATTGGATTTATTCTCAAGTGATTACCAAGTGGCACTGGGAGAAAATGAGCATGCTCTGGCATTTGCATCACAGGACAGTGCTGGAGACCACCTACTTTCAGCCCTGCCTCCAGAAACTAAATCAGGATCAGCAAATAGCTTCAGGCAAGAGGGCTGTTCCCATTCTTAGTTACGGTCAGTGCCCCAGCATATAGATGTGGAACTGTCAGCTCCCAGCAGCCTCCAGCCAAGTCCCTGCTGATGGCAATGGGACAGATGAGCAAAGAGCTAAGTTAAAGCAAAGCCTTTGTGAAGCAGTTAAATTTGCAGCTACATAGAGAGAGCTGATCAGCACTAGGTTGAGTGAGACAAGGACAGAACTGCAGCTGAACCCTTCTTGCAAAGCTTTATAAAAGCTACCTTTGCAGAATAATGTATCCCAGTAGTCCCAGAGGAACAGTCCTTCATTACAGTGTTACTTCGGAGTGATGTCTTGAGAAACCTCAAACATTTCAGCAATCCTGTTATAGACTGCAGGATGCTAATGGGGACAGACAAAACATCCACCATATGGACAGAATTATTATGGCAAAATGCACCAACTTTAACTGTACTGAGGCATCCCTCTGAAGACTTGAGATAAGAGAAACTTCAGGGAAATCATCTAAAAAGGAAAGTTATCCCAACCAACTCTTTCCAGGATCTCTCATAACAGATCTAAGACTCACTGAGGGAGCTGGGTTGATGTTCAGCAGACAGATAGAGCCAGGAAGCAGAAATGTCAGGAGAAGTCAGGCTCACTGGTTGTTAATAAAAGATGAAAAGGTAAAAACTGCCTGAAGAGCTTCTTATAACTGAGACTGGGCAGCTATAAGCTATCAGGGAGCAGAGAGGCCCTGGATGCAGGGTCAGAGATCCTTAAATAAACCTTCCACTTCAGCAAGAAAGAAGACCTGAGAGACAGCAGCTGAAAGAGGATTTTACTGGCAGTGGCCACTTGGAGTTCCCCCCTGCTGCATTTATCTGTTTGAGAGAGACAGGTCCAACAACACTCATTTCACACAGCAGACTGAGTTTTCTAGCAGGTAAAAAGCCCAGGACATTCATTTTTTTCCCAGATAAAGTTTTCAACATACTCTTCTTCCTCAAAAAAACGATATATGTTGTTCTCTGATTTGTACCCAGTAGAGGCATGTCCACCCGTCTGCATCAGCTCCTGTAGGAGTACTGGTAATCCAAAGAAATTAAAATCTATTACCATCCAGAAAGCAATAACTACTAGCAAAATACCCCAAAGTAGAAGGCAAGTATACAACTGGGTAAGAAGTGTCAAAGCAGGAAGCAGCCTGTGGCAGAGCACAGGTTTTGATAAAAGGATTAGCACAGCCAGAAAGTAGCCCTGAATCATTTCAGTTTCACTTCTATTAAGCCTGAGCACCACAAAGCAGGGAGAGATGCCATGTGCCCAGGTAAATTAGTGACACTAAGAATCAATGGCAAGAATAGAAAAGTACCAAGCAGTCATACAGTGACAGCCTTTCCCAACTTCTAGCACAGTCCATCCATGGACAGATGTCATTCTATATGGATTCCAGAAAAGATTTAATCAGTCTCACAGCTACAGCAGATCTGCATTAAAGGATTCTATTTCCTAATCGTTTTGCAAAGCGGAGACTGTTTCCTTGCACTGTGTATGTTAAATGTGTAAAACCCGGCATTCTTTCTAAGAGGTGCTGAGAGTAGATGAGCTGCAACTCATCTTTTTATACCTATTTACATATTCCAAATCTGTGCAGCCTCTTCTCCATCAACAAACCAGCTTACATAGTCAGACTCACATGTAAAGCAGTTATATTGTCTATAGCGTCCCTGATAAACGAGAGAATTCTGTAATGAAATTATGACTATATAATTGCATCTGCTGCAAAACAAAACCAAATATGGGTCCAGCATAGGCACTCCACATTGGAACACATCTGGAGAGGAAAGTTGGATGTGAGAAACCTTGCCACTGTGTTCCTTGCTTCACCATTTAAACAAAGTTTCAGCTCTGTTCACTTTTTTTTTTTCTTTGATGCAACACTTAGCTTACTGCGAAAGGACAGTATCAAATACCACAAGTCCTTAGCAAAAAAAGCAACAATATAAAACCTTGAGAGCAGTCTAAAAGCTAGTGAGTTTACAGACACAGAGCAAGAGGACTGTATTATAGTTATGAAGAGGAAAAAAAAAAAAAAAGAGGGGAAAAAAAAAAAGAAAAAAAGGAAACTGGTGCTTGCATCAAGACTCTAGAGATCAGTATTATCTTTCCAGTCAGTAGAAATGGATCCAGCTGGTTTCAGAGGAGCAATAAAGACTTATATCATCCAAGCTCTTAAATCTTACTCTCTTTTTTTGGAATAGCAGATTCATGTTGGCTTTTAGGCCATTCCTACTGTCTCTCCAATGCCTTATTTTCCTTATTGGCAAAACAGACATGATAATTTTAAAACACCATTGGGAAATGTTTCAAATCTATGCAAATTATCAGTATTATTATTATAATTCTTGTTCCCCTTAAAACCCTAAGTACCTATGTGCTTAAGGCAGACATTTCTACCACAGCACATAAAACAGAAATGTAATTCCTATGAAAGAAAAATACCTGGATGACATTTGTGCACCTGCCTCAGAATTTTGCTGCACACAGACTGAATTTAAAAAGGCACACTGCAGCAGCTCCTGGTCATTATACAAAAATGAAACAACATTATAGATCATTAGTGAAGACTCAAGCAGAATGTGTGAGAATATGTTTGTCTACTGGTATGTATTTAAGAGAAATACACTGTGGTCACAGCTCAGCATTTGACCACGCTTCCTCATCTCACAGCACAGTTATTTCAAAGATACATCATTATATATTATATGTCCTGCACAACAGATGGAATCTTCGCATTTATTTCCTGGGATGATATTCTGTTTTTTTTAATTGAATGGTTACGTATTTTCCATTTAACAATTCTGAAAGAATTTTTTTTCTTCTTCTATGACACATAAAAGTAAAATTGAACAAGATAACAAAAACCTTAATTTTCTAACAGTATTACAGTGAAGGACCCTGAACTTGGTGACCTTTACATGCTGACCTATACATTTAAATGACAAACACAGAGAAAGGGTGCAATGCATTAGATTGTGTAATCCTATAAAAAAAAAAATTGTTCCTAAGAGTTTGAATTTTTTAAATATAGACAAAGTTTTCTGTCTCCCTGACTACTGGACAGCTGATTTGGAAGTTTAAATCTGACCTTAACTCAAATTTTGGTTTGTTGTTGCTTGCAAAAACATCTTTCTCATTTCTTTATATTTTAAACATAGTGACAACTCCATTTAGAAAGAAAATTAGGGTACACATCCTACCTTCATGGAGTTTTCATTCAGTTCAGGAACACCTGATTAATTCTGTTACAGCTTTACTTTGATTTGTCTAACCCAAGCAGAAGAACATACTTTTTCTCTGATTTTAGTTTCCTATCACACACACTAAAAAATAGCAATAGCAAGATGTATGAAACTAAACATAGATTTATGATCATTTTCTGTGTATCAGGTCATATTTACACATACGGATTTATGCCATCATTTTTCCAAGGGTTTTGTTGTTGGGGCTTGTCATATAATGAAATCTTCTGGGAAATCTTAAAAAAATGAGAGTGTTCTTTTAAACTATTTCTATCAAAGACACCAGAAGTAAAATGTAGTATTTCCTTTACATATGTGAAGGAGCAGTTGATCTCTTCAGAGATGAAAACCAGGCAGTGTGTTTAATTGGCGCTCACTTTGTAACCACTTTCATTCATCTGCTGAGATCTAACCAATATGAGATTTATTATCTGGGTTTAGCTCTGAAAAAACATGTCATTCCCCTCTCTGTACAACACCACCTTGGGATTTAGCAGATGAGCAAGATTCTGTTATTTCAGTCTGACTCTACACCAGTTTCGCCATAACGTGACCGCATTTGTTGCAGTGGAGTGACTTCTACTTTAGACAATTAAAGCAGAGAACAGAATCAGGCTCAACGATGTTCTGTTCTGACTGCAAAAGTATGTTACTGAGATTCTAAAAAGAAAAAAAAAGGGGAAACACCTACAGTATACTTTTTACAGAGAAATAGTTAAGAGAAACTTACTATCACTTGTAACTTGAATATCTGCACATTGTTGCAAACAGCATAAGTAGTAATCTCTTAAATGCAGATTTTTCATTAATTTCTCTCCTATTAGAAAAAATAAATTCCATTTCCTTCCATGAAAAGTCATCTGGGGACCTGAGAGCAACTGTGATGCAGAAGCACAGTAGCAGTGTCCGCATAGTCAACCAAACTCCAAATTGATTGGTGATCACCCAGGAGATATCTGCCTCTAATAAATGTTTCCCTAGTCAACACATAGCTTACTGACTAAAATGCTTTTTCATGGAAGGAGAATATCATGGATGAAATTTAAAATTTACAGCACTGATGTATAATTGTTCTTTATAACCATCATGCCACTGCATCCTGGTGGGGTAGTGGTTCTTTGGACCAGCTGAAGTTAAGTCACAGATTAGAAGTGTGTCATTGCTGTAAAGTAGCTCTGTACCTCAGCACTTTAATTACTAAAGGTGAAAAAGAAAATACATGGGTAAAAAAAATTAAAAGACAAGTGAGGTCCATGCTCTAAGTTCCCAAATCTCTTTAACAGTACTCAAGTAATAAAAAGACTTATAACTGTACCATTTTCTAACTAGAAAATATAATGCATTTTCCTTCAAAATGTGTCATGAGAACTTGTTGATTTTTATGACAGCTTCAGTGTGAAAAGTCTACATGAAATCTTGGCTCTTGTTTCATTTGGGAAATGTCAAAATGCATTGTTTCAAAAAGGTTAAAGTAATTTTTCAGTTCAATTTTACCAGGGTGATTCATCTCATTTAAGCATTTGCACTATGTTCTAGTACACCAGAAATATTACATGAACACTAGGATTGTACTTAGTCTATAAGCTATTACTTATTTGGCTTTTTAAACTAGCTATTTTACTACACTGGGTGTTTTGACACTATATAATTTTTGAACATAAAGAGCATTTGGCACTTGAAAAAATTTAAATTCAGATCAAATTACTGAATAATCTCATTGAACATATGGGGAAGGAAATTTCTGAAACATTTCATACTGAAGTTAACACGTTCCACTTCAAAATAGTATTTCAATTGAATAAAATTAAAAGAGAGAAAAAAAAAAAACCCAAAGGTGCATGTTTTGCATATAGAACAAGGGCCTTCAGAATGAACTTAAATTTATCATCTTTCTTATTTTAAGAAAGAACAAAAAAGCAGAAAAAAAAAAATATATACTTGCAGAATTTCCATCTGAACCTATTTTTTAATTTCATTTTCATTGTTTTCTTGCTCCACATACTTATCCCCCAGCTCTAATTAGAGTTAAGCAATCTCTGGCTGGATTTTTTTACCTGGATTGTTTTCATTCCTAACACAGAGCATTCACAAGGAACATGCATAGAGGATATATACAACGTATGAAGACTAATACATACAACTCATGTCTCATGTTTCCTTACTTCTGATAAGCACACCCACACACGGCTTGATTTTAGCCAGCTAATTACTTGAAGGTAGTGTAGGGGAAGCCAGTTCTGAAGGATAAGTGGAATCAATGTTGAAATGTGAGTGGTCATACTTTATGCACAAAAGAAAGTGGGAATACTGCTGTAAGAAAAATGAGAAATGAATAATTCTGTGTGGGAAGAAGGAATAGAAGGCATCAATCAAAGCAGAAAGGAAAAGCACAAGAATCAATAACTGCTTCTTAACAAATCTGTCCCTATTTATACTCGGCATTTGTGACTAGTTCTGTCATACATCTGCTTTTTCCCCAGTCATGTGTCTTTTTCTATCTAACAGTCTCTCGGGAATGATTCTGAAGAGCTAGATTTGTTGTATTTCCCAGGAGTGTGTTTGTTGGGTTTGGTCTTGTGGGCTTTTCTTAATGGACATTCCCCAGAACACTAGACACTTGTATATTTGACTTGTTTAGGTGACTGCTTGACAGCATCCCTTGGGAGACAGTCCTGAAGGGTATAGGGGTCCAGGAAGGCTGGACACTCTCCAAGAAGGAAGTCTTAAAGGCACAGGAGCAGGCTGTTCCCATGTGCTGTAAGAGAAACCAGTGGCAGAGAAGGCCACACTGGCTGAACAGGGAGCTTTGGCTGGAACTCAGGGAGAAAAGGAGAGTTTATGGACTTTGGAAGAAGGGGCAAGCCACTCAGGATGAAATAGTGACTGAAAACGCAAAAAAAAATAATTTAATTCTTTGTAACTGATTTTTTTTAAGTGTTACATCAAAGAATGTTTCCTGAAACCTCAGCTATTGTGAGAACTTGAATAAAGGTATTTAGACAAATATTCAGTTAAGAAAGATTTTGTTACATGCTTATCAGAGAAAAGAAATTACTCAGAGTATGACAGTGCATTAATTAAACGAAAATTGAACTTCTGTTAAGTTGTGAACAATTTAATAGTGACTACAAAAATGGAAAGTTCGTGTGAAACATCTGCATCTATGTTTCTAATTCAAGCACTTTATAGGTTTACCAAGACAGAGTAATCTCCAGCTCTAGAACATATACATTCTCTCTGAAGACATTTCAGGAGTTCCTCACACCAAGCATTTGTGTCTATGAACTGTGAAATGCTTATAAATTTGCTATCTAAATCCAAAGCCTTCCAAGGGAAGCCCTCATTAACTGCCATACTATGATCATTTATATTTGTTGGTTTATTAGACTCAGATGTCACTAATGCTTGTAACTGGGTTTTAAGAGGATTTTCTTAACAGAAATTTAGCATTGATGAAAAACTTCTGGCATCTTCCTTTTTTTAATTTCTTTTAACAGAAGTGGTAATTACAAATAAGGGCATTAAGGTGCCAATAAGGTTTCATGTTAGTATCAGGTAAATTAATCAGTTCAT
Source organism: Podargus strigoides (assembly GCA_028020825.1). Classification (NCBI taxonomy): domain Eukaryota; kingdom Metazoa; phylum Chordata; class Aves; order Caprimulgiformes; family Podargidae; genus Podargus; species Podargus strigoides. Next base: position 14,174,084 of record CM051631.1, read on the forward strand.
GAAAATCAGTGTAACTAACAGTCTTAAGTCCTAAGAAAGCTAACCAGTTGTTCTTGTTTTAAGACCAAAACCTGCAACACAAGTCTACTATACCACTGTCTTTAAAATGCCCATCCCAAATACTCATACAGCACATTCATAAACCATACATAAATTTGGTTCCTTAATAAAATTGTTCATGTGCTTTTTTATACCTTCTGACATCATTTATTACACAGAGAGTGGACAGAAACAGCAGAAATGCCTTTACTTTTGCTCCGCACCACACCACAAGCTACAGGAACAATATAATCTTCAACTCCTTATCTAAATAACATATATCTAAGCATATATATACAAATGCTAGAAGAGACAGAAAAAAAAGATTCTAGGAGGTGCTGGTCCAAGTCTTATTGGACCAGAATTCCATATGTGACCTTGAGTGGATTATTGCAGAGTAAGTTCATAATGAGCAAAGGAAGAAAGACCAAGAAGGCAGTCTGAAAATAAGATTCAGGGTAGCCCACTTTTATACTTTAACTTTATTTTTTGGCCTATATTCTTAAAATATGCTTGGACTCCTTAGCATCATGTTCAGCCTTTTAGAAACTATCCATTTTCTGATTTTCCTGGAAAAACCTTCTTACATTTCTGAAAAATGCCAAGGGGACCTAGTACAGAAGCTTTTTTTTTTTCCTCTTGAGAATCAAGCAAACACTACAAAGCAACTGGGTGCAGAAATATTTTTGACTGCTTTTATCTTATGTGCAGTGGGAACACATTAAAAGGTAACAAAAAAAACTTCAAAGTCCTTCCATTTTTTCCTGAAATTTAACATTTTCTATATATTACATTAAAACGATCAGCAATTCAAGATACATGAAGTCAGATATACAAAAGTTGACAGAATATAAGAACATGGCAAAAAGTCATCAGAAAAAGGTGAAAAGAACAGTATCTCATGGGGAAAATACAGGGGAAAAAAGTGCCTAGTTTCCAGTAGTAAACTGAGAATTATTTCATATAGATATGATTATTTCCAATTCTTTTCTTATGTTCTCTGATGCTATGCAAGCAACATAAGAGTGTGGGTAACAAAAAGGCAGATTTCTAAACTTGAAACGTACAGAAGGCTGAACCCACTTTAAGGCTAAAACACAGACAAAATAAAAATGCCTGACAACAATCCCTGGTTTTCTAGTGGAACATAACATGACACGGGAACTACATTCTGACATGAAAACATGGTGGAACACCAGTGTTTCATTTCTAAGCTGCAGTATGTAGCCTGGATTGCACCAGTTTGTATCCGCAGAGAACTGTGATGATAGGCTAATCAGGCTACTGGTTAGTTGAGTGGATCCACTGGTCCAGCTCTGTATTCTAGCGCCTGTTTATATTGCTGTGGATAAGCACTGGCATTTGAACTGCTCTGCAAGTTCACAAATACTTGTGCTGTTATTTGCTAGCACTGCAATGTGGGAATTAATATTTTACTGTTTGTTCTGCAGTTATTTGCTTTTGTAGATTGATATTTGTAATGCTATAAAGTGCATCAGTTAGCATAAGATGTGTAGGCACCAAGTCTATTTTGTTAACATTACATAATACTTAGCATAATGACAGGCTGGCTCTGGTTAACAAAGTTGCAAATAAACTTGGCTTTTTTGTCTGTGTTAAAACACTAATTAAAATATCTGTTTGAAATAAATCATTTCGAAGAAAAAGATTTAGAGTGCTGCTATTTTTACCAACATAATTACATCCTTCTCAGCGAGGCAGAAGGCTTGCAGGTAGAAAAATTTTAGCTATGAAATTATGATTAATAAGCTTCTCTTCTGAAATAGTTGTAGGTGTTCAACTGTACATGAAGGCTGGGTAACATGTTTAGGGGTGCTGTAGAGAGATACAGTGCCCTGAAGTCATTCCCTCCTATGCGCTAACTACTCTCTCACTGTTCAGGTCCCCTCAGATTCATCACTCTCTGCCATGCAGCACATTACCTGTTCTAGTCTGCAGGAAAGAGAAACTGTCACTCAGAACCACGGCTGCATCCTCCGTTCTGCGTGTTGTAACTTCCCCACTGCAGACTGGTCGTGTCTGCCTGTGCTGTGCTTATGATACCATTCAGTTCTTGAGATTCTAATTGCTGTTACCACTGCATCTCATTCATTAGCTATTCAGGGACCACTTGCAGTGTCCTAGTACGAAGGTTACTAAACCATTCTACAGAGATAGTAAGGTGTAATCAGAAAAATAATTCATAGTTTTGTCACCTATAATGTAAAGAGTTCAGGCAAACTATCCCAATCAACTATATCCTTTGCAGGAACTTCTAAAACAATTGCTGTAGGCTTTAGTCCTCTTTCTCAGAAAATGTCATACTGCTTGAAAAATAAAAGATCATGTAAAGGGCGGGGGAGAAATCAAATTGCCTTCAAAAATGTAAATCCTAGTAGTTATGCAATGATTTGGGCTAAAAGTGTCTTAGCAGAATGAAACCCTAATCTATTACCCTCCAATACAAGTGTAATTCAAATTATGAGAGTCTATATTGACTATCTGAAGTGTTTTAGAATAAGGTTTACATCATTTCAATGCTTAACATGGTGTCTAAATTCACTTTCCATATATAAATTTTGTTGGTTTACGAGCACTCAAACTTTTTTGCACATGTGTGGAATAACAGATTACTGAGTCCAGATTTCTGTCTGTCCATCAGTGTATCAACTCCCTTTTTTCTGTTCACAGTTGTGCAAAGGTTCCAAAAGACCCAAGTGTGTTAGCTTCCAGAGAACTCACTTTGATGAATTTTTAACTTTTACTGTGTTAAGTACTTCTGTCCTTTTTGACAGGAAGCAATTCTACAGCTTCCTTCTCTTCATTTCTTATCTTCTTCCATCTATTTTGTTACTGTCAGCTCAAAACAAAGATGAAGGCAACAGCACTATTACCTGACAGAGCACTACACGTTGCTGTTTGGAGGTACACCGAGACCCACAGACTGAGACTTAATTCTCAGTGATCTCAAAGTTGAAATAAATTCCTTTCAACCTTCAAAAATGTTGCACTTCGACACTTAAACTACCAGGTGACATCACATTCAAGCTTGCATTTTTTATTTTTGTTCTCCATTATTCCAAATCTTTACATTTGTAAGCACAAACAATTTTCTTCCCGCTGCTGAAAAGGACAGATGACAATGTTAGCAGCATGATCATTTTTCTACTGATGTTTTTAGTAGCCATACTATTCTGTCCTTTCATCTTTTTTAGTTACTCAGTCACAGATTCTCTCCCACACAGCCATTCCTGCACATTACTAGTGGCATTCTTCTCTTTTTAAAGAAGACTCATAATACTGCAATAGAAGTAAATACACATGATTTATTCATCTGTGATGACACTAGTCACCTGGGGATAAAATGTCCTGCAAGGAAGCCAGTATTTCAAAAAGATGCAGTGCTTTTTTTGAGGTCAACCAATAAGTGCTTACACAGGCAAAGTTCTAATGGGAAACAGCCCTTGAAAACTAGAACGTCTGTTGATTAGTTATTCACTGTGCACCAAGCCACCTGCTTCCACAAGGTCCAACTTCCAACATACAAATACTTTTAAAATTTTGCTTTGTTACAACTCAATAGCCCATTTACTTGATTTTGCAGTTGCTACTCCAGGATCCTTCTGAGTTTGAATGAATTTCAGTGAGTAACTCTTATGAATGTGTACAACCTCTTCAGCCAGCATTTTAGTTATACGTCCTTTTTCAAACCTGTACACAATCACTGCACTGCAACAGCTTCAGCAAGCACTGACAGATACATTTTTTTATTATTTGAAACATTAAAAAGTCATCCAAAATAAAAGTCTCATGAGCAAAGGAGATTTCCTAGTATCCTGAGAGCTCAGTGGAAATTCTAAATGACACCAGCTCATACCCATTTCCACTGACACATGGAACATTTGAGCCTATGGAGAGCCAAAATTCACAGCTCTGCTGTCTGCATCAAATCCATGAGGTCCTACAGTCCTTCTCTTCATTTGGAGCAGTGGTTTTGGGAAGGTAGCACTACAGGACTGGGGAAAACCAACAATATCCCTGACACAACACACACACAAAAAAAAAAAAAAAAACCCACAAACCAAACTTAAAGCCTTTACATGCTGCACAAAATATTCCCTTAGTTCATCCTTGTGCTTAGAACTGCAGAACCCTGTTTATCAAGTACCATTCTGCAACACCTTTCCTCCCTTGCTACGCTACATTGTCAAATGAAACTCCTTGTAAAACTTTATATATACATTACTAGTTCCTTCAGTTAGTCTTCCTCTATAGTATAAAACCTATACATTTTAATTAGAACGCATGCATGTCAGAAGAGAAGATTGTAGACAGTGTTCTTAAATTACTATCATTAATTTCCTTTAGTGTAGGCTACATCTATAATATCAAGTTTGTATTTTAAAGAACTGACCTATGCATAAGTCCAATTTCTTTAAAATCTTACTCAAAATCATAGGAAAATCATTTTTACAAAAAAAACCCAGAGACACTGCAAAACTTCTGAATTAATTAAGAAGGATCAGGCTCTTCTACAGACACTAAGAACAATTGTAATTTCACCTTTAAAAGTTGCCAAGTCAGTTTATGTGAATTTTAGTCCCTAGTTCTTCAGTAAGATGCCAATTCCATACAGAACTAACAAAATTAAGAGGGGATGGAACTCTTTACAAGATCTGGTTTACTTCATATTTTGCCTATTAGTAAAAAGGTGGATGAGAATCTTTTGTACTTGTGCCATTCTGATGCACAAAGCTCTCTTTCTTGGCTACTGGAAGATTCCCCCCTCCCTGGACAGTTTTCAGTGTTGCCAGGGGTCTTACAGGGTACAACGCCTGTCCTACAACAAGGAGAATGTCTTGCCTTGGTCTGTCTTCTCATTGGCTTTTCTGATATACTTTTTAATCAGAGAAACCTCATAAAGGCTTTGATAATCAGGGTACACAAATTGTCTCTCACAGGCCCAAAGGATTTAGGCTCCTTCTGCCTCCTCTTTTCTCCCTTCCCACTGCTGAAATTCATTATGAAATTACGGTACTGTCCAACAGGAGTAAGAGGATCAGTTTCTGAACCTGTTTGGTGCTATGAGCCCAGGTGGCTTGATCATTTAATCTAATCTAACAGGGATATGTAGCTTTTGCTATGCTTTTCCTGCTACAGCTAATATCTCTCTCCCACACAGCAGTTCAACAGCTCTTAGGTGTATAAGCCTCCTTCACTGCCTGACATGCAGGAAGCTTTGCAGTTGTAGGGTATTTCTGGCAATTTGAAGAACCAGACTGCTGCTGCACTGCTCCTACCCTTCTTATAAGCAAGGCTGCATCTCTACAGGTTCCTTATCCCTTCTCTTCCACTGTTTGAAATGGCTTGGCAGGCTCTCCCCTTAACAGTGACACATCAAAAGCTCACTCAGTTGGCATGCCATTTTCTTCTCGTTTTCATTAGATTCCCTTGATGGATTCTTACTCCAAATGAGAGGTTTTTCTTGTTGCTTCTACTGGCTTTATTGCTGTTTAGATAGTAAAGACTCAGTGCCATGCCAAATATTTTACAGAAAGAGAGTTCCTGTCATAAGGAATTTACAGTGTATACATTCACTTATAAAAGTAAAGATTTCCAGCTTGTCTGTCTACTGTTAGACAAGGTAAAAGGTTGGGAGGAGATTCCAAATGAAGTCTCCTCCAGCACTGTACTTCACTTCCTCTTAGGAGTCCATATTTGTCCTTCACTTAAGCATTATCTTCCATAACATAAATCAGCTAAACTCACTTGATCAAGTTGGGTTTCTTCATTCTTGAGAAAAGGAGGCTTATAGGACAATTCATCACCGTGTTCCAATACTTAAAGGGTGGTTACAAAGATAGAGACTCCCTTTTTACAAGGAGTCACATGGAAAGGATGAGGGCTAAAATATACAAGGTGCTCCTGGGGAGATTCAGATTGGACATAAGATATGTCTCAAAACTACATAATTGCCAGTAGTAGTCAGGAAAAAGCAGATTCTTGCCAAGGAACAAAAGTAAATCCTAAACTCCAAGTTCAGCTAATCTTTTGGGAGAGAAAAAAAAAAAACTTATTCAACTCAAAAAGCTCGCAATAAGATATTTTTAAAAGGAAATCTTGTATATTCAAACCCCTTGTACAGTTACTGCTCTAACTATTAAAATTTATTAAAAAGAATTTTTCTTTAGTCAGAAAACATTTGATTCCAGAAACAGAGACCTACATTTGAGTAATTCAGTGTATGTGAGCAACCTGGTCTAGCAGGAAGTGTCCCTGTCCATGGCAGGGGGATTGGAACTAGATGATCTTTACAGTCCCTTCCAACCCAAACCATTCTAGGATTCTATGGTTCTATTATTTTATTCATAATATGCACAGTAATAGCAAATAAGTGCTTTATCATTCTCTTGAGGGAATAAGAAGCAATACATAACATTCTAAGAGAACTTAGTTAAATGCTAAACATCCATATTTGGCACTAACACGCATTGAAACAGTTTACCTCTATGAAAGCACACAATACATTTCACTTTTCCCAATATTTTAAACATACTACTTTTGTCACCTACAACAATGATCAGAATACAAGGTTGAAAATATTTTAAAAGACATATTTGACTAATATTAAACTAAATTGAATACCCATTTGCTAACATCTTAAGTTAATATCTGCAGAGAACTTATAGAGTATTTTATCATTAGAAAATGTTTCATGTAAATGTTTGTGCATTTTGAATTGCAAAGTAATTAACTGAAATATCCCTGCATTAAATTTAATCAGCTTGCTGCAGATGAAAGGAAAGTTAAGGTTCTGTTCCCTAGTCATTCCAAGAGGTTGTCAACCCAGAGAAATTGGCTCCAGTTCTCCTTTGACGACACAGTAGTTTAAGTCAGGAGGAACCAAAGATCAAAAGATTAGATCCAGTACAAAATTAATGCAAGTGAATCAGTGCTGACCTGTTCAACAGAAAATATTAGAAAAATGTACTTTTATCAGTCCTTTACTTATTTACATGGCTACCTTATTTTTACCTGTACTTGATAGATAATGGACTTAATGTCAGATGAAACATTTTGAGTGAAAACTCAAGCTAATATTCAGTTAGTTTAAATGGTCACTTCATAAGCTTTCATAATGGACATGATTTTTAAAGAAATTGAAATTCTTTTACTTGGTTTACTTTAAAGATGTGTCATTGAACTGAAGATAATCCAATTATCATTAAATCTCCTGTGGGTAACAAAATAAATACTATCCATCTCCTCACTCTGCAGTAGTTAGCTTTATATAAATTAGACAATAAGTAGTGTAATCAGATATTCTAACCCACAAAAGACACTCCTGTTTGCAGGAAAAATCTACTATTCTGCTGTTTCCTTAAATAAAAAGTCAAAATGCTGTGTTCTATTATTCCATCAGTAGCATTAAACATGTTTTAAGATAGTGCCTAGAAGCTTTATCTGATGTTGTATCTAGAGGAGGGTTGGAATTTTTTTCCTAAGGCGAGTCAAGACTTTAATATGTCTTTATTCTACCATGATATGAAAGTGCTCCTGTATAGAATAGGTTGTAAGCTTCATGGTCTTTCACTCCCACCAATAAATAATGGTTTATGTAGCCTATGTTTAGTTCTAGCCCCTGGCCCAAAACATGTCTATTCAATGTGAACCTGTTTCACCTGTATTCTAGCCTAGAATTTAAATAACACCTGCTGACCAGCCTATAGATACTGGCACTTCTGTTTCTACATTCAAAACTACTACAGCTGCCAAGTCTTTGTCACAAACACAAAGAAAGCCTCATTACTTCCTCAAGGTGCTTGCAGTAGGATCAAGAATCTGGTACTATACTAAAAATCCCTCTCTACTCTTCCTTTAGATACGGATATTAGAGTAAACAATTAGAAAGGAAGCTCACAGAGACTCTGTAAGCACACGATCTCCACTAATCCCAAATCTAATTTCAGAAAAAACCCTACATCTTCTCTATTTTACATCTGCAGTTGTCTGTATGTTACCTGGAGAAAGGTCTTCCTGAGAACCAAAGCAAAAAAGTTGATCTAATAACTAGCTCAGGCATCAGTCTCTGCAGCTGACTGTTAAATCTTGACAGGCAGAGAAAAGCTACTACCTCTTTGCTAAGGAAGAAAAGAGACTGAGCCATAAGGGCCTTGTTAATATTTTCTGAGCCTACAGCACAACCCCAGTTATTATCCATAGCTTCATATGACATTTCTGGCAGTCATCTGTCATGTAAGTTGAACTTAAGATATAATTTTAAAAAAGTGTGTTTAAAACATAGTAGGGTTTTCCTTGGAAGGAAAAGAAAAAACATGTCATACTTCTATTTTCATCGACATGCTACATGCCTATTACTAGCCCTATAAATATTTGCTTTATTGTGAGTGTTTTGCTGCTTTAATTAAAAAGTTCATAGCTTAAACTTACAAATTCATAACATACAACAGATTTGATATTTGTGAATTCATAATGAAAGAAGTTAAAAGTAGGAAGTTAACACTGGCATGTCAAGATGTCTTTAGCAAGTAGATCTTTAGAGCTTGTTCTGCTGCATCTCCTATATTGACTTATGCATCTCATTTGCATTTCACTGGAGAGGTTTCTGAGACATTTCCTAATAAGTGCAGTACGTATGGGCAAGTTCCTTTGTGTTGTTCATTTATCTAGCCAGTGTCAGAGAAATAAGAGAATTTGTCCCTCCTGCCAGTCCAAGGGACTGCTAGAGAAAATCAGCCAGCCTGTTCATACCTACCACACCTGGCAGAGGAGATGTTTTGCTACCTTTGTCACCCTGAGCATTATTGTTTTTAATTTTGCCAAGTCCTGTGAAATCATAATCAAATCCTGGATGAAACTACTGTGGAAATTCAGCTAGGTCAGTTTTTTAGCTCTCTCACTCCCCAGAGAAGAGTTTGAGCCACAGAGAAAGGACAGACAAGTAAGGAGGCAGGCAAGCCTAGAGAAGTAATATTTGGCTAATTGAGTTATGCTGTGTTCAGAGCCAAGCTAATCTCACCAGTCGATACCAGTGTAATCCTGACATAAGAAGCCTGCTGATCAAATAGAAAAGATAAACATACAGCCACGTTTTCAAAGGGTGCTAAACTCCCCAGTTCTTTTCCTGTTCTACAAGGAACTATCAGTGTTCAGTATCTTTGAAGACTGGTTCACAGAACTATCTATGAAGTTAGCTGAGGGAAAAAATACAAGCCAAAAGTTCCCTAAGAATGCTCATAAAGTTCATTGACATAATCCACTCAAACAGGAAGAGCCTACGGGAAAAAAAATGGAAGCAAGGCAGAGAAAACGTGAAGTGAAGGGATTAGGAGAGGGGGGTCAGTAAGGGTAATTCTTGCCATTAAGGGTAATTCTTGTATATTACAAAAGCACAATACTTTCCCTCATAATGAACACATAAGCAGCTGTAGATTATTTATGAATTTAGAATGCATTAGCCCCAGTTAAGAAGCTGAAACTCTTGAAACCTATGGATGCAGCAGGAATTATGTCATAACCGCTTATCCTTTGTGTGCAGTACACTTGTCCGTGTCCTTCTAAACTTCTCCCAAGCTACACACAGATACTATTTCTCAGTTTGGGGAATGTAGAAATGGACACAAACTTTCAGAATTCAGACTGACTGTTATGGAACGAATCAGAGATCTCAAAGGACTGCTACAAAATTCAGAATCATTTTTCAGACACCTTGAAATATGTAAAAAAAGAAATCAGCAGAACTGAGCTAAAACCCATTTGTTACATCAAGCAGACAGGAGAAAAAGCCACGCATGTAATACAAAATGTATCAACACATCAACAAGACTGAAATATGAATTCCAGACTCTTCACAACTTTAATTTCAGTGAAAAAGAACAAGATGATATGTGGAAACGAAGAAGTTTCAAGAAGAAAACAAATCACCAAGTACCTTACAAAAATGCTGATGTGTTATTCTGTCATTTAACTACCAAAGAAAACTTATTTGAAGGTGTGTAGGCTTAACATACCTGGGTTATTTTGGTAAAAGCAGAGCAATCAGAGCATAGAGCTATCACACTTTAGCCACATCCTTGCTGTACACATTTGAGAGAACACATCAACAATGCCAGCTGCTACCTGATGCAAGTGACAAGTTAGGAAAAGCTTTCAAACCTTAGAGAAGGAGGAAGTAAAATGCACGGACCACTACAAAACCAAGGAAAAGAAACTACATTTACATTTAAAAGGAAAAAGAAAGACCTCTAGAGATCATCATACTCTCCTTTGTAAAATAGGTGCAACAGCACTGAAAGACATTAACATCATCCATGCATGACACTGACTGGAACTAAACCGACTATTGCACAGAAGAAAATGCATTAGTGGTAAAAGTTCAGGTGGTTAAACTTTCAATAAAATGAACTCTGAAAAAAAGTAAAATTTAAAAGCATGCTTTTAGAAAAATAAAGGCATTTGTTTCCCCACAATCATAAATATTAAGGTCTTTCTCCTGTCACATCTCCCATTTATGCAACTGTGAGCTGTAACATGACATATACTTCAATATTATGAGTAATGAAGTTTCCCGTAACACCCCAGGTCAAATGTAAATAGATATTTGTCTAGGGTAGAGTTTGACTTCTGTTCCGTGTATCTGCTATGTGCAGACAGACGAAGTCAGAAATTAAAAGCAGCGAAAGCAAGGTGGACAAATTCTTGCCAAAAAATGGGGAAATGCCAATGTATTAGTTCTGTCTTTACTTTTGCAAATATTAAATAAGTCATGACCAAAATCAGTTTATTCTAGCTCTAACCTAACAATATCTTTCTGCCTTTCTACAGAGCTGGAAGTACTAAAAGTGACCGAGACAGAACATTAGCACTCTGCTGACAGAGATTACCCACATTTATAAGGAACTTGATACCAAATTGTCAGTTCAACTTGCCTGGATATATTTGCAGGTGCAATCCAAGTAGATGCACTGTCAGAAAATTTACTTTAGAAAAGATTGAACCTGGGCTGGATTTTGCTGTTAACTGTGTTCTTACCAGGGAGTAGCAAATCACTGAAATAAAGGCTTGAGGCTGACTTGGGGACTACATCCATGCCTAGTAGGTGAACAACATACAATCCTCATGGAGTCATTTTCTCTCCTCTCAATTTCACTGAATCACTTCAGCTTCAGTAACAAGTTGCCACTAAACCAGTACATTTAAGTGAGGCAAATCAGAAATAGTTTAACAGATAAAAAAAAGTGAATATCAGACTGGAAAATAAAGTTTCTTAAAAAAAAAAATGTATTTCTATCATTACAAATATTTCTGTCGCTACTAATATTCAGAGAGACACTAGTAAAAATCATACATGGGAACAGTTCAGAATAGATAGATTCAATCCAGCTATGAGAAAAAGGAATGGAGTACTTGCCCCCAGGCACTTTCCTAATCTAAGCTAAGTCTTTGAAAATATATGTAAAACTACGACTGTCTGGATACTCCCAAGAAATAGGACTCCATTGTATTATGGGTAAAGATAAAATATAGAGGTTATACTGAAAATCTGTTTTTACCATAATCCACAAATCAGAAAGTGCAAGCAGGGGGATAAAGCTAGCAAGAAATACCTTTCAAATTCTCCTTTTGGATGAGATCATCTCATATTTGGTAACCTAGAACCTTCAAGTGGACAATCTGCTACATTTTCCATTTTCAAATAAACTTATTATAGAACAGTCGCTGTTAATACACTGTTTACACAAAGTATAAAGCAACAGACCAAATGCATCAAAGGAGATACTAATAAGCAACATGGTCATAAGAAAGTCACAGTACCATGGACTAAGAAAAAGGCAAACCAAAAAATACTGAGAAACATTAGACACTTGAGATACCATTCAAACCTAATTAAGCCACTGTTCTTTTGATAGAACAGGCTCCAAAGTGCTGCTGATCTTACTGTCTTGACTTCAATGAGGGTTAGGGTTTGGAGAACCACAAAGCCTACAGCTCCAGGGACACTGGGGCTGCAGAAGGCATGCCAAGGGGAGCTCAGCACTGCACCAATGCTGTCCCTTCACACCTTTCTAATACAGGACAGCTATGGGGCAGGTGACCTCAAAATCAGCTGCCGGCTCCTGTTAGGGTTAGGTGGCTGTGGGGGTACTGCTCTACTGGTAGCATCTTTTTCCTCCCAAGAATTATTGGGCAACTAAAGTAACATCCATATGGATCAATATATGTACACTGATAGAAGTTCATGTATGAACATGTATACATAATACTAAAATATTTAGTATTTATATTAAGGTAAAATTCAGTGCTCTGCAGCATCAGTCATCTTGAAAACAAATGGAAAAAATAAAAGTATAAATTAATCCAAGATTCTTAGGCCCAGATTGTGTTTATTTCCTGAGACAGTAACCAGCATTTTGACATTTCCCAAGCCCACCATTTTCATGCATATATCCAATACAATCAAAACTAACTTCCCATAAATTCTTCCTAAACAAAAGACGCAGGAATAGCTCAGTGAAGTTTCATGTAGAATCCTATAAAAAGACAAGTCACAGAAGCAGATAATTAAAGCTCCTACTAACTCTCCAGTTTTCATAGTATCTCAGGCTTCTATTTTACCTACCTATCTATCTTTGCTTTTTCTGTGTATTTTTATGCGAACCAGTATAAACCAGCAATCGTAAGCTCGGGGCTGAGCTTCTAAGTCAGACTAGAAGATAACTTTCAGAAGGATTTAAAGGTTGATTCTATTCTCAGGAGTCACATTTATATGCAATTTATTGGGCCTGGGGAATATGGGTATATATTCTTTTATGTGTGGCATCATGAATAACTGCCTTATTTCAGAATATCAGTATTAAAACTCGTTTGCTACAAGGAAAAGTAGAATCCTCTGTCCACGATAGAACACTACTACAGAATTAAGGTCTCAGAAAATTCTAACATGAGAAAAAGGTTCCTGTTTTCTTCATTGTTATAAGCTTTAATAAGCCAAAAAACCCTGAAGTGAACATGAAAAAATTCAATAATAATTACATAAGTTTTAAGGGACTAGATTAATAAAAGTCACAGGAATTTTTTCACTAAGATTATTTTTAAAATGTTTTCAGTATCAGTAAGGAAGTTTCTACCATTGTTTTGCCACAGACAATGACAAGTACAGATGCTACCCTGCCCCTGCTTAGGGAATTGGGTCAAAAAAGTCAAAATTTTTTAAATTGGTATGTTAATTAGACTTGCCTGTTATTACTGCAAGTTGATTTGAATATTATCTTCCAAGCTTACAGATAAACATATGTTGAAATAATGCAAGCTACCTGCAAAGGGAAAGGACAGAATAAGTCTAACTTTTGAAAAGGCTGTGCATACAAGAGTATCTGCTGTGACAGTAGCTTTGTACTCCTTCGATCAGCAGTGAATATTACCTTACCACAGGCATAACCCCCTTGTGTTTATAATCATATTTTCCAGCATGAAAAGCCAATTATATATAAGCAAACAATTCACTGTATTTTCAGTGAAGCAGACCTCATATTTCTTTCTAGTATAACTGCATTGACAAGGAACTGTGAAACAGACTACATGAATTTCAGTCTACATCTATGCAAAGCCACTGTAGTCAGTTCAATCAGAAGTCCCCTGATCTTAAAAACATTCGCATTTGTTTAGAACTTCAAGTGTTAATGCATGTATTAGTACTCTGAACAGTACAAGTGCTTAAATGGGTTTTGCAGCATCATGATAAATTAAAAAATAAATCTATATCTCAGAATTTAAGTTGCCACCTCTCCCTTCCCCCCTCAGGTAGCTTAAATCAAATAACACTTTATAATGCATCAGGAGTGGCACATGAAAAATACTTTAAAGGCTCAAGGACTTTTATGCAGTTCAGTAGTCCAGGTAATGGCATGCAAAACACCTCTGACTACAATTCAACCATCTCATGCTAAGTCTCAAAAAGCATCAACAAAACCTCAGAAGGAATATCAAAAAGGAAAAATAAAGAGATAAGAGGAAATTGGAACGGAGAATGAGTGGAGTGTGAATGCTGTATTTATTCTTTCATTGTGAAATCCCTGTAAAGAGAGATTAATTCTTCCCATTAGAAGTGTGTTGCGTTTCTTCCTCTCCAGCTACATTTACTTATTATCAGATATTCTTCTAAAACTTCCAATGCTCAGATTATCACCAAAAGCAAGATGATGCTTTTTCCCCCCCCCCCCCCCCTTTTGTCCCCAGACCATTCCTGTCTTATTTATGTAAAAGCAGCCTTAGAACTATTTGTGACCTACAAGGGTTAAGTATAGTTTGGGAGGACATAAATGCTGCTGCAGTCCCAACAATACTGACACAAAAAACATGAATAGCATATCTTTTACAGAAAGTTAAATTCAGCAGAGCATTTGTAAAACCACCTCTATAAATATTACACATACAAAGATCCAGGCATTCTCTTAACTCCAGGATGTATAAAAACAGAAGACGTTATCAATGACTGGTTTTACTATATAACAGTTATTGAGCACATGAGACATACAAGAACTGTTAGAAGAATTTTCCTTTGTTATAATTCTATTTCTACCACATTCTCAAGAGAATGAAAAGAAACCTTCAGATTCTAATTATGAATAGACAAAATGAAAACAGAATTTCTAAGAAACCAGACTATCCCCTTCTTCATTACAATAAATTTTTATTTGATTGTGTGGATAAAATTTCCAGAAATAAAGATTACTGAAGGGAAGAAAAGAAAGTAGAGTAGATTAACCTAATACAGCATTGCCAAAGATGTCAATGAAGACAGAATAGTCACTGTTTTTGTAATGCACACAAAAAGACTTGTGTATCCTCAGAGACTTCTGTAACAGGAATAGTCTCTACCAGAAAAAGAATTCAGAACCATGCCTTGCACTCAATTATGTGGAGGCTGTGGGTTTTGTCATCATAAAAGACTACGTTGAACTTGTAACAAATAACAGACTTATCAATTATAGTTCTTGATAAAATAGGAGAGGTATAAAAAAGAGTGAGGGGATTATTAAACAGAAAACAGACAAAAAAATAACTGATTATTACAAACAGAGACAGGAATATTATTTAACAAAAGAACATACTGCAACGACTGACTTTCACTTCTTTGATTCTTTCATTTGTAGGAGTAGTGGCACAAAATTAAGACTGTCAATCTAGAATTGCTGAGGTACTGTCCAGTCTAGATGATCAAGACAGATAAATTTCTGTCTTTTCTTACTTATTGAGCAATTACTGAATGTTCCCTCTAGCTACTCAGTGTACCTAACAATCCCAGGAAGAACATACCTCATTCTAATGAGAAAAGTAGAAAACTTCTGAGAAGTCTTCAGAACTCTCAATAAAAGTATGGTAATGTAAAACATCAGTAGTTTAGCAAAGCAAAAGGCAACAGACATAAGCTGCAGCATGAGAATTTTCAGTTAGGTACCAGAAAAAATTCTTCACAAGTCAAACTCAAGCTCAGTTAGAGCACTCAGTATGTTTAAAAACCAACCTCATCTTTACCTATTACAGTACAGTAGTGGGCAGGACACAACTATTTCCACTGGATATCATTATTACATCGCTCTGACTAGCCTACGGCATTCTTCAAGGTGAAAGATCTACGGGAATGCCCCTCCTCATTAAAGCCAGGGAAAGCAGCATATTCTTGGGACTTCCACTAAATGGGATTTATAACATACACTCATCCACAACTGCATAGTAATTTCTGAAATAAAGACTATGACAATTACATTATCTGCAATTTGTTACTTTTTTAATGAAGTGTAAAGTATCAAAAGGCAGAAGTAAAGCATGATGTGTGACTCATTCCCACTCTGCCCATCTTCCTTTCAGAATGGTTAAACCCCTTGATATTTTTCTAATTTGATATAACCCTTCTTGATGTGATAAATCACACTGGATCAAAGAAATGATGGGCAGCTTGCTGCTGATTTAAGAGGAACCTCATTTATGGCACCTTACATTTGGAAATTTTTTGGAAACAGTTGAATTTAAGAAGCAACCATTTCTTAAACTGTTCATTTCACAGTAAGTCAGAATATTTTAAGGCAATTGAACAAGCTGCTTGATTTGAAAGTTTCTGATGTTACAAACTGACAATATTGTCTGTTGAAGGATAAGAGGCAAATCTGGCTAATTTGTTAGGCATGCATACTTGAATATACTAACCTCCTCCTACTCTGCTTTTTGAAATGACAACAGGCAGTAGGTGAAAGGCACCCATTTAAGCTACACATGGCAAGTCATGCTATAGGCAGTCTTGAAAGAGTCTGAAGATTCTGAAGAGACACATGACAACAGTCAGCCTTGCTGCAGAAAACCAATAGAAGAAAGAATATTTCCAACTCCACATGATGAATCCTGAAGTCCTTCAGAAAACCTGGGGCTGAGAAATGAGAATACTATTTTGAGTATTTACACTGTGTTCTATAAATACTGATACTCTGTATTCTCTAGATCAACAGTTAATTAGCTACATGAACTACATAAAAAGGATTTATCTGAATTTTCAAATGAGGAAGATCTGCTCCAGTTTGTACTGATGGGGTTGTATTCTTAGCATATACTCTAGAGAACGGGTCTTCTGGCAAGAACAGTTATATAGTGTGGAATATGTTCCTGCAAACTGTGCTGGCTTTCAGGGTCCCAGCATTCACAGTGAGTCATGCAGCTGCAGGTCATCACATTTCATAGACACCTGCTCTTGCAGGTTACTCCTAAATGAATGGAGACACTTACCAACAAGCTAGGGATGCAGAAAACCTATTAGCACCATCAGATACAAAAATGTGAAATAAATGGTGCAGATCAGCTGGTACCACAAAGTGCACAGATGCAAACATCTGTATCATGCAAGTGTGTCACTGAAGATGTTCTTTTAGAACAGAGCAGACTATTCTTAAAAAGCTTTTGCAAGTGAAACCCTTTGAAAAATTAACTATACCAAAATCAGATTCTGCTTAAAATTCTGACTAAAAGGTTTTTTGGTCAAAACCAGCCTTGCTGTATGGCAGCCTTCTCAGCTTCAGAGACAGGTATGTGCATATTTGTTATCTTTGTAAATATGATCATGAAGATTTACTTTTTGTTGTTCTTCAAAACAGTTTTTAGACTTGACTAAATACATGTCCTATGGCATTCAAATCTTCAAAAATCAAAATTAATTGGGACTTTTCCCTTTTATAATCTGTGCAGAAAGAGCTTAGCAATAGACAAGGTGGCCAGCACTGAAAAAAAAGCAGAGCTCATGCATGCATGGGTTTGGTCTTTTCTTCTCCAATTTACCATTAAAAGACAATTACCCTAAAGGCAGTAAATCATGATATTAAAAGTGCATCATCCACTTATTTGTGCTTATTGTATTTTCCAGAAACTTAATAATTATTACTTCAATCTTTATTTACATTGAAACACATCCTTTGCTTCCAAGTTATTCAATGGCCTTTCTTTAACATCCTTAAAAGGTCAAATCAAATCAATTCATCAGAACTAGAATGAAGAGCTGGTTGCACTCAAACTTTCACCATGGAATATTAAGCAAGTTTCTCCAAACACATCTTTACTCCAAGGCCTCAGTGGATTCCTTTCAGATTGTATGTCCAGCAGCATTCCTCATCATCTTCTAAGCCACAAGCAAGTATAAATTCAAATTATTATATCTGAAACTAGTTAGATGTAGCCTCTCAGTTTTAGGTGCTGCAGAAAGATATCATGAAAGGGAGGCAGCATTGCTCTCATCTTCATAACTTTTAATTGATTGATTTGTCCTTGCACTTCAAAAGCTGCTCTCTGAAATTCTTTCTAATTTAGAGCTCTTCTATAAAACATCTAAAAGCTAAAAGATGACAACTACAGAATGCCTGAAAACTGTCCTCCCAAGAAGTTTTCTTTCAGGTTCATGAATAGCTCAGGTGGGTCAGAAGGAAAACAACCATGTCATGTTGGCAATATCTCAGGCTCTGTTAGCCCAAGACAGGTAACCTCAAGTTCATCCACACAGCACTTTTTTGTTCTGGCTGTATTGGATTTGACAGGTGAAATCCAGAGGAGTTGTCCAATTGCAGTTCACTGTGGTCTTCCTTCTTTTCTTCCATTTTTAATATAACTTGCTTTATATTTTAAAATGTAGTAGATTGTTTGTTCCCTGAAACAGTTTCCTGAGCACTGTAACTAATGAAGCCCCACTTCCCATAGATTCAAGTCTCTTGATTGATTGCCTTTTTAAACTGAATTATACCAATTTTTTTCTGACACTTTCATAAATCTATAGTATTTTCATGGAAACATATGAGCTGCCAACCTCAACTATAGAAATAAGGTGACTGCATCAAAAATTATTAGGGGAAGATCTTGATAACATTCACACCGTGCCTTTCTGTCAAGTATGTCTGAAATAGATCATGGATTTGAGCAGTCCGGATATCTGCTTCTATTTGTGCCACACTCCTGAATTTTTAAAATACGCCTTTCATGACAGCAGTATAAGGAATATCACTTTTTTTGCCAGGATACAGTACTCAGCTCCATAACCAATCACCTCAGAATAGCTTCAAGTCCTTGGAGAGGCTAAGAAAAACAACATGTACCCTCAGGGGAACATTACCTTTTTTCACTCAGGAAGGCTCTTCCCTACAGGTCTGAGACCCTGGGGACATCACCAGCCAGACTGCAATCCCAATGGACTCCTGAATGCTTTGCAGACTTCTCTAAGCTTCACTGGCTGCCATAATGACCTCTCAGTTGAGTTCTATTGTGAGCCTTGCTCAGCCACTCCATTCTGCCTTAGAGTTTTCTGACTGATGCAGGTTTTACAGGCTCTTGTGATACTCATTGCTCCATCCACAGACTCAGCAGCACACAGGCTATTTTTGAGATTAGATGTCCTTGAGATATCAGAAAACATCCTCCTCAAGGACTATACCACTCTTAACTCTGCATTTTACACATTTTTGGTGTACTCCTCCCCTCTCTCACCCTTTATACACAGCTCTGTTTTTATTGTCCTTCCTCAGATTCAGTTAGTCAAATTACACTGACTTAGCATACATCTAAATCAAGTCACAGAACTAAAGTCTTCTGTTCTATCGTGCTTCACCAGGCATATTATACTCCATATAATCAGCTTTCCACAATGCCACATCTTCTCCCAGTGTTGACCTCCAGTCCCTTTTTCCTGTTTCTCCTATCAGTCATTTGTCAATGTTACTATACACTCTTAATCCCTTTAAATTGCCTTAGACTTATCTAGCCTGCTTTCCAATTTCAGTTCATCCATCCTCTCACTGCTGCTTGTATTTTCCATCAACAGTCTTTTATGACTATATTTCTCTCTACTTCTGAGCATTTACTACAAGGAATTTATCAAAATCAAATGATAGGTGTCATCTCAAAAAAAACCCATACTGCTGTTTGCAAACATCTAGTGACAGAAGTACTGAAAACTTGGGAAACAGCTTCCTTTTCTTATAGATTTATAAAGGTGTAAAGCCTCTTGACAAATTCCCCAACCCTGCAATGATTTTAAAATATTCCCAAAATTGCCACAGGTAATTCAATATCTGGTTCTGACACCTCCTGATGGGTGTAACCCTCATTGATTTATAATAGGAGAGAGCACTGCTTCAGCTGAGCAATCCTCATGACCTTTTTGTATTTCATTTGAATTTGACTAAGATTCACCATAGTGATTGTTAGCTTCATATTTCCTGTACAGTTAATATATTTTACAGGAAAAAGTACTATTTTATTAATTGCTGATCTCTGGTTGTACTTAGGTTCAAGTTCTTAGTGATGTTAATCTTCTCAGCTACACGTTCCCTTTAAGAAAGGGAGTCTTTAAAACAAAAAAAACTACAAAAACAAACAAACAAAAACAAACAAACAAGAAAAACCCCAAAAACCACACAAATTCCCCCCACAACAAAAATTCAAGTCAAAAACTTTTTTTTTTTTCTTGGAATCATTAAGTCAAGCACGTCTTATTTTGTAAGCCAAAAGTTATGGTGCTTCTCCAAGGAGGAAATAGGAAAGATCAACACCAGTTTTGCAGTACTATAAGCAAATAAACTACTGAAAGCAACTCAATACCTTTAATACTAATTGTTCATGGAGCAGATTAAATTGGGTTTATACTGTGGCAGGAATTGGTGTGGGAGGAAGAAGCTCTTCTGCAGATATTCTGACAAGAAATTCATTACAAAAGATGAAGTGTTATTTTGGAATTCATAATAAGTGTTTGGGGGAGAACAACTTCAGACCACAATAAATAACCACCTGGCAGATGGTTCAGTCCTAAGGCTAACAGAGAAAACAGAAAGGCTGCATTAGAGATAAAATTAAGTTTTCTTGAATGTTAACTTTTAATTAATAAACCTTGCTGCACACTTTGACAGAACAATAGCACAACCATAACCACATATTTGATATGCATTGCAAAGAGGCAAAACATACATGTGAATTTGCTGAATGTGTGACCCTTTAGCTACAGAGGGCAGATCAAAAACAAGAATTCTCTTCCTTGGCTTGAACATGAAAGACGTCACTAAAAAAGGATGATGGTTTACCTTGTTTTAACCATTCCCACTAAAGCATTGTAGAAAATATGCAGAACATAAAAGACACTCTCCTGATGATCAACAAAAGCAGGAGAGTAGATCCCTTTGAGCTAGTGCTCTGAACAAAACAGAAAAAGCCTGAGATCCACATTCAGAAAAGAGAAATAAGGCATTAATCTTATGTCCCAGTCCCTACACTGAGGCAGAGCCATGCCCCAACCATAAGCAGAAAGAATGTAAAAAGATCTTTGATAATATATGGTCCTGATTCTATAATTTATAATACAATAAAGGGACTGCAAAAGATTTGGCTTGCAGAACAAATGTAATTATAGTTGCTTAGTTTTTCACTTCACTCATCTGGAATTAAATTTTTGGAGAAGAATAAAAAGAATAGGATCGCTGTAGATCTTTCATAGTGCTTCCCAAGTTTTAGACCCCTGCATTCTCAGGAACTCAAAAAGTCTGTTTAAATAAGGAGAAGGAAAATGATAAAGAGAATCCTTGTTTCTGAAGTTAACTCTAGCTGTGAGGTGTTGGTTTAAAAATACATAAGGCAGATGAAGACATGGATTTTAATCTGATTTCCAACATTGAGGTCAGGAAAAATGACATACCAGAGATCTGGACTTTATTTTTTTCTCTTTTTATCAGTAGGTCTCTCATTAAATGCTTCCAGAAACTGAAATAAATACATCAGCAGTTTTTCAATAGTTGTGCTTTAGTTCCCCAAAAAGACTACCACCTCACAGCTCATGACTGCAAGACATTCAAGTTTGAAGAGTACTGTTTTACTCAGCATCTTAGAAAAATTTGGAATCATAGAATGGTTTGGGTTGGATTTTATTCCAAATTTTCACATCACCTTGCAAGGAGTTAAGCTTAAGATTGTCTTTCTAAGAAAGTGCTGTTATTCTACTTTATCGAAAGGGAAAATTAATCCCCAAATTTAAATACTATTTTCCCCAAGGCCTAGTAATAAAGAAAAACTAAGGTATTCCTATTTTCAGTTATACATCTCATCTACCGGAAACACCCTGCTTCATTTTGGGCTACACACTTTTTCTGGTACTGCAGCAGCATACCAAAAAACCCTTTCTTTCACAACAGTCTAAAAACTACTTCAGCACCACACTTCAACACAAATCTGTCAAGACACTGCCTTCCCTCCTGAGTCGGTTCTGAGCCAGTGTCTCAACACAGTGCAAGAGATCAGTGCTCTAGCTGACCTGCCATCATTCAGGTGTGACATCTGCCAGGATCCTGACTACTTCTGGTCATTCAAGACCCTGTAATATTTTTTTAATTAACTCCAATGTCCTAGCCAAATCCCATTTTACCTAATTATAATCAGTCTGCCTAACATGCCTCCTGTAGTTTCAGTCTGAATAGGTTATTCTTCACTTTTCTGCCCAAAGATTTATGTAGCTATCTTGTGCAAAGCAGTATTTAAGGTTTTTAAAAGTGGAAGTCATTGCAGGTCAGACACAGACTTATTGCATTAGTCTCTCCTCTCTGTAGATTTAGAAATGAAGACAGTGGTGACATCATTGTATTTTCTGTTTGCATCCAAAGCTTTTAACACTGCTTATCTTTAAAAAGCCAACATGGGAAGTGATGCAATTTCCTAATAAAGTAATAAAGCTTAAGTAACTATACAAGACCTGAAAAGGAACCATAGACAGGGACAAAAGAGGAGCCTTCAACTGCAATACCTCACCAAAACCTCTAATCAGGAGCAGCAGCAAAGAAAGTTTAACTGAATTTTGTCTATCCACTGTTAATAGATTAGTATTCACTAGGATACGTTCCTTTACTAAAAAGTGTCCCGAAGATGAACTGTGAGATGTTTTACTAGAGCAGGCCCAAGCCAGAGCTATCAAAACCTGAAACCATTATATTATTAAACTATTTTCAAGGTCTGTCTCCTCAGCACCACATTGCTTGCAGTTTCTGCAGCATTTCTTTTCAGGCAAAACACAATTAATCACAAGTAGCTATTGCTGAAGTTTAATGCTATGCTCACAAGACTGTGTAGCTCAGCAACACAATGCCAAATAGTCACAAGCCCTACACTGAACAATGCAGAAAACAAGCAAAGAGAATCAAGGTCACATTTTGTAACATCAAGGAAGGGTTTTTAAAACCATGGTAGCCCAACAGTCTTGTTTATGATGAATTAAGTTATATTCTAAGCAGTTGTGAGAATGCAGACTCCCACAATAACACAAGTTGTCGAGTGGGACTGGATTCACATCTTGGATTTCCAGGACAAGAATGTTTCCTGCTACTATCCCCAGAGATGGCAGAGAGGTTCTTTTGCAGATTACTGTGAACAAAAACTGCAAGATGAAACGCTGAGTGATGAATCATAGCAATATACTTCCAATGAGCTGTTCAGTTTCTCACAGAGACAATGCTGGCTGGCACAGAAATAAGGCGTGACAGTAGCATACTCTTAACAGTGCAGATGTATTTTTTTCCATTAGGCTTAACCAGCCCATGATTGTTTAATCTATGGTTTAGCTGCACTGAAGCCATACCTCTGTCATATTTAATATCATCTCATTTAAGAGCAAACAACTTGGTTTCTGTGATAAACACAAGTCATGAGGTTAATATCCTAACACACTGCTAAAAACACAAAGTTTGCTTCATTTTGTTTGACTGCTTTTAAACTCTACTGCTGGCTGGTCAATGAAAGTATTAGTCCTTCCTTGACAAGTTGTGAGGTCCTTTCAAAGCTATATTTCACAAAAATCATTCCCAGCACAAATTGTTCTCAAGTCAATTACT
This sequence comes from Podargus strigoides, assembly GCA_028020825.1. Lineage (NCBI taxonomy): Eukaryota > Metazoa > Chordata > Aves > Caprimulgiformes > Podargidae > Podargus > Podargus strigoides. Next base: position 14,197,528 of record CM051631.1, read on the forward strand.
CAGAATTTATTGTTCCTCATGAATATCCAAAGAAATGGATTGGTTTTGGACAAAAGATGCTGCATGTCAGGATCAATTTTCCTTCTACAACACTTTCACGTCTATTCTCCTGTTGATTTCTTTTAGTTCAGGCACTGAATTTCTCAAATGCCTTAACCAAGCCCCTAGGATGCTCATTTGCACAGGGGACTGCAAACTTTCCAGTCTTTTAAACTCTTTACACTGTTGTAGAAGACAGATGCAGCCCACTTCAATCATAAGTCATTAAAAATATTCATCTAGGCACAATGTGTCTTTTTATTTACCCCATGAAAATATACAGTGAGTAGTTCTACAGCTGTCCAGTAATCTGTGTAGTACCTTAACAAGCACATTTTTCAGTGCAGCTCATTTTCAGTGGACTGATGCTTTTAATAACAAAGGGTCATATACTGATATCAAACAACACACAAGAACCTGGCTGCCCTGATCACTCTTACTCTAATCCACAACAACTTTTTATAATAAACTCAAAGAAGTGACTTCTACACATGTCAGTGAACCTCTCACATCTGGTTATGCTCCTTTCCACAAGCACAGGGCTGATTTCTTTGGTGTTATCCAGAGCATTTGTCAGGAAAAAAAAAAAGTTTCTCTCTACTTTGCCCCACCAGACAAGTGGTCTATAAACCAGGTTTGCAATTTAAGTGCTTGAAGAGACAAATGGAGAGAGTTCACCCTTTAAGAAATTACCATGGAACTCCAATTAACAGCTAGCTCCTCCATCCCAACTGACAGTTCTATCTACTCAACACGTGTAGGAATAATTGCTAAACAGACTTTTTTGCTTAACAATAGTGGTTAATAAGTAAAAAAAACTGGTATATTTTACTCGGGAATATGCATCCTAGTCCTGTTAGACTGTCTGCAAATGCATGTAAAGATCTGGACACATGAACACAGATCTCCTAGATTCACATACCTCACGTCTGTTCCTTAAAATAGAGGAGCAAAGCGGTAGGCCTCTCACCCTAAGGGGATTTGTTTTCCAGGTTGATAAAAGAAAACTTAGGATGACAAAGTTTATTCACACAGAGACTTATGAAATTCAGATTGAATTACTGTGTGAAATTTGATTTTCCTAAATAAATTCCTGCTACCCAAGCAGAGGAAAACACCCTGGTAACAAACAGGGCAGTATAAACCTCATAACTACCTCAGACAAGGTAGTTCCTGGAAAGGACATATTGCAAGGCATCCTAAAGAGTGGAGAAATGGGCACGTTCTCAGAGCAAAGTCTTCCTACCAACTGGGATATAAGTTTTCAAAAGAGACAGTGAGAGAGCCTGTGCATGCTACTACCTACAATTCCTCTCTGAACTGTGTGAGAACTTTTCTAGAGAGGAGAATGGAGATCTAGATATGTACCATCCCTCTTAGTTTATACTTAATTCCTTTTTAAAGAAGAAAACAACTTCATGACAAAGGGGAAGGGAAAAAATGGGTTTGGAGTGTTTGAGGACTTGGTTTTTGTACATATAATATTTTTTAAAAATAAAAAGATTATACACAGCAAGTAATTATTAATTCTATATGTAGTTACCTATTACCATATATAGTTATAGGTCTCAAAATTACAAATTCCAACTGATCACACACTCACAAACTTTCCCAACATAAAATGTAGCAATTTTGCAGAGTCCCTTTTTTTCCTGTGTGAGCTGACATCCTTTCACCTTAGTTCAAATCTCAAAATACATGAAAAAGACAGTTCTTGCCTATGAATACTGGTAAAGTAGCAGTTACATGTTTGTTCTAGCTTTAAAAAAAAAATACCACCACTGCTATCCTAGTCATTAAGCAAAATTATTTCCAGTCTTGTGGCCAAATGTAAACCTGAGTGGCATTCCATAGGACTCCACCTTTAGGCTTTTGAAGTGTTGTTTTTTTTTAACCACACAGCTGTAAACAAGGAAAAAAATTGCCACCACTGTTGAGTCAGTGACTCTTTTGCAACGGTATCAACATTTAACACCTCCTAGAACAGGCCAAATACAAACTTTTTAGAAAAATAAGATTCTATAAGCAGGAAAAAGATTGCTTCAAACAAGTACCCTAAAGACAAAAATCATTTCACGTCTCAGTTCTTCCCAAAATAATTACCGTTTTTCAATAATGAGATTAAACAATACTTCTTGATTATGTTTTTTTCCATTTCCAGAAGCAGATGATAATGTTTTCAGGGCAGTTTTCAAATGTGCAGCTTTATACAACAATACTAGCCTAAAGAATTGTTTTTTCCTCTATGGAAGTACTAGCAATGTGCTAGATTCAGGAGTGACCCTGAAAGAAGCAAATGGGAACATTGTTAGGATGTAAACCTGTTATCAGTCATGGGGAATGCCTGATGACTGTGTTTTTGTCTTTAGCCATAGTAGAAAAATACGAGGTATAACTGAAAATGACAATATTCCACCTTCAGGTACCTAGGAAATCCAAGATATCTAAAAGATAGAAAAACTAGAATAGGAGACAAGTATCTGGTGAAGGGGCAGCTTCTTGGGTCTATCCTACAAAATACAGAAGTGAGAATACAGACATACCAGGAATGAGAAATAAGTTGTTACAGGACGAATTTTCTTCCCAGCCTTTTTGACAAGAAACACGTAGCCCAACTAGCACCAGGCAGGTCCAAAGAGATGAGACAAATCTGAGATCAAGTTGAGAAGTCAGCCCATGGCCAGGCAGGGGCACAGTGGTGGCTGAGCTGGAAATCAACAGTTGCACAGCAGTGCTTAGGTGGCGAGCAGACTCAAGACTGAGCTTAAATAAGAATCCTGGGCCTCTAAGTGAGGGTGGGGTGAGGAGGGTCAGAGGCCCATCAGTCCCCAGGTGTGACTCAGCAGAGCCACAACAGCCTATTAGTGCCATCAGGGCTCTGAAAACTGCATAAAACATCTGCAAAGTAGTAAGGGTAATACATTAATGAAAGTATAAACACACGGTAAATCTGCTTTGCTGTTGCATGAGAGAAAAATCAGCCAGTTTTAAAGAGATTATATATAAGGCAATAATTCCATTCTGTGCTAACTCTAGCTATTCATATTTTGCTGGTATATATGATGAGAATTGCATTCAGAGAAAACTGCACTGTTCAGTGTTTCAGTTTACTGATACAGCATTTCAATGGTGCTTCAAAGTATTTACAGAACTCAAGCAGGGTTTCTCCAGACTGCTTGAAAGAGCTTTCAGTGGTGCTCTTCACTGACAGACATCATGATACATACTCTTGGGTTTGTGAAGTTTTGGTAACCTCCAAGGAAACTTGGGCTCATTACCGATATCTACTGTTCATATACACTCCTTGTAAAGTAGGCTAGTAGCTACAGAACATACACTGGTCACTGCTGAACGTGTTTGCCAAAAATTGTTGTTCCTTCAGTCAGACTATCCCCTTCCACAGAACAGTGGCCGCCTCCTCCTCAAGCCCTTTCACTGAGTTTTCAAGTTCTTTTTGGAAGACTTCCCTTTCTCAGCACTGGGTATTCCCAGATTAGTTTAATTTTAATGTACTAGAAGAAAGTGAAGTTTCATCTGCGCAAAAGCTTCACACTTGCTTTATTCCTCAAGAAAGAAAAGGTAAATGTGTAAGTTCTTTAATGCAATTACTGCTTAGAGCCTTTCCTTTATTTTCAAGTGTTGACATGGCTCCCACATAGTGTTAGGCAAAGTTTTAATGTAAAATTGTCATGTTTTATTTAAAATTATTACCAAAATGTACCAAAATTTCTCATTTCACCTTTTTCTTATATTGCAGTAGCTCATCAGGAAGCAAGAAAAAGTATTACAGAAAACTGAACTGTATTTTCACATTTTGAAATAATTGTGGGTATTTTTCAGCTAGCTAGAGCTGGTAACACGTGGCATTCATCTGTTCTCACTGTCTGTCTCAGAGCTGTCTGTTATGGTTGAGCAACAAGACAGTCAAACTAGCTAAGTCAAACTGGAATCTTCAGTACAACCCAAGAAGGCTTTGTAAGATTTAATAGGCTGCTAAAGGACTGTTAACTGATATGCTTCATACTGGAGAAAATCTGATACTATCACAGTACAAGAAAACAGATGTGCACATTACCTCTCTGAGCAGAGCATCTGAATTTTTATAACTGACATTTTCCTGCTATCAATGGAGTATGCTCTGATTTGCAGTTAATTGAGGCAGACCCTATACATACAGATTTTGTGAAAGATTTCCGTGTTACAGAATTCAGTTAGGCTTTTTTCATGGCCTTTTACTCTTCATAGTTAATAGCATTTTAGACAACTTCAGTATAAAATTCAACGACGTATCTATCTACCTTTAGTTTGACACATCGAGTACTTAATAAGCTCATTGCCATCAAGCTCTTATCACTCATGATGTATTCTAGATGCCTGAACATACAAATTTCATATACAATTACTAGAGAAAATACAGACCTTGATGAAATTATATTCTTTGCAGTTATGGTATCTTCAATAGCTAAAGACAACTGGTGATACGGTTGAGTGCATCATAAACCAAATAGCTCTGTTTTATGGTTAACCAAACAGCTTCTGCCTCCCCCTCCAGTAACTGAAGAACAAATTATCAATAATAGGCAGATGGCCATTAGCATAATCCATAAAGCCAGAAGACATTACAGTACTTTGTATCTATCAACACTGATTAGCAGCATAACGTTTAATTAGCCTCTATGAAGAGAACAGTGAGTAACAGGGTAGGGATATGACAAAGGAAATGGTTTTAATAATATACTGGATGTTTTTCAAAGTGAAATAATTTCCAGCTCACAGGCTCTTCAGCAAAGGGTGCTTTAGCAAGGATTGGTTCAGAATGTGTACACTGATCAAAACAAGGAAAATTACAAGTTTTCTTAGGCGTTAATTTAGCTAAAGTATTAGAATCTGAGCAGAAATAATCTTGTATGAGCTGAACCAATTCTAACTTGCAAATAAAAAAAGTAAATGGATTAAGGGATAGAGACATTTTCTGACTGTAGGAAGAAAAGGTTGCATGTTAAAGCCTGGCTAGCACTGAAAAACTTGCCTTGGATTGTGTCCAACGGGCCTTTGGTAAATCCTCTTTTGCTGACCTCCATTAAACCCAATATATACCTATATCTACCTATATAAAAATATAAACTCAAAGTCTAAAAACAAGAAAACATAACAGCCTAAGTCTCAACAATGTATTAAGTAGTATAGAAAAACCAGTTATTTAGCCTTAGCAATTTCCTGTTTCAGCCTCTTTTAGTGACAACAAGTAATGTAACAGAGGTAACATGCCTTTCAGGTGAAAAACTTGATTTTAATGTTTATGCAAACTCTGAAGGATGCACAGACTGGACAATATTGTCAAAATACCTTGTATGTTTGACAGAGATATCTCAGCCCTTTATCACAAAGCTTAACATAGCTCCATGTAAAAAAAAAATGCATAAAACACACAGAAAAGGCAATTACTATCATCAATGTATATTAAAATACATAGACTATGAGGTGGAACTTTCACCTCCAAATTCAGCAGAGAGAGGCTTTGAATCAGAGAAGACAAGAGCATCATTTTCTTCTGTCATCTATATTCAATATTTTAGTGTATCACCATTCTTTCCACTCCCAGGTTATCAGAATGAGAAAACACATATCAGCATTGCTGCTGATGGCAGAGGTAAAATTCTAACACAAATACTGAGACAGTTTGGACATGCGTAGTAGGAACAAATATGTGGCATAGAAGTGAAAAATTCAAGCTCTTGAAGTACAACAGTTATATTAGTCTGTTGCTATTAGCTATACTGAAGACATAGCTACAGAAAAACAGGCAGTAATACCGATGGCTGTGGATCAAAAGTATTTTCCTTCCTCCTCTGAACAAGATGGTTATTAGCTCAGTGGAGAATGGGAACAGCTGGGAGAGCTGGGGCAGAACTGTCACTCAGAAACGTGGACAGAATAAGAGACAGAAGGAAGTTCCTAGAGTTGCTAGTAACATTGACAAGTGCCTGAAAAAGAAAAACAGAGTCATATATTTCACTCTTTTGATTCAAAACACAGATGGCTCCTGATGTAGACAGTATATTATGGGAGAATAAGAAAGTTTCCATGTGGGAACAGCCACTTCAAGAACCCATTTTCTCATTAAGTATGCAATTGAATGAGATAAGCATCTGTGCAGAAAAGCAAGATGCAGTCACAAGCCGCAGGCACTGCAGGGGAGCAGCCTAAGCCAGATGCAAAGCAGAAGTGGGATATACTGTTAGGGATGGGCTCTGTATCTGCAGATGCCTCACTGAATGACATAACCTTTATCTGCTAAAACAAACCACCACCTGCTACTGGAGAAAACAGGACACAGACACAAGGTGTATCAGATAGTACAACCTACTTCAAAAACATTTGGAAGGGAAATATTGTGCAATTAGTTTTAAGATCAAACAGGATTTCATATTCCTACCCCTTATTTGCAACAAGGAAAGTCTTTGGAGAACTAACTAATTCCAATCTTCAAGATGGGAAGTGCAGGAGAACTTCCTTTTCTCCAGTTTTGCCAGTTACTAGGCCTAGTACAAAGGACACAGCCAGCAGTAGAACAGACCAGTAAACAGATTCTATTGCACACAACAGGGTCAGTACATGGGTGATCGCTGGGGGTACAAACAAGTCAATAAGGTTACACGTAATACACATCAACCTGAACAACCCCAAGAATGATACAGCATGGCCAACAACCAGTGGAACAAACAAAGCAATGAAGTTTCCCATAGAAGAGATGGGAGACAGCCAAGCCAAGAGGCTGATAACATAGGACAGAGGCAAACTCATGCTGTTCCCCCACATTTACAAGCACCAAACCTGACCAAGGCCCAGTTGCAGGGAGAGTCAGAAAGTCCTTTCCCAAGAGGGAAACTCCACAAAGTGCATCCACCTCACAGACAGACACTCCACCTTCCTGCAAGTGGTCCCAGCTTTTATGCCCAAAGCAGGACACCTGGCACTCATTTACCCAATGCAGGGCACCTGGGGCTTGTTTACCCAAGGGCTCTCCCTGCAAGGTCAGCTGCACCTTGGAGGAAAGCCAAAAGGCAAACTCATCCCCTCCTTTTGAAGGACTGTGGGAAACACCCATATGTCAACCTTAATTCAGGGCTTGGGGTTCAGACCCCAGCACTTCATCTCCCTACTTAAAAACAGCTTAAGAAAACTGCAAGTCATTGTGCTGTTCAGCTTCACAAAACTGTTTCATTAACTGTGCCCATCTCAGCTGAGGCTGAGCTATGCCTAAATTAGCAGCTTCACGAGATTACAAAGCGTGCTTCTCAAATCCATTTTCTACCTTTCTACCTTTACAAACCTCATAGTGGAAAAGGAAAGGAAACGTTGTCTAGACACTGAGAAAAGGTCTCTTCTGACTCTCAGGTTGTTTCCATTAAAAAGTTCTGGTTGCAGAGTCTCCCATTGCCTGCGTATGCTGTGCAGAATATCTATGAAGGTACATACACAAATTCACCTCCTGGTGCAAAGATAATGGCCTTGAGTAGGCTATCTGGATATATAGGAGTACTTCTTTTTAATTAATTTATTTAGTTCTGGACTGCTTAGATATATAATTAGATATGCTTTACGGATAAGTTCTATGTTTGGGCAGCTCTTTCCCTTTCTCAGTTCATCTTTCCACTTCGTATGCTGATAACTCTGGTCATCTCTCATCCCCAATTCAACAACCTCTCTCTTTTTGACAGAACAAAGTATACGAAATATTATAGAGGCAGAGCATGCTACCTTAAACACTTAATATTTTACATTGTTCCATTGCTTGACACAACCACAGCTTGCACTTGCATTTTGCATATTAATAAGCTGTATGTTTTCCAGTTAGTCACGGCAAATTAACTGTCCTTGCCTTATCATAAGCCTCCTTGCATTACCTCAATTGGTAGAAGTCCTCTCCAGAATTCATCTCTAGTTCCAAGTTCAAACCTAACTCAGATCTAATTACACCCAGACATGCAACTGCAAAGGTGAAACTGAAGTTTCGATTCCATCTTCAATTCAAACCTGATTCAAACCTACCCAAAAGTAACTGAAAAGCATTCCTTGACGGTAATATGTTTTAAATCTGCACTGGATTCTTGGCTTATCTGAACTAGTCTACTGAGTAAAACATAGTAGTATAACTATAATGTCTCCATATTTTCACTTAGTGACCAAAATGCAAAATATTACAATTAGTTCTAATCAGGAAGACAACTCATTTGTCAGCAAAAATCAATGGCTCTCTTAAAATAGATCACAGTTGAGGCATTCAGGCTTAGCATATTATTATCAGCAGCTTTTAGTTACCAAAGAGCCAGAAATGGGAATGACTTTCAGCCTTTTATAATGTCACCAAGACCTACAGACAATCAAGAAGTGACAGGAGCTGTGCTGAACTACTTGTCCTCTTAACTATCCATTCTCAGGCCTGTGATTTTTTTGACTATAAGATTATTTCTTAGGCAAGCCAAGTATTAATATGAAGCTCAATATGTTGCCATATGAATCAAATCATATTTTTTTCTTAAATCGGAGTGAACTTAATTCAAATATTTCTTTTACTTTAAATATGCAATCAGCAGAGACATTTTGCAGTTGCTCAAGTGACAATTTCAATCTTCACACTTGACATAAAAGTTGACATATTTTTAGACAATAGAATTCACTAGAATGTTTTAAGTATTTTAAAGTGTGGTAATTGCAGATCTGCTGGTGCTAAATCAAATACAGGAATGGCAAATATTTTACCAAAATAATTTGAGGCAATGTCTCATGTCTTCTGGCTATGTCAGCTTCAAACTAGCACATGTCAATAAAACACCTGCCTTGTTAAATCCTATCCTTGCTTACACAGCTATGCTAATTTTCTGTAGAAATTATTTATGCATGCAATACGGAGAATTTCAATGCCCTAGAATATCGTTTGCTGTTGACATCTCAAGAAATTGTTTTTCTCTGGTAGATTACTTTAGATTTGCCCCAGCAGCGACAAAACACATATATCTAAAGAGCTGAAAAGTAACCTTAGCATATTCGTATTCTCTCTGTCACGCAGAGTCTGTGTGGGTTTTTAAATGTGTAACTCGTAGTAGATGAGTCAGCCTGAAGATGGCAAGATTTTGTCTGAAATCACAGCAGGAGCTACTTGATCTAGCTTCTTCATTTCACCATAATTATTTTTTGAAGTTGCAGCTGCACTTTCAGGGAAGAAGGAAGAATACGTTCACAGTGACCATAATACAAATGTCAAAATCCTTATACCACACACTCAAAATTATTATTGGACTGCAGAAGAGCCAGGGAAACAGGAAGACCATTTGCAAGAAGCAGTGCTTAACAGCATTCTTATGAATTTACAAATGTTTTTCTCAATTTACTGCTACTTGCTGTCTTTCAAACACCCAAAGAATCACAGTCCTGTAACAGGTAAACATTTCGTGACAAGAGACAGAGAAGTGACACAGAGAAAGAACACTAAATTTTCAGCCTATCGAATCTTTAGCACAATGGCAGACATGCTTTATGGAACTGAAAAAAAAAAACCCAACAAAACAAGGCCTCTAAACAGTCTAGTGACATTAACTTTGGAAAAAAAATAAAAATAAAAAACTGCACTCCCCATAGAGTCTGGGCTCATTTACAGGTACTTCTCAATAACTATAGTTCTGTAACTTTGATAGATCTGTTATTTTTTGCTGTAACAATCACCAGTCTTGAGATTCCACAGATTCCTCTTGAGCTGTGAGCAACAGCTATATCCTGCCTAACTGCATTATAGATGGTCATTTCTCTGCACGTATAAATAGTCTGAACAGCAGTAGATGGACATCCCAAATATACGTTTTCTGTTGCAAGAATCCAGACAGCTGATGTCTCTCCCATAAAGTCTAGCAAATGACAAGAAAAATTTCTAATTGCGTTTCAGCAGCTTTGCTCTTTGGTAACTTGAATGCTACTTTCACTGGCCCTTAGCCAGAGCTCACTGGAGTCACTGGGAATCTTTCCATTTGCTTCAGTAGCCTTTGGATTAGGTCCATATTAGCTTTCAGATTTGGTCATATGTTTCAAATGTATCTGGCGTTTATTTTCAAGGGCACACAGTGTGTAGAACAATAGACTGTTTGCTGAATGCAATTTGACATAATGTACTTTACCGTGATAATAATTATAAAATTCTTTCCCTTCTTGCTATATTGCTTACATTCCTGCTAATCATACAGTAAACCAGTTTGTATTACCCAGGTAATAAATGAGTTGCCTAAGGAAGTAATACCTGAATTCTTCATGCATTCTTTTACTGGAACACTTAAATTAGAATATTTTTTTGGGACACAAAGATGTGAGCTGAAAGAACAGTGTTTTTATAGAACTATAATGTCAATTTATTCATTCGGAGATTATATTTAATGGCTGTAAAGGCCACTTATAATATTTAATTTCCTCTGTAATACTTAAGAAATGATCTGTCTTCACAGCACAGGCTGCTATCTGAATTATTTTCTAGAATAATTGCCTTAATGTTCTTAAAATGTGCTGTCATCATTCTGCAATTTTACCCATAAGATTCACCCATGCTTTTGTTTAGTGCTATTACCATGTGTAAACAATTCCTCAAATATCTGACTTGGTAGCGATTGACAATGTTGGATGGAAGAACATAAGAAGCTGAGAAACTAGATCCTTCTGAACGGTCTTCTCTCAATCTAGAACAGCACAATACTCCTCTAGTGCCACATGGTGACAATACAATAGTGCTACACATTAATTGAAGAGAAAGCTGTGGCATTACAGAGAGTTGTACAAGGAAGATAATCCTAAATTTTTATCATCTGTCATGAATTGTAATGACCAAGAAATTAATATACTAAAATAAATGACTGATTAATAAGTAAAACCAAAATCCCATTTAGTGACAAGACATGGCTGTGCAGGATGAGACTAAAGACAAGAAGAGCTAATTCTCAGCACTCAGCTCTAGGTCCTATGAGGCAGGGCTGTCAGGCAGTGAGGTGGGGAGGCTGATCCCTGGTGCCTTACGTATGCTGTGCCAGAAATACTGGAGTTGCAGCTTCTCACCAGGGAAGGTGCAGATGGCCATGTTAGCTCACTTGGACTACACCACTCCCCTCCAGCTGAGCAGGCTGGCTCATTTGGAAATGGAAGGACTCCTAAAAACAAGCTGTAAGGAGCTGAAAGCCTTTAGCTGGGGAAGGGTGATGAGCTACAGAGGACATGGAGGACAGTAACTATGAATCAAAAACCCAAATCAGCACCCTCACCCCCACCCCCCCAAAAAAAAACCCAAACAAAAAAACCCAAACAGGATGTTCAAGCCTTTATTGGAAAGCATTTCCCACTTTAAACATCTGCTTCAGCCCTTACACCTATCATGGGTGCAACAAGGTGGGGATATTTTCACTCAAATCAGTTCATTAGCCCTTTTTCAGATAGAATATGTCCTACCATATTACATATGTCAAAATACCTTCCAAAATTTAAAAGTGTAGTAAGATAGAGCTGTTGTGTCAAGATAGACAAAGGCTGGAGGAAAAAAGAAGAGGTAAAACTACTTGTCCATAGTAACTTAGTGGCAGAGCTGACATCCTGCTTTTCTAACTCCAGCTCTAATGCCCCTTCACTAGACTAGAGTAGCAATACCCATTATTGCAGGTAGCTCAGGGTACAATTTGGCTTATTAGCCATAGCCAAAGTAGTAAAAATGTATTACATTATAAAACACAGTAGAAAGGACAGATACATTTATTTACCAGCTGTTTAATTATTTATACAAAGCATAAAAATCAGGTCAGAAAACCCCTAGTACTTGCCAAATGGCAGTGTATCTCCTTCTTTACAAATGGGAGCAACGTTGGCAAACTTCTATGTTAAGTAAAGTGTCTCTACTTAGAAAAAAAATGATTATGCAAAAAAATACATGCCAGAGGGTGGAACAAAATCTACTAGACACCACTGCCTCTCTATAATCTGTTTATAACCTAATTACTACTTCTCCCAGTACCATTATTGAGTCACAAGCAAGTCAGTAAATTTTTGGAGCATGTTCCTTGAATAGCCGTAAATTGCCATATGTAAGAAGTATGTTTACAGTCTACATGCTAATACATCCAACTCTTCTTAAGTCTTGGGTTTCATGACTCCAACCTAATTTGCTACATCTGGAAATATTCTCCATTTTCAAAGTGCATATCATGACACTAATTTGAATTCAAGTCCAGTTAAAATACTGGGGTGTACATAGAGCAGAACAAAGCAGCCATTTGGAAAACAGATTGTGAATCCTGTCCAAATGAAACAAATAATCTTTAACCCTGTGAACGTAAACTTTCTAAGCAACAACTTTTTCTGTGGTTTTGAGAAACCATTGGAATGAATAACCACATTACAGTGGCAAAGGCACATTGAGAAGCCACCACCCTCCATCCTGCTCACATTTCACTGAAGATTTTGCTTGAAAAAAAAATCTTCTGTGCTTTTATGAAAGATACATCTAATTCTCTGTTTGCCATTGACACACTACTGAAAGCTCAGTTTGATGAACACTGAGGAAAGCAGTTAGAAATGTATACAGAGCAAGGGTAATCCAAGCAGTGCAGCCTGACAGTCATAAAACACCTCACAACACATGAACAGGAAGCAAAAGACTATTTTCTTTAAGTGAAAACTCTGTGGTTCCATTTTCTACAGTGATTTGTACTGAGTTGCAGATCTAGGATAGGAAATTGCTTTCTACCTTTCAGAAATTTAACCTTCTCAAAAATTATTTCATTCAGTTTGAGCAAAATAGAAATATTACAAGGAACATTAAGTCTTTGGGGGGAAATCACAAAATATATAAACTTGTAAATAAGAATTCTTCTTTAGACAGGCTTTGCTATTCTCAGTACTTTCTGATAAAAATCCAGCAACAAAAACCTCAAAGTTAGAGACTGTTTAATCACCAGCTCTCAAAGTTCTAAAGAGCGTCATTCATGATATTATTGAAGTATCTGCCTGGGTATTTTCCTAAAGTTCACACTTTTGATGACTTTACACATTATGATATCATTATGGTAAAACAGGGAATGGCAAAAATCTTCCATTGCTTCAGTTAATAATGATTTCCAACTTTCATTTTAAAGAAAGATCTTATCTCATCAAGCCATGTTATGCACCCGTCAAATGCCTGTTCCTGCTAAGCCATGTGACACTGTGTAATAGCAAAGTTAAGTATTGTGACTGATCTTCATCAAGTAGTGCCTGGAACTGGCAGCAGTTCAACACTCAGACCACAGTTCAATTTACAGTTTTGGCAACTATTTCCAGGACGTTCTCCAAATTCTTGCTACTGTCTTTGAGACAAAGTGCCTCTTAGCAAAGAGTCACTGAACCTGGACACTGGATGCTTCACTCCCTGAACAAAAACAAATCACAAACCACTTTCAGGGCACCACTAATGGTCACTGAAAAACAGCTTCTTCAAGGTAATGTTTTCACAAACTTCACTGACTGCACTAAAGATGTCACCCCCTTGCATAATCCTTTTTGACGAACAGCGTACTGAACCATTGCTGTCAGTTAGCAACCACTTTAATGCTCAATATGGAATATAGCAACCTTTTGGAAACTTGTAGTCAGTTACTTGCTGACACCTTCAGAAATATGTGGGATACTGTCCTTGACGTTAAATCATCTAAGGCATTTTTTGCTATGGTGTACAATTTTCTTGCTGTCAGGGATGTCTTCAAACAAGTTGTTATAAGTACTCAGCAATAACCTTGTTGATAAACTCACCATCCAAAAGAGAGTTACTGAGTTTTATAGTGCAGTATAGAAACTGGAATTGTCTTCAGTCTATGGACAACTTGCAGTCCAACAAAACAGCACAAACTGCACAAGTGCCTTCATGAGGTTACCTTTTGAGTATCAAGCATAAACCAATCTAATTTTTCAAATGGAAGAATTCAAATGACAAATGACAATTCTTCAAATGACAAATTTATGGTCATACATGCTGGTCTAGAGTATAAAATTACAAGCCCAGACGATTCTTCAGTCATCTACAAACATCTCTCATTTTCCTCCACAAGGGGTTAGTACTCCCCCAGTCTGCTGACAGAGCCAAGAATGATCCCTAAACCAATTCTTCCAAATATGCGTGATTTAAAAATAGAGCAACTAAACAACAATTGAAAGTGTTTAAAAAAACTTGGATCATTTTCATAGAATCAGATTAAGGTTTTAATTATAAATTTTTACAGGGATTATTTAGAAGTAAAAGAATTGGATGTATTTCTCTGAAAATTAAAGATGAAACAAAAAAAAAAATGCAACACAATAAACCACCAGTCCTACCCCTTTTTGTTATTTTTAAGAAAACTTCCTTTAATCTTTGTGTAATGATCTGTATCCTCATGATTTCTCCTCCACTGAATCAACAGTATGGCATCCAACCCTAGTAAGATTAGGCAGTTTCTGCTCAAAGCAGTCTAATAAGCCAACCTCTAGTCAAAGGGATAAATAAACTTGTTGGACCGGCAGCTCAGATCTTCTACTTCTGATTCAAAGCCTGATATTTACTTCTCTTCTAGCATGCCAATGCAATTTCAGAACCTTGGCTTCCTGACAAACCCTGGTTTTCATATCTCTAACCATACCTCTAGCTGGAACTCATGGGAAATCATAACAGAGACATCTGCTATTTGGACCTGTTGTCGGAGTGTAAGCCAAGGTGGAATCCAGTCTGTAAGACTGGAAAGGGCCATAGGATTATTGGTACAGCAGTCATTTAGGATGAAGCCATAATAAGCCCTGGGCGCTTGCTTTTTGAGAAAACCGTGATGAGGAACATAATGACAAACTGCCTGTTTGCAGTGAGGTTGTGGATTTTATGAGGTTTTGATGATTAGCTGGAGAAAATGATTTTAAAATAACTAATTATCCATTTATTTCTTTATTTTTCATGTATGTTACACTTCACTGTGAGCTACCAGATACTTTTTGTTAACCTACAAGCAAAGCCCACCTCAACTAGTTTACAAGACCATAGAGCTACTGGTCTGACATTAGCTTAGAGACTGACTCCTCAAGTCTCTGCATGCCTATCCCTGGAAGAAACTCTGAAGAAATTACCTACAAGGCCTTGAGCTTCCTTTGTAACTCTGGGTTTAGGTATCTCACTGCACAGTGGTATCAGATGGCTGAACAGATTCTGTTCTCTTCTCCTTTCAGATTATTTTTATCCAGGCAGTCCGCTCTAGAGGTTGTTCTGCTAGCATGTAATTACTGGTCTTGTAACTACTTATACCTGTGGCACTGGGAAACTTTTACTTTTTGGATCTTTTATTAATAATTTGAAATATCATCCTCATGAATAAATAATTCATAAGATTTAGGTACAAGAAGAGGTGAACCAAAAAACATTTTGTCAAAATTTGAACTTCCTTCTTTTTAAAGGACTGATTTATTTTTAAATGTTTCTTGTTCTAGACATGTCTCTTGAAAAATCAGAAGAGGATGGAGGAAAGTAAAATGAAGGCCAGAGACAGACATATTGAGACAAAAAAACCTATGAATAAATGAGTAGGAAAGTAAATGAAGGTAAAGGGCACCTTAAAGACATGAAATTCCGGTGATTATAGGGCTCATTACAATAAGAAGAGAAAGAAATTGTAACTGGTAGATTTGAAATGAAAGTATGATTAGTATAGCAAACTTAAAATGCAAAAAAACCCAGTAATTTCATAACAGCAAGATACAGAAGTATAACCTTTATAAGAGTAAGACATGGCATTTCCAATGATTTGCAGACGTATAAAAAAGAATAGATGTAGTTACCCTCTTTATTTTAAATGATTGTCAGAAAAGTAAAAGTACCAGCAGGTTGACAGGCATTTTAACAGTGATTATAGATCAAGTTACGTAGTGCTGCTGTGCAGTTTTTTCATTTACACTAGCGAGCAAACAGGAAAATCTTACCACTTCTTCAACTCTATTGTGTATTCTGACGGGCTTCACGGGAGGACTCACAGAATCTCTGTTTGCTTCTCATTTGTAGCTATCAGGAGACTATCAGAAGGTATTTGAAAAGTGTATGTTAGAGAGCCACAATGCATACATCTAAACTAAAAATATTTGTGGGGAAAAAATATCTCACACTATTAATCACCACGGTACCAGAAGTTTTCTAGAAGTAACAAAGACCCTGTGAAAAACTGCAGTCTTCTCCATACAAGAAAAATTCTAGCACATTATATGTAAAATCACAATTTGGAGAAGGCACGAAAACTAAACACAAGACTTTTTAAAAAAACATTATCAGGAAACCTTCCAGAGGATATGCAGAGCGTTCTGATGGTCACAATATCAGACAAATGTCCATGAAAGTCACAGCCATGTTCACCATGGACATTGTGAAGGTACTCATACTGAGAATGTTATTTCAAGGTAAGGCACTAAAATATTTACCTCAAATAGAAATATTAATATGAAGAGCTTACAGAACAAACAAACAGTAACAAATTGCCATAACCAGACAATATTTACCCAGCAATCCAAAGTAACTTAACAAAAAACAAATAAACTATAACTACAGTGTGTAACCTCCCACTTAAATCTGCCTCTGTACCAGAGGACTGGAGGATAGCTAATGTGATGCAGTATTTAAGAAATGCCACAGAGGGCCAGGCAATTATAAAATAGATAAATAAATAAATAAATCTTCCAGTCAAATACATTTAAGCCTAGAAATGTTCTGCTGCAGAATACTAAAGAAGCTAAATGTTCAAGAAACAATTGAGAAAATTCATAAAAGAAAAATCCATAGTTTCTAATCACACCATTTCTAGGTCAGTAAAATCTGAGGCACACACAGAGGCTGAAAAAGTAGTGTGGGAGAGCATCAATACATGCTTACACTTGTGCTTTTGCTGATGTATCACAGTACTGACAGCATTCAAGATAATCCTGGGTTATGAACATTATGTATGATCTATTAAATTCATTCTCATTTATTTATGCAAGCATTGTATTCAAACACAGACTAATTTGGCATTAGAAAATACATAGCAGTTAAGTTTTTTAAACAAAGCATTTTTTCCCAGATTCCCTAATGAGGCCACTAAGGCACTTCACACATTTGCAGAAGAGATCTAGATGGATTCACAGGAGTCTAAATTAATGTAAATTCATGCTGTGTGTCATGGCCAAAGAGCTGAACACTGTGAGTCCTGTTACGTAAATTAGAGTGAATTTGTGACAGATTAAGATCATTCTGTCTCCACCTGCTTTCCAGTCCTCTTCCTGGACCTGGAAAAAAGGGGTTAGGTGCTTATCCATCAGATACTCCAACCCAGTGCCTCAGCTCATAAGCATGAGCTGGTGATTTAACCTATGACACGTGACCAGAGGCTAACAGCCAAACATCCTGGGGGGTCAGCAGCACCTGACTGGAGCAGAGAAGTAGTAATGGAAGTGTTTTAAATGTTCTTGTAGGGATTCAGCAGAAACTGTCTGGCAGAGGATTAGAAATCAGCTTTATGTGATTTCACTGTTATTATTGGTTGGCTACTTTGACGTATTTCTCTATAAATCAATTTTCCTTTGATGAAAGTTTCCAACAGTAAATATTTTTTTGTTGTTGAATCACTTTTATTCTTTAATAAAACATACCAATAACATGCATTTACATGATAGAGCACCTTTTTTCTTTTTTTCTTTTAGCAAACAGAAATTTCCATTGTGATTTCTTTGGTAGGTTTGCAACTGTCAGAGCCAATTATTGCCTTCAGCTATTCTGTTCCATTAGATCTTTTTCATATTTTTCATAAGCATACTCAACAGGAAAAAAATGTGTTCTGCCCTGCTTTTCTTTCAGCTGGGGGAGAAGGGGAGTACATTTTAAAAAAAAAACCAAACCAAAACAAAACATTTTTGTAGTCTGAAATAAAACTGGACAGATGTACCAAACAACAGCTGCAAGAAAAAATAATGCTCTAACAATGATAATCCAAATTGTCCTCTTTTGACTTGTTTAGAACATGCAGAAGAAACAACAGTCACATCTGAGGCAGAAAAACTCAGGGATTTCTTAAAAATTCAGATGCACAGTTTCTGTTAATTTCAATAAAATGGTGTAAACTCTCTTGGCAGCATAGCAAGTTTCAGTATCTCTGCAATGCTAATGTAATGGAAATGGTAGGAATTGTGTTATACTGCATATGGAATGCATGGGTGTTTTCTGTATATACATACACCCATATGCTATTATTTACCATTGCAGTTGGCAATTTTGCTGAACTACAAATTGCTAAAGATTTCTATGATAAGAACAAAAATATGGAGTCTCAGAATTAGCCAATATGATTTCAAGTGTTGTATAGAACAGTTAGCAAACAGTATCTGTACTTTTCTACCAGTTCTTGACTGCTGCTGCAGATAATATATTCGTATTTCAAAACCTTCACATAACCTGAAGCATCACCTTGAGGAACAGCAAACAGCTTTTGAACAATTCCAGTGTATGGCCTAATACAAAATCACCCTGTTTTTTCACTATGTCCCTCCCACTGCTGCCATAAAAGAAGGGAGAGCAAGGATAGAGAGTTTTGTATTGGTGTAATACCATCTTTATATCTCATTATTTTTACTAGCTTGTGCTTTATTAATTTGCAGAAATAGCTGACAGGAGGAAAAAATAAAAATCTTACAATCATACAAAACTCTCAAGTAAATATGACACAAAGTTGCCGTTGCATTGCTAAAATGACCTATTTCTGTTTTCTTTAAATTAAATTACCTTCATATTCTTGTGACTAATCCATAGTCATCTCCGGGGAAATTCCCTATGTAGCACAGACATAGGTGAAACTGATCTATTGTTGAAGGTAAGTTACAGTCAAGTTAATCAGAAGCAGATTGCTGAAGAGTAGTTGAGGCTGTTTTAACTCATAACCTCGGGGGGGGGGGGGGGCGGGAAACCTTAAAAAAACAGTCATAGCCCAAAGGATGATAAAAATTAAAGTGAACAACTTAAGGAGGAAAAGACAAATGTACAGCTGAAAAACTCTAGTAAGAACTCCTTCAATTAAATCAATAAATCTCCCAACAGCATGAGAGAGAACAAAAATGCTTTAGTGGTCAGGAGTTAATCTAGAAAATCTACCATCTAATCAATGTGAAGTTGCAGACGGAGAAGTAAATGCTGTTTTAAGCTGCTAAAAAAAATATCTGTGTGTACTTTGCCTCTACCCAAGCCTTCAAAAAGATCCATTTTCAGGGGAAGGCACTGGGGAATGGGCAAGAATTAGAGTCCTTATTTTCATACCAAAGCTTCTAGGAAATCAGGGCATCATATAGACAGAACTGATACTACAGAGGGAAAAATGGGCTCATGTTTTTGATGGGCAAAAGTGTGTAACACGTATTTTAGAATTTCAGATAACTATAATGAGTTGATGGTATCTGTAAAGAGAGGAATAGCAGGCAGATAAAAGAAATTTCAGTAGCAGAAAGCATGCATTTTTCATGTGCAAGATGCAGAATGAGTTTGCTTACATAGACAGATGCAAACGGATGCCAAACTAGGCTGTCACTGACCAGTTGCATCACTATGTTAACATTAGCAGCTTGGACAAACTGAGGAGCCTTGCTGGAAGCTTCAGAGGATAAGAACCAAAATAACCAATGAGTGGGGAGCATTTCCAGAAAAATAAAGTAAGAGCAAATAAGGATTTGGACATACAAAGCACTGCAGTAAGGCCAACAGCTATTCTCCTGTTACACCCTTGCTTTCTCCTAAGGTAGTCTATATTTGGCTTTACCCATTTTTGCTTTCCTATGTAGATATTATAACTCATCTTCTGGGTGTGATTCTGGCAAAAATGAGACAATCGGACAGGTATGGACTGAACAATAATACTATTTGTCATGTGATATCTTCTTTCTCCTTTGAGAGGAATTCTGGAGTTGGAAATATGTCCACCTGGGTTAATAGATGCATGACATACTACAAACTATCTGTTGTTGAGATTGTTTTTCTTTCTACCACCAACTTTACATTCCCACAGGCTCTTTTCTACAATAGAAATTCCCTGGCTGATGCATTTAGATGAAGCCAGAAATGTCAAATCAAACTTACCTCTTGTGGATTTTCACTTACAGCTGCAGAACACACACCAAGCAGACAGAGGTACCCCTCCAGAGACTACAAATACACCTGTGTTGTTCGGACCTTCTATATCAAACATGAGAGGCAGGTACTACAACTGAGGTTGGTTGTCCAGTACACGTTTTTTCCAACGTGCACAGAAACACAGATCAAAAGAGTAAAGCCATAATCATAATATGGATGCTAGTCAAGCTACAGTAATATTCCCACATATTTCAGTGGAGGGAGAATGAAGTGTTTTCTTTTCACCACATCAAAATTAAATTAATGAGGTTTCTTAAAAATATTTTGAACTAGACAGAAAACTACTGCCATTGAAATCATTGACTGACATTATTGGAGCAAAATAACACAATAGAAACTATTCTAATTGACTCATACCCTCAGATGCATGCAAGAAATAGAACTTGTATTTTGGGGAAGGGGAAATAAATTGGATTTTTTTTTCCCTTTTGCTACTAATTTATATGGTGTGTCTATGTTAAAATTATAACAGTCAAAAGCACTGTGTTTTTCTCTTAGACATCATCTGGCACTGTTACAGATTTTAGAGAAGGATTCATTGTAATGAAAGGATTTATCAGTTATGATATGAAAAACATAGAGGTTAACCTTGATAAGTGAACTTTTAATTGAAGGCAATGATGGGCAATCTTTTTATGTATCAAGCATAACTTGAACTTGTAAGAAATATGTTTTGTAACATATTTGCATTTCAAAAATGATTATGAAATGTACATTTCTGCGCTGTTTAATTTTTATCTGACACTCTTTGTTCTTTTTAATTTAGAGAAACCCCAGATCAAACAAAAGTTAGTTATGGTCATGCATTGTTATCAAGCAAAACCAAGTCTTGATAAGGTTTGCACCCTTTTTAATCAGTGTGTCATAATAATAGGGAAACTATTTATTAATATTAAAAATGTTACCTTATTTTAATTATAAGAGTAGAGGTGGCATTACTTCTCTAAACCAATTATGCCACATAAGACTAAAAATAAAGAATTCAGACAGTTTCACTTCAAAGAAAGTCATTAGGGGTTTATTTCTGAATATTTTATCCTGTATATTTTATACTTAGCAAGATTTATCTGTGGAGCAATTTTCTCTCCAGACTGCAGTAAATAAGTGTGAACAGCTGCATCCCCACCAGCCCGCGCACAATTTCACTCCGTAGTTTAACTTAAGCACTGGCAGACTTGGTATCTGGGCAACAGGCATCCTGCAGAAAGACTGCGAGTACAACAGACACCAACATGCTAGTGGAAAACTACACAAAATCATGAGCTGCAAGGGATATCTTTAGAGAAACTGAACTCTAAATAATTTTTTCTTGTGATTAATAAATCTAGTGAGAAAAAGGTTGACCAAAAAGTTGACCAAATCACAATGAATCATTGCTCAATACCAGTTCAAGCATATGATTCCATCCTGTACATGCAATAACTTTTTTCTGACCATCAGTGTGGCAACAGCCACATTCCATAAATGAAAATGGTTTCATTCCTAAAGGAAGGAATAAATAAATAAAATCTAGAAATCATTCAAAAAAAAATAAAAATCTGCAATAAAAAAGGTAAATTGAGGTAGGAATCCTTCCTAAAATCATTTGATGGAAGCAGGATAGAATCTGCTTCCATTTCCTTTAACCTACAACATTAAAAGACTATGACAGCATTGACTCTAGGATAATCCTGCACTAACGTAGGTCTTCATTATAATTTAATGCCAATATTGTTTGTTTATATGAGCTATGAAATAAACTGTCATGATATCTTCTGGCATGATTATGACAGCTAATATCCTGTCCCAAGGCAATAACATCTGGATACTTGTTTACTTGATCATTATTTAAAGGTCTTCCTTGCTTTTAAGTTTTCTTTTGGCAGGAAGGTTTTCTCTTTTTTTTTGTGAAAAGAGCTACTCTGTCAAAAATATGTATTTTAGTACATAATTTTAAACTACACTTGTTTTCAACAAATCCTATAGGAAAACTACCTATAGATCTGAAAGAACAAATTTGCCAAACAGCCAATAGAGCAACCAGAATGCTCATGCTGAAATCCAGACAGATTCTTAAGAACGGAAGAGTTAATCAAATGTAAAAACTACGACAAGAAGGGGTGTTCAAAATCTTTGAGATAAATGAAAGGCCACCAACAGGTCTAAAATCAAAAACAGTCAGTGGGGAAAGAAAGATTTCTATAACTATACACAGACTACTGAAAATTTGGAAGAAAGTGATTTGTGACCCAAAGTCAGCGTACCTGAGAGCCAAGGAAGACATTTATATCAAAATGCAGCAAGCTCATGAATCAGAACAATAATGGGTTTTTTACAGCTCAGTAACGTACCAAGCAAACCAGCATCTGAAAGCGTACATGCAGCTAAGTGACTGAAATGATTTGTCAGCCACACGCTATGTGTGATTATTAGCAACTGTACAGTATTCACTGGGTGGCCTTTGACAGGATTCTTGGCCCCCAAATAACCGATTGGTACCAACGCATGTACCAAAGCTCAGCTCTGCCCTAAGTGGTATAACATAGGGAGAGCCTTTTGGTACTGGCACACCTACTGAGAAGGGATGCAGCTTACAGCCCCTGAGGACGTTGGGACAGGACAGCAGCTACTGCAGCACAGGCTTCCCAGCCTAGGATGCCTTCTATAGCAGGAGCTAGGAGATGCCATCACCTTGAAAAGGACTAGTAAGGAAATGGCAATTCTCTCCCTCTTTCTTATCCTTCCTCGCTGCTCTGAGATGAACATGATTCAGGGAACCTCACAGGCACTTGTCTTTTCTGTAGTGCCATGGTGGGATCTTGCATCTCTGTATGCTCTGTGTGGTGACAGTCCTCAGAGGAGTCCTTAGTATGGGACTTTCTGCAGGTGCTGTGTTTTGTTTTAGTACAACAGCTATTATAATATAAAGATTTCACATCTCCCCCCCCCTCACACTATTCAAGTTTTTGTCTTGGTTACAAAGTGTAAGCTAATACATACTATTTTGTGCTGAGTCAGGATACCTACGTGAATAAAAGCCACTCAGAAAAAAAACAGAAGTTACAAACTCGGAATCTTTCTATATGAAAATAAAAACAGATACCTGCTGATCTAATGAGCTAGCAGATTATGATGATGATGATTTGGTTGAAATTAGATTTCTGAATATTGCATATAGCAGCTTAATAACTGTGATTCAGTTAGCAAAAAAAAAAGAGGAGAACTGTGAAAGCTGACTTTAGGCAACTGAATGCTAGTTTATAAAATAAACCTCTAAAATTGCTCTCTTGTTTTAGAGATGTACCATAAGCAGGCTTGTTTGACCATAATAAGCAATGGCAGCTGTGGCTGCTTGATGGACTTTCACTAGCATGACTGAATTAACCACTGGATCTTCCTATCAGGGGCAATACATGATGGATTCTATTCACATAGAGAAGTAATCTGGTACTCTGTTCTTATCTTAAGGTGACACTTCATAGGGAAGTAAAATTGTACTGGTGAGGCAAGTTCAATTAATAAACAGAAAAACAGGAAAAATAGGAAGTTAAAAGTGTAATATTTTATGATTGCTTTTATTTTGTTCTTATTTCAAGGGAACACACCATTTACGAAAGATGACAGAACACTAACAATAATGAAGCTACTCTATTTATCAACAGAGAGAACACATCTCTGAGAGAGAGAGAAACAGAGAGAAAGTCATCCAAGAAAGTGAAGTGTTAGCAACAAACTAACTTTGAATGGAATGGGACAAAACTAGGGAAGAAATCATTTTACATGGCCATTCAGGCTCTTCACTAAGACCACTGATTTCATAACTAAGTTCTTCCACACTCTCCAATATTTCTTCCATCTCATTTAAAAGTGGACTAATTTGAAGATGATATTAATGGGTGCTTTTAAAGTCAGTTTAGAATAAGGAATCAGAATATGCTTCACCATAAAACAAAGTATTCCCTAGATAGAAATCCAATGACAATCAAGAAACAGAACAGCCTTGTTTCTTCTGACCTGGAACTCAGTGACTTAAAGGTTATCACCTTTATAATGATATACCTTTATAATTTGTTATAAATGTAAAATATAAACTATCAAGGTACAAATCATGATAAACTTGCCACCATAATGGTGGAAAGGTTATTGCCAATATTATAGCAAAATACAATGAAAGATCTGCAGTGTTATTTGCCTCACACTGACATGACTGGACAGTAATAATAATTTCTCGTGTTGAATTACAGGAGACACAAGTTTGAAATTAATGCCCAAGTAAAGCATGACTACCTTGTTGACTGCTAAGGAGTATGTACTTTATCAGAACTCCATCAAGTACTGCTGGTCTTCACACTTTAAAAAAAGGCCACCCTAATGCCAAGTACATTCCAGGAAGTACAGTTATTTCAGCTGCAGAGAAAGGGACCCAGGACAGGAACCTGCCACTAAACTAACAGAGAACTGCAGTGAAAGAGACAGGAACACAATCTCCTAATCCACACATATGGATTACCAGACCTTTTTTTGGAGTATCTCTATTCAGCAGTCCACCCCATAATGGTTTCTCCTAACCACCTGGCAAATGAGATTATTTTCCCATGTTATTACTCCTGTTCCTGCTTATTTTTTTATTTCTTGATTGGACTAAACCTCTGTTTGGGATTTCAAAGCTGTTTTTCAGGCAGCTCTTACAGTTGCTTCCTTAATTCTTCCTCTCCAACTCTGTACCACACACAATGACTTTCTCATTTAGAGAAAGGTTAGGAGAAAAAATACAGAAAGCTGTATCAATATGCATCTCTATTTCTGTATACTAAGCGAACCCCCTTCTAAAAATGCATCAAGACATCAAAGTGTCCCTTGAAAAGGAAGAGTAAGCAAGAAACCTCTCATCATAAAACAGCTGCTTCTAGGATTGCTTAGAGAAAGCTAAGGTCATGTTCCTTTCACAGATAATAAACAGAGTCCATGCAACTGGAGATGCAGTATGTGGATTAATAACACCTTTTGCTACAGTAATAATGTATCCGCATTACTTGTTTTTCAGAGGAGCAATTTTCTTCACACTAATAAATCTAAGTGGAGACATATGGCTTATGTCACAAAAATGTATTGCAGCAGTGTAGTCTTTATCACTGAGGTGAAGAAGACCTTTTATGTTTATTATTACGCTGTTTTAAAAATGTATTTTAAAAACGTAAGCAGTGCCATTATAGATATTCAGACAAGCCAAGTGCATCATTCATGATATATGTGATAATCCAGTTGTCCGATAATGCTTTATCCTTGCTATTACTCTTCAGTATTGACTTTCAAACTTAGAGATGCAGAGGAGTTAACACTTACCACAAAGTATGGCTCTGACTTCCTGCAAGTGGGATGCTAAGCAGGCTTACTGCAGCATCTTTTCCGAAAACTCCCTACCCGTGACAGTAACTAGTCTCTCCTGTAAGGGTTAATGGCTCCTCTGCATATGGAAGGGGGCTTGAGTACCAAAAAAGATGTTATACTGCACAGTCATCACATACTGCCTTCTCAAACTCTTGAGCAGTGGGTACTAAATCTGCTACAGTGTAGTTCATATATCTGAGAATGATGCTTGTTATTGTAGTGACACCAGCCAGTCATTTCTATGAGTTCTTTTAGGACCTGCAGGGAAGGCAGTGCACTGAATATCTATATGGCTATTCATACACTACCAGGAACTACATGAGCTGTCATAGGCAGTTCTATTCACAGTTCAGAAATCACCACTGAGAGCTCTTCAAACATCTCAGTTTACTTCTTATTCTTCCCTAATATCATCCCAAACTTTCAGTAGTTTCTTTTTTGGTGAATGTTTCTAGGGAAAGGGCAGGATGACATGTACACTAGAAAACAACAGTATTATTATTCTAACAAAATGGTAATGCTTCATAAAATATTAATAAATGAACTTAATGAAACAAATTATTTGGAAGAGTCAACTGCTTAACATAGCAATCCTTAGATATGGATTCAACTAACAGACACACCGTAGTAACACAGAGAACCAGTTGGGAGAAAAATATTACATATGGAGCTATTCATTGATTTGCAGAAAAAATAATCTGACTGCTGTTGCAGATGTTGACTACTGTCCAGAATGACATCACATAGACTGATAAAGAACCTTTTTAATAGTAATTTTAAATCCCTACTGTTGTTAAACAACAAAAGCTAACAACTATAAACAGAAAAGGACAAGTGCCACAGAAAAAGTAGTGCATAACACTGCTGTAGCAAAGTCAAATTCAAAGCAGCTGAAAATCACAATCTTTGAAACTACACTAATGCCAACATCAACTGAACCTGCTTAAACATCAGTACACGTGAATATAAATGATGGCATTAGACATACAAAAAGTACCTAGAAAGACTTCTGGCAAGACAGAACAGTTTACTGGTCTATTATTCCATGTAGTCCAAACAACACGCAAGATATTCTATTATCTATTTGAAATGTTCTTGTAAATTGCCTTATTTTTTTCTTTTATTGTTACTATATATGAGGGGGACACAGAGAAAGTGTTTAAAAGGGTTTTCATTTTTTGGTTTGGAGTTTTTTGTTGGTGATGGTTGGGTGGGTTTTGTTGTTTGGGTTTTTTAAACACCTCATTCATAAACAACTATCAATGAAGTTTCTTTGATTTTCTCAACAACACTTTTTAAACAATGGTTCAGTAATAGAAAAGATGTTGCCAGCACACATTTTAGTCTTATCAACTTTCAGCTCAGATAATCTAGAGAGCACTTCGCCATTAGTTACCTCACCACCACACACAATTCAGCCAAAGGGTAAACTCCACAGAAAAGCGCAGATGCTATCAGAAAAATAAAAGGAACAAGATAAAAAGGAGGAAAAATTTAAAAGGAAAGCAAAAATGCTGAAAGCTATAAAAGTGAAATAAGAGAGAGATGGAAAATTATCCATAATCACAATTTAGCCAACTCATCACAGAAACCATTTATCCAGATTCTGAAGATACTACTATAGCAGCATCATAGTTTCTAGATACTTCGTTCATTCACAGGAATCTGATTTTATGTTCAAGAATCCTACCTCACTAGCAAGGACAACAATACTAGTGGACCTGAAAAGACAGCCATCAGCACAGGGGCCAGTGAAAAAGCATAGGAATCCAGATGAGTTTAGGAAATCCAAATGCCATTTAGTTTCAGACAGAACAAGCTCCATCTAGAAATGGGGTTCTCGGAGATTAACTTCACAGAAACCTCTTCCTGCTATTACTGAAATAAAACAATCTTTTCCCTGACCTTTATGACTGATACTTTCTGTACCAGCCTATGTAAAAGTAGAAATCTTGCACGTTAATTTTCCTCCAGCAAGGCAGGAAATGAGCAGTGCAACTTCATCATTCACTTTATGCATAAGGCCTGGATGGATGAGCAGCAGAGCAGAAATGTTGCTGTTCATTTTTCTACCTAGCGACACAGGAACTGTGCTGCCATCACTGAGCTGTCACATCTGAAAGTGTAGGTCTCCAAAGACCTTGCAAGATTGCAGACTAGTCATCCAGAGGAAGAACTTCCTATTTTGGAAGTGACATTACAGATAAACTGTTCCTAAACTCATGGGTAAGCAGGTATTCTGAGAGTAATGTCTATTTACCAGCTGGCTTATATGCATCCAAGACTTGGACCGTATTGGGTTTACTTTCTCTGTTTATCATCAAATGAAAAGTAATTATGTATAAGAATATTTGTCTGTGAACAACTCCATAAATTACCAAGAAAGATTCTTAAAGTAATTGAGGTTGGAACCCATAATTGAATTGAAAATGTTTCTTCCAATCTGTGATTCTTTACAAGGCAAGTGATAGTATCTTTTCAACACGCTTAGTGGATTCAGCACTGTGCCTCTATAGTGCATTACTACATTTGGAAAAGCAGCTGGTGATGAACAAACAGCACTTCTTTAGTCTAATAATACGTGTATAGAGCCTAATGATTTTGGCAAGCTTTTAACATTTTATGACTGGCAATGTGTTTTGCAATACTCATGTAAAATAGCAATAATAAAACAAAACTGTCTGTTGCTCAAAATGTTTACAGAATGATGATGCACAAGTTCTTTGCATATCTGATAGAATCAGGACATAAATCTACCTCTTCCACTTACAGTCCACAAGGTTTATCGTAAAAGCAAGTACTGAATATACTGTGGGAGAGGTCTTTTTCACCACAAAAAGAGTTTCATTCCCACACAAGACTCTCTTTCAGAGAGACCTATGAGTTATCCATCCTAATGGTATATAATCAGGAGATTCTGGAAAAGTGATGCCAACTGTCCTTTCAGAATTTACTGGGTTCTCTCAGAGATCTTTGAAGCCACACTGCAGTTGGAAGATTGGTGTGAGTGCTTACCACTGTTCTGTAAACCCACTGTGAGACTCAGATGTCAATGCCTCAGCGTAGTAAAAATATTCCCCAGTTATACAAAGCCGCTGCTGGACATTAATAGCTTAACCATACAAACAAATTGCCACAATAATTAGAAATTTTCTAATGGGGGTTTAAATTGTTGGGGGCACGGCGTGTTCTTGTATCATCAAATGCTAAATTTCATTGAAGAAAATTTCTACGTATCAAAAAGTTCTGTAAAAGACTATAATTTGAGAGGCTCACAGTAAAAAGAACATCACTATGGTCTGGCTCACTATTTCACTCCACCAGCCAATGCCCAACAGGCTACTGAATCTAGGCACTAGAGGAGCCACATGGCCTAAGATGTGTGACTGCTGTGTATGTCCTCATGTTCACAGGATATCTTTTAGACCAGCTAAAGTGTTCCTTTTCCTTACCTATGTTTTCCATAGTTTTCTTCAAACTTTGATCAAGAAGTAGTACAGACACTGAAAAATCTGCCCTGAAGTCAGACAACATTTTTCTGTAAAATATCCCAATAAGAACTCTACATTCAAAAGATTACAAGGCTCGTAACAGTAAAGAGAATAGGAGTGGTTTAGAATAATTCTAAGACGTGAAATTAAAGAACCATTCAAAGATTCAATACAGTATTCATGGCAAAAGAACAGGGAAACAAACTAGTGATTCAGTTTCTACAGAAGTTCTCGTATTTAAATGCATGTCGTTCTGCTAAAAAAAAAAATAATCAAACATTTTATTGATATTTTTTCTTCCTGAGCAAAATCACTTGAATGGTTCACAATTCCTTCATTTTGCAATTTTTACACTTTTATTGAATCCTTTCAAAATGGAAACATAATGAAGACAAATCTTGCTTAGTTCACAACAAAGCAGAAAGCATGACGACACTTTGTTACGGTTACAGAAAACTTTCAGAACCATGAAAATGCTAAGACTAGTAGAGAGGTTCTCTGAATTAAGTCACAAATGATACCAAAATGAATTGTTTTCTGTTATAATACTGTGATTCTCTTGCTTCTAGTAGAGGCTTTTCCTCTTGGTTGTCTCTCTGGTGTTATGACTGGGAAGACAAGCTGAAAAGAACAATGCAAAGAAGGAGCACCTCCCTATTTAAAGTGACCCAGATGGCATCAGAACTGATAGATCATTTAGTTCCTGACATCCAGACATTATGTGATCTTACAAAGTTATTTACCACAGGTGATGGGGGGGGGGGGTGTGTGTGTTTCAAATTAGACATTAACATTCCTAAGCAGGCACCTGTTGTGTAATTAGATATTTATGTATCTATTACAGTAAGCTTATGCTCTCAACAAACACTCAGGAATAAGAACAAAAATGCAAGAAAAAAAAAAGTAACATCTATGGTACTAAAAGTTTTCCAATACATTTATATAAACAAGGCATGAAGATTTTTTTTTCTCAGAATTTTACTTCTGTAACACCAGTGAATTTGACACACTTACTGTTTAAAAGAAAATAAAGAAAAGCCAAAGGAAATGCTGAGTGGTTTTGCCTATAGTTAAACCATTCCTGCTGAACCCTAGGCTAAAACACTTTAAAATGAATCATTTTGATCTTTTATTTTAAAAATGCACTAAAAAGTCACATATTTTTAATTGTATTTTTAATAGAAAACTATTTTAACTTTAGTTCCAATTTCCTTGCCTATCCTAATACCAGGATACTCCTGAAGTGTCTCCTCTCCCATGAAAAAACCATATGGCTGCACACTGGCTACCTCTGCATGCTTTCAGACCTCCTTTCAAAGAGGATTTACTCAAACATGCAAGAATCTTTCTACAGTCCCCTGTGGTCACATTTTCCCCAGGACACTTCAAAAAGCAAGTAAATATGTAGTGAAAGCTCAGAGTTCAAACTGTTCCTTCTCTTATCTTATAAAATGTTTAATAAAATACTATTGCAAACACAGAGAACAAAATTGCAGAGGTTCATAACCAAGTCTAGTCAACCCATATGTCAACAATGGACAACAAAGGATTCTTCCCAATGTTTGCCAATCAATCCCCAGCAACTTGGTTCATCAGCTGTTCAAAAATAACAGCTTTTGTTAGAGCCCATGAAAAAGTAGTTTGCTTTGTTCCATTTTCACCATGCCCCAAATTACTCAGCTTTACTCATTATTTGCTTTTTCAGACTCTCTCTTCTTCTACTTGAAAGAGAAATAATGTTCAAAAGAGTAATTAGAATGCAAGAGAGCCGTAAACTTAACTGCAGAATCTTGCCACTTGCTCTTGCCACTGTAATCAAATCTGTAATAAGTTCTACAGATCTTTTAGGCAAATAAGTGTCCTGATGTCAGTGAATTTTCTATTAGCTTAAGTGCTAATGTACTTGTCCTGGTATGAATTAGAACAGAACCAATTTTCCTTTCAGTGATTTTACTTTTCGGTTAAGTCTCTTCTAAGACTGCACTTTCTGAAGTTAACATATTTTTCAGAGTGTCTGCTCCTAGAAGTGATAATACTTGATGTTTATAGTTATTACTGAGGTAATGCTACAATGGTGTGCAGAAAGACTCCTGCTTATACTTATTCCTACAGAAAACAAGATCACGGCTAAATTTCTTCTGTGCCACACTGAAGTGTCTTAAGTGTAAGGGAATAAAAAGGTCACACCTGAGGGGAGGAGCGGACAGTACAAGTGACCCAAACTGACCAACAAAGTATTCCATCCCACACAGGTCAAGCTCAGTATAAAGCTGAGGAATCACAAGGGGTAAGCTCTCTTCTTCCATGACCAGTGTCCTGGAGGACTGTCGGTTCTACTGCCTTTGATCCCAATCCATGTGCTCCTGAATCTGTGCATTATGGATTCAGTTCCCATCTGCCACTGACTCCAGTCTGGGACTTTTCCAGTGCCTGACCTGTAGAGTCAGTGGTGACATGATTGTCATCAGGGGAGCTCAGTCTGAGTTCTGTATATATTTTTATATAGTTTATTATTTTACTTATTAGTAATATTATGATCGTGTCTTTTTACTGTTATTGTTTCATTAAAGCTGTTTTAGTTTCTTTTCCAACCTGAAAGTCTCTCTTCCTTATTCTCTTTCTCTTCCCCTTCTGGAGGAAAGGGGTTAATAGAGAGCATTTGTCATTCATCTATTGGCCAGCCCAGCCTCAAACCTTGACAGATTTACTGGTGCCCAGCATGGGGCTTGAACCCATAACCCAGCATTTTGCTGAAGGGAGATGTGAGTTCCCAGATGCAATGTATATATTACATTTCTTAAACATGAATTTTACCAAAACACACATTTGTAAAAAGCAATTTACATGTTATGCCATTACTAACTTCAAATTAATTCTCAGAATTTTTCCAAGCATTAAATTATATTTTATCTAATTATTGTCTTTTATTATTTATATAAACTAATTTTCATTTCCTTTAAAACAACCACTAAGATATTCAAGGTCAGTAACTTCTTTGTGTTCCCTGATAGAATATTTAAAAATTACTGCACAGCCCATAGTGTCCTGTTCTTCAGTAAAAAAGGTAATGACCAGAAGAGCACACAATTATTATTCCTATCACCTGGAAGGTCCCTGGCTTCCTCCTCTTTTCTTTTTTGAACAGAATTACATGCTGTGAAAGAAGAACTATATTAAGGAGACTTATTTCACTGGCTCCTTGGTCATAGTCCCTGGGAGGCTCTCCTGTCCCTAATGTCAGGACACCTAAGAAGAATTAAAACAATTCACTGTAATATCTAACTGCAAGTATTGCTTCAACATATTTTTTGCAAAGTGGTCTAGAGAAGTTCAAGACCTGGCTGAGAAACAGGAAGACAATAGGTCCTAGAGAAAAAAAAAAACACATTGGAAGTCAAAAGATGCAGACTCTGCCCTTTATTCTTCTTTCGTTGTAGTGGGTGCTCTAGGGTACTCATTTGACTGTCTCCACTTCACCATCATATAATGTGAATAATATTGATATCTTTGAGATAATTGAAGATATAATATATGATGGAAAAGAAATATATTGTCTAGCTCTTTCTGTTGTGCCTTTGAAATCTATGTATTTGAAACAGTTTCATTTAACTTCTCTAAAAGGAAGCAAATTTTCCTGAAGAGTTGATATGAGGCTTGTATGTATGGATCTTGCAGGACTACACTTTAAATCTACAAGGAAAAATTGCAGAATAGGTTCTGTTTCAGATGTCATGATTCTGCTAACACTAGACTCCTTATTTAGCTCCACTCCTCTACAGGCATCAAGTGGAACAGTCTTGTTCAGCAGATGTCTAGGTATTTACAAGGCATAGGGTCTTCGCCTGCAAAGCAGGTTTTTTTAAGAACAAAGTAACAGAAAACTTAATTTTCTACTCATTTTTCACTTTTCTTCAGTACTGGGAGTCAACAGAACTTTTGTGCTTCATGTCTGATAGGGTCTTTTCTTGCTGTAATTCTATTATGTTTTACCTGTTTAAATCCACTTAATTTCATACTAAATTACTGTATAATTCTGCTTTCTTAACAGAGCTATATTTTACAGAATAAGTTAAACATTAATTCATGGCTTAATCTTTTCATTTTAATTCACTTCAAAGTTCAAATTTAGTCTCCACAATACAGTCACTTTATAAAACACCTACAACTTATGCATATCCACCTCTAATATAATGTAGGAGTTGTTTGAAAATATGCATTTTTCACAGTGTAATTTCAAATGACATTAGCACATTTTGACTAATACCCAAGAAGCATAGAAGTATTATACATGTATATTCATAAATGAGAAAATGTAGTTTAATGACTATATTGCTTCAGGCTTCATTCATCAATCATTCCTGGCTACCATCATCAAGATTCTTACCTTGGCATTTTTTTGGCCAAGGAGAAAAGCATGCTAATTCTAAGTCCCTTTGACAGGAGGTGTCTGAAAGATAGAAAGAAATGATGTCTCCCAGTAGATTTGCCAAAAAAAAGAAATTCTAAAATTATTCCATTCTTAATTGGAGAGCATCAATGAGTTTGGTGCTCTAGGTCATGAAGACAGACTTTCCCAAATAAGAGGCGAAAACATTTCAGTCTTAAATCTGCCTTAGATGTTTACATTCTATGTAAATCTCACAAAGAAATGGAAGTTGTGAATCTATTAAGATTGCATGCATAATTCTTCTCTTCAGATTAAATTTATGAAGTTATAGCACTGTGCTCTAAAGGGTCTGTAAGCAGAAAGAAATGTTTTAAACCCATAGCTCTGAATGGGATGTAAGTTTAGAACACAATGGATACATAAACCAAGAAAGCTAAGGAAGAAAGGAAGCGATGTAACCTGAACTACTGCACAAATCACAGAAAAATGAAGAAAAGGGTGCCCAGCTTTCCTATAAATACTCTAGATATATTTTAAGATACTAAAAATAAAGATCTGAGAGGAAGGAAGAAGAAAATAAAGTGAGTTCTTCAGCTCCCTCCTTTCGGAGAAGCAGGATTTCTCTGGGGCCTTCAAAGCCATTCTAGACAACAGAAATTGTGAATACAAAAGCTGCTTCCTAAGATGACTAACCTTTAGGTGAAGAGGATTTGCATGTGCCAGCTGCTAATATGGTTAAATTATTAACACACCTTTTTGCCCTTGATGGAAAGCTGGTGTGTCCAAAAGCCTATGTTAATTGGTGTAGTAAAAGAGATTGCCTATAAACCTTGACTGCCCACAGGAGACTAGGTATGCTGTGATGATTAGACTCGCTATGTCTTATCAAGGGCAGTTTCCTAGCAGTCACCTTAATGGAAAGGATGCAGCCTGGATTCACCCTCAACCCAAACATCAGTATTCTGAAAAATATTCCTTAAAGGCGTAGCAGAAATAACAGAAAATTGGTTTTTTACATCTTCATTTTCAGTAAACGTGTTACCAGCATTCCAAGTATGTGTTCTATCTCTAAACTTGATAGGACAGAGTAAAATTACTGTTCTCCCTCTGTTTCTACTTAGACGTGTTTTGGTAGACAAGAACAGCATGGTATTTTTCATAAACAAAGTTAGGTGTATGAAATACTATATGTGATATGTGTGCCCTCACATTGCGTGTAGCTTCCAGCTACCGTTGATCTTCAATTGCAATTACTGAAAGATTGTTGGGTTAGCTATTCATACCAGGAGTACGGTGTTAACTCCCACTTCAGACATCTAACCACTGCCTTCAGTAGTTTTGAGCCAGTACTTAGGACATCAGTGACACTGAGAGGGCCTGAGCTTTCTCTTTTAACATACATCTGGAATGGAAATGTCAATAGTATAAACAAACTGCTCATTAAAAACTCAGGCACACCCATCACGTTAAGGTCATTACAAACCAGCGGTCAAGTATATTGACCTACTATCTGAGCTACTATCCAATATCCCATTTATAAAGCAATGCATGAACTTAAGAACAGAAATATTAATAGGACCATAGAACAGTTTGATCTGTATGGGTCAAAAGGAGGCTATTAGGATTTTGCATACTCATGAGCCTTCCTTCTTTGTGAATGTGGAATGTTTGACTTTGAGTTTGCCTACATAGACACATCTGCAAGATCACAGCCTAAAATAACTTCTGGCAACTGTAAGGCTTTTCCTGCACCAGGACCCACTGCTGGACCAGAAACTCAATAGATACATAGAAGCTGGACATCAGTGGATGTATTATGCAAAGGTGCTGCTTACACTTACAACATGCTCTTTTTTCAGCCTCTTTGTAAACACAAATACCTTCTCATCCCTGTAAGCTTTAAGATTAGACAATTTATTGGTAATAAAACTTTCTTTGGATACTTATTATGTGCCCCATCAATACAGAGAAAGTATAGGACAACTTTTATAAATAAGCAGATGCTGTTCATTTTTTATTTCTCTCCTGCCAAAAACTGATTTACTGTAAATTCCCTCCATCTGGCAGGAAGCTAATCTGAATACGAATCAATCTATTCAAAAATAACTTCAAAAATTTTAGGCATTCATAACGGGTTTTCTTCTGTACAATACCATTTCTCAGCCATTCTACTCAGACAAGCAAGCTTTTCAAAGCAAATCAAGCAGAAATATTTTGAGAGGATTCTGCAACTTACGTTTTTCATGAATTCTATCACAATAGTACCAACTTATTTTGATTTTTCTCCAGTCCATAAATAAGTATTTTCAGGGAAGTAAAGCAAATCACGGCAGGAATAAAGACACATAAACGAGAGCGGATTCACTGAAGGATGGAAGCATGGGAGGTGATTGCCCTTCTGTTATCTTGAGCCAGTGATATGGGCTCAGCACTGCTGCACCTTCCAACAAAGTGCATTGGTAACTGACAGGGACCAGTGACAAGGTGAGCACAGAACTGAAAAACATCACAAAATGTTTTTACTGTATAGAATGGAAACTAAATACATAAGTGGACAAGAAAAGACAGGGGTTTAAGGACTTATATATAAAATAACCCCCCATTATGCACAGTGGAGGCTGCAGCAATGGAGAAAGGGATGTTTAGGTACCTGGTTCTGTCACAGAGCAGGAGTCATATGAGAGGCTGAGAGATTCTCTAGGTAATTAGGATGCTCCTGCTTTGAAAGACACTTGCAGTGTGCCTGGTATAAGCACAACACTGGGCCTAATGATTTTGCTCAGTTGGTTTTTGGCTGCAACTCAAAAAAGTAATTTTTACAGAACTGGGTGAATGTGAACTCAGTACATAGAAAAAGCAAAAGAAAAAAGACCAGAGTGCTCAAACAATTTTCTATTTAGAAGGCTTAAACAGGAAAGGTTATAAAACCCATCTTGTGACAATCTTTCCATGACTCTTGTTTTTCACATGCATTTTGTGATATGTCTGAAAGGCCCTACATTTATTCCTCCCAGACCATATTCTCATTTGAAGAGATAATTTACCATCCTAGAGCTGCAAAGAGGCATTTTCACCCTAGTGCCCCCTCTCCCTGTAAGGACAGAGCTGAATCTCCTACTGTTCTAGGGGAGGTTTAGATTGGATATTAGGAAAAATTTTTCACTGAAAGGGTTGTCAGGCACTGGCCCAGGCTGCCCAGGGCAGTGGGGGAGTCCCCATCCCTGGAGGGATTTCAGAGCCGTGTAGATGTGGTGCTGAGGGACATGGGGCAGTGCGGACTTGGCAGTGCTGGGTTAATGGTTGGACTCGATGATCTTGGAGGTCTTTTCCAACCAAGGCTGTTCTGTGATTCTATTCAGGAACTCTGGCAGGGCAGAGAGCTGATGTGACACAGTGCAACTGTCAGGCACCTGTGAACACAACCATCTCTGAACAGGGCTTTAAAGTTTCATGCTGGACTTGCCAGGCTAATGAAGGGATTAAATGGCTCCTATATTTGTCTATTCTTTTTGTTTAAGGACAGTTCATACTCTAACCTGCTCCTGATTTCCATGAGAAACATAGGGTTTGCATTTTCTCACTCTATAGTTTCAGGAAAATATCTGATATCAGAAAATAACAGATATTTTCCTGATCCCTGATCCACCTGTAGCCTTTAACTATTTTTGTTAGTTAAAACTTGATCAACTAAAAGCACATTTGCACAATCTTTTAAATCAAAAGAAACACCCATTAAATAGTGGGAAAAAAACAAAGCAGAACTCCCTCTCACGTTAGCAACAGTATCCAGTGAAAAGAAGTATACTACAAAATCCCTGATGAACTATATAAAGGAGATACATTTTCATTTAATTATTTTACTGGCATAATATATTGTTTATTATAAGTACTTTACAAACCACTGTACTTCACCTGGAGGTTTTATGTGTGCAGAATGGATTAATTACTTATTAGCTTTTCAAGTAATTTAAGACATTACATAACTTTGGATGAAAATTCAGGGATAAGCTAATTTAAATTACAAACTGTATCATAACTCAAGAAGCCCTTAAAATACAGCATAAATTAAGTGTTGCATAAAATCATGATCCTAATAGCCATACTGGACATCCCTTTCATGATTTTGTTGGCCTTCAATGATATCCTGAGAAAATGAAGAATCTACAGCTATTGTAGCATTGACTGGTTCTACTAAGTCTCCAGAAGAAAAACACAAATCACATTTTAACATAAACTTTATAGTGAAAGGATATTGTTAAGTTTTTAAAGTTATGTTAGTATATTTAATGAAGTAATCACAGTACATATACAGACGAAGCTTTAGCCCAAAAATTTTAAGCTGCAAAACAATCTTTCTTGTAAGATAGAACTGGTATTCAATCTGCTTACATACTTACCCAATTTAAAAAATTCTCTATCTAATTAAAAATACCAGAATTTTAAACATCTAGATGCAGCTGTGGTCACACCAAACTACAAACACCATGAAGCAGATGTGGGTTGTTTATTCTAAACTGTAATTCAGCACAGAATTATACTTATATAGTACAACCCACTGTCTGCATGGCTTTTTCCTATACATTCTTCCTGTATTTTCAAGGAGACTGCTAGCTGAGTTATCCTTGCTCTTCTTTTAGTCCTTGAACACCTTCAATTTTCCCAGTTGCACTGTAAGACCTCTGAATTGCTGCCAACAATTTAGCAAACAGCGGACTGCTAAATACTTGCCAATTTTGATTAAATTCCTCAATAGCAAGAGGAGCACAAACATGGTAATCACATTTAAATATGCCATGTTCGAAAAACACCAATCACTCCAAGACAATACATCTCCCCAAAACAACTAAAAGAAAAGTTTGGTTGAAATAGTCAACACCTTGAAAAAGAAACAGCAGCAAGGCACAAGGACACTGGGAAATGCAAGTTTGTTCATAAGCTCTATCCCAGTAGCTGCTGTGCCTGCTGAAGTTACCCTTCCCACCCTATACCAAGACCCATCGTTACCTTCAGCTGACAGAGCTGCTTATACAAGCACCACCTAACACAGCTCTGTTACCATGAGCTATGCTAGTCATCAGGATTCACACTGATAAGGCTCACTAAGGGCATTCTAACTGCAACTGAAAGTCAGTATTTCTCTGGAATATTGAATTTCTGCTAAAAAGAGGAACATCACAGTGAAACACTGACATTTGGAAACCCTAAAATGATGTTTGGAATTTACAAATCTGCTGCCTGATGTCAAAATAAGCATTTTGGGTATTCAATGAAATTAGACTCACACTTATATCAAAAAACAAAGGTATTGAAAATATTTTAAAATAGGGAGTTTTAATTACAGCTTACTGCTTTGAAATTTCCTTTCAGGAAGCAAATTACATCAGCTTTGGCAGCAGCTAATACACCGATTGTCCTTTTGCTTTGCTGTACAGGAAAAGGTGCAAAACTTATATCTTCAGGCACGTCCGATGGGATGGTTACACTTTGTTAAACTGCATAACATTTCTTTGGATTCCCTCACAGGTCATTCCTTTCAATTTAATTCCTTTCCATTTAACACTTCCCATTTTAAGTGTTTCCTGGTTAAATTCTGCCTCATCATTTCAGAGAATGTACATACAACCTCTTTTGTGCTTTACATATAGCTTCTACTGATTGATGGAGGAAACTCCAAATACAAACTCTGATACACTACCTTCCCTTAGGAGTTGGGAAGCTAATTTAAGGTGACATATCCAGTGGGTATAGCAATGAATAGAAAGAATGTGAGGCAAAACAGGTCAAGATAATAGTCGAAGAAGCAAATGGTTACACAGACCAGCTATGCACACAATTGAATGTTAGTATTTGTAAAGACAAATTTAAACTAGGAACTTGTTGAAGTAATAGAGTAAAGGCCTTAATAATTGGTCCTGTGTGATCAATTGCAAAATGTTTGATCACATATATTATTAATGATAATTGCACAATTTTGTGTACTTTGGAAGAATCACTATCATTCAGTCTGAGTCTTCAGACAACGTAATTGATTATCCTTACCCAGGAAATCATTTCTGTATTCCTGACAACACAATGTAAGTGCACTACAAGTTTTTTTACCTCTCAGTCTCTGTAACTAAAAGCTCTAGCCCTTCACTTAGCCCACTAAAACACAGGGAAGAAATTTGGGTCCCATCAATACCTAAATAATAGATGAAGTTGATTTTAAGTAATATTATTCTGAATACCGTGACAAGCAAGAATATAAATTTGCAATCAGAATGAGATTCACAAGCCCAGAAGCCTTTTTTGAAATATTCCCTTATAAATCCCTTCTGTGTGAGAAAACATCTAATGCTCTGGAAAAAAGTATGCCTTTCCATGGCAAGGCAGGACTTAACTGGCACATGAAGGAGATCATACAGCATAGTTGTCTCTGACAAAAGGAAAATCAAGAGCACTCAAGCTTTTCTTCCCTAGTAAGACACATATAGGACTAGCAGAAATGCAAAAATTTTTTACTCCAATCTAATACCTGGAATTATAACTAGTTTATGCATGTAGCAGTA
This sequence comes from Podargus strigoides, assembly GCA_028020825.1. Classification (NCBI taxonomy): domain Eukaryota; kingdom Metazoa; phylum Chordata; class Aves; order Caprimulgiformes; family Podargidae; genus Podargus; species Podargus strigoides. The sequence continues at coordinate 14,237,563 of CM051631.1, forward strand.
TGATTTGCAAGAACTACTATGATAAATCCATCAGCTTGCCCATGGCTTTGGAAACAGACCCTGTCTTAAAAGTGTGACAGATCTTCTTCAGCTTCAGTACAGATTCCTCTTCTACTGAGACTGGAATTCTAGTGAAGCAGGTATGAGATGTACTTAAAGTAGGAAAGTTTAAGATCAGATTATTTAATTATGTATTTTCTTCATTTTAATTAAATCTCATTTGCTAAGCAGATCTCAGTTTTTATGAAAATGAAAAAAAAATTACTTCAACACCAAAAACTGTAATGCATATCTAATAGGGGTTTTCGTTTGGACAAATGGACCTTTTCATGTATAGTTAGATTTTAAAAGTTGTTTTATCCCCTTGCAGAACTTCAGTTGAAAGGCCTAAAGGAATATTTTAACATAACTCAAAAAAAATCTCAAAATGAAAAGTGGATGCACATGGAACAGTAAAAGAACCAAAATAAAACAACACTTCAAAGCACACAAATTGAAACTTTCAGTTTCAGTAACCTTGTGTGCTACTTTTAATAATGTTAGGTAAACACATATCAGAGACAAGTCTAACATTCCAATAAGCAGTGTCCAAAGTAACAAAATTTAGGAGGAAATGTGCTTATACAGCACCTAAAGACTACTACTGACGTGATTAGTCTCTAGATGTTTGGTAACTGTTCTAACTAACATTATTGAGAAAAATTCATTGTATATAATAACACATTTCCACTATTAGAGCACCTCATAGTTACACTTCACCATGGCTGTACTGCCAGTATTCTGATTAAAAATAAGTGAAATATCTTGCAATTATACTGTGTTTTCTTTGCAATTACCAAACATGCTTTGCAATGCATTTAAATAGACTGCATTGCAGTTGCTCTTGAAAATATAAATGTATCCACATACAAACTATCACTGAAATAAGATGCTTGCAAACAGGAAATAACTATCATGGAAATAAAGATCCAAGTCATTTCCCTCACCTGGGTCAGTTTCAGATTTTTATCCTTATGCAGAATTCTGGCTCTGCTTTTTCTCAGAGAGATCTGTGGAGGTTCATTAACACTTTCAGATCATGTGAACCATTCACATTCAGAAAACTCAAAATACACTTTCTGTGTCATTTCCTTTACACACTTGATGTTTGCACACATTCCTATTCTCATGTTGATCCACCAGCAAACAGTTCAAGTGAAATCTTGAGCAGTATTCAAACAAAAGTATTAACAATATTTCCCAAATACTACTAAATACTACAGATTTGCAGCTCCAGGCTTCCAAGAGCAAGTTTGTTTCTGGGGGAAGGAATCAACAGACAACGAATACTGAAGTCTAATTATTCACTATATGTATGTATTTAAATTGGAACTATTCCCTATCATATGAACAACAAGTGGTTTTCTTCCTGATCATAGTCTGTCCAACCTTGGCATGGGAAGATGGCTCACTTACAAGATGTTTAAGTCTTTCAACTGAAGCAGTGTCCAACAGCTTGTTGTCAGTACATCTGTAACGTTGTTTAGAATAAAAAACACACAATTTTCAGAACTGCGCTTAAACAGAATATCTAATGCAGAGTTTAGAGAGAAATTGCTGGCAGAAGCCTCAAAGGAGAATGAAGAAAGTGGCTGGACTGTGGAAGAGCAAAACTAATAATAATGAGCAACTTTACATATGTCTAGAGTTAGCTGAAGATTTATGTTAAATCGTATGGTTGTGTTGTTTCTCCTGTGAGGGAGAAGAATTATGAATGCTTTATTGTTTTGCTGCATAAAGCAGCTCTGTGACTTTAATATTCAATGTTGAAATGTAGCATTAGTTGAATGATCCATAGAGACAAAGAGATATATTATCTGCTCCTTTCCCACTGTAATGAGGACAATCAGAACACACAGTGAAAAGTGCCCAATTGAATCAATAATTGGAACAGAGAAGGCTGTGGCTCCTTACCCAAATAAAGCTTTTTAGGAGAAAGATTCACATAATATCACAGAGATCACAGCATGAGCGAGGAAGAGTAGTTCATGAATCTCGGCACTCTATACCCCAGAAGCCCTGGGACCACTGTAGACAGGCAAAAATTCAAACAGCCTAAGAGATGCTTCAAGTTGCTAAAAACCATGAAATTACATCTGCTAGAAGAATGGATGAACAGCAGCCTCTTTACTTTCATCTATGCAGACCCCAGAATGAGGGAACATGGCCTAAGAGTCTCCAGACCAGCAGGTAAACCTGTTCCACACAGGGAAGAAAATCTGTGCTGACCTTCCTGTGCCAGACACACCGGTTTTCTGCCAGATTCTGCTGGCAGGAGAGGAGCAGATGCTGCATTCTGGTAGTCTGGCAGGAACACAGGGCTCTGACTGTGGCACTGGGAAATGAGTAGCTATATAGGAAAGATGCCGTTACATAGCAAATACCAGAAATATGTTCCATGCAGGCAGCTGGCATCATTAATTTATACTCTTTTATGAACTCTAGAAAAGCAGGGTACCAGGGTGACTTAAGTGGTGAAATGGCTGCCATCCATTTAATTTTCATGCTCGCATTTCCACATAAACTGCTGAGCTTTGGCCACTCATTTTTTCATTTTGATGTCATCTCTGCTCCAGTGCTAAATTCACTGCTGGCTTACAAGCTTGCTCCCTTGGCTGATGAGTGCATTCAGGATGCAGGGATCTCACTGCACGGGTAGTCAGCCAGGATTGCACGTTAAGGATATTTCAACACTGTGCAAGGATGCTTCATGCTGTGATATCTCAACTAATTCTAACATAAACCTCATTCCAGAACTGGAGGCATAACTCTCTCAGGATGACAATGCCCTGGGTAGCACATCGGGTATACTGGATACAGTTTACTGCTTCCAGGATAGAAGCCAGTATCTCTGCATGAAACCAGACTTTACTATGTAGGCCTGGCAGTTATCACAGGGTTAGCTTGGGAGTGAACCTAAGGTTGCACCCAGTGTAGGTATCCCCAAACTGATGACATGTCTGTCAGTGTCACCAAGCTATGGTAAATCTTGTGCTTTACCCTACCAGCACTACAGTGGGTGAGTCACTTTGCAGAATCAACTCCATCCAGTCAGATAAACTCTCTGAAAGTGGTAAATTCTGACAAAAAATAAGGATTATGGGTAGAATACCTGAATGTGTAACTTTGTGAACCCTGAAAGTTACATCACCCTGATTTCAGGCATATTTTACTGAAATAACTTCTATTTGTTGCAACATTTCTACACATACAGAATAACAGAACACAGTGTTTTACCTTTAAGTCAATATATAAAAGACATGCAGATAAAAATTAAGATTTTTTGCATAGATATTTGCCATTTTTACTTATTATTAGGTAAAATAATGCTTCATTTCACCTTACAACTTCTACAATATTTTTTTCCTCATATTCTTCATGAGGTATTTAATGCTTTTAATGTAAACGACTGTTCCAAGGCTAAGATACACACAATTTGTTATAGCCACTTCTGCCTCAAAAACAGATACACAAATCAAGAATGGCCTTTTTGCCCTTTTTGGGGGTTTATCACTAGCATGAATCTTCAGTGTTGTTTTAAGTGGATAGATAATCATCTCTGACTAGCAATAACAAAAACAGACTGGTGCAACTCTTTGAACTGAAATACCTATCTATCATGTTTAGTAAGGCCCCTAAACCATTCCTTCTCAGCACCTTGATTACATTACTGAATTTTTCCTCCAAGGTAGAGCTTTTCTCAGGCCAAATAACAGTTCTTGAACTGAAACTATCTTGCTGCAGACAATCTTCTCCTCTGGCCTCACCTAATGAGTTCTGCAGGGTCAATGTGGGACTTGCCCAGAATCCCCCAATCAGAACCAAGTTACAAAGTCTTCACAAGACAACAGCATTGACAAACACCAATTAACAACATTATATTGCCACAAAGGAAAAAAGAAAGTCTTTTCTAAAAAACATGACCTTACTAAAAGCAATGAAACAATTTACAGATGACTGAAGCAAAATAGGTTGCCATATATATTAATTTACTGCAAAAAGGAAGTGAAATGTTCTCCTTAGTACTTGAGTTAATGGAATAAAATAATGCATTTAAATTGAAGCAAGAAGATTTATATTGAACATTAAGACAAGCTTTTCAAAGGTAAGGTTAGTAAATCACTGGACTAGAGTGGCTGGTCACTGCAGAATTTCTCTTACGGGTACTTTTAAGAACAATTTAAATAAACATCTATCACATATCCACTGATTCTTCCCTGCAGATGAATGAGCCAAACAGCCTTCTGAAGATAGATCCTAGCCCTTGTCATTTTTTGTTTGGTTGGTTTTTTAAACTATCCTAGTAAATAGATTACTAATATTCATATTTATTATTTTGAGAGCTATAAGGACTAGTTAAAACAAGAGAACAATTACTTTTTTTTTTTTTTTTGTAATCCAGAAAGGAATCCATCCATCTAGTTTGTGATTTCTGGCCAACAGACAGTAATATTCTGCTTAAAAGAAACGAACAGAAATCACACACGCACCAGAGTCTGACTATTACTGAATTTACTTCGTGAATCTTATCTCAAAGGGGACTAGAAAAATCACCAGACTTATATTCAATCCTAGGTACTTACTGAAAGCAAATACTGACAATCGTTATTTAGGGAGGGCTTGAGAGGTAATCGTGCAGAACTCATTGCTCTTCTTGGAACCCCTCTAAATGACTTGCATATAGTATTTCATCTTAAAAGTCTTTCATTAAATTACTTCTGAGAAGTTTTGTGCAGGCTCTAGAGCTTGTAGTGTGTTTGCATCCACCTTTGCTACACAAGAAAAGTGGCAACTGATTTTGTTTGAGAGCGGAAATTAGGCCCACTGCCTGGTATTCTTAGGTAGAAAGTCCTTGACCAGCAGGGTTTATACGACAAATAAAACAAGGCCTGACAGCTTTCTGAACATCACTGTGGTTCTCGTTCTTAGTTTCAGGCTGATTGTGCTGAAGGATTTACAGGAATGCTTTTAGATTCTGGCAACATTATTTCATCCTAATACAAATCCACTTACAATAGTGCTGTCTGCTTTCCCCTACTCTGGCTAACAGTAAGTCAAAAAGTTCGGCCCTTGTACAGATCAAGTCCCAATAAATGAAGCTGGATTTTGATGCTAGAATGGCCCAGCAGTGCTAGTCCCATAACTACAGGAAAGGTTATTACAGCAAATTTAATCAAAAGGTCACGCAAATGAAAAATACTAAGTCTTGTTTTATAAAAGGTGGCACACATTCTTAATGAGAAACCATTCTCAGATTTTTCATGATACCTGTCAGCAGTGACTGCCTGGCCTGTCAAACAGAATATTTCTCCAGGCACTTACTGATGACTCTCAGATGTGAAAGGCAATCAGCAAGTCCAGTGAGAACTGGGACTAAAACACAATCCACCACACCTTCCGCAGTTCCCTCCTCGGCAGCTCGCACAGAGAGCAGCTACTGTGGAAGATCTGAGGAGGAAGCACACCCCTGGCCCACCAGCTGTTCACATGCCTACAGCAGCCAGCCCAGCACCCTACAACAATATTCAAAGATATATGTTCTTCCTTCTTGCTCTTCCTTTTGAATCATACAGAAGTGGATTTAGACTGCTTCTTTACTGACCGCATCTCATTGGATTTATCCCTACTAATCCTTATTCTGCTCTCTTAGGAAGGCTCCTTCATTTTCACATAGTGCAACAGCTTGAAGGTAAGTGGGGAGGGTCCATCTTTATAGCTTGTCTACGTTTAGCCAGTACCCAGGGCTAAACCATAGCAGTTATTCTACCATGCAATGCTCCCTCCACAGATGAGAAGGGGAATCAGGGAAAAAAAAAGGGAGAAATCCCATGAGTTGAAGTAAAAAGAGATTTAAGGAAATAACAAGACTGATACAACAACCAACATGGACAATACAAAGTTCTACTCAGCCTGGTCCTTGATGTCAACAGCAGGAACAGAAGGCCAGGAAGAGAGGTGTCCCAGGAAGAGGAACTCCACACTCAGTGAACTCCCTCCTTTTATAACGAGCATGCTGAGGTGGTGTGGGATACATCTGTGAGTCAGCTGCCTTCATTGGATCTCTTGGCTGGCTTGGGGGGCAACTCATGGCCTGCCTGCATGGCTGGCCCATGGGGCTGTGCCTGGGGAACCCAAGACATAGCTCAAGTGCCAAAAGGAAAGGACACTGCAGGATGCTGTAACCACAATGCAGTGGGACAAAGAGTTGGTAAAGCTCAGTGAAACAAAAAAGATTATTGCTTCCCATAAGACCATAAGATTACAGCCTATTTTAAAAGTGAACAGCTTGTATTAAAAGATGATAGCAGTCTGAATGAATCTTCACCATTCCACTGCAAAATTTACAAAATATAGCTTGCTGCAGCCCATGTTTTGGTGCTTTGAGTGCTTGCTTTATGACCTTGAGCTTCACAGTTGTTACACGTGAACACTACTTTAGTATTTTTCTCAGCTAATACTGTTCCTAACATTATGGCTGTAGGCTGCTTTCTGGCTGGATTTAGGGACAAATATCATACAAAGGGAAAGAAAAGACAGTGATAGGTGAAGTGATTTTCCACGTTGACTTTACCATGGAAAGGATTATCTTTAGCAATTAAGATTTTCTTCCAATAATGCATGGATGTCCCAATGAGATAGAAAAAGTAGGTCAACTCATTATCCCAGCTGCACTGACTCAGCAGCACTCTAGCCATTTTCCTATAACTAAAACATCCACAGCACAGAGAAACACATACAAATTAGGGTAGAAATATCAACATTGCATAGGTCAGCAAAACCATATGGTGTTTAGATAAAACACATGCATATTCAGAAATAGCTGGTATCTTCAAGCTGCATATAAAAACTCAAAGCACAGATAACTTAGCTTTGCAGTCCTTGCTTCCTTTTTCTACATTCTAAAGTGAACTCAGAGCTCATGAAAGATTCTGGACTGACAGCTCTAGATACCCAAATGTTCCAGGCGCAGGCAGTGACAACTCAAGCTTCAAGCTTTGCTACGCTGTTCTGCCACTTCTGCCTGATTTGGAAAGACCACTTGTCTGGATCAGAAGGTATTTCAGTCTCTCTTATTAATCCTCTGTCCTTTCAGTTGAAGCTGACAACAGGATACTACAGTGGCAGTATCACTCAAATTGCCTTCAGCTGGATTTCACAGTAGATATGAACAATGTCCCAATGGAAAGGCACTAAACAATACAAATTGAAATCCCTAGAAGCCCTTCTCTTATTTTCTTAATGACTCTCTAAATTCTTTTCTCAGGACTGCAATATTAACCCTTGAATTCCTCAACATAAAATACATTTTGCTGCGTGGCTCTCACTACTCCCAGTCTCAAAGGCAAGCTGGTATAGAGTACATCAGAGCTACATTATTTCTTGTCATTTTGCAAGTCTGAAATCCTGTTTCTGGTTTTGTAGTACTCTAAGTGGTAGAACACTAGAAAATTCCCTGTTATTCCCTTGAGCTTTTTCATTGTTCCTCTTCCATTGGACAGAAAACAAGACCCTCTTAACTTTTGTAAGAGGTAACAATGTTGTTTAGGAAGGAACTCAGTTTTCCTATAGTGTGGTTGAAAAGCTCTAGCATCAGGTACGTCAGAGCACTGTGATAAATTCTGGGTAACATATGGCCCAGTCCTTAATATTGAGCTGTAAATTAACTAAGCATTCCAAAGCAACTTAAAGCTGCAGTACCCAAATCCCTTAAATTCCTCTGAAAACCACACCCGAGCTCCCAAAGGAATCTAATAATATATTCTGTAAACTACAACACTACAGAAAAAGTAGCTACACAGATGGAGGGGAGATATAATATGGTGTTGCTGAAATGTGGAGGTGCTCCACTCTTTGCTCTGAAATTCCAGATGCAATTTCACTATCTCATAAAAAAAAAATATGAGAAGCTGTAACTTTTCATTGCTATATAATCACAGAGCTATTAAAAAAGACATTGTGTACTTCTACTGCTTTTAATTTCCACTTGTTATTGTTTTACTTCTCCATCTCAATATCTTTTAAGTACAGTGACTCACATTGAGTTTTTAGTGTTGATGAGCACAGTACCGTAAAATGGTTTTGAAGACTGAGGATCAGTTTTTCTTGTAGAAATATCATTAACCACTGAAGGCAGGATAAGAGAACAGTTATTAAAAGACCAAAAATTTAACAAGCTTGGCCAGTGCAGGCAGCTGTGTGGTTTCACTCAGTAAGACTAGGACATAACATCCAGTAACCATATCATTCATCTGAATGTTTTGTGACAACTTTTCAATCTCATAGAAAACATTCTGATTTTCTTCATCACTTTCTCTTTTGATAAGAAAAGATTATAGTGGATAAACTGACAAACTCACTGATGTCAGAGACTCTAGTATAGTTTCCATTTGCCTTTCATGTACAAGACTTAAAATACAGCCATGAATACTTATATATAGTAATGTGTGTAATATCTGCTGACCACACAGGATTATACAGGACATGGATTGATCTTATGCAAAGCACCAAAGCTGAGTTCCCCTTCTTTCACTTGGTGGGTCTCAAGGCAAAACAGCAGAAGCAAGGAAGCAGCTTACAGGGTTTTCAGTAGGCAGTAGCTGACTTGCCTTGAGTATCATAAAAGCATGTAATCATTCCTACATGTTTGAACTGGGATTCCAGAGGGAAGAAAGTCATCCTACAGCCTGCATTAGCAGAATAAAGAAGAAAATGGACAAAGCAACCCAGGATTTGCTGTACTCAGAGTGCCTGCAGAGGAACTGCAACCCACAAAGATTTGAACTACTCACATTCATTGCAACTGAGAAGGAGTAGGGTCCCAGCAGCTGGGATCTGCATCAATGCACTGGACCAGTATTTTCCTGTAGACTGACAAAGTCTGTCAAGACTCTGAGATGTGGCTCATGGGAGCAAACTTGGAGGAGTGCTTGATAAGGTGGTGATGTTGAGAGGCTGCAGTTCCAGGCTGACAGGAATCTCATGCTAGAGAAAGGACAAATGCTGAGTCCTGTGCTGAGGATGGAAAAATCCATCAATAAAGGCTGGGGCCAAACAGTTGTCGAGCAGTTCTGCAGAAAGGATCCAAGAGTCCCACTGTAAATCAAAGTGAACATGACTTAACCATACATCAGTCTGTGCTACCAGAATATAACCAGCAGGTCCAGAAAAGTGCTTATTTGGCACTTGTTGTCACAGAGGCACTCACAAAACCTGCAGAGTAGTCACTCAAAACAGTCCAACCAACCTGAACAAACCCCGAGCCCAGATGCCAAGCAGAGGCACTCACAAAATAAACAGAGCAGCTATTCAAAATGAAGATTTATTCTAATGAAAGTTACTTACCACTCCGATGGACCAAAGTAAATCACAAGTTCAGATGTCAGACAGGTATATAATACTACACAACTTGACTTAAGAATTCCTAAGATTTGCAAATAGAAGGATGATTCAAAATCTGCACACACTCACTCAGAAAAGAGGAAAAACTTCCCACTCAAGGGCACCCAGAAAATAGAATCACTCACTCAAAGAGGGCAATGGCTCACTTAAGGATATCCAGTAGTACCCACTCACCAAATGGGGGTCGAGGGCTCTCAGTCCCAGGAAGTTTCCGTGGGCAACATCTTGATCCAGATGGTAAACAGATTTCAATGGCCGGAGAGCTCCAGTCTTTGCCAGACCTTTAGCAAGCCCCAGTTATTATCAGGTCTTTTGGCAAGCCTTTGTCCAGACCAGTGCATCTGTCACACTCATAAGACCACAACTGGAATACTGCACCCAGTTTTGATCTTCCCAGTACAAGAAAGACATTTCTACACTTACGTCAGTCTGGCAAGTGGCTAAAAGATAGCTAAGTACTGAATGTCATTCCATAAATTAAAATATCCTAAGTAAAGTATAACTGAACTTTTGAAAGGTCAAATCCTGGTACACTCATTTGCTTTAATTACAGAAAATTATTGGCTTCAAATCTGCTGCTTAGAAAGCTGCTTCTCTAAAAATGGCAGAGAGAAAAAAAATCGGTTCGTACATTATATATGGCATATCTGAGCAGTGGCTAGAGTACAAAGTGAGTTTGTTGCTTTGAAAAGTTGGAAGCCAAGAAAGTATTTAGGAAAAGGAAAGGTTTTCTCCCATTGAATGATCTGCTGTCCAAAAGGACTAATCTGTAAGAGATCAAAAGCACAGAAAGAGCTGAGATGACAAATGCAGAGACTAAAAATCATAAAGGGAAAAGTGAAAGAAGGAAACCTAAAAGAACAGGTCCTGAAGAAGAGATGGAGTTAGAGAACAACATGAACAACACAAGAGCAGCTACTTCAGAATTCCACAACTACTATTCAGCTGGGCATGCATCTAAGTACGTTTTATGTTATAAGGTACAAAATAGCAGCTTTCCAGGGAAAGGGAAAAAAAAAAGTCAAGCGCAGTTAGTGAATATAAGTTAATTAACCTTTTGCCTTATTTTAAGAGGTTTAGAAAACTATCAACAAGAAAAGAAGAATCTTCAAAGGCTCTTCTGCAGAACGTTATCTTTGTTAAAAATACTTGTTACATACTGCTCTGTAAACAAGGTAGGGAAAATATTTACAAAATCTAAGCTCCATATTCCTTAAAAAATGAAATTTCATGCTACAGAGAAGGTCACTCTTAAGGAATTTTTTTGTATGGGAGATAGCAGTGAGGAAATATCTATTTTTCCAAATTGATCAGCAAACTTCCCCTCACAGTAAAACACATCACTCATTTCTCAGAATCACAAGCAGACATCGTCCATGTAAATATGAAGAGACAGCTAGAATAGTTAAGAAATATCAAAGAATGGATAAACATAATGGAGTTGTGCTTACTCATTTCCAGACAAGTTCAGAATTACTTTGACAGATTGGACATGTTTTTGCATGCCAAAAATCTGACTCTGAACAAGATGAAACTGAGGACCAACCACTAACTCTTTCTGACAGCACTGATGTATGTGGGATGACAATTCCAGACTAGTTCATCTTCTATCTCTCAAGCCACACTGCAATTTACTCATTCTGCAAACACAGTTGCTTCCATATTTAGATTTTTGTGTGTGTGTAGAGTAATAGTGAAAAAGTCACATTCCAGTCACATAAATACTGAACTGTTTCATCTGCAAGCAGCTTTTCTTCCATAACTCTCAGTTAAGCTGATCAGCAAGTTTTAAGTCATTAAAGCCTGAGAAGAACCCACTAAAGTAGGTCTGTGTTAAGAAATGTTCATATTTCTTATTCTCACTCTTATGTCATGAGCAGGTCTTTTCAGGAAGAAAGCCTGAGACCGTGGTATGCCAGCTCTGAGGCCTTGCTGAACTATGCTGATACAGGCTGCTTGCACCTAAAGAATATGTTTATTTTCAGAACACAAGCTGTCACTAATAGTTCTCTGTTCCTGCTTGATGTATTGTGCCATTCTCCCTTAAATATTCTTAGTATTAGCAAATGCCTGTTCTGCAGGTATGTGGGACACAGTAGAGCTTTATTTTCACAGAGAATAAAGGAAAAAAAAAATCTCTAACACTTAAGGAAGACTACCCTTAATTGTAAGTAATTAAATATAGGATTTATTTCATTAAAAACACTGTGAGTAAAATAGCATTTTTTTGCCAAACCACACTGGATATTTGTGGGTTTTAACTTCGGTCTTCGTTTCCATTTTCCATGAGCTCTGTTTAGAGACAGAGAGGAGGTATTGCCACAGAAAATAAATCTTGAGTCATTTTATTGCTCAAGCACAAGCCCAGTAGGGTTTTGCTGTACAGACAGTAGGTTCCCTCAATTGACAGAACGGGCATAGCAGGGCTAAACTTTACATGCTCCTCAGTGTAACCTTCCTTCTTTTATGCTAGAGAAAATAAAGGAAGCCATCACAAAGTGCAGTGACTTTACCTGGTGCTATTATTGGAAATTCGCTGCACAAAAAGAGAATTCCTTGCTAAGTCTCAAGCAAGTTTCAGGCATCCTTTACCTAAGCACTCAGCCCACACAAGCTCGTCTTTTTGCATGTTTTTTTTAAAAGCTCATGAGAATGTCAGGCATAATCTTTAATGCATTCTTTATCACCTTCCCTCTAGAGATATGTCAGGATTAAAAAGTGCTCAAAGTGGTTTTTGTATATGTCACTATACAAGGCATCTGTAATTTTACTATTTTAAAAAAATGATCCTTAAAAGCAGACACACAGAAATACATATCATATTTTAGTAGTCTGTGATGCCGAGCTGTTTGGTTGCCATCAGTGCTTGCTGTTAGGTAGGAAAAAAATGCAATTGTTTGTCCTATTGTACTTTTTCAGGAAATTTATTAAATAAAATATTAGCTTGTATTAATAAGACTGACACAAAATTTCCAGTTAATTTATAGTTTGACCCTATTCCCAATTTAAAAAGGGGATGCAAGAATTACAGTATTAGACTGGCACTTGTTTGGCAGAATTCTATTCCTCCTAACAGCTAGTACAGGCTGCTTCAAAGGAAAGTGCAAGAAATGCTATCATGGCAGACAGGTCAAACATCCTTACAAATGGAATTTTAAGCAGAGGCAATAGGAATAACTGGCAGTAAAGGCAGAAAGCAGTAGATTTCTAGTATGGTGCACAAAGGTTCACTATTTGATATTATTTCTAGAAAATACAGGTGTCATCTTGATTTATTTAATTAGTAAAGGTGGTTTTGCTACTGACCTTGATATAAGCAGAATTTGGCTTATTTTCTGCTACTTTAAGAAACCCTTCTCCTTAAGTTTGGGCACAGGAAAAAGAATTGATAATTTCAGTTCAGTTCAGGGTATGAACACCAATAATGATTGCTGCAGCTGGCTGCAGTCATGCATCCCTCCAGCAGAAGCGGTTCTTGATGAATGCTTCTTCAGCAGAAGGGGCTTCTGATCATGGTGCATGCTACCATAATGAAAGTGTCTGTTTCCATTATTTGCACCTATTCTCAAAACAAGATATTCCAGAGCTCAGAAATTTTCTTCAAGGCTAAAGCTTAGGCTATCCTTACTTGGAAAATACGGCATACTTGGCACATATAAAGGCATCTCCCTTGCACTACTAAATACAATGCTAAGCAGTTCTTAATAGACCAGGACTCTACCTCCTTAATTTGACAGTTTACCCTACCATGAAGATGAAGAAAAATAGCTACTTGTGCATCTGGTTAGTTTTTTTTCCATTATTTGCACTAATACTTTCTCCTTAGCAAATAATTAGATCGAGTGCTACCAAGAATCACCTTCCTATTCATAAACATGACCTGTATTTTCCTCACTATGGTCCATATTATACTTTAATGCTGGCTTTAGTGACACCATGTTTAGGCTTCTCATTGACTGGATTGCATTACTATTTCTACTGGAGCTTCCTGGATTCACAGATTCTTGAGCTTCAGCAATCATCACCCTGACATCATATGTGATACAGGATACCGCAAAGGTTTCATCATTGCCTCAGCTTGATTGATGATACATCTCTTAAAAGGAAATTACTTCTTTACTGACACAGTGAAAGTTCTGAATATAGCAAGTTAAATATTCAAAACTAAAAGGAGAAAGCCAGAAGGTTTTTCTGGATAACAAAAATTATTCCTTACTTATTAGCACGGAAAACAAAATGACCTTTGCCCATTTACAATGATAAGGATTTCAGTGTGATGGGTATCCATATTTCTGTTTCCTATTACACTGGCCAAAATGTCTGGGAGCAGTAGTACATTTTAAAGACCCCAGGCAAAGCAGAGCAGAGTTTACAAAATGGAAACTGGACTTAGGCTCATGCATGCATTTTTCAGTACCCACTTAGCAAAAGCTTTGCATTAGTTAGTCATATGACAGAGTTCAAATTTCGGTTAAAATCTCTGTGTATACCTGGAGGTATACAATCTAACATGGATAGAAAAATTGGTCTGACACCAGCAGAAATAGATTCCATGTTCAAATAATATAGCTATCGGTTCAAGCCACCATTCTCTATAATGAAAAGTTTAGCACTCAGAGAAAGAAGAATAAGATGGGAGATAGATTTCATGACGTTATGCTATTAGCAACTTATCAGACTGTTTGACTCAGATATAGTATGCCAGTTACAGTTCTAAGTCTCCAGGGATTGAGCTTAACTCTCTTTTCTAAAATGTTTTGAGATCCTCCTTTGAAATAGCTGGGCAAATGCAAGTCATGATGCATGGACTGAGAACAGTTCAACAGAAAAGAATTATATTTTTATGTCCTCCACCTAATTAAAGTCTGCAGCTTTCTCCTCTTGACTTGAATGGTTCATACATAAATAAGGTTACCAGGCAGAAAATCCTTTTAAGAAGAGCGATCAGCAGGAGATAAGATACAACTAAAAAAAAGTCAGTTATAATCTAGGACACAGAGATACAGAACAGAAACCTCACCTCCGATTCACTTAATACCTGAATGTGTACTGCAATTCAAGGGAGAGGTTTATTTCACCAAAAAGCACAAGCATAGTTTCTAATACTACTTGCCAGGATGTAAATAATATTAAAAACTAGCATACTTACAGGAAACAACTCTTAAAAAATGCTCTTTATTTGACAACCATCCTCATAATGTACTCTTAATCTCAAAACCTGTTTAATTCATGCTAAACAGACTAGCATATATTGGCAAAACACCATGACTTAAAAATACAGAAAAGCAATAGAATCGTTGCAAGTCAAGACTGCGATGAACATGAGCAGTGCTGGGGATGTAATTAAATAAATATTAAAAAATTAAATAAATATTTTAAAAGCATTAAATAAATAATTTACCTGCAATCTTTATGTGCGTTATATGCATTTATTACATCTAAATGTGTAGTTGTGTATGTGATAAGGGGGTTAAAAATTTACATCAAAAGCTTTTTTCAGTGTGAGATGAAGTAGTGACTGAAAATGACAATGAAATGAAAGTATGAAAATAACACCCTTGTAGTTTGGAGGAGGGTTGCTGTTTTCCTTTATTTTTCTTTAGTTTGTGTGCTATTTACATCCTTCTCTCCTTTTCACATCAGTTAGTTCTATTGCATTTTTTCCTAACTGCAACTAATTATTTGTAGAGGCCTAAAAAATGTGCATCAAAATAGCTTCTTCATGGATAAATAACATAAGGTGCATTTTAGTGTCCTCCTAGAAATGAAAGTTAACATTTTGACACAGAAAAATTCTTAACTTTTTTTAAAATAAGACTACTGCTTTGACAAATTCACAAAAGTCACAAAGACTCCAAGGCTATGACTAAATTTTTAAAAATTGAAATATTATCCACAGAATATTGTCCCAAAAGCAGAACCTAATCAGCTTAAGTATTTTGAATGCTGGTGTTGTAAAAAGATTTATAATAAATATAAGACCCTGAAACAGAAGTTTATGGTGAAAGAGATGAAGGAATTTGAATGATTTTGTGACTGATAAGAAAAATAAGAGTAGCTAGTGGTGTGAATAAACAGTCAAAGCCCTTAAAGCAGTTGCAGTGCCTTGTTTGAATAGAGAACACAAAACTGAAGAGCACAGACCAACTCAGGGCTCATCACCCACACAGTCCCACCAGCAGAGGAAGCAACTGATAGAGCAGAGCTACTGCTTCTCTTCAGCCCCAATGTGCTGAACATCTGTAGTACACTGTCCGTTCATGATGGAATGAGATCCCATCAAACAGACAAAAAGTCCAGCTCTGTCCAGTGTGTCTGTAGTAACACCATTCTTTTCGTTTGTTTAGAAAGAAAGCATCCACACCTTTCGTGTTGCATTCTGTGAATGTCAAAAGAAACTATGCCTCTGTGCAGTTATACAACATTGTAAAGCTGCAGAAAGTCTAATTCATGGCTAGTTCCTTCCATCGATACGGCAGTCCTGCAGTGCATTTAGGATCTTTTATGTATGCTATTAACCAGTTCTTAGGTGTTATTTATAAGGAATATGTGAATATGAAATATTCATCTTTAACCC
Organism: Podargus strigoides; assembly: GCA_028020825.1. Lineage (NCBI taxonomy): Eukaryota > Metazoa > Chordata > Aves > Caprimulgiformes > Podargidae > Podargus > Podargus strigoides. The sequence continues at coordinate 14,253,578 of CM051631.1, forward strand.
CAAAATATTTACATATGCAAATGAAATATGTAAACATATATTCCATTTAGAATTTCAATTTTATTCTGATTTGCATAATTCAGTGAACAGGGAAAAAAACCAATTACAAAGTTTCATGATTGATTTCTAGCCTCAGGCTTGCTAAGGATATATAGACCAGGTATTTGACCATTCAGAGCATCAAGAGAATGTTTAAGGTTGTTATTTAATCTCATCTAATCTGAAGGACTAAAAACTGTGTTCTGGAATCCTTCACTATTTAGACATGTATCTTACTTGGCATTCAAATACCCCCATGTAATTATTTGGCTGTTCCTGGGTTCCATTTGGGCACACTCATGTTTATGGTGAAATCCATACAACTGCAAACTGTCAGACACCTGTAGACTTGCCATTTCAGTGTCATTATTCAATTAATGTACTTTAATGTATATGAACCATGACTCAAAGCACAGAAGCTGACAGTGCCAAACTCGCAATCACACATACCATTTTTGCCTATCTGCAGATGATACTGCCTTCTGTTATTACAAGCATATCGGATCAGGGACACAGCTATATTGTCGTGGCAGGCAGTAGATCACAAATACATTTGTAAAACTATTTCCAGCAGAACTGGTAAGTTTAGCTACCTGGTGCATCTATAATATGTTATTTAAATTTGAACCATTGTTTCATCAACTCATTTTATACAAAATTATACTTTCAAATAAATTCTGTAAGGTGATGAATCCATGTGCCAACTGTAGATTTCCCTCTCTTTTCACATTTTAACAGACATGGTCCAGTACTGCTGATAGAAGGTAAAGACCAAAGAAAAAGTTATGTCTAAAAAAAGAAATAAATTATTTTTTTCAGGATGCATCTAGTCTTGTACTTCAATATTCAGTATCTATATAGAAACAATATTTCAGCTTTATTCCAGTGACTCAGAATAGAGTGGATTTTTTTAAGATTCAGAAAGGTATAACTGAGAACAAAATCTGACCCTTTTATCACAAACAATCAGCCCAGCCTGACTATGCAAATGGAAGCAAGCAACAAAACACTTTGTTATTTGGAAGCGCATGACTTGATCTCTTTGCAATTTGAAACTACTATGCTGATAAATACAACGCAGTGGAGATCAGGCACCCCTTGGATATTAACATTTTTGAAGCTAATATATATCATAAAAAACCCACACTACCAAATACGATTGAACAGATGAATCCTGATCAGAGACTAGGAAAGGCTGAATGCAGCAAGTACTGAAGATTGATACCTACTTACAAAGAAGCAATCTGGGCACAGTGAACAGCAGGTTGCTGCAGATATTTGGCATATTTATTGAAGCATTAAGGGAGTTCTGCAATTCCATTAACATATATACAGGACTATGTAAAAAACATAGTATATTATGCTTCCCACATACAGAATTCTTGAACTATAATGACAAGCCTACACACAATAAAACTTAAGTGAAACCTGTTTCACGTGGGATAATCTATTGTCAGCACTGCAATTTAACAGTACTTCCATTTTCAAAACTTCAATGATATTTACAGCTCAAAACACCTTGTCCAGTTTTGATCCCAATAGTGAAATCAGTTACAAAACTCCCTCAGCTTGGAGAGAAGCAAGTTCAGACACTGTTGTATCTGTTACAGTAAAGGTACAAAACTTTGACATAAATATTCACAGTTTAATTGCCCTTCTGCAGCATAAAAAATAGCTGAGAGGCAAAACATGTCTGCTGCTTCTTTAGAAACTTTGTTTTGCATGAGAATACATCATTGAAGAGAGTTGTGATGTAAAGTTGAAAAATTAAGTAATAGTTATTAGGAAAAAAGCAGAAAAAAATAACTTTACAGCTGCAAACTATTCAGCTGTATTCAGTTATCTTCTTCCATTCATCAAGTATGGGAGCACTGGAAAAGTCAGACTGTATCCCTTCAGCACATACCTAAAATCACACATTTGTCCTACCTTCAATGGATTTAAAAAGAATTTTTGCTACCAAATTAAACAGCTGCTGTATTAGGGTTTTTTTCTCCTTAGCAAGCACCTTAATATATTTGTCTGTCTCTCTGCTATTCCCGTACCATCCTACCTCATCAACCTTTAGCTCTGAACTAATATTTTTGACCAGAACCTGATCTTGACTTGTCTTTTTTATTCTGAAGTTAATGAAGTATTCTAACTTGTAAATAGAACAGAAGTTTGTTCAGGTCTTACTTCCTTTACTTTGACTGTTTTAATCTTGTTTGCTGCTGTACACACTGTACTAAAATACCTGTCACGAGTCATGTTATTCTCTTTATTTGGAAGGAGTACATTACACACAAATCTAAAGTTTGAGGGGCAAAAAAGAAAACAAATGTTGGAATAGTAATGTAACTTTTCAGAATCCTTTGGATTTAGTGACTCTTTCCTATGCTATAATACTGCACCAAAATCTTTTACCAATCTTTTCATCAGCAATGAAACAGAAAAATGGATATAGTCAGTCAAAGTTTTAGCAACATAGATATATGCCATCGCCTAAGAAGCATACAAAATTTACAGCCAGTAAACCAGCTATTTCTTGAGCAAAGTTAGAATCCTTCTGTGGCACCTCTGAGGTTGGCTTTCTTCTTAAAAATGCAGATCACATTCCCCTGAGATACTCATCTTTTCCCATGATGCACTTGGCTGACAGAACAACAAGCTTAGTGCACAGAAATGCCACTGGGGTTGACAAGCAAATTCCATCAGTATGCAGTGTTTACACAGTACAGTTTAGTAATAGGAGTTCACACAGTCCGTTGCCTTGGAACAGAATTATAATTAAGCCTTAAATCTTCAGCATTCAGATTAATTCTTGTGACACAGGCCTTAGACATTTTCTTGTGTAAGTCTGAAAATATGGTTGTCACTAAAGAAAAGAGCATACAACAGTTAACCAGCTTGGAAGATGTTGTTGTTTGTAAGATGCCCAGGTACAATATTTCTAGGACATGAATATCTAGTATCTTCTTCATTAATTATGAGGTTTAAAAATCTCAGCAGAACTTTAGTGTTTTTCTGAAGTCATATTTCCCTCCTCAGACCCATGAAAACAATACTGTTCTAAGCGTGGTAAGTACTAGCTGTAAGGACTTGGGAGCTCAGTTCAGTTTAAAAACATCCTCTGTGTTTTATCAAAAAGTATTTTCTAACCATTCACAAGTTTACAGCAAATACGATCTAAGTTCAAGAGCTGTATATACTTACGAGCTTCTGAGGAATGCTTCAGAAAAGAAAACATGGAGGTAAAATGCCAAAGAGATCCCTTTGAGGCTGCCACATTGAAGCAAGACTGTGCCTTTCTCACACAGATCTAAAAGACCATTGTAGTATATCATCCAGCACAGAACAACCTCATTATTTCGCCTCTTTTCTGTTCCATGTAGCCCAGTCAGAGGACCACTTGGAAGAATTTTTCCCTGCTAGTCACAGGTGAGGGCAGCTGTATGGGCTTGACATGAAGATACAAAAGACATCTCTTTCTCATGAGACTTTCCCCCCTTACCCTATGGGAAACAATCTTCTGTCTCTCCTTCATGTCAGTACGGTAATTAACATTTTTTTAAAGTTACAAAGCAGGTGGGGGGAAAAAAAAAAATCACCATGTGAAACCTGAACCCTTTATTGGACTCACTCTTTCTCAGAATGCATTTATTAGTCCAGCAAAAAAGTCTCATGTTGCTTTGCTACACGAAATACACTATACCACTGCAGTAATTATTTTCAGCAATGTATGCAGATCTTCATAAATACGTGTACACATTTTACATAAAACATACATTGCACTTACTGCATAGAAAGTAAATATATAAGACCTGATATTTCAAAAGAATTTAAAAAAAGCAAAAATAAACATTTTAGTAACCCTCTTACTGGTCTAACGTGGATTAAGTCTTCATGGATGCATCCCTCAGCTGTTATATTAAACAAACAATATCATAGAATGGTTTGGGTTGGAAGGGACCTTTAAAGACCATTTAGTAAAACTCCCCTGCCATAGGCAAGGACATCTTTCACTAGATCAGTGTGCTCAAAGCCCTGTGTTACCTGACCTTGAACACACCCAATGACGGAGCATCCACATCTCTGGGCAGCCTGTTCCTTTGTCTCGCCACTCCCTCATCATAAAAAATTTCTTCCCTATATCCAAACCAATTTACCTTCTTTCAGTTTAAAACCACTCCCCATTGTCCTGTCAGTACAGGCTCTGGTAAAATGTCTTTCTCAGTCTTTCTCATAAGCCCCCTTTACACATTGAAAGACCACAATAAGGTCTGCCCAGAGCCTTCTCTTCTGCAGGCTGGACAGAAAAAACTGCATGTCAAAGAGGTGTATGTTTACTCTGAGATCCAGTTTATAGAGGATGATTTGTACCAGTTGGAAATCACTAACTAGCAGATAAAATAGGAAAAGGTCACAGATACAATCCATGGTGAGGACATACAGCAGATCCTACAACCAGAAAAATCTGATGGGCAGGGTCTTTTCTACAAGACCTGACAATAACAAGGAATTTTAACTAGAGAGGTAGCTGTTGGACAGGCAATACAGCAGGACACTAACTAGTCAGCAGATTCTTGAATCCCAGCAGGTGGGGTTTCTTTTGATACAGATGAAGATGAAAAGGAAAGTCCTCTTGATGTCATACCAAGTGCAAGGAACAGGTTAAGAGTGTCAAAGTGGAAGGTAACTTGGATGACAGTGATCATGAACTAATAATACAGTGCACCACTAAAAACTGACAGAGAAAATAACACCACAATAAAAACAACTTGCATTTCAGGAAGGCAGTTCTCAGTAAATGACAACTGGAAGCAAGCTGTCCCAGGATGCTGGCAGCTCTTTAAAGAAACATTTTTAAAGGCCAAGTACAAACAATTCCATCACAGAGCAAGAGATAGTCTTGGCTACATTGTGAGCTCTTCTCTGATCCTAATACAAGGAAGCATGCTGGAGATTAAAATAAAATCAGATTACTGAAGAAGAATATAAAGCTGTTTTGTATTTCCTCATATGAACTTGTAGGGACAAATCCAATCAATAAAATGAAATACAATTACAAGATAAAGTAATTCAGACACATTGTGCCCTATGTATCTGAAAGTACAATGTTAACTGATTCAGTCCTACACTCAGAAAGTGACCAAAAGGAATAGAAGTCTGAAGACCCTGTCCATCAGCTTCATAATCAAAACTGAGTCAAAATGACATTTTTTCATTTTGTTTTGATTAACATTTTTTAAAAGAAAAAAAAAATGGTAATTCATAAGTCTTTCTTCATAATCTTCAAAATCTACAAAGAAAGCATTACAACAAAAGCACATATGAAATCTGAGATGGAAGTCCAGATCTCCCCCTCTATAGCTAGAAGGGGACAGAAGCTGCACTTCCGCAGTCATGCATCCAGCTAAGAATATGCCGAGATCTCATACTGCGGCTTCATTCATTATGCAACAACACCTGCACACCTCAGTCTATTTGCCTGTTGCACAATACAGGTATTTCCCAGGGAGGTCAAAGGGAGTTCTTTAGTTCAGGCCTTTTGCATGTGATCACATTCCCAGACAGATGTCTGAAAGAAGCCTCAACTGAGACAATCATTACACACCATCAGTGCCACCTTGTGGTGCGCAGCTTAGCAGGCTCTCACTACCCTACCATCAAAATACTTGACTTGAAAACAGACTGGCAACAAGCAAAATGATGTTAAAACCAGATGTTTTCTTTTTAAATCAACTGAGTGTACTTTCAGCATTTCAAATTTCATATCACGCTATGGGAGTTAGAATGAAATGACAGTGCATGGATGCATGAATACGGCAGTGTAAGGGTTAAAACACTTTTGTTCTTTGGCTACCTTGGAGCCACGGGTGCAACTATTTTTAAGTCCTGAGCAATGATACAAAAATTTCCATTCCCCACTCCTTTTTTTTGGACAACCACTAAGGAATAAAGATCTCTTGGATTCTTCTTCTTTAGGCAAGTAACAAGTCAAACAAAAATACCTTGTGATCATGACCCCAGCCTACATCCAGGCACACAGAAGCATGTTTCTTGACTGACATTAGCTAATCTCATCTGTTACAACTAACCTCTGACAATTCCAGCCCCAGATAGTCTGACAAACAAGTTTTAGCTTGCTCCAGAGCCTTGCTTTCCAGTGACAGTGAATGGGCTTGCTGACAATCTCTGCTCTCAGCTAATCTCTCTGGGCAACCCCGTAAAACGTTTAACTCATTCTCACAGACTGACAATGCATGTTTTACGTATACCAGACTTTATAAAAGTATGGGAAATTAAGCTGTTACAAAATGGATTATTTAATCAAACCAAAAGCAGCTGAATACAACATGTTTGAAATTGTCCCTCTTTGCCCACTGCAAAGCCATTTACTCTTAGCTCCGAGTTTCTAGGTTTAATTTATATTTCAGTCACGTGCTAATATTGTATGAACTGGCCAGTGGCAAGTTAAATAATCTGTTTTGGCCCATGCTGAAAGGCTAGCCAGCAAAACTGTATCTACATCCTCATTATGCAAATGAGGCATGCAGATAATTTCATGTTTCATCTTATTGTTTTGATGTCTTACAGCAGATGGCAGAAAATGAACCACACTGAAAGTAACCAACTGAAATTTTTGCAAGCCATTACTTTCAATGACTTGCTACCATTCCTCACATTACGGTCCTGACATTCAGTCTGTCCTCACCCTATCAGATCGCATGTGCTGCCAGCCTCCTCTTATCGTCAGTGAGCAGAAACTACACTTCGGCCTCAATAAACCGGCAGTTCTATTTGCAGCCAGATTTTAAGAGAAGCAACTCAAAGTTCCATAATTCATGCAAACAGATTAGTCTCTCCTCCTAAATCAAGATGCACAAAACTGCTGTTCCTAAAGAATGCGTTAGACTCACATCTTTTTGTTTGTCACTGCAGAAGAGTGTACTGTAATATGCTCTATCTATAAAACTTAGAAAAAATACGATTGCAATCTTCAAATAAAGTATTTGTGCAATAACATTTCTGTTGGTTCTTTCCTTTTGAGGGATTTTCTGTTTAACCTGGTTTACAACTATTATTGTTCAGTCAAATAATGTATGTTACATTTGTATACTACACAGAGGTCTTCATGAGAATATAAAGTTTCCCACTTAAAGACACATCCTAGTTTTCATAGCTGCATTGTATTCAGAAGGAAAGTGTGTTTTGGTTTGGGGTTTTATTAACAATGCACTGCTTTTAAATAATACACCACAAATCTGATTAGTTCGTATACAGAACTTAGTTTATTTTATTCCACAAGAACATTTACTTAGAGAATAACTTTCATCAGCCATCCTCCACCAAAGCTGAGTAGGCCAAATCCTGTTTAACAGTCATAGCAATAAGACAGCCATATGAATATCAGGTTGGTCTCCAAAAGAAGTTCTTTTTCATACAGTATATCAAAGCAATAACAACACCTTACTACTGTATGCAGACTTTCTGAAGTTGAAACACTGCCAACAGGTTCAATTTGAATTTTCATTTATCCACTTGACACCTAATGTCTTGGAACACTTACTTTGCTATCTCTAGTTCTAATGCTCAGTAATCTCACCACCAGAAAAACCAGGTAACATTTAAGTGTATATCTCCGAAATAGATTTCATTACTTCTTCACCTAAGGAGTTTATTTGTCAACTTCTAAAAGTCATAAATAAAATCTTACAATCACTATGTGGGTAAATCTGGCAGTAAAAGTTTGCATTACTTTTCTCTTTATTGAATTTGAGTCATTCCCAAGGCAATCAAGACAAACACATCTAAATACCTTTATACAGCTTATACCTACAGATAATACTAGACATCTTCAAATAAAAATTAAAGATGAAGCTTTATTCAGCATAATTTGTTGAGTCTGTAAGAGCTGAAACACTACTTGTAAAGGTAAAATATTACCTATCTATCTTACATTAAACAATGACTTGTTATGACTCATCAGAAAATGGCAAATGATAATCCTCAGATGCAATTCTCCACCTGCATATTCTTAAAAATTTCCCTCATCTTTAATGAGACTTTCTCCAATTTTAATTTTTGCTTTCATCTTTTATTGATGCATCAAAATTCCCTTATTTCAGATACCTAGGATATGAGGTTCTCCATATTACTTTGTGAGTCTGTTCACCACACTAAGGTCACTGGAATTTTTTCACTGTGTAGGCAGCTTTAGAGCAGGTACCAGCCTAATGTGAAAGATAAAAACTTACACATCTCAACCACAGCAAATTTTTCTGCCCCAATAAGCCGACACACCAAGCAAAAAAGACTGTAGTAGCCGAATCTGTGAGGAAAGGCTAATTTTCTTGCATTACCAATGCAAGGGAAGATTTCTGCAACAGAAAATCTGTAGTATTTGCAGGAACTGCCTTTGCTGTATTTATGCAAGCCGCCCAATATCTTTTAATGATTGGGCCAATTCTACACTTGATGGAGACATCTGACAAATTCTATAATAAAGCTTCACTTACTCCTTAAGATATTTTTTCCATAGTTTGCTTGTTATGGTGAGGAAACTTGGCTTCCACTTTGGTATGCCAGAGTGGTTTTCACAAGTGCTCCAGAAAATATACTGTACTTTTATCAATGAATTCTGCGCACAACTGAAAAGTCTGGTATTCTATTGGCCAGTATTTCTAAAGTACAAAGGTGTAATTTTTCCTTAATGCCAATGATTCAGCATTCATTAAAAAAATTAAGTATGAAAAAATGACAAAGTTGGCTCCAAAACAGCTAAAAGCTTGAGTAGCTCATAAAAGTTTGAGGATTATGGAATTTATTTAATTTGGATTCAATTCTGTCAAGTTTTGATTCAAGCCATGGCCTTGAACCTACATCTCCTACATCCCACAATTAAGTTTCAACAACTATCTTTATAGCTATTTTTAGCCACTCTCTCTTCCTCTTTTTTTTCCTCATCTGAACCCGAGACATTTTATTCTCGCTCAGCACAAGAAAACCCTAAACCCAGTTTCTTCCCAGTTCTTAAATTTGCACCTAGAAAATATGAAATAATACTTCAAATGCTGGAGTCCAGGTAAATAAACCTTGAAATTGGTAGGTAGATATACTTTACCTATGGTCTGAGCTTTCTTGGTTTTTAAAGTACTTTATACAACTAAAATTTATTGCATAAACAAACTGTGCATAGTAATAAATTCTTCTATGAAACAGTTGGCATTTGGCATGAAAAGAAACATGTCTTGGTGCTGTAGAGCAAGATATGCAACCATTACTGAGAATAGCATACTGGTTTTTTAGAAGTTGCATCTGAAATTAGAGTCATAAAATAATTCCACAATATTAGAAAACTGTTATGGATTAGATCTGGGCACACTGCTAGCATTTTAGTGGAAGCATTATTTCTATAATTCTACGTCCAGGACAATAAGGCTTAAGAGATGCTGCACTGTTTGTCTGCCCTGGGTTACTAAACAGGGAGTGCATAGAGGACTGGTTTCCCCAAGTTGTATCTCTCATAGGCCCCAACCGCAGACATGAGCATAAAGCCAATTCTTCCTTCAGAGGCAGTGAGCCTACTCTAAAGTTAATTAAGTTTTCTGCAAGCAAGAAATCTATAAAATCAGTTGTACAGGAATAGGACTCAGAGAGTGCATTGTAAATTATGTACAACCTTGACAAAAAGTTTCCCAGAGAATCACAAACTTAAAGTATTTCAAAACTAGCTATGTCTGCATCGCATAAAGCAGTCACTGGGAGAGGCAAGTTCATCATCCTGACACTGTGAAGACTGCAGATACTTTCACAGTTCTCTGTAAAACACATCAGCAGATCACTGCACAAGGGAGAAGGTAAATGTATACAGAAATAATTCTAGGAGGATACAGCATTTCTTACTGAGCCCATGTCATGTGTTTTTAATAAAATGCCAAGTTTAATGCTGTTAATCAGAGCCTTTCTCAATATAATTTAAATATATTTCATTCCCCAATTTAAAGTTTAGTACTACACAATCTTTTAGATTCAGAAGCCATGTTCATCTTCGTATGAAATATTCATTATGTGTTAAAACTGTTAACAAATTATTATTTCAGGGCTTCCTTGAAATATTCCTTGGGAAATATGCAGACTGATATAAAGAGGCAGTTCCCCCTTGTAGCCTGGGAAAGTATCAGGTGAATAAGAAGTTACATATAGTAGTCCTAGCAAAAACAGAAGAGACAGCACAACTAAGATTTCCCCAAAGGCTGGTTTAACATTTCATAAATGTGTGTGGAACAACAATGAAGTGACAAGGAGGCTTCAGGGAACAAAGCTTTTACCAGACAGGTGTGAAGACCCATGCATTCCACTTAACTGTTTAAGAACTCACTTCATAAATATTTGCCTATTTATTAGCAAATGTCATCAAAATGCACAAAACCCAACTGCTGTGACAGTGCCCCCGTTCTACATGCACCTCTCTATACTTTGTGGAGGCTGAAAACAAAAGGCAACAATGCTTCTGAAAAATAAGAGGGGAATTTTTTTTTGTTGCTTTGCTTTTTCCCACAATACAAAGCTAGACAAAGCTCCACTTCATAACCTGACACGGTAGGAGTAATTGGTGAAGATTATGGGATTCAAAAGCTTATGCTGAAGTCAGGAATCAGTCAAGTCTATTTCCTCTAGGAGTGCAAGAAGGTTACTTGAAATAACAGAGATAAGGTATTAGCCAAAAAAATCCCCAAAACCTTAAAATAAGCTGAACAGTCATGGCTCAAAATGCAAACCAGTGCCTGACCTGTTACCCTTTAAATTATTCCACATTCTCATAGCTCATGAAACAGTTTTGTTGCCTGGGGTTTTTTAAATCATTTTTGCTGCCACTGCATACAGCTTTTTAGTTTCCCAGGGAAATACCAACACACAGAACCTTTAGTTAAAAAAAAAAAAAAAAAAAAAAAAAGTAGTGTATAAAGATCAGCACAACTGCTTTGGTGTGGTCCATTTAGCAAATATAGATGAGTATTTGAGTACAGATACAGGTAGTTACTTTTCTAGAGATCTGCATGCAAGCCTTCAATGTGTCTATTCACACTGTTGTTCAAACACACACATAATTACACACATTTTTAACCTGAAATTTGGTGCATTTAACTTCTAATTTTTCAGCAAGTTCCAACTTAAAAAAAAAACATGTTATTCTTCAAAGCCCAGTACCATAGTCTAAATTCCTCTATCAGCACTATCAACAAGAGTCTTACCACTACCTGTATATCTGCACAAATAGCGTTACACAGAGTCACGGGAAAACATATTTTCCTAAAAACATAGGTCCGTGTTGTCATGTTGGTCTCTACAGTCCACGTGACCTCATTGACAGAAAGTACTCTTGTTACCTAGGTGAGCCCTGCAGCAAGTAGAGAGAAACAGGCATTTCTATGGCAATGCTCCTTTGAGTTCATGTTAGAGATTATATTTGAATCAAAGGAGTTACACTGCAGCAATATGCCATTTACACTTCTAAACTGGGACTAACTCTTGCACACTGTCATAATGCAAGTAAGTAATCCAAAACCAAACCTGAAATGAAGTATATTTTTCTACTATTTCAGTCCTAGTCTCTATCTTGCTCAAAGGCCATTATCTGAACTGAAAGAATTGTAATACACTACTGAATTCTACTGTAATACTCACTACAAATTCGCAGCTTGAATTATGAATACAACTTTTTAAAAGACTAAATTACACAAGATTGAGGAACAGTTCTTCACTGAGTAGTGTTAATCAACAGGTCTCCCCTTCTAACAGCATTGCTACTATCAGTGGTACTATGTAAATTCTGAGTTACAGCTCTGAAGCTTACTAATTGTATAGAAGAGACTGAATCTGTAAATCGAAGAAATTTGGGCGGGGGGGGTTGTAGGCATTAAACACTCCTAGCTAAAGTTAAATACTCTTGGAACCCTGCAGAATATAGACTCAAACACTCAAAGCTGGATTTACTATATTAACATTTTAAGCACATTTGTGTTCATGCTGCAAGACCAGAGTCATATCAGATATCCTGAAAAAGTGTTCTTTGATAGATTATCCCAGACAATATATTCCTAAAATACCACACCAAGGACAGAGACGAAGAAACTCCTGTTCTGCACCCTCTGTTAAGTCATCTTTACTCTCATCAGGAATTTAGTTTCTTAAGCAAGAAAACAAGAGACTGGAAAAATATAAGTGGCGTATAAGGACTCTGTCCTCTTGTAGCCTGCTTATCCTGTTTTGCCTAGCTTACAGGGGACTGTAACTGAAACACACCTATAACATTATTTGTGTTGCATATTCATGTAAAACTTACCATGTATGCAGGAATATATTTGCTTTGCATGTAAATAAAATTCAAACTTCCCTTGTTACCTGCTGGCTTGGTATACAAGATTACCGAAAGATATCAGGACATATTGAGAGTTAAATTTCCAAAAGATTTTAGTCTTATAGCCTACCACGTAATAACACATTTATTACACATTTAAAGGAATTCATTAGAACGACAACGAAAAGACTGTCTTGTGGTCATACTGAGCAGAAGACTAAGAGTACAGTATTTTGGTGTGTAATACAACAATTGCCTGTTACACCAGCATAACAAAAGGATGTAAACATTTAAAATTTCAGCATTCAAGCCTGCTGCTTGAGGTAAAAACTGTAAAGATTGACATTGTCCCATTAAAAGGAGACATGAGAAACTTTGCTGATATATTACATTGTGCAATATCTATCAGAACACGCAAATGCACAACATACACTGCTCTAAAACTACTAGTGACATAAAATCATATTTCTGCTTAATGAGAAAAATAATATATGACTCACCAAGAATAATGGTAATATTATAAATTCCAAAACAATCCTAACATATCTCTCGTCTCCAGTTAATATTTCTTTTTTTTTTTAATTAAAGCAAGTAAAGTGAAAGCAAATGGAGCTATAAGGAATAATTATTGAGTGAGAAATACGTCAATCAGATATTTCTGAGCACAGTTCTACTGAGGTAAATTAGCCACATTATTTTGCCTTTCACAAGATGCTAAAAAGAACCTTACCATCACACATACAGATAAGACTCTAAAAAAAGGCCTTGAGAAGTTTAAGTTCTTCCCAAATTACATTATTAATAGTAGTTTCTCAAACATACTGAACAGCAAATAGAAGTATTAATCTCAGTAGCTGACAGCATATATTTCACCCAAGATTTAACAGTCAGAGAGACAGGGCCACCTAGACTTGCTGTTCTAAGTGACCTTGCTGCTGTTCTACACTTAATTGTATGGAAAGATATTTCCTTTGAAATGGATGGGTTTGAGCTTGTCTCTGGTGTTACTTTTAATTACTTTGTTGTAATAGTTTCAGGCTAGCTTTTCAAACATTTTTCCTATGCTTTAAGGACAAGCACTATATTAACAGGAGTACAAGAAGGTCAGGTAATGTTAAGCAATACAAAATGAATCAGCAATTCACTCAAATGGAAGTAGCCAGATTTACTTCAAATATTCTGCTCATTAATATGTTAACACTCACTACAAAACACTACTAAGATTTCAAATGCTGATATTGTATTACAGTTCAACAATATTTTGCTGTATCATAGCGAGTAGGTTTTTTGTTTGTTTTGTTGGGGTTTTTTAATAGGACAAAATCTTTTCTCCTGAAAATTCCATGAAATCTGTGCACCTGTTTCATCCTGTATTCATCATTCCTCAGCATGAGTGACTGAAACTTACAAACTATCCCAGATTAGATAAGTAATTTTCTGGCACTGTTCAGCTGTAACTCACCTTGTGCTTAAACAGTAGCAATAAATTAATACAGGAAATTTCACAGAGCTTCTTCCAACTATAGGCTGAGTAGACTCATAACTCATATCCTGAATTAAGACTCATAAATCATATCCTGTATTGTAACATTTTTATGTTAATTACTAATATCATAATAACAGAACACTACACTCAGCTTCTGTTTGATAAAAAGATGACACATTTCAAAATTATTCCTACTTATCAATGACATGACTGTTATGAGGCTTCCAACTGATGGGAAAATTTTGTTCTCAGTAACATCTGTGAGAATTATTGAAGACAAGAGTAGAATCTGTCCAGATAAACCTTTCTTGAGTTTTAGCTGCATAGTGCTGAAAAAATATTTTTACTACACGAATTTAAAAAAACTTATTTCATGGTCCAACTAATTTAATGAAACAATTATTTGTTTGCCAAACATTTAGAAGTACAGCTGCTTGGGACACACCAAAAAAATAAGAAAGGTCATTGGCATACACTGTTCAGCTGATGCTAAAATATTTCAGAGGTGTTATCTGTTCTGTTATTGCAAGTATTTTTTGAGAAAAAAAAAGTTTGCAATGCCTGGGCCAGCAGCTTGTGAAGTGGCAATGCTTAGGAAAATTCCCACTCCAGTTCAGTGAGCAACTGCGATGGAATACTGCCCTCATTTCAGATGAGCAAGGAACTCAACCTGGCATTACTACATTGCAGACAGAATTGATGTGCGGAAAAGACTCTATAACCCTGGAAAAGTTATAAAGTAGGTATGTTTATTCAGCTCTGGGTGCAAGGGGGATTGCTCCTCCTAGCTTGCACACCTAGGGGTAAAAGCGTGTTCTTTTTATGGCATAAAGAAATACATATTCATGAGGGTTGTGTCAGAAGGCATTACATCATTTACAAAGATTGCATCAAATCATTATAATATTCCACGCCTCTTGCTCTGCCTGGTTGTGCCTGCGCAGTGCTTCCTGGTGGTCGTCTTTGGGGGTCTCAGGAGGAAGGCTCTATGTCTTCCTCTCATCTGAACTTTTCACCTTAGTTGGCTGTGCATGCTCTGTGGGCCTCTGGCTCTTCTCCAGACTGCGGGGTCGGCTCCAGCCGGTTCGAATGCTGAAGAAGCGGGAATAGTCCCCCCTCTCATTAGAAAAAGCAGAAACGATAAGAGGAAGGGCTAATTTGAGAAAGGACTGTTTTCGCTTTATCAGCGTCTCACAGCCTTCGTTTTCACTCAGCAAGCAAGGTTACACATTTAGCAAAAAGAATTGCATACTTTTAGTTAAACCGTTACTATCAGCTCTTTTGCCCCTGTAGCAGAATCACACACAGAATCACAGAATGGTAGGGGTTGGAAGGGATCTCTGAAGATCATCCAGTCCAACGCCCCTGCTAGAGCAGGATCCTAGAGTAAATCACTCAGATCACGTCCAGACGGGTTTTAAATGTCTCCAGAGACGGAGACTCCACAACCTTTCTGGGCAGCCTGTTCCAGTGCTCAGTCACCCTCACAGGAAAGAAGTGTTTTCTTATGTTAAGACTGAACCTCCTGTGTTCCAGTTTGTGCCCGTTGCCCCTTGTCCTGTCACTGGACACCACCGAGTCTCTCACCCAGCCTTCCTGACACAATCAATAAGCCACAAACATTTAAAAAAAAAAAAAAGAACAAACCCACCACATTTTCTTCCAATATGGAGTGAAAAAACACTTTGAATCCCTCATTTTGAAAGTTTGTCATCACAGAATTACAAGTCTGCAATTGCAGAACTACCATCCTGTGGGCAGCTTGAATCTTTGTGCATGAATGAAAAGTCTTTCTTCCTTCCCTTTCCCAGTTGTCTTGCATACTTAAATATTCCTGAAATCTAATGAAATACATAAAAAGGAAGATATTTTTCTAATGGATTCTCCTCCTAACTTAAGACCAGGCAACTGCATTGCATAAACTACAGCCTGTGGTATCAAAAATAACAACTGCTGAGTGAAGACACTCATACGGTTCCTAATCTTGAAGTGATGCAAAACACTATCTGGAAAACAATAACAAAAAGTAGTTTAAGCTTGGCATAAAGCAAACAGAGATTAATTAGCAAACTAAGTTTTCCATATATAAGTCTTCTCATTAGAACTGGGTTCAAGATACATGAAGAACATTTAAGCAACCAGCGCTGACCACATAATTTTCTGTTTTCTGGCAAATAACACAACCCAGAACTTCAACTTGATTGTAATACAAGTAAAATAAGTAAAATAAGAAGGCCCTCACCAGAAATTTCACTGATCAGATAGAGACAAAATTCTATAAATGATGACGTGTTAAGGGAAGTTCAAGAGAAAATACTAATAAACAGCTCCTTTCTTATGTATACGTACACATAGGTTAGTGCTTAGACATCAAATCAACATAAATCTTTCAAGTATAGCAGGGAAATTCTACTATCCTAAACTGTGCATTCTGTACTTAGATATTTGTTTGGTATGTAATTGATAGTTCTTTGTAAACTAACAAAATCATCTTATAAAGATAGATGAAGTGTTACTTAACACAGTGAGGGATCTCAGTAGTAAACAATGTTGTCTATGTATAAATGGATACTAAAATATTTACATATCATACAGAAATCATTTATGAAGGTATGAGATTCATCCTGGCACTCGCTTAGCAGCTAGTATCTGAAAATTCATCAGATCTTCAAAGATACATCATTCATTCAGGTAATCAAAAGGGCAAAATAGAATTCCAGAACAGAAATTTTGGAATCACCAGTTCCATCGTAAGTTTTAAGTGGGGTACAGCATCAAAATCTCGGGGGAAAAAAAAAAATGGGTAAAAAAAATTACATCAGGAGTTACCCACAAAATTCGGATACAACTCAAGTGTAAGTTCAAGATGCAGGTCAGACAAAAAAAAAATTGTAGACTTGAAAAATCAACACGTATGAAATGCTTTACTGATACATACAATTATAAACACAGTTCTTTCAAATATCATACAGTAAAAAACCATGACAGCTGACTGTTGAAATTCCTTTTAAAAATGCAGGTATTATAATAATAACAGTAAAGTAAATAAAAGAAACTTAAGTTAATATTAGCTGACTACAAAAGAAAGATCTGTACAACAATTTCTTGCATATTTGCTTTGGTATATAAAGTAAAATCAACAGCTGTATTAAACTGTTTAAAATGGAAGACCTCTTGCCTATGTGATGTATTATGCAACACATACAGTGCTTGTCTCAGAATGAGAATGTGAGTGAAGGGTCAAAGTGAAGAGAAAATAAAATACAGACACTTTAATGAATCAGTGCAATAATACAGTTTAACTATATTCAAGGCACAGTGCATGAGACTACTTTTAAATTTCAATTTTTACTAGCTTCAAAAAGAGAAAAATCATAACTAATACAAAGACTGTGGTTCTCATACTAATATGGAAATTGTGTTATTTTGGTTTTATACAAAAGAAGTGTAAATGTGCTCCTGAATATCTGCTACAGTTTCTCTTTAAATGGAAACGTCAGAGAAGAGTTCAGAGATGAAGCAGCAGTAAGGACATTTCCAAACCCTGATGCATTTGTAGAGGGCATAGGAATAATTTCTCTACATCACAATAAAAGCAACTCAAGGTTAACATCAGAGTTAGAGTGAATCACACACTATCAATAATTTATATGAAATGTAGCTTTTCTCTTAATTGTCACAAACGCAGAAGCAGATTTATTTCTGTACGCAATATTTACATTTAATGTACAAATATAACTTTGAAGCTCCATAGGTTGCCTATGACCTTTCAAAAATGTAAGTTTCTTGTCTCGTTGTTACCAACCAAACAACACACATTGTTATTTTTGTAAGCCAATTATATATACAGAAATGCTTCCTGGGTAAATGTTTACATTTGTAAATTTAAGCTTTGCTTTGGCAAGCTGTTGCCTGCGTAAACTGGAAATTCACTTTCCAAATCATACATACTAATAAGATTCAGTACTTCAAGTAGTCACCAAGAACAAATAAAAAAAGGAAACTGAGCACAACCAAATGATACTTGTTAAATATCCAATTATTTTGTACAATATTTTCTAAGCTCTAAACAAGAATTAAGAAAAATCACCTTAGGTACGCCTTTTATTGCAATATTAAACTTACCTGTTTCAAAAGCATATACTGAGCCCAGAAAAGGATGTAGAGGCACACATATTCCAATGTACAAAAACACAACATTTAAAAGCCTACATAAGATTAGCTAATTTATATGATTTTGGCCCAATTTGAAGGTTGCATGCTAGATTAAAAGTGAGTGAAAGCAACACGTTACCCAAGGCTAACAGCAGTGTTAGTAGCTATTGATGACACAGATGTTCATTATCTTCTCATTTAACACATTAGAAAACCACCCGATTAGAACAAAATTAAACCTCATAATATTCCTACTCCTCTCTCCCCGACCAAGCCACATGTACCATAACAACACCGCATTATTATTTATTTTTATTCTATTTTTGTTATTTATTCACCCAGCCCAAATTACCGGGTCAAAAAAAGAGAGGCAACCATTTCGCTGGGTTCTGGTGGAGTTCCTCTCCCTGTGCTCTAATGAAACACAAGTGATTAAGTGATTAATGCCCCTCTCTTAATGAAGCAGGCGGGCACCTCATGGCTGCCTCACCTGGCTCCCGCTGCCGCCACAACCGCCCCCTGCCTCCCGCCCCAGCAGCTCCCAAGTTTTCACACAGCCCTTTCCCAGGCAGCACCCCAGAGCACTCTGCTCGGAGGGAAGAAGGAGTTCCGCCACCCTCAGCCTGTGTCAAAAGAGCCACCGAACACTTACTGTGGAGGGCGGCCCGGCCCTGTCTGGTGAGGAATGGAGATCAGCTCTCGAACCAGGGAAGAGCAGTAGCAGTGTGCGCTCTCCTCACAGTTTTTAATGCAATCCTGTCGTCTCCTTCCCAGGTTGCCTAATTAGAGCCAGCCCAGAGAAATCAACACTAATTTCCATCTGATTTAGCTGCTCAGTCAAAGAGCTGGGGAGCAGGCTTCCCTCAGCCTGGCCCTCCCTGTCAGGCCCACAGCGAGGGCCGAGGGGCCGTAACCCTAAAAGCCGAGGGGTAATGTCGGTGCCCCCATGGGCAGGGCGGAAAGCAGCAGCGGACGGACGGGAGCGGTCAGGCCTGTCGTGCCCCCGGGATGGAGCCCGAGGTGAGGAGGTGTGGGGCGGCGAGGGGCTGGGGCTGTCACGGTGGTGCCTTGGGGAAAAACAGGCGCCACAAAGTATGAGCTGTTTGCGAGGAGCTGTGGTGGTGAGAGCGGTTGTGAGGCCTGTGAAAGCCTTCTGGCTGTACCTGTGCTCCTGGTAAAATGACTAATTAACTGGTAAAGCATTGATGAAGAAGCCTGGGCTGTTGGAAGGCTTTGCTATGGCTCATGGCTGATTTAGAGAAGAAGGAGACACTGGGATTAGCCATTACTGAGTTGTTTCTAGAACTGTCTCCTAGGAGTGTATGAGTGCTGCAAACTAATTAATCTTATTTACCAGCAAGGCGATGTGAGTAAACAAATCCAACAGCAGCATTAAGCATACATGTATTTATTTTAACATCATCTAAATATTGTTAGTTGAAGAATTGTTGCTACTAATTATTTTATAATCACGTCTGTGAAAGGAAACACTATGTAGAAACTCTTACCCATAATATTTTGACAAAGCAGGTTATGTAGGCTATACATAGAGAGTTTACTCACAGCCAGACTGATTCTGCTGATGCATCGTGATGCATTTGAATCTCAGGTTGGGGGTGTAAAATGTTATAACAAGGTTTGGTAATTCTTTGTGCTTTTCTTTCATCCTGTTTTCTTTTTTACCCCGGGGGGTGAATTTTATGCATGATTAACAAAGCCAGAATTTTGCCTGGAATCTTTTGAATTACCTTTCCTGCTCTGGTAAAGACCTGATATTTTTATTATACTTGCTCTCTGTGTTTCATCCACTTACACTTTAGGTTCTGTCTTTTGAAAGTTCAGTGGCTGAAATTTAGAACGCAGTATGATGAGATGTGGAAGTCCTTCATGGGCTCCTGGGCCATGATATGGAGCTAAAATTCATAATTCATAGCCCCAGTTTTAATTACACAGCTAGTAGAGTTGCATTTACTATTTTATTATGGTTTTGATTTGGTGAATTTCTTACAATATGTTACTGGAAGCTCATTTCTAGTAATGTAAATTTTTCATTTGATCTAAAATATATGTTATTTGTGATATTAATGGAAAGATAATTAACCTACTTTTTATTGTTAATGATAAATATTGTTGTATAACTTGTTTGCTCTGAGTAATGAAACAATTTTTGTGAATGCAGTCATAAAAATATGTTTTATTCAGTAATTTAAATGCAAACAAAATGTACTTTACTGGAAAATGGAAAGATATTTTCCAATTCAAGGACAAAAGTGTAACATTAAACATCATTAAATAAGGACATGATGATTTAGCTTACATTTATATTAATGTGAATAGCAACTATAGCATATTAACAATTTCAGCTATAACAGAGACATAATGTAGATGTTCACAGATATGGGTATAAAACTATCAGACCTCTGGCTCTCATTATGCTAATCTACCTCACATGCCTCTCTGAATAGCATGTGCAAATGACTGATTTTCTGTTAAATAAATAAATACGATTGCCTTATAGACAGCATGCCTCGTAAACGGCAATTAAGGTTGGAACAACACCAGATGCACTCTGAAATCTTGTGAGATAAATGGGTAGATTTACAAATCAATTAAAAATATTTGTCTTGATGTGTCCAATTATTTCCTAGAATATTAATAAATCCTTATTAAAATGTATTAATACATACACAAATATATCTGTATCAAAAGCTATTTAAAAAGTACTGAGTTAAAATTTTTCATTGCAGAATTCTTCTTGCTTTCTGCCTTTTAATTACAGAAAGGAACATTCTGTTCCTCCTGGTTGGTTTGTTTTGAGGTTTGTTGGGTTTTATTTGGTTTGGCTTTTTTTACAACTCAGGAAGGAACTTTCTAGGTATTAACTTGTACTGGTAGTTGTCATGTCATCCTGTTTGTGTCTGCAGAAATTGTGCATTTCTTTAATTGTGGTACTTCTTTGTCTGTGACTGAGAAAATAACCTACAAAGCAGTTATGAAAATGAAACTCCTAACTTACAAAAACATAACATTTGTCTTGTCTCCTGTGTTTATCTCACGCTGCTGTGCTTAATATAGTGATGAAACAACTCTCACGTCACCTGTTGTTATAACACAATGTATAGTTAAACACAGTCACAACTGTTGTAACTGCTTTGCCCCTTTTCATATTGATTACAGAGCCTATCTGTGACCAGACTGGCTGTTTAAACTGAAAGCACCACTTCACTCCAGCCAGAAGTTTTTAGTATCGATGAAAAAGAGGTTTCTGGAAATTATTTAGTTGTACCTCAAAACTGACACAAAATACAGTTGCAAAGGTCCTAACTGGTTCTGGGTGTATATGGAAGTCTCTGGCCTAATGTCATCCTCTTCTTATATCAATGGAGTCTTTCTCACAGCATTAGCACCTAGGATTATGCCCATACATGTTTGTTTCTCAAACTAAATACTTGCATGAAAATTGGAGAGGAAAAAATATGTTTCATAATGCTTAAGTATTTGCCATCAAGAAAACAAAGGTAACGGGCTTCTTGATCTCTCTACATATAAATTGCATAGACTATCATTCAAATCAGGAAGATACCAACAAGAATTTTTTGTGACAACACTACTTCTATTGGAAACAAAACTTTTCTAAAATAAGGATGTCTGGTTGTTTTAATCAACTTCTTCATCATTAACCAAGATACACATTAAATCAAAATATGCACTCTGAAAAAGAGAATGTTCTCTTTTGGTCAGGAAGTGTTGCCATGATAGTCTTTGTGGCTTGTAATTTGACGCCTTCTGTTTTCTTTGCTGTCAAAGCATCATGTATCAGTCAGGACTGAGTCCAGTCAGGTCAACAGAATTGCAATTTTTTCATGGAAAGCTAAAATAAGAACTGTTTTAATCAGCTTTAGGTTGAAACATTCCTTTTTGATAAAAGTTAAGGAAATCTTCTGATCTTGCTTTGACTGTAAAGCAAGCTGTCTTGTATTGTGATGCCAGATTGCTTCTGAATGTTCTGGCTCTGCGTGCTGCACAGTTTCAACTGAGATTACCAGTTTTTGCTTTACAGTAGTGCATAGTCTGTATGTTCTTTTTGCGCCTGAGATGCTTATTTATACCTGTTGCTGAATTCATGTTGCTTGCTTCTCGCTGTGCAATGTTACAGAAATTACATTTCCTTTTGCCTTTAGCATCATAACAAGTTCTAATGTAAAAGCTACTTGAAATTTTCTTTGTTTTGTTGACCTGAGCTTGAACATAAAATAAAAAAATTTACCTTGTTCTGTTATTTGGTGGCCCTGCCTGCTTTTTTTCCTTAATCATAATTTTTCCCAAAGGAAAAATCCACTAGAGAGCAAGTACAATTAGAAAATGTCATTGTTAGCATTCATTTTGGCTTATCTGTTAAGTTCCCAATACCTGTATACAGGAAAAGCAGAGAGAAAAATTATGTGTATTAGATCACTTCCATCTATGGGTCATTGCTTTGTGCTCCAGAGAACTTGGGGGTAAACCCTGCTGGGTTTGATCCATTGATCTTTCTCAAATGCTGGTATCTCTGAGCAGAAAATGTGACAGACACTGTTTTACCATGTGTTCCTCTTCCAGATCATCTTGATGTTGGAGCCAGTACCATCTACACCTGCTAAGATAAGGTCTATACACTTGTTCAAGTAGCACTGTCAACCCAATTGCGTTTATATATAATCACCATGTTTAAAAGCTGAATATTTTATCTTCTCACCTAACACCAATATTGAGACTCAAAGGAAGCTAACCACTTTAGTTCATATTTACATCAGTCTTTGCTACGTTTTTCTAACCAAATCTTAATCCTGAGAGAAGCGAAGCATTTGCAGTCCCAGTGAGCTAACTGGATGTTGTTGCAATTTGGTACATCGCTGTAAGGCTAAATCACAATCGGGGGAATTTTAAGAAATTATGTTAAAATAAATGGTTGCTACACGACTTAATCACCAAACTATGGGATAGCCTTTCCTCCAAAAGTAGTATAGCAATATTGGAAGTTAAAACAATTAAACGCTAGTTACTATTCTTAACATGTTCAAGATCCGTGAGGGTATGTTAGATCATAGCCTGAACCTGTGTTTATAAAGACCCACCTCCATGTCTTTGTTTGGCACTGTAAGGCAAGCAGTAATGTTCAGGAAACTCCATGCCTCTCTTTATGTTGTAAAGCAGATTCACATTCTGTTTGGCCACTTCCACAGCCCTTTATGTTTTGAGACATAATTCATATTAGTGAAGCACTTTACGTACAGTACCAGGAATTCTCCAATGAAAACAAAATCACTTCATAATGCAGTAAATAACTCAGCCCAGAGAGTGCTTAATTCTATTTACATGCTGATCATAAATAGGGACATAAAGAGAGTAAGAAGAGTTCAGGGCAATGGCCTTGTTCCTGAGGACAGCTTCTAGTGATTTAACAATCTGCGCATCTGGCTCGATGCAGGTATGCAGTCGCAGCAGAGCTGTGTGCAGGTTCCAGGATCACTTACTCTTTCCTGCCAAAGACGCAGGACTTTTGGCCGTTTGACAGCGAGTACCTGACTCGGGGATGCACCTGCTGATATGTGTAATGCTCCATGGCAGCAAGCGGTGCCAGGAGTTTTTCATACAAATTTCCCATCTTCAGCAACCTGTGTGGACCGGTCTATCCTGCATGCACCAAATGAGAAAGCACCTTCAGTTTAGCATTTTCTCAAGCAAAAAGTTTCATGGCAATAGCAATGTTGCAGAATATTTGCAATGAATTAATTGCAAATTGCTTTTGTTTATTCGCCATAATATGATAGCAATATCATTCCCTCTTCTGCAGCTAACTTGGGGCTTTCAAAAACTTTATGTCCATTTACAGGTTTTTAAAAGCCTGCCTTTCAAATTCTTTATAAATTATGTCTTCTACAGGAAGGTTCATTGACAAGAACACTTTTAGTTGCCAGTTTTGGGTTGTTTTGTTTTGTTTTTTAAGTAAATCAATTTTAAGCTTTCATTACTGGTTAAATAGAAACTGAATATTTCCAGTAGAGAAGAAGGAATACTAGCAAGGAAAGCACTGAGCATAGATCTAAAATAGATCAATTTCTTCCTCTGTTTGTGGGTATGAGAAGAATTGATTTTAAATAAAGATATTTCAATTGAGGAAGGAAGTTTATAATTTCACCAGAAAATGCAATGTTTGGCTTAAAGTTCAATCCTAAAACTAAACATTGGCGTTTTATTTTTTATTTTCATTAGAAACTTCCTTCTTTTTTTTCTGAAATATTTCTTTTAAAAACAAGTCTAATACTTGTTGATTTGGACTTTGGGTTTTTTTTAATTTTTATTTGCATAATATTACCTCTAATAGCAATATAGATCACATTTCAGTATTATAAAGTTGGATATTAAAGAAAATATAGAGTACTTTCATAAGACTTTAGTTCAGCTTTGCTGCAGGTAGTCCTCATGGAAGTCTGTGATGGCAGCATGCTTATTGCAAAATGCCATGTGTCAGCTCTAGGAATCACTAGACCCTTGTCAATATAAAAAGTACTGTTTTCCCCAAAGAATCTCTCTTGAATTCAGTGGATTATTTGTTTGGGTAAGCATTTCCACATGAGGTAACTAGTGTAAAATGCTAGTAGTTTATTTATCTGTTTGTTCTTTGCTTATATATATGCAGTCTAAAAGCATTTAAATCTACGGATTATTTTTTCAAAGATATATTGATGGTTTGCCTTTCTGTAAGGCACAATTATGCTGCAGTACATTTAAAAAAAAAAAATCTACATTTTTGAAAATAGTGTTTTCTTTATACATAGGCTGTTGAAGTACAATTTTTAAAAGCTGTGCTGTTTGAACCTGCAACCACAACAAAAGATGTAATTTTAATAGTAATTTGCAGAACGTGTTTAAGGTAAATAAAGGTATTATTCTTTCAAAGTGTGTCTAAGGGTCTTCAAGAGAAAGACAAAGCAGTTCAGCTGCCACAGGAGAGGAATGGTATTTGTTGTAACTGTAACTTTTGTTTCTCCTTTTTGTTGTCTGTAGTCATGCATTTTTGGCTTACAAAATTACATTGCTTTAGTCAATAGCGTTTCAAAAATAAATTTTTGCACAGCAGATTCTTCCATTTGCAGCTCACAGTCAAGGTGCATACCTCAAGGCTGAACCAAATACTGGTAGCATGAGTGAATATCTCTGCTTAGGGTGATAGTTTGTATAAAGCACCTAATAAACACCAAGAAGAAGGCCCAGTTGTGGCAGTGTGATGTTGGTAGCAGAGGGCAGGAGTAGAAGTCACTCCAGGTATAAACTGTACAAGTAGAAACCCAACATCATAAGGATTTTGGTTAAATCTCACTTGACATCCTCACTGCTCCTTATCTTAAAAAAAAAAAAAAACCAAACCCACAAACAAAACCCAACCACCAACAAAGAAAAAAAAAAAAAAGACAAAACCAAAATTCAACCTCTTGCTATTTCTTTGTTATTCAACTTTTTTTCATGAACTGGCTTTTTCAAATAATTAGCTGAGAGGTCTGGCATATAAAATGGAAATACACATGTTCTTCACCAGGATAAATTCATCTCTGGACAGGAAAAGTGCAACAAGATCAGCTGGGGAGCAGAATGGCTAAAATCATGCTGCAATATTCAAAGTAGGATTTTTTTTCTTTATTTACTTATCGTATTAATCTGACTGGAAAGTTAATTTTCTCCTTCCCATTACAGGCGAGTTGTTTAATCAAAGTTCCATAGTGCTATAGGAGAGGTTTTAGGGAACTATTACAATGAGGGAAGCCATATCTAACTGTGCTGGAAAAACTGTCCAGCTAGTTCCACCTTTTGAATGAGTGAAATCTTGGAATATTCACCCTAAAAATCAAGAACCCACATTTCTTCACAGCAAACTGAGTTGACTTTGAGTTGCTAATTGGAATAATGCTGATGTGACTATTCTGACCCTCAATATTCTCTTTTGTCAGTATACTTTGTCTATGTTTGCTCTGCTATGTTCTGATCCTGGGCCATGAGTGTTTTGGTGCTCTTTGCTTTGCACGTTACTCAGCATTTAGACAGCAAGCCTTAATGAGGCCCTTTAAGTTATGCTGTAAATGAAGTGTAAGTAAGAGTAACAAACCCAGACCTCTTTAAAACTATGCTTTGCTTCCTTCATTCTGAACAGAGCAGGAGAGAAAAAGTTTACCACCCGGGTTTTGATGTATTTACTAGCTTACACAAGATGGCCATTAGTGTTCATCAGAGGCAGTTTTTCCGGTTTTGTTCTTTTTCTTTTTAATATGTTGTCATTTACAAAGCGATAAGCAGTCTGTAAATGTAAATCCATGGATTTTCTTAGAATTCTTACATAAACAACTAAAGCTTCCCAAATCATTGAAGGTCATTAAAATTTAATGCTGTGTAAAGTTCAATGATCAATGTATCCATTTAGTAAACATACCTTTTTGTACAAGCTTTTAGCCCTTGTCTCTTATTAGTATTCAGGTGGAATCATTTGGAATGAAGTATTCCAAATATATATTTTAAATGAAGCTTTTAAAAGCTTCCTCTGGCTTTTAAGTTTATTCTCTAAATTACTAAAAGGTTATTCTGTTATGTCATGTTTTGCAGCGTCTGTTTATATAATATTTTGCTTTTGTTCTACTCTGTACTTTTTGCATTTTGATTCATTTAAAAACAAAAAAAAGTTAAAGCTTTTTCTGAAATGGAAATCTTGATTTTGTCTGGCCACAATATAAATAGGACGCTTATGAAGAACAAGCTGAACTCTTATTGCTTAAG
This sequence comes from Podargus strigoides, assembly GCA_028020825.1. Taxonomy (NCBI): domain Eukaryota; kingdom Metazoa; phylum Chordata; class Aves; order Caprimulgiformes; family Podargidae; genus Podargus; species Podargus strigoides. The sequence goes on from CM051631.1 coordinate 14,280,403, forward strand.
TATTCTTAATATTTAAGTTTAATAAAGGTCATATTTTGTGCAGCAGTATTCTCTTTAGTGCTGTCTCTTGTTCCAGTTAGACCAAATTACCTTTATACCCTTCTGTAATACCCATGGCCTTATTAAGCCTTGCTGCATAGACAGTCTTCAACTTACTTCTTAAAGACATTATCATCAGGCTTATTCCAGCATAGATATTTGCTTCAACAGAGAATTTTAGCATGATATTGGAGCTGGAAATAATGTAAAACTGTCTGTCTATATCTGTTTTATCGTTTTTTTCTTTTTTAAAACTAGAATAATGTTTTAGTTTAGGATCAGATCTTATAAAGGAATTTTATGAGCAGATCATTCCACTTTAGTGGGTTCTGCAGGATTGAGGTATCCCTCCATTTCAGACTTCTATGAAGAGTATACTCTATTCAGAATTTGCTTCCCATAGTTTTGGCACTACTAAAACAAATGCTGTTCCAGAATCCTACTATGAACTTAAATATTAATTAACTAGACAAGCAATGAATTTAGCTTTCTCACTTGTCTGTATATCTGAAAAACTATTTTTCCATGGAATGCTTATAGATAGCTATCCATTTATCATTAACTGTGTTCAGCCGGATGGTAATCTCAATTTGAACCTTAATAGGAAATCTTAAATACAAGAAATGCAGCTCAAAAGACAGTCTTGGTCTATACAGAGAGGAAATTACCCTCATCAGTTCAAGTCATTGTTTAAGCAGGTTATGGTTCAGTATAGGTAAGCTGCTGTTCTCGTTCTAGGACTACAACAATCTGTTGGGACTGGTGGTATTGGACTAACAACTGAGCACAGAGATTTGGTATTTCATGTAATGTCTCCGAGTAACTTCGTGTGTTGATGTGTGTGTGTGTGTATACATGTATAGAGATACGAAGAGATGTATACATAGGCAAATGTACATACACATTTATAAATACCTGTTTACAAAATTGATCAAACTATATGTGTATTGACATAAATATACAGACTCCATTGCACAAGAATGTATCTAAACATAATAAACATTTAGGGCTAAGTGTTGCAGCTCCTCCTCATGCCTCCAGTTCTGACCATAAGTAATGGATGGAGCCAGGCTCTTCTCAGTGACATCCAATGATAGGACAAGGGGCAACGGACGCAAGCTGGAACATAGGAGGTTCCACATAAATGTGAGGAAGAATTTCTTCACAGTGAGGGTAACAGAGCACTGACACAGGCTTCCCAGAGAGGCTGTGGAGTCTCCTTCTCTGGAGACATTCAAAACCCGCCTGGACATGTTCCTGTGTGACCTGATCTAGGTATTCCTGCTCTGGCAGGGGGATTGGACTAGATGATCTTCTGAGGTCCCTTCCAATCCCTGACATTCTGTGATTCTGTGAATTTGTCAGCCTGGCTTCCACATATAACCACTCAATCATTTTCACCATAATTGGCAATGAACTTTGAACTGTAGGTAAAAACTAAAAGCTATTTTTCAACATTTGGTCTTGAATTACTATGGTTTATCTCCTATTTTAAATGGACTTTTTCCTTCTGAAAAAAAATCAATAGGAACTTGTTTTTTATCACTGGGATGAAAATGTTATTTTTCCTTCAACCAGCTGTATTTTTTCTGTTTGTAATGAGTAACAAGGCTTTTTTTAGCCTGTTTCACAAACATACACTTGCAGATGCACTCGCAATTCTAATCTCTTATAAGAAAAAAATATCTCCAGTTTCTTCTAAGTTCCAATAATAGATATTTTCAGACAGCAGGCTTGGGCTGGGCAGTTAATTTGGCTAATCATGACTATCTAGACTGTCTAGCAGAGAGATTAATCAGTAATTCTTCCTACACCTAAATGCCACATGGTCAGAAATGTTTCTCAGGCCAAAAAAACCAAACAAATGGGTTTTTTTTTTTTAATCTTTCTCTACATGAAGTATCTACTGACTACTGTCAGCGATGCCCACTGACTTGATACCTTTTTTCATAGGGCAAGAGCACAAACTCCTGCTTGAGTTTCATCAGATTCCCTATTTTGAAGATGAAGTTCTGTCCATGGTTAAGGCATTTTAACATTTGTGATTGAATTGGACTCAGGCTATTAAAAGCTCTGTGATTCAACCTATCTTGTGATACTACTATGCTCTGTAGAGAGAACATGCTAAAAAATTGTGTGCTTTGCCATCCGTACATGTGAGTGCACTATGAGTTTTAGGAGTCCTTGTTCTGTCATCTTGCCTCCTATAGGATCACACACCATGTAGCAATGAGAAATGAGCATCCTCAGTGAGGTTTGTTTTGGTAAGAATATTCACTGCAGAATGATCTATCATGTTGGTAACAATTTCTCTAGGCTGTGCCCAGACAGCTGCAGGCGCTTGTTTATTCTTTCGTCTTCTACACCTGTTTTTTTGTTTTGGAGTTTGTTTCTACTGAGATCTCATATTCTCTCAGTTGGGTTGTGTTTAGCAGCTCAAAAGGTAGTGAGGCCAGCAGTGCCTGGAGCCACCTAAAAGCAAGGTTTCTTTCTGCTTCTAGATACCTTTATTCCTTTAGAGATAAGCAGCACCTGCATTCTATCCATTCACTTTCTTTCATTGTTTTCTAGATGAAAACTGTGCATCTGAGGGTCATTGAATTACCTGATGTGTGAATGTGCAGTTGTTTCCTCTCACTCTGCTGTTGCTGTTATTGCTAACTAGAGCAGTCTTTCCTTGCTTAAATTTGAGAATCCATATTACAGCAGTTTGTAACATGGCTAGAATTGGATTCCCTCAGATATGGCTTTCCAGAAATATAGAATGGGCTAGAATCATCCATCCAATTCACCTGGTGTGGGTGTATTCTGTCAGTGGAGAATGCATGAGGAATGCCATTCCTGTATCTCTTATTGTTACGTATCTCCCTGGATCTTGCATCACAGGTATACACTTGCACAAAACAGAATTTATCTTTTTCTAGAGTAACTGATGTACAGGCCAGCACCTCACTGAAACTGCTTTGTACTGAGGTCTAAGAACTTCATTCTCAGGCATTTTGTGCCTGAGGCTAGTTTGCACTTTTACATAACTGCTTGAATAGTTGTTAAGCTGCACTGCTAGGGGAAGCAACAAGGAGAGGGAGACCTCAAGGGAGAAGATGTGAGATCATATCAAAATTCTATTTTTACATGTAGTTCTCCAGTCAGAGCTCGGTTGCATTATGAGAGCACACCCTTCTGTTCCAGCAGGCTCCTGTGTCTTCACTGGTGTGAAGGTGTGAACAGACTGAGACATTTATGGTTAACGCTTTTGAGTTAGCATTAGGATAGTTTTCAAAGAGAAACAGTATTTTTCATTTGTTATGCAAAATAATTCTTGCAGGTATTAACTTGTATTTTGTTGTATATCCTGCTGTTCTTGAAGTGGGGGAATAGATTTTGTAGTAGAAAGGCTTTCTCTAAGTCCTGTATTGCTTTTAGGACCTGTATGAAGACTGCCATTCATGATTTGTGTAAAAACATTTCTCATTAGTTCCAAATAAATAAAAGTGACCAAAACTTGATGGATTCTAATGCTCTTGTTACCATCAGTATCCAACTCCAGAACAACTGTCCTGAAAATTGCAATTAGGTACTGGTCAGTGAGCCGTTTATTCCTGGGTGATTTTCAGCACATTAAGATTGGTTAGCTGGTAGAGCAAACTATAATCCTTAAACGTGCCTGTCAGCTTTGTTTTCATCTACATTTAAAAATTATTTTCCTTGATTTCCCCCCCACACTGATTTAGAATTTCTTACGATATAACACAATGATGCTGGATATATCCAGATTTGAGTGCTCAGGTAATTAGAAACTATAAATTATTCAGGTTAGGATCCCAGAGTATACAGATGAGATGTTAAGAGATGATAGACAGGCTCTGTGAGCTGCAATAAGGAGAAGAGCAGTGCTGACAACAGTATATTACTGATGGCTTTGACAGTGACAAAATGTTGTGATATGAGAGGGAATCCTAGTGAAACTGATGACATTAGGACCACTGCTGGCTTGCTGACAGTCGCATGTCAGACAGCTCTGGCTAAGTTAGAGATATATGCGTGCTAAGCTTTTTACATTGTTGTAAGTGGATAAGAATATCCAAGGATTTTCAGACCAAGTCAGCCTATTTATCAATTTTTTTCGTCTGACTTTGTCTTTCAGAATAGTGATGCTGAATGCTACTGAGAGTTCTTAGCAGTGCTAAATGAACTCCTGCGGTGTTCAGCTGGTAGTGTCTATAAGGCTACACTTGCAGCTTGGTTATTGAGCTAACCACAACTCAGCATTGTCAGGCTTTAATACAGGGTTCGAACTTTAAAGACAGTATTCTGTTCTCTCCAGAAAACTCTGAGATAGTTAGTGCAGTGGTTTCCACTTTGCTCCCCTTAACAAATAAGTCCTAAATTCTTATTTTCTGTTACACCTAAATATTAGAATGGAACAAACAATTTAGCTAGTGGTATATAAATAAGAGAAATCAAAGGTGATGCCAGCAGTCAGGAGGAGCAGGCAGAAAAATGGTCATATGGCACACATATAAGGCACAATATGCCTGAAAAATAATAATAATAAACTCCATTACTGCCCTAATAATAATCTGATGTCTTTCAAAACTTTCTCTTAAACTTTTTAATAGCATTGTATAGACTCAGGAACCTGCTAGTGGTTAGTTTGATTGGGGCTTATGTCTGTTTTCATTGAATTAATACCTGAAAAAAAGTGAAGTTTCTGTACACACTTCAAATAGCAATCCATAAAGGAAATGGAAGAAAAATCCAAACAGTTTTATGCAGCTTACTATAACTGATAGTCCTTGGGAGAGGACTTGATAAATAATAGTAGACTAAATCACTTTGTAAACTTGGTTCAAGAAACTTTAAAATGATAAAATAAATCTCATTCCTTCACAGTTGATGTGTTTTTTTTTTTTCTTTCCTCTTGCCCTTGCAGAGGATGTAAGTCATTTGTTAAGTACAGCAACAGAGTTAGTTTGCAGAATACTTTACCCAAAACAAACAGTCTTTGTTCTTACCTTTCAAGTCTGCAATCTGGTAGGGTAGATGTGCATGACAGATTTTTGATAAATAAATGCATAATAAAATGTGGTTAGACTTTATTTTCCCCCGATGAATTGTAATATCAAAAGAGCTTGGCAGGTAATTTAACTTTGCTTTGGCAGGTATACACATCATTATTCCTCATCCTTGCAAATGTGAAAAAAAAACTAACCCAAAACACAAACAAAAACCCCAAACAAACCAAAAAAAACCAAAACAAAACCACTTTGTTGCTGGCCACGATTAAAATTGAAGCTTGCCTTGTGGTGGTACTTGAAGAAAAGAATTAACTTTGGTGGTATGAATTTCATTACGTAGCTATTCAACACATTTCATTCAGTCAAAGTCTTTAACTGTTTTGAAAATAAAATGCAGAGAGACAGGATTTTTTTGAAGCCTCTGTAGCTCTCACTACCTTCTACTGACGTTACACAGGAACTGCACCTCTCTCACTGGTGCTTTTGTAATGTTGTTTTATGGGGACCATCACACCCTGAGAACAGAAATATCTGCATTGGTGTTTTCTTTAGAATTATGCATAAATAAAATCCAAAACTGTGTTGCGAGGGCTGAACAGATCATTAAAAAAAGAAGAAAGAGATGGGAATTGCAAAGCCACTAAATAAGCTGGAGTGTAAACCTTTGATGTGTTAGAAAGTTACCGAGAAGAGAAAGGCGGAACGATGACAGAAAGGAGAAGTGTTGGTCAGGGTGGTGGTCAGAGACAATTGGGGGGAAAAATCAGAGCAAAGGCTTTACTGGCACTCTAGCTGCATGAATGACTGAACCTAGAGTGAGCAAGAGCCTTGATACAGGACAGAGAATCAAGTGTAAGATATCAAGAGAAGGAGACTGAGAGTTTTAAAGGATAACCAGTAATATCACAAAGTAAAAGTATGGTTGTTACAATGAATAGAAACAATTGTTGTTACAAATAGAAAAAGAAGAAACAAGAGACCAAACAGAAGGAAAATAAAAGGGCAATAAGTGGATTGGTATGAGAATTTGGGAACTTAGGAAGTTCCCAATTTTAGGAATTTTAGGAACTTCTCTCTAAAGTAGATTGGTACAAGAGTTAAAAGAAGGTGGGAGAAAAAGTCACTGTGATAAGAATCAGATGACGAAGTATTTGAGGAGGAGATAAACTTGCATGCAGAGTGGGAAGCATAAATAGGCTTGAGTCGCATTGACTGAGGATTCCAAAGCAAAAGGAAGTGGTACAGGTCAGGTTGAGGAGGAATAATCACAGGAGACTGTCAGGATCTGTGTGACTTAATGTGATGTAGAATGAGATTCAATTCATGTTACTTCACTTTTCTTTGTCCTTCATTTTAATTCCCCACATAACTCCCTGCTTGTCTTCAACCAGCTGTTTTTTCTTCTCATCTTGCTTTAGTCCAGCATTTTCCACCAGCTCAGCTAGAGTCCCTTTGCCTGCGTTGAGTTTGTTTAAGTCTGCAACAAAGCCTGATGCCATTTTATATCATTTTGTAATTACAGGTGTTTTTTCTTTCTTTCTACTGCAGAAAGAATTCCCTTTTTCTTCCAGTAATAGTGAGACTCTTAACTTTATATAAATCAAAGCAGATATACAGTACAGTAGAGGGATTCAGAAACTGCTGTTAGTAAATATGAAAATCCAGAGTTTAAACAATAAGTAACTTTTTGTTGGCAATGGTGAAACTCTTAACTTCTCATAAATCAAAGCCATCCTCTCTAATACAAGTATCCTTTTCATAATCAAATTACTACTGATAGGCAGTTAATCTATTAAATGGTTTGCTTTAGTTCAGAGACTTCATCTTTTCTGACAAATTATTTTTGTAAGAGACCAAAGCTTCTTCATTAGCTTCCCAAAATATGAGGCAATTATTAATTAGATACATCTTTTTTTCCCTTACTGATAAATAATCTATTGCATGTTTTGTTGCATTGAAGTCTTAGTTATGCTAGCTTCTTGATTTGATTTCAGGAATTACTTTACTAAATATAAAAACAATCTTGGGAACTGCTGAGCAATTGTGACCTCTGCTGGAAGCCTTAAAATTTATTCTGATAGATAGCAGCCACTGTAAATCATTATGCTTGTTACTTTAGGCACTGATCTGCTGTGTGCTGGGCACTGTACAAATGGTTTAAGAGATTGTGCCTACTCTGAGGAATTTACTGGATAAATAGAAAAATAGATAAATAGAAAAGGCAAATACAACATAAATGGAAAATATAAATGAAATCAAGGAGGACATCAGTGGCAGGACTAGACAGAGAATCTACCTGCCTCTTAGACTGCTTGTGCTGCCTGTGAAATTGTATAAGATACTGATGAATAATCACCATGCTTATGGACATGGCTATAAATATCCTGATAAGACAAATACTCCAGATTTATAGTTTGAAAAAATGTTCTTCAGGATTCTGTATAATTATTTCTAAATACAAAAGTGAAACAGGAGAAAAAATGTGTTCAGGAAGAGATACAGTATTGAGTTTCTACTGGGAACAATATGACAGTTATATGTGTATGACAGAAGGAGCCTTTTCTGTAAGTACCAAGAACCATGTAATCATTGATCTGGAATTGCCTTGAACCACCCATGCATTATTCCAGCCCAGAGTAAATCTTGAAATGAAATGCTCATAACCCCAGAGCTTCAAGTGATGCTAGTTTGACACCGTGCCTCAGCATGAAATGTACAATAAAAAACATTTTATTTGCATTCTTGGAAAGAGACACTTACATTTGACAATTTACGTGAAGAATGAACTGATTGCGGAGTTCTGAAAAATGTAAATGAATTTACCACTTTTCTTAGAATGGAACATTTGCCATCCTGAACATATGGTTCATTAAGGCTTCAGCAACTGTTTACTGTGGTTAAAAACAGGGCTGTGGGAATTCTAAAAAGCAGTGCAGTAAGATCAGAGCTCTTGATGTCTGAAGACCCTGAGGCCAAGGCTGTCTTGCTCTTCCCAGTGCATCCCTGCCTTCTATAATGACCCGTACAATACTTTGTGTGTTACTTTTTAATTATCTTTATGTTGTGATTGTGTCAAAATCCAGTCATATTAATAAGACTGTTGCATGTGCAAGTGTCATAGAATGAAAAATTGGCCTGCATGAAACTAGTTGGGAAATAGCGTTAGTTTAGCACAAACACCAGCCCACTTACTGGATGCCCAGGCCTGGTTGTCATACTTGAAGGAACTATTTCATTAACCAAAATAAACCTTTAGGCACTATTCAAATAAATGGGGAAACTTCCATTGGTTTTGGCCAAATGATGAGTTTAGCTCTAGGTATCTTACAATCTATAAACATCTCTTTTAAGAGAAAGGGAAAAGGGGCGGGGAAGGCTCAAGAGATGGGGTGTCTGTCTACAATAGGGAAAGAGCACTATGAACCCTCTGCCAATTGTTTATCCTTCAACAAGGCAACTGGTGTCGTTTCTTTACATTCCTGGAGAGGGAGAATAGTTCCGAGAAGACTTAAGAGATTATTTACTGATGGCAGAAATGAACTGGGAATGTTTCTCTTTTTCTCAGGAGTATAATTCTTCAGGCAGTCATTTTGACTAACTTAAATGAAATATAAACCAAATGCCAGATTAATCACATTCTTTATTTCCTATGGGTTTTAATTTCTTTTACATCCCTTTTTTTTTTCCAATGTGTCTTTAACCCTTCTTGGCTTTTGTCAAGACCTTCCAAGTGCTTTGGTGTCACACTTAATATCGCACTTAACATCACACATTAATAATCATGTTTAGCAATATGTTCTGAAATTTTCCAGATCCTTCCAGTACAGCTGTAGAGCTAATCTAAATCAGGTGATGCAACTATGAATCATAAGGAAAGTTAGTTGATATTCTTGTTTGTTTACTTGCAGTTTCTAGAATTTATTTTTTAAAAATTATTCTTAGATTTTCCTGGGGGTAAAGACCTATTCTTTAAAGTTCTGGTTGAACAGTTGAAGCAGAATTCACAGTTTTGCAGGAAAATAAGGGTTTTTTTATTTAAACATTTAGCAAAGATTGCTTTGAACTGCTATTATTACAGTTGATTTTGAAGCACTGTGCAGCAACTAGAAGTTACGGTTTGACGTAGGGCTTGTTGCGTGTAATTTTATAGCATCCCTTATGCAGGAGGAAGAAAAGATGATTCATGCAGATTCTCTTGGCTTTTGCAAAAATGCTAAATCACTCGTATGGACTGCATGATGGGGGCCATCACTAATGAAGGATTGACTGGATTACCATAGTTTCCAACCCAGTTTTACTTTTAAGTTTATTTTTACATGTTTAATGCAAGCTTATGTGAATTCTAAATGTATGTAAAAATGGTTTCTTCCCCCTACCTTTTGCTTCCAGTATATTTCCCCACCTAAGACTGGCTACTTTTAACGCAGTTTCTCCAGATGTACCTAGAATATTTTAGAATGGATGGGGATTATTTTTCCAGTATCTGTGCTAAAGTGTGAGCATACATATCTCTCTTGACCTACTATCTTTTAACCCAGTAGTTTCATCTGATAATTTGCAGTCTTGTTCCCTTTCCCTGGGTGACAGTATTCACAAAACAATTTCACACAATAATTATTTTCTCCTATTGTGTCTTTGAAATAATTTGCTTTTATGGATAAGGTCCATACTTTGACACAGTATATATGATATATATGAAATGTTATTTCTGACTGGCTGTCTCAAACATATTGCTGTGCTTAGATTAAGTGCTTTTTTTAAGTTTCCCGTCCTTTCTGTATTTTGTCCTATAAATTCTGACAGAAATGACAGGCATGTACATGCTCTGATAGTTACCTGTGGGTGTAAGAGCAGTCTTTTCTTTTGAGTACCTAATTATCTAATGAGGAACTGAGCTATCAAAATGACTTAACCAATGCCTCAAAATATCACCTACTGTTTATAGGTATGGAAGGTTGCAGGAGATACTTTTATTCAAGTAGCATACAGAATGAAGGAAAAAGAAGATTTGTTTCTAGGCAAACAAACCAGTAAGTGGCTTTCATAATAATAGATATACCAGTTTAACCCAAAGTTTCATCTTATCCCACACCTTTCTATGCTAGTAGCCAGTAAAGTACGATGGAATGAGAGCAACAAGAAACAGAGCAAGTTAGGTTATTTCTTGGGTAAGTCCTCATCACCTTCATCGATGAGAAATAGAGGGATTTTGAAATCTGGAAGCTACTGTAATATTACTAGCAATTGAAGGACATTCTTTCATGAATTTCTGTTATCCTTTTCAATGCATCACATCCTGTTTGCGCCCACAACATACACACTTTATGCTTAATGTGAAAAATGCTTTTAATTACAACCTTTAATTGTTCAAAAATCTACTACCTGATAATTTTACTGACTAGCTTAACTGCTCCTTGTTTACATTTTTCCTGCTATTTATATATTTCCTGGGCCACCTCTTTTCTCAGCAGAATAATCCTAGGCACTGCATTGATCTAAGTGAAACCCATCAATACTTACCAAGTCAAGTCTGTGTCATTTCTCCTGAGCTGAACAGATCCATGACTTGTCCTAACTGAAAATATGATCTCTAAAGACACAGTGAGCAAAAAAGAAATTGTGTTGATTTGAATAAGATTGCATCAGCATGGCAGAGGGGATTAATGTGATATCAGCTTGCTGTTTTCTGGCTTAAGGCTTGGTCACTTGTCACCTGATTTATAAATACCTTTTGATAGACCAGTGGTTTCAGCCCCAAGATTTTGGGTAACTTCCAGATTATCTAGAATTTCTTCATCCTTTTATGTGGATGTTGCATGTTCCTCACTTCCTGTTCCGAAGTATTTATCTGTACAGAGGAGTTCAGCACGATTATCATGCTCTAATACTGATGTAGCTGAATGGATGGGAGCAGGAATTCCACTATGTAACTAATAAACTTCTTTTTCATTTTGAGGGATGGATTTGTAGATAAAATTAATGTTTGTGTTGTTAGTCTGGAATGAGATTCTCATATAAGGAATTAGACTACCATCATGTTAAATTAATTACAAATCACAAGATTACTATTTTAATTATTAACATTGCTCATTGAAAAATATAAAATTTATAAGGGTTTGGCCTACAAGGTTTTCCAGACCGTTATCATTCTTCTTACAGATTTACTCTCCTTAGTACCCTTTTACTAAATGTAAGGAGCAGCTTGAAAATATTTTTGTACCTCTGTCAGTGACAGCCTATGGAAGAAAATGTGATAGCTGACCTTTTCAGGAAAATGTGACACATAGAAATTAGAAAGTAATTGCAGTGATCATAATTTGTAGCAATTTTTTTGTCAATTGCTTGATTAAAAAGTTTTTTCAGTAAAAAAAGTACTTCCCCAAACCGACTATATAGGTTTTGATACGCTGTACTAATGAATAGATGACTCAAGTATAGGATGAGAACTTTTGCTTGGCTTTGTGGGGGTTGGAGCTGTTTCCTTACTTGTCTCTGCTTTCAAACCAAGGAAATTGTTTCATGCATTAGTGTCTTACAGGAATGAAGACAAGGAATGCTATACATTTTGAGATTGTAATGAAGAGCTAGCCACTCATTTGTCATTCCAATAAAATGCAGCATAGCAAAAAGAATTACGTCATTTCAAAGTACATGTTAAGATAAAATTCTGATCTTTTTGAAATTACACTGGCATTCTCCTAAGGAGTTGAATGGAGAAGGATATTAGTCCTCATTTCTGCAAGAATGTATGTTTTCAAAGCCTTTTAGTTTTTGCAGTAATTTATTAGTTCTAGCTTTGAAAATGGAAGTTTTCCAAATCAGAGACTCTTGAGTTTACCATAAGCTTGAGTGCTGAACAGACAAGTAGAATGAGATTAGACTAGCCTGATGAAATACCTAAAATGGGAGAGTAATCATGTCAGGCTCCCTTTGGAATTACTGGCCAGATAAAGAGTCTAACTCAGTCTCTGGAGGAGCTCATCTGTCATTGAGCCTAATGTGACTGCATGCCCAACCAGAGTCCATTTAACTGACGTGCCTGAATTAGAGTGAATGTGACTCAGAGATCGTAGATGAAGACTGTTCTTGGAGACTTGAAGGTAGGACAGGGCCTACATTTTACTGGGACTCTGAATAATTAAATCACTAGAAAATATAGGGACTCAGCTTTCTAATAGCTATAGGGTGCATAGTCCAAAAGGAGCCATAGGTTAGATTTTGTCACAAACCATAAAGATAAGTTTGCAGATGAGCAACCAAAATGTGATTTTTCTATAAAGATGTACAATTGTGAGCAGCTGTACTCACTTAAATCTGAGAAACTACAGAGTCGACGTAAAGTCGTAGTGAAGACCTGAATATACAAAGTATATTCTGTTCACTATGTTAACATTTTGCAATGGTGGGGGTGAAATATTAGAAACTGAGAAAGCTTTACCTAATATGAGGTATGAGACAGACTTTGACTGACAAATAACACAATTGGCATTAAACCTTAAGAGAGAAGGTGGGGTGGAAGGAAATGCATTTCTCAGGTCATGGGTCCATTGCCTGAAGATGAGTGCTGAAGGCAGTAAGCACAGACTAACCTAAGTAATATTTTATACATGATACTGCTGTCTGTAGTTCTAGTAGGTTCTTTATTACATTAGTATTCTGAGTCCTCGGCACTTGTTTTGTGGAGGAAGTGCTCTCTAACTTTGGTAACAGCAGTTGTCCAGCTCTAAGCCTAATGAAAAGGGAATGCAAGAGAAAAACCTTTGAATTGTTGTGTTTCTGCTGCTGGAGAAGCCAGCAGAGGGAGCTTAAGTAACAAACCCCCTTCCTGGTGCTTAATAATGCAAAGGTACATAAACAAATAAATTAAAAAAAAAAAAATCTGCCATGATAACCTCTTCCCTGTAGGAAAAAAAGAAAATCAGTATCTGTTGAATGAAAAAGGACAAAATCAGCAGGGAAAGGAAACTTTTCTAGTAGATGAGAATGCACTAAAACTGACAGCAAAGCATTAGTGTCTTGTAACAGTGGAATCTCAGTCAAATCTATAGAGAATAAATGGTATTGCCATGTTTTTGTACTTTTCTCCATACCTATGAAAATTATTGTTGAGCGTGTTTGCTTTTGGCTTTTTATGAATGCTCAGATTTTTAAAAAGCAAGGTATTGACTTCTTACTTTACATACCATTGACTTACAGGTGTTGGGACTTTAGGAAAAATATTTGGGATATGTTTGCACTGTGCTTGCTACTGCAGGACAATAATATCCAAGTCCTAAGTCCTTTTATCCCTTTACCTATCTCACCAAGGCAATCAACCCTGTAGAATGCAAGAGATGAACAAACAGGAAAATAATATCCATCTCTTCTTCAAGGAGCTACATGAGGTCACTCAGTATCTGACTTTTCAACTAAGGCAAGCAAATACTGTTCTCCAGGATCACTTGTCAGCCCAGTGAGAGAGACAGGTGAACTCTAATTCCATTTGCATGACCGACCCTACCAGATCTGCTGTTTGCCTGGGGAGACTAGTGCAGTTGTTTTAAAACTAAAGAGCATAGTATCTTATTTCAAGTGTATGAAGTTTTGCCTGCTGCTGGCATCCTTGAGGAACACAATTTTGGGAAAGAATTTAAAGGTTTGGAAGAGACATGAAAAAGAATCACAGAAGTGTTCTCAGGTGGGGTTTTTTTTTGATTTGAAATGTGTGTGGTTTGTGCTGGATATTTAAGTCAGTATGTTTGTTACAGAAGGGTTAGGTTTTTAATCAAATTATTATATCAAAGATTTACTAAGAATTGGTGGCTTTCTAGAAAGACTGGTTAGTATTGAATATGAATTTTCTAATGACAACTCTGCTGTTAGAACCCAGTGTTGATTGTACAGCTTGTTGCAGAGCTGTCTGCTGAGCGCGTTGTAAAATGATGTCCTCTCACCTAGTCTCTTTCACTTGAAGCATGTTAAAGAACAGTTACTGAAACAAGTTCGGTGATCTATAGACTTGTTGGATGTATGGTTTATTTCCAACTACACACATACATTTATTTCATGTTGCACTTCTAGGTGCCTAGTTTGGACATACTCTGCTTGAAAATGCAAGCCTTTCAAGTTATGCACACTGTTCTGGTTTGGTTTTCATCTCCAAAAATAAATTTTGCTTATGGCTTTGATAACAGGAAGGTAGACCTCAATTTTTCTAAGTTCCTTTCCTCTTCTTACACGTCAATACAGCACTTGGCTGCCTGCCTCTTAGCAGCCAACCAATCAATTCCCTTCAGAAAAGACTTAGACCAATTTTTCACTTGCTGTGGACTTAATAATTGGCCCAGTTCATTCCAGTGTCAAAATGATTTTATTTTGCCAAGGTTAAACTCTCTTTCCAGTAGTCCTAAAGTGTCATCTTGTGGCTGATACTGGTTATGATTTTGTATCTTCAAGAGAAAATCTGTAAGTTCTTCTCTGGGTATTGATAAGATTAATTTGGGGAGTCAAGATTACTTTATTTTAACTGAAATTGCATCATTGGAGTTTAATTTGGAAATAACTGATGATAGGTAATAACAAAAATCTACTAAGAAGTTCGTAATCCATTTGGAAGATACTGAGAGGTTTTTCTATGGTTACATGTAGTCATATGACTTAAGGATGCATGAAAAATCAAGTTAAATTATTAGATCTTTGAAATGCTCGTCTGATTGCTATGTAATACATCTTATTTTCACACTTTAATGAAACAAACAGAAATGAAATATCTTCAGAAGTGAAATAATTAAACTATCACAATGGTCCCAGAATAACAACTCAAACATAAACTATCTTAAATTAGCACAAAGCATCCCATCTTGTTCAGCTAGACAACCAATCTGATGTCTCTTTTGAGGGCAGTAAGAAGCCAGTTTGAGTACATGACTGAGTGCAACTTCTTGCATCAGCAAAGGAATCCAGGTCTCTTTTAGAGGAATTTCATCTGAGAGCTTTGAAAAATGGGGTATGGGGGAGCTTTGAATATTTTGCAATATTTTTGTCTTAAGGTTTTTTCAATGGCTCTTCTGTTGGCATTTTAAATTATTTTTTCATATAAAATTTTCTTAGTAATGTAAATGTTTTTTACATAAAACTTTAACACCTTTAAAGTTTTTTCTAGGAAATTAAAATTTTCTGTCTTAATTCCAGTTCAGAATTGTGGAGAGCTCTGGAAATCTGAAATTTTATATCCTTTAGATAAAAACTGTTCTCTACAGTTACATGTAAATCATTCACTGTTAGTATATTACCTAGATTGTGAGGGTTTTCCTGTATTTGTGAAATTCTCCTTGGAAAAAAGACATACTATTTCTGCTTGCTGCAATGTTTTCCAAGATTAAAAACTATTTTCAAACAAGCAAGATAAAATTTCATTTAGCTCAAATGTGAAACAGTCTATTTGAACTGAAATGTAGCATTTTATTTTCAGGCACTTGTAAAAAAAAATTAAAGAGAATAAATAATTAGATTCATAGAAATGAATTTCCACTTTCTTATACAACAATTTTAACCCTACAGCTCTTGTGCTGTATGACAGTAATCCAAGTTCAATTTCTTTTTCTTCCTCATGGATGTGAACAACTATCCCTTTGTTCCCATATGTCTGTAATAAAAATGCTATCCCACATTTATTTATATTGCCGTGATATGCCATAGTTGTTAAATTATTTGGAGTGAAAAGGTTATACATTCCCTGCCCCAGAGCACATGAAACCTAAATTCATTTGCACAGAGTGGCGTGATTAGTGCATAGACAAGATGATCCCTCTAATTGCTAATGAAAAGAAATATTCTTGTTGTTTTGAGGAAAGTGTTGGCTATTTGTAAAGAGCTCATTTGTGTGTGATATTTTCTGCTGCACAACATCTCTTTAAAATAGATTTTTGAGTTACAAGCTGTGAATGAGCTAGCACAGACATCCACTCTAGTGATAACTTCCAGTGAATTCTGCTTCTAAAGTATTGCTAAGGTAAATTAGATATCGATTTCTGACAGAATGGAAGACTTGTCTCATTGCTGAATTTTGAATCTTACAGATTAAATAAGAATTTGATAGCTGATGTTAAAAATTAGTGTTCTTTGTGTTATGGTTGTATCTGGAGTCTGGAGAATTGAAAGGTCTCACTGAAATGGGGGTGGATGCAGTGAAATATAAAACATTTGGGGTTTTGCTCCAGAGGCTAAAACTTCCTGGGTCAAATCTTCTATGCCTGATTGTGCAGGACCAACCAAACAAAGATGACCTTGGTTTTCACTTGACATAATTGTTCAAATATTTAGCCATATCCTGCTTACTTTAAGATTTCTTTGATTTCACCCAAGATGCTCTGGCTTCTACAAGTGTGCAAAATTTAAAATGTATATTTATACCATCTTTTGTGATCTGGCTATTGAGATGAGATGAAGTCAAAGCATCATAATTGCATGTTACTGTTCTTGTAAATCAATTGCAATTCTTCAGAGAACATTTAAGGGGTTTTCATTTTTCATTTGTGGTGGTGGTGGTGTTGTGTTGTGGTTTTTTTTAATCTAGTCTGACCCAGGGACAAAAAGATCTGATTTCATATCACAAGACAAGGAATTTGCAAATCCTTCAGGCATGGTTACTTTCTAGGATTAATTACCATAACTGCCTCATTGCCCTCCATAACCCTGACACTCTTTTACAGTTTCCACAGATGATACAGAATTCTGTTTCTAGAATATTTTACTCTTGTAAACACAGGTTATCACTGTGTTTTACACCCACTTGGCAAATATTTTATTAACAATAATACCATGTTGAACATAGTATTAATTGCATAGTATTAAAACATAAGCTTCATCTGTTTTTCTTTATGCTTGACTGTATGCATCTTTCTTGCAATCAGTTATACTTTCCTTATCATCCTTGAGTAGCATTTGCACTTTTGTAGGATGGCTGATACAGATTTTTTCATGCACTTTGTTACAGATGTGATCAGGTGCTATCAGGTCTGACCTAGTACTCACTGCAATCAATCAGAAGCCTTACATTGACTACAGTTCTTTCCATTCTAAAAATGCAGTTATGTATGTATCTCATTTCTTTCCAGTTTTAAGTGTTTGAGTTGATAGTATAATGCTTGGAACAGTATGGTTTGCTGCAAGTAGTTGATAATGCCATTTTGGCTTAATTAAGTGTGCCATTTTAACCTGAGGGATTTTGAAGGAATTCCAGTATGATATAATTGTTCATTTGTTAAGTGTTAGTTAAGGACACCAAGTCTAACTCATATGTTGTGAATGTTCCTCATGTTTAACTCTGCCACAATTCTTGTTTCAATATTTGTTGCAATAAAGCTATTGAGGTTAAAATTTGTATCACTTTTATGATGAAAACATGTTTCAACATCACTGAATAACTCTGTGGTCTAAGTAACTATTTGTAGTTAGCAGTGGTCCCAAGTAAGTCTTGCTGCTGACCGTGGAGAAGCCATTTGTTCTAGGATGTTACCTCTTCTCATTTCTTCCAGCTTTCAGATAAACTAGGAATACATTAGACATTTTTCTTAGCACTACTCTTCAATGGCAGCAATTGCTGTGGTTGTTACAGGATAGTTAGTTAACTATCTGTATAACTGAAACAAAGAAAACTCAATTTTGAGAGTTATCTGTTCAAGCTGATGGAATGAAATTGAATCACTGTCTCTCTTATGCTGTGCAGAGAATAAGGATCATGTCACAGAGTAAATAACAGACCATAACAACTTGAAAAACAGGTATGTACATATGCTCAGTCACCTTCTCAGAGAGCACAAGGATGTGTGACACAAATGCCTGAAGCCAGTTTGCTGTTCATATTTTTCTACATACACAAGAAGAGAACACTGTGTGCTTGACCTGCAGCAGTGAATCTAGCAGGGAACATAATTCATCTGTGAAATTATTTCGTAAGGTTTCCATCAAAACTACAAGATAAAGCTTGACACATTTTTATATAGGTTTGTCAGCTTTTTTCCAACCGTCCCAGCTGGATGCAAATATCTTCTATTTTATTGTCCTTGCATTCTGTGGTGATCTGGTACTGTCTCTGTGTTATAATACATTGCGAGTTTGACTGGAATCAAGTCCAGTTCTGCCTTATTGAAGGCACTTCGTATAGTGCCTTTGGAAACAAGGCAGGGCTCCTGACATATAAGTGAAGTCCAGACCTGTTACTTCTCTTTGAGTGCCCTGTTACCATTCTCTGTTCATACACTACTAAAAACTGTGATGCTTTATTTTGGCCCTAACAGATAGCATGTGTGACAGTAGTATTTTCTTTGTATTCTTAACATGTTGTGTAAAATTAAACAGGAATTACTGATTTATGAAGTAATATTGTGTCTGAGTGGGACCAAAAACTGGTTTGTAAATAAAATTTTCTGTTTCCTTTCATATACTGAAAAATGTGTCAAACTGCATCTCTAAGCACATAGGCAAGGTCTGAGTTTCTACTAGGAAAACAAATTATGATGTCCTCTCTGTTTACAGATCGGTGAGGTAAGGGTGTTTAGATGAATTCTATTGAAAGTAGGTTTTTATATAAATGAGAATTGGAATGTGTTACCCTGTCGGGGCAAAGGCTCAGCTAAATTTCAATATTTAATCTGAGTTTGCAATTCCAAAGGGAAAAAGGCAATTTGGTATTAACATATTCGAAGTGAGGTGGTGTTTTTTTTCTTCATGTCTATTAAATCTGTTAGTAGTTAGTTTGCTAAATATGTTTAACTTGGTCTTTTTCAGGATGTGTATTTACACAAATTGTTGTCCTAATAAGTAACACCATTTGCATATTCAAATATGGAGGGCATCTTTTAAGTTCTGTCACATGATATACTTCAGATCCATTTCTTCCTTCTAGCCACAGAATGTGGCTGTCTAAAGGCTTATGGAATCCATTCTTTGCATGGATAGAGAAGTGATAAAAAGGTATGTGAAGCAAAATAACAGCTTTTCATAACAGTTTTGGAAGGAATTTCTAAGCAGACAACTTAAGCTCCAGGAAGGATCTTAAGGTCATCATAATACACCACGTATCTGTTCCCATGGCACTGCACTGAAGGCTTGCATTGGGGTGGAAGTAAGTTAGATGTCAGATATGTCTTTTCCTACTTCTTGTTCTTCAGGCATTGAGCACACACTGCTGCTTGATTTGTTTGAAAATGCAGAGTTAGCTTTTTTTTTTCTTGGCAAGTTTTTCTTCAGTAGACCTCTGCAAAAGGCCTTAACCCCCCAAATGAGAAAAGATTGTTCCAGGAGTCCTTTTGTATTGTCTGAGAAATTTCTAGATAAATCAAAACTACATTTCAGGACTGAACAATGTAAGAGGTATGAAAATCATGCAAGGTTTGCATTTTAAAAAAGCTGTGTTCAAGGGTGACTCATCTATTTTTAATAATTGATCTTCTGTTTTAACTCCACCCTTTAAAACTTAAAGTAACAACCACTTTACTTAATGGCCTGGAGGGCTTTCTAGTCTTCTGCATATTACTGGTTGATTTACTTTTACAATGAGGAGAAAGTACCTTTAAATGAACTAAGCCCCAAGAGTTTGGAAAGACAGAAGTTCAATTTAAATTTATGAAAATGTGATGCCAGGCATTAGTAAAGCATTAGTTGGATATTACAAGGTCTTGATTTAATTTTCTCCTGGAAGTTTTGTATAACTATGCGTGAGTATCTCAGCACTTTTCTGTCTCTGAAATGCCATCGCAGGCACTTACATCATCAAGCTGAGGGAGTGCATTGCAACAACCTCTAAACTCTCTGAACCTGGTAATTCTCCTGGAGTTTTAGTCTTTCGTGAAATGTCCACGTGCATAATTTACATGTCATGGTAGTGATGGCTACATTATAAGTTCCTAAAAAGGATAGCCAGCTAGATGGTTTTTTTTGTACTTGACTGACACCATTTAGTAACTGTCATTAGATGACTGTTAATTAGGTTTAGTGTATTTCCATTCACAGAAAGATCTGAGCTATTATAGATGGTTAGAACTAGTGCTGTTTCTAAGTAGAACTATTTTTAATGAAATCTTTCTCAACTTCCAGATGATCGAAAATGTGTATACCAGCCACTTCAAAGTCTGAGACACTAAGATGTGTTTAGTTTGGAAACAGTTGACTAGTCATGATTTATTCTCCCTTCTTGTGGAAAAAAAGACCTGAATTATAGGTACTAAGACTTATTTTTATGAAGACTTTATTTTGTAGATATGTAAAGACAAAAAAACCAAATCTTACCAAAATCAGCATTTAGAAGATCAAGTAGCTTCTCCCCCTTTCTAAATTTCATCAGTGATTTCTTTTCTTTTTAATCTCCATCACTTCAAGTATCTTGGAAGCCTGTTTGGAAATGTAGCACAACTTAAGTGTATTCTGCCATTGCATGGTGTTACCTTTCTGTTGGTTACCAGACCAGAGTACTTACTGCATTGTGGTTTTTTTCTTGTTCTAGCTTTCTCTTGATGAAAGAATAATGTGTGTAACTAAAAGATAAATATCAGAAAAAGATATGGAATTCAGCTTCAATAAATAAAAAACATTCTATATGATGTATTTTACTTCCATCTGGCAAAAGCACTTTAAAAGTTGTACACATTGTCTCAAAACGTTTATGATTTACTTCCCACCTGGTTCTGTGCACAGAGAATGTTTGGACATAAATGAGAAAATGACACAGAGATTGGTTGCCCATTTTTTGATTCTTCCTGCCAAGTCCATGTCACTTGCTGGTGTAGATGAGCATTCTTTAGATGCAGACTGTACCAGTCCCAGGGTTTAGATGCAAATATATGTTCACCCAGTTAACTCTGCTCTGCTGATTCCTTGACTGATGCCCCTGAAGTATTTCTTGTCTTGAATTTCTTTTTTGCCAAACCATTTTCTTGGAGTGTCAGGTTGTCTCTGATATATGCAGTAGACTAATGACAGTTGTGATTGACACTGTGTTCACACACTCAGGTGGATTCCTAACTGGTTGACATGGTTCACATGCTGCATGGCTGTGACTGAAAAGCAACAAATTAAATTCATTGTTACCTAATGTCTGTTATCTGCAAATCTCACGTGTTAAACCAGGCTTTCTGAAAAACAAGAGATATTTCTGAACCAAGAACTTTGAGTGAACAGTTACTGATAGTTTGAGTGATTTAAAAATGAATTATGTAGCAAAAAATAAGTCTTTTTCTTCACTGTTTCGCATTTAACTTCTTTTTTAACATTAAATTTATAAATCCTGTGTGAGAATATGTGATAAGATTCTGCTGAAAGTCATTAGCAATGGCATAACAATACTAAAATTTTTTATGTCAAGCAAGACAAAGTTAAGTGAGCTAGACCTTGAGTTCAAAGAGAAGATGTGGGTTTAATGCAAATTAAAACAGATTCTTACTATCTGCTAATCAACTGTTTACCTGTTTCCATTAAAACTACATTGAATTTAATCAGTATGCTTTCTAATGCATGCTTTTCTCCCTAAATAAGAAGCATATTTGTCATTAATATTTAAATTGGATTTTAAATCCATGAAAGTTTAATTTAAATAAAAAGTGAGGCATTTTTTCAGGGTTGAAAGTTAGCATCTTCAAATTCTGTTCAACAGTTGTAAACAAGTTTTAAAGTTAACGGTCTCAAGAGAATTTTTCTTAGCATTTGAGATTAAATGTCTAACTGTGAAAGGCTTAAATGTAACTACAGTTTGTGTTAATGTTATCTAAGTTGGTTTTTTTCTTGTAACTAAGTAAAACTACTAATGACAAATTCAGAACTTGGAAGATTACAGAGTATTTTAAATATAACACATGTGTATAAGGCAGTAAGTTGTGAGACATTTTGCACTTCTCATTGTAACCACTGAGAAGGATATGGGAGTCAATTTATTTATATATAATTCTGTCATGGTATATTCTTAACTTTTCAATACACATGTAATATAAATTCCACCTTTATTCCTGTGATTCCTATTCTTATCTCATGGATTATTTTTTTTGTTTCCAGCTTGTTTGTTATTTATTATAATAAATAAAGTATTGAGTTCTCTGCAGTGTTATGGATATGGTCTAAGAAACCAGACTTTAATAAAAATTTTCCATTAATTTTACTCTAGAAGAGAATAATAGAATTTTCTTAAACCAAAAAACCTTATACTTGCCTATTTGAATTAATTGGCCACTGTGAATCCTTCTTGCAAAACTGGGCATATGTAGAGTCTCAGCCTTCATTGTACATTGCTTATCAGTTTATTGATAAATAATTCCATTCTTCCTAGTCATCTCTTTGTTGTTCAGACAGCTGTTCTACAGTTATTTTCTGATACTTTGCAGGCATTCATGATTCAGACATTTATTATTTTCTCTTGCTGTTGATTTTGTTTCACCTGTTGACAGCTTTTGATACAAAACCTCACTTGATTTTATTGCTTTGTTTTAAAGCAAGCACAGGCAATCGAAGCTTGAATTGTGTATTTAGTGATACAAACCAAATGGAACAATGTGGGAAAATTATCGCTTTTTTAAATATTAGTTACAGAATAATTGTCAAAGATCTTAAAACAAAAGTGTAATAGATGTATATATAGATACATAAAAATCTTAGTTAACTCAGCTCCTACATTAACTTGAGCGCAGTACACATCCAGTGGGATATGGGCCAGCTTCTTTGGGTGGAGTTTATCCTTAGTGGTGACAATAGAAAAGGCAGCAAAGACTTGAGACAAGACTCTACATACAGGGTTAGAATTTCTGATGTTTGACAGCAGTGGTGCCACTGTCAAGTCTTCAAATATACACCATATAATTGAAGGGAGACTTCCCTTTGGTGTTGGACCAGAGTTTTGGAAGAGCACACTATAAGTAGCTTTATTCTCCTTTGGATCGGATTTTCCCTGCTGTCCTGGTGGCTGCCAGGACTGGAGATGGCTTCTGGTATAGTTCAGAACATCAGTATTTGAGCAGAGAGAACTTGTTAACTGAACCTAGCCACAGCTTATTCAGAACTCCATGAAAAAAAAAGCCTTCCATATGTTAATTTCTATGAATGTATATCATAAATATTTAAACACACAAAAATTCAGCATTTCATGCTGTAAACAGAAACTAGAATACAAGGAAGCAAGAAGTTGGCAAATCATGAATAAGTTAATAATTTTATCTTTAGCAATTTAGAGCATGTACTCTCTTAACTTACCCTGTCTCTTCACAGTAAGCTAAACAGACCACCAGCAACTCCACTTCCTGTGAGCAGCTGATGTTTTAAGACATTTGAAGTGAAGCATTTAGTAATATCCTGGTTCTGTTTAAGTTGATTTGACAGTTATCGTGGACTTGAATAAAGCCAGAAAGACACCCCTATTTTTCCAAAACCAGAGCTACAATCTCTGCTGATTTACTTCTATTTGGCCTTCCAGGTTTATCTCAGATAAGCTAGCAGCAATGGAGTTGTATTGAAGATGTGGTATCATTCATGATGTTCTTTAAACAAGCATAGAAGTGCACGTGGGAAAGGCTCTCAGCCAGCTGGTTATCGCTGCTTGTCTCTGTCACAGAAGTCTTGTATCACTGTTTAGTCACTGAGTCAGTTAACTGGTGCTGAAAGATGAAGGGTTGGATATAAATGATGTAAATGTTCATGAACAGATGCATTGTACCATGATACTGTCTGTCACTCAAATTCACAGAGTGTAGAAAATGTTATTCCCTGCTAGAGGAGCATGGTTTCAGCAGTTTGAGGGGCTTTCTCATTGTTAAATGTTAATGCATCCTAACAGATATGAAATACTGCAGTGAAGTTATCTGAGGAAAAAGTAGCAGACACGAGCAGGGATAAGCTTTGAGAAAGGTTGTTCACACTACAGGAAAATGAAATCTTGAAAACCATTGAGTTGAAAGCAGAATTCCCTGAGGCTTTCATTTAACCAGGGTTTCACTCTTGATTCCTAATCTGGACACTTGCTACTTCCAAGTTTTTACACATACTCTCTCCTTCCTTGCCTTTCCTTTCAGCAATGCTATTTGTGCATCTTTGAAATAGAGCAATACAGTTATTTCCATTCCATGGATGAACGATTTGGGCACAAGAGGTCTAACAACAGCCCATGACAGTCTGGAAACAAAGTCTTGGATTCATTTTGCAAGTACTAGTTCATGTCTTCATGACTGGGCTGTACTTCACCCTCTGCTTTACCGCTGGAATCCCTATTTTGCTGTTGGAGAGGAATTTGGCCCTACACTAGCTGATAACTGAAAGTGAAATTCAGCTACTTTTCTAGGAATTTATGATGTTATTTTTAATAATTCCTTGTATAATTAGAAACTGAAATGAGCTTTCAGACTAATATATTAAAAGCGTTAAAGTTACCGTGAACTGTCTGAATATTAGAGAGAAGTTCAATTCTCCAGCTAATATATATTCATGAGTAGCTCTTCCATCAGTTATTTATTATGTAAGGTAACTTCTTAGAATATTTTTAATAGAGTTTGATACTTCACTCAAGTGTCATTAACAACCACTGAAATAAATAAAAGTGATTCAATGTTTTCTATTATTGCTTTCTCTAGATTTGTCTTAGAGATGATGTATGCACACTTCATTTCTGGTTTATTTATTTGCCTATAAGGACTGTTTTCCATACTGGCCTGAGTGCTTGAATGAGAAACTTTTCTGCTTCACATCCTTCATCTATTCAAGTGCTTTTAATCATGAAGTTTTCTTAACCTCATCCTCAAATTTGTTCATAGACATCTTGCCTTAACTCTTCTGATTTCACTGTTTTGGTTTTTATCAAATATTACTTTGTCTTGTTTCACTTGTAACTGCGCTCTTTGTGATTGGTTTCATTGTTGAATATTATTTAATTTATATTTTTATATATATAAATAAACTCATGCCTCTTTGACATGCACAGTCATTTTTTCATGCGTTATTTTAAAGGAATGTTGTCTATGCTCTATAGCATGTATCTTTTAGGAATGATTCTCAAACCAGTATGCAATTTGCTGCAAAGCAGAGTGACTCTTGTTGTTAGAGCATCTCTATACATTGAATGGCTTCTGCATATATTTCTTTGTTCTAATTAATTAAGTGAACTTTTCAGAGTGTATATATAATGTCCAGTAATAGAAAGATGGGTTTGTGTACTCAGCTTGGACAGATTTAGTCTCAGTGACAAACAAACAGTTAAACTGCAGATGTCAGTGTGTAACATGGCTAGAAAGTGTTTTTTTCTGGAGAAGTCAGGATCATCATAGCATTAAAAAAAAAATCAGTCATCCATGAAAGGGATCAACAACATGCCTGGTGATATTCTCCTCTCTGAGACCACTAAAGAGGCTGTGCCTTATGCTCTTCTCATCCTCCTCATGCCATCTCAGACTGTTGGAAAGATTTCCTTCCTCTAATTTTCTTTTGAACAAAGGAATTCAGGACCAGAATTTTGAAACTACGTGCTCATACAACAGAGGTAATTTGGTTTGTTGTGTTTTTTTTTAAAAAGCATGTAGCACTTACCATTTCCCACAGCATCTCTTGTGGACTGAGAATCAGAAGATAATTTTGGAAAGCTAGGAGTGCACTTTTGATAATCCTGCCCCAAATTCCAGTTCTTGAAAGAAGATCTTTGTGTAGAAATTCTTAAAAATCAGCTTTCCTTTTCTTTGTTGTCTACACATATTTCCCCCCTACCAAGCAATTCTAGCTTTATGTTTATATTGTTTGTTAAACTGACTTTAACTGTCTCAATCAAGACTTCTCTTAATGCAATGTGGAATCTAGCCCATTTCCTAGTTAAATATTAACTTTATAGGATTTATAAAAATTGTCAATATTCAGTAATTATACTACCTCACATTTTTATAGGGCATTTCTCTCTTAAATTCTAAAGTGTTTTACCTGCTGGTTCATCATTTAAGAACTAGCCAAAACTGAACAGATTTATTCCACTGACAAGAAAGGTGGTATAAGAATCAGACAAGGAATGGCAATGGAGAGGTAGGAATATTCTTGTGTTCCTACTCTTGAATACAGTTGTTAGTCTCTCACTTTTGACTCATATGTCCTTCCACGAAAAGAAATAATAAAGATATGTTCATCACTTTCTAATTTAACAGTTAGTCTTCAAACTATTTAGAATATATTTAAGAAACAGATAAAATTATCTTGATTTCCTTTTTTTTTTTGCTATTTAAGACAAACTAAACAGAAACTACTCAGGAAAATAGGCCTTGTGTGTCAGAGAACTCTACCAAGTTTAAAGGCAGACAAAGGAAATAGTTTAAAAACTGTTTTCAGTCTTGAGAAAAGGAACATTAGATTTCATAAATGGTTCTTGTAAATGCACCTTCCCAGTCCCAGTGATTGTAATTTGTCTGTTCCTGTCGACTGCCTTTCTGTAGTTGAGTAGATGTCTAAAGCAATCATAACTTGCCATCTAGTGGCATTTTTGTAAATTACCACAGTTACATTTCGTTACATCAGTTAAGGATTACATTAATTTCTTTAGCAAAGGATTCCTTCTTGCCTGTTCATCATCCCACATAGGGAAAGCCAGCTCCTAGGCCAGTGCTAGATGCTGTTCTACAGTGTTCTACAGTGATTGTAGATGGTTGAAACAGGTGATATATGATTGCTGAGTTTGTAGTGGACCAGAGAAAACATGAGATATATCAATAGATAAAACAGGAATACCAGACACAGCGTCATATATTACAGTCATATTTTTAAATTACTTGGGGTTTTTGCCATATTGTTTAGAATATCCCTTTGCTTTCAGAGTAATGCCTTTGTTTTCATATACCTGCAACAGTGCTGGTTGTGTTGTAAATTACTGCATTACTTCTATGTCATTAATGCATGTGACAATGTTCAAATAAGGTAGTTTGCAAACAGGAAGACAAAAGGTACTTAAAAGAAATGTTCTGAAACTGCTTACCATCTGGTGCAAATCTCAAGCAATGCATTTGAATTTACATATTATGAGCTAGGAACAATGCCATCTTTGACAAAAATAAGTTACTTTGACCAGAGAGTGGAAAAGAAATTTTTCTGTTACTGGGAATCCACTGTCTTTTTATCATCTCTTCAAATTGAGATGTGCACTCACTTCTCCCATGTTCTTGCTTGTCCTACAATAATAATTTGTTTCCACAATTTGTGACATCTAACTAATATAATATGCCAAAATACAACTTGATACAGAAACTCTGTACCCTGGAATTGGTTTTGTTCAAATAGAAATAAGGTTGTAAGCTCCCTAGCAAAAGTACTATACCATGCCAAGGAAGATGCCACTTCTGTGGCAGTTACAAAATACAAATTCTATCATTATTGTTAATCAGAGTGATGTATATACAATATGCTCCTTATGGTGTATAAACTTAACTCATTCTGGTGCTTCGTGCTGTCCTTATTACAGAAAATGGAAGCTGGTCTCTGGAGTGTCAAAAATAGTGTACTCGAGCTGAAATTGTAAGGGAATGTTAGGCACTCTCCCAAGAATGCAAAGCCAGCGTTTCTAATAAGGCCCAAAAGGCAGTACTGTTAATGTGCATATGGCTATATCATGTTAGAGCTCCTTTGAAAGAAAATAAATATTAATTAAACTTCAGCCCTCAGCTGAATCTAATTTGATGTGCACAAAAGCTGTTACATTATAACTGAGCACTTTTAAGATCAAAAACACCTAGTTTTTTAAGAATCAGTAACTTTAGATATTTAATAACAGATGTGTATGCAGTTGTTTACAGGGACTATGTAATATTGGAGCATGATGCTTCTTTAAAGAATTTAGGGAGATAATCTTCAACAAAAGTTAGCATGTGGAAGAGTAACAAAACCATACAAATAATATAATGATAGCTCCTGCTTATCAAAACCACCAGATTTCTGAAAGCTTTAAGCCAGAGTAAAAATTTTTGGAGGTAAGAGATTAAAATAGCTGCAAGTTCAGCTCTCTTTTTAAAGAAAGAGATGGATATGTTTTTTAAAGTTCCTTATTTAAAAAATATATATATGTACTGCGACAGAAGTGTAAAGCCAGGGAATGCTCCTGACACTGTATGTATGCCTGAGTAAGGACCCTGCCCTAAGTGAATGTTTGAATACAGGGGTATTAAGCAGAAATTCTGTTCAATCCAGATTGATATATCAGTTGTGTAACAGAGGCAGTTTTCTCTTATACTAGATGGCCATTAACTTTTAAAAGGCCTCTTCACCCAGTAGTCCTCCTGTTACATTTATAGTCCATTTTCAACGGGACTCACCCTCCAAAGGTAGCCATTATTTTAAGCTTTTTTTAAAATCTATCTGCTTTTGGTGCCTAAATGCAGCGTGTTCTGTTCTGTCAGTCTGCTCCATCCTATTCACAGAATAGTCCTTTATTTAATAACACTACAATTTTTATTTCAAATTACAGTGATTTAAGTCCTTAAAAAAAGACTAAAAGCCTTCTAGGAATTCTAGTCCTAATGTGTTCTTTCTTCCACTCCCATGTTGGTGCTAGCTGTTGATTTACACTGGATGAAGTTCAGTTCTTTTTCTTGCTGTCAAACAATGAAGAAAGTCAGAATGTTGACACTTCATCCAAAAATCCCTTCTAAAATGATTCCAGTTCTTAAATGGGTCCAGGAGCTTGGAAGCTGGAGTGGCTATCAGAAACATAAAACATTGACAGACACTTGGAAAGCTCAAAGAATTTAGACTTCCAGGTGTGATTTGCTGCCTGATCAATCAGTAGGTTCACTTTTTCTCTAAAGTTCCTGAGCGGGCTTTGTAGATGAGTTGCTGTTGGGTGATGATCTATGAACTGCTAAAAATGCATGCAAACTTTCCCTTGAACAGGCTCATCTCAATGTATTTTTCAAAATGGAATAGTTTATGCAATCAGAGACAGGCATATCTTTGCCTCTCTGTCTCTTTATAATCTGTCTTCATCAGTGTACCAGCAAGTTGGTACAAAAACTGGTACCATTTTAAGTATTCATTGGATTGCAGATAAGAACCAGAGGACTTCTGTCATTTTAACTGGCACTGTAGGATCAGGTACCAACTGTCTGCTTCTGAACAGTCTGTACATTCCAAGGAGGGCAATTTTCTTTTTGTATCATTTGTATCGTGCTGGAAAAGGTAAATTGGCTATTGCAAGGTAGTTACAATAATTTCCTGAATCCTATCAAAGTAAATGATTGAACGAGCATCAGTTCACTAGGTAACCCAAGAATGCAGTAAGGCTTCCTACTTCTGAGAAGTAAGGACAGTTAGACTGCCAGTTCTTCTTGTCCCTTTGTTACCATACCTCTTCAGGTCTAAACCAATGTTAGATTTTAGTTTTGAAGCTCAAGAAGAAGAAAGATAAAAAAACAAAAGGAGAAGAGAGGGAAGGTTTCCAAAAAGGAAAAGAAATTGAACCTGTTCAGAACCAAGTAGGAAGGGACAGCTGGGCAGGTGACCATCCCAATGTCAGGTAGTAGAGGCAGTCAAGATCTTAATCTTCTATGAAGTTGATCAAGTGACAGCTTCTCAGTGGTTCAGTTACCTTACCTTCAGTATCCTTATCCCTATGTATCCTGCATAATGGTTGGAGACCTTCATCTTGCAAAGGTAAAGACAACCCTTAAAATTGTAATGAGAACAGACTTGCATAGGAAGTGGCCACACAAAAAAAAAAAACAACAACCCACCACCTTTAAGTAGCCTAATCTTACAGGTTACTATTAGATGTGTGCGATCATTGAGGCTCTTACCTATGGTACAGTTCTAGCAGAGACTTAGAACATCCTGATCTGAAATGATGGAAAAACAAGTTTGTTATATCAGCTAAAAAGAAGAGCAGCCAAAATGTGTTCCTCTTCAAGGAGGAATCAAATCCTCAACCAGGGAAATTATCTTGGTAGTAGTATTCTGAGGGATCATTAGCACAATAACTTAGGGCTTGTAGAGCTTCTGGAAGGAATGATTTCTTAATAACAGCTTCTTGTGGTTATCTTTCCTGTGGAGGAGCCTAAATGCAGAACTCATCTGTGCTGAATGTAATCTGTTTCTTCCTTCTTTTATCTCTCATCTTCCTTTTCTCCCCTTTCCCCTTCAAAATGAAACACTGAACCTCACAAGCTTTGTTTCAAGAAATTAACAAGTTCAAACACAGTAATAATACTGATGATAAGTAAATAATTATGTGTTTGCCATTCTGGAAGAGCAAAGACTGCTATGTAAGTAAGTTAACACAATAGGACTTGACTCAGACTGCTGAAATCAGTGGACAGATCACTATTGGTTTCACTGCTCTCCAGATGAGACCCTGGGCACTGTAACTGCATACCACATCACTGACTGCCTTTTCTCCTGCTGCTAATTGTTACTTTTTGGTTAGCTGAATACTTAATAGAGAAGAAGAAGAACATCATGTATTATTGTACCTTTTTTTTTTTTTTTTTTCTCTTCAGTGTACCTTTCCTTTTTGATAAAAAAAAAAGACCTTGTTGTTGGAAGTGAGATTTGTAATGTCACATCTAAATGACTGAAGTCTGCTAGAACAGCTATGCTGTTGCGTGGTATAAGAAATCATGTGCTCTAGCTGATGTAACAGTCTAAGAAGGCACGAAAAACTGATATAGTATCAATATATGCTGATGAATAATGCTTACTGAATATAATTTAAGAAAGGAGTGTAGATACATCAGCAGAAAAATTTTCTGCTGTATGTGCTGTATTTCCACAGGAGGGCTCTGTCAGTGCAGCTGCACTGACAGCAAAGCTGTGCTCTGCTGCAAGAGAGCACCTCTGTGTACCTGGGTTCACAGATAAAGCCGTGCACTGAATTAGACTCCATGGATGTTGAAGCAGAAATTCACTTTCATCACTACAGTAAAATTATCTCATGAAGTCTTACCAATACAAGGCACACCTTGCCTGGCTGTGCAGCTATTCCCTCACACCTGCCTTCTCCCTTCCCATCTCTGCTGCTTGTCAGTTAAGAAAAGTTGTTCTTGGTTGCTCTTTTTTGCCTTCCTTATTTGCAAACAAATTAAGCTCGCTATATTCCATCCATTATTTGCAATAAGTGTTAAGGATTGACAAATGCTCATGGTCTACAAAGGCTGGGGACCACTGAACTAGATATTCCATTCAAAATTCCTCCTAAACAGAACAATTTTACTCGGAATGATTCGTTTTTAATATTGAACTTTATAAGATAATTCACTTGTTAAGAATTTCCAATTCATATTCCAGAGTTATACTGCAGAAATTAGAATGTGCTTGTTCCTTTTAAGGTTACGGGGAGAGTTTCAGCGATTGACTTGCTGCTCACACGCTTTTGCATGCAATCGTGCAATGTGACCACAAGAGGTCAACAGTGATACGTAACCGTTAATATCCCCTTATTTGTCTGTATGAAATATATTAGAATAGAAATACGTAGTCAGACTAGATTTTCTGGTTATTTCAGATAATAATTTCTCATTTTTTTAGAAATAATGATAATAAAATTGTTAACAATCTCTTTTCCTAAACATACTTGACTTATAATTATCTAGTATTACTTCTAGAACATTTATTTGCTGTTTGCTTTTAAACAAAAAAAAAAAGTTATCAAAAACTAAGCAAATTGTCTAGAAATGTGTGTTTTCCCAAATGACACAATTTTCTTTATTCATATAGTAATGGTATAGATCTACGTTCATTTTGTGAAATCTTTTAACGTATCCAGCAATGTGCACATTTATTCATATACCCAGGTGCTGCACTCATCTTGTATTTTCCTTCAGTGCAGCTCTGCAGATCCCCAGATACTTTCTCTCATGGTTTAGACTGCAACTATCTAGATCCCTGCTCATGACTTCAGCCCAAACTGCCTGTGTGAAGTTGTATTCTGTGCCCCTGTTCCTTGGCACCTTCAGTACCACATCACCCTGGGACTCCTTGCAAATATATGTAAATATATTTCACTGACATGTTAAAGTGGCATGTTGACTTCCTTCTGAAAAACTGTGTCTCTTATGTAGGGCTAACACTTACCAGCTGATCACCCTATGACAGTTTTTACTGTAGCTATTTGTATTGATATAAAGAAAACAGGTACATGTGCCCACCATTTACTTTACCAGCACCTGAATTTCAGTCATTCACTGCCTGTGCAATTGGAAACTACATTTTTTCCTCACAACTTATTTTTTTTATTATTCTATATCTCATAATCAGCTTCTCAAATTAATTTAAGACCTCAGAAGTAACTGTTTTCAAAGGAAAAAAGGCCCACCATGGTCATTTGTGATGAAGGGAGGCAGAGGTCAGCAATGTACAGCATTCTTGTCTGTGCATCTAAAATAGATTCCCACATATTGCAGATTGCATTCTCATTAGCAGCTCATGTTTCTCTGAATGAAGGTAACTTACTAATTTTTTTTAATGGGCACAAGTTGGTTTTCATAGCATAGTAGACAATGGAAAGTTTATTGTGATACTTTCCACATGAATGGCACTAGTATGATATTAACTACTGTAACTAGCAGTTGCTGTTGTGTATTTACTCATTTTGCATGCACAGGTAATACAGAAAGTTGCTTGTAGGTTTTGAAAAGGAAAAGGTTCTCATGTACATGCATTCAGAATATTTAAAAATAGAGGATGCCTTGTATAAAGAGTTCAATTAAAGGAAGTCATTTCAAAATATAATTGATAATTTTTAAGTAAATGTGGCCTTGTAGCAGAATGCAGATGGCAAACCCACTCTCCAGCCAACCCCAGGGTGTGATCGGGAAACAAGCAGGAGGTGCAATACATTCTATTAATTATTTTCACTGCTACAGTTGTTTGCTATATAATACAGGTCAACGGGGGTTAGCCTGAAGCTTCTCCTAATATATTAGTAAATAAATTTGAACAGATTTTAATTTGCTAATGGAAAGGTCTGAGCCAGTTGCAAATAAGAGTGGAGCTACTTTGTCTTGCTCATTACTATGCAACATGGCTGCTCTCAGCCATTCATACAAAATGTTACATTTCCATAAAGCACAGTGTAATTTGTCACAGGGGAAAAAAAAAAAAATAACAACAACTCTGTAAACTATATTAGATTAAAGATAAATGTGTATCATGGAGCAATCATTCTTATGGAGTCTGTAGGATAATTACATGTTGAACACCTGCCTCTGAAGGCTTGCCAAATAATGCAGCATGGTATCTTTGTAATACTTACATGTTTCAGGGAGAAAAATAGAAGTATATGCTATTTCCAAGGGGTATAAAGAAGAGTGAGCCTTTTTTCACATGCCTCCTAATGATTTCTCACCCTGTTTTGAAGCCTTGCTATGCCCCTGTTCCAACTCATACAGTTTCCATTGCTGTGCATTCACACAGTTGTAATACAGCACCAGCTGTATGGACTGTTTGTTTCTCACCCTTTTTCTACTCATAATAACAGTCCTTAGGGTGCTATTTTCCATAACTCCTTTGTAAACATTTGTAAATATTCTCATTTTACAGGTGCAGTAACAGAGGTATACAGGTCAGTGTCTTGCCCGAGATCTATATTGGTAGAAGCAACATCAGGAAGAGAGGCTAACTTTCCAAGCCTAGTAGCACTGTCTTGGTTTTGCTGCCTCCTTCTTTACATTGCTTAGAACAGGACTGCTGCAAGCAGAGAGAATGACCACTCTTTTAAAACAATAACAGCTGATTAAGAGGTATAGGCAATATACCACGGACAGGTGTTTTAGCCCAGCAATGCTACCTTGTTTCACTGATTGTGCACCATAGGTATGGCCCCTGTCTTGAATCTCAATTTTTTAAAATTTATATCATGAATCTTCACTCATGTGCATCACTAGTTCAGTTAATTTAACATCTCCCTCTCTGTTGAATTTTTAAACTTGGGTTGGCCTGGTTGTCCAATTAATTCATTCCATGTTAACAAGATAAACAAGGCTCTATAAATGCTAGAGTGATTAGAAAAGCTGCTGTCATTGATGTTTTCTTCAGACAGGCTTCTAAAGTGGAAAAGGACAATTTCTTTTCAGGGATGGTTGATGCAAAATGGGGTCACAAGTTGGCATCTTAAAATGTATATCCTTGAAGTTGTATTTGCCTTATCTGCACACAGAATATTTCTTATTATCAACCATTTTCTCTATGTCTAAAATCTCACTTGGTTTTCGTGGATGTGGGTTTTTTTTTTTGTGGGGGTAAGGTTTCTGTGGTTTGGTTTTGTTTTAATGGCCTCCTGGTTTTAAATATTCTGCCAGTTTGTATTGCTCAAATGCATGAGGTGACAGGAAAGGCTGTTAATGTTTAAACCTTTGTCATTTTCACCTCTTCTTCTCTGTTTTGTGATGCAAGGAGTGGCACTCGATTTTAAAATGGACACAAATTAAGAAGCATCTAAGGATTAGTCCCTTAATTACAATAATCCTTAAAGGATTATTCAGAGATTGGCCTTACTAAAGTTTTAAACTTAGCCATGCATTTTAAATTGGGAGCGCACTGATCTCTGGTCCAACAACAAAAGAGAGGGTTCAGGTTTGATCATTGTTTGTATAAATATGTTTAAATTGAGAAAATAGTCTACCTCAGACAGCACAGCTACTGATGGATGTTCTATTTGTAACTGGTAAACTGCTTGCCCAGTGAATCTCATAGCATTTTATGACTTTTCAATAATTCAGTGTCTGATTGCTGCAGAAAAACCTCAAATAAGCAAACAGAAAGAGGAACTCCTTGGCTGCCAAGGTCAATGGCATGAGTTTTCAGGCAAATTCCTTTCTAACATCCTGCAGCCTTGAATATGAGAAGTAGGTAAAGTCCTCAAGGATTTTTTGGTCATGTGGATTCCTACCATCCAGAGGTTTCAGATGCTGGTTTCAGTAAACCAGAGATTTAAAGAAAAGGTCTCAAACCTTCTACATCACAGTGTTAACTTCACTGACTGGCCCTGCCTGGTGACAGCAAGAGACATAGGACTTCTACAAGCAATGGACTTTATACATATTAATTAATCAAGATTCCAGAGGCTGCATTCACTATGTGTCTTTCCATATTCTGAATTGTAAACAACTCTAATTTGACTGTTTCAGAGAGAGAGAGGGAGGGGGGAAGGAAGGAAAGAGGAAGGGCAGAAGGTAGGTTATCTTCTACTTTTTTCATTAAGTGCTATGTAATCGTCAGCATTTACCTTGACTCTTTCCAGAAGCAGACAGAACTACTGTCAGATGGCTGAGCGATAAGTCAAAGGAAGAATGTTTGAACAGAATTCCACCCATTTTGGCTCAAGGCATGAATAGTAAAATAATTAACAGCAGTATTTAACTCCCCTGCCTTTTTGTCCTAAGCAGCTTTATTCTAATCTGCATGGTTTCTTCTGTCCAAATCTTGTTCTAGTTACTCATTGTTTTCTAGTTACTTTCTTTTTCTTTTGTTATTTTTCATAGGAAACCTTTTGCTACATTAAGAAATAAAATCATTGTGTCAAGGTATACCACAAAGTATAGCAGAGGGGTTCAACAGAGCAGAGGGGAACAGAGGGGAAAGGCTAAGAGAGCTGGGGTTGTTCAGCCTGGAGAAGAGAAGGCTCTGGGGAGACCTTATTGCAGCCTTTCAATACTTAAAAAGGGCTTATAAGAGAGATGAGGACAGACTTTTAGTAGGGTCTCTAGCGACAGGACAAGGAGTAGTGGTTTGAAACTAAAAGAGGGTAGATTCACACTAGATATAAGAAAGAAATTTCTTATAATGAGGGTGGTGAAACGCTAGCCCAGGTTGCCCAGAGAGGTGGTAGATTCCCCATCCCTGGAAACATTCCAGATCATTGGACAGGGCTCTGAGCAACCTGATCTAGTTGAAGATGTCCCTGCTCACTGCAGAGGGAGTTGGACTAGGTGACCTTTAAAGGTGCCTTCCAACCCAAACTATTCTATGATTTTATGAAAACAGTTCAGTCTGCATTGTCCTTCACAAAATGGTATTCCCAACCGAAATGAGGGAGCAGAGAATAATAGTAAATATCCTCAAGTATTGAAACTAATTTTCCTATTCAGATTAATGCTGTGCTAGGATTCTCTTCATATGCTGCTCTGCATTACTCCAAAGAATTTTGCTGTGTTCATTTCCGCCTAGGAATGTCTGTGCCTCCGAAAGAAATTATACTGTCCCTTTGTAGTTGCTGAATACAGCTAGTTATTATAGAGCAGCTTAACCTGTGGGCTGTGTATGCACAATTTTAATAACTTCATTGTACAGGAGCAGTTTATATTTTTGAGGACTTTTCATTTCTCTGCAATATTTATGGGTAAACCAGTGCAAAGAAAGACAGCCACCTTAAAGTTTCTAAAGTGTGATTGTTATATGTCAGTTCAATAAAACAGTAATAAGAAAATTAAACATCAACAAGTATTGAGGGGAGCAAAATTAATTTCAAGACTATGTTTAATATTAAGCTTATAAATTATTGTATTCAAAAGTGATCCTGAGAGATGTACTGCCAATGGAAACAAATCATTGCACGATCAGAACTTTTTAATCCCTAATCTTGTTAAATTCTAAACACCGTGCCTACGCGCTTGTTCTGCTGGAATCTTGATTAGTTTTCTGCTGGTTTGATTATCTCCTTTGAAAGCTCACACGAAGAGGTTAGAAGCCAAGGATAGCAGTAAAAATTAAAAAATCTATACAGCCAAAGCTCAAAAATTTGGGTTTGTAACTACGACCGATATTTCATTACAGATTAAGCAGCGGGTGAATTATTTTGCTGAGAATAGAAACTATTAATTTGAATGTGTCTAATGGTAGATACATGTTGGAGACTCTTTCCTATGTTATTCCACAATAAATATTCATTAGAAATACAGTGCTGAAACACTGAACCAATTTTTGTGAATGTATTAGAAGTTACTTATATTTTTGGTTTGTATGCAGAGTAACAAAGGGTTTTCTGCTGGGTAATAAAGGAATCACCTTTACTTATATTGCTCAGATCTTAAGAATGAAAGCAGTTGCTTTGGTAATAAGCTTGAAGAAAGTTCTTTTGAAAATTAGTTACACATGTCAGCTACTTATTTAGGATAAGATTTCAGTCATTGATATTTGAGACTAAGGAAGAATAATCTGCACATCCACAAGGAAATCTGCGTTCTAGAAAGCATTTCCCCTACATGCTGTAGGAATTTAGAGGAAGTGTGTGGGAAAGGCAAGAAGCTCTTAAAACAAAACCTTAATTTTAAATGTCCTTGAAAGCTAAACAATAATATTCTTAAGACTCTTAATGCATTATTGTATGTATGTAAAAAATTAGTGACAGATACCTTTCCCTTATATAATTAAAGAAAAATGCAATCTTAAGGCAGCCTTACATTTCTTTCAAAATCAGATCACGGTTGCATCTCTTACTACAGAAATGCTTCACTTTCTAATGTCAGCACACAAATATTAAAATCAAGTTAAAATATATTTACTACTATTATTTTTTGAAGAAAAAATAACACAAACAAAACCCCTTGAATTTCACTCATTTTTGTCATTTTCTTATACATATACCTAAAATGTATTACTTCATTTTAATTATAAGATGTTGTGGGATGAATTTTTAAAACAATTAAAATTGATTATCTTTTATCAAGAATTTTTGTATAAGAGGTCTTCTTTCACTAAAAATATATTTATGGGCATAGTTTTGAGAGCTTTCTTCACCACCCAGTTTTCTTCTTGTTAGAAGTAGTTGTTGGTTTTGTCTGACCATCCACTTTCTGTATTAACACTGGAAAAGAAAAGTAAATAAAAACACCTTTAAACAAATAGAAAGGGAATGGTGTGGGGGCTTTGTGAGCTCTTCTGAGAGTTCTGGAGTTGTCTGGGAATCCTGATCACATTTCTTATCCCAACTGCTCACCTAGTAGGACCTTCACAGGCTTCTCTGTGAGCTGCAGAGTTGCATAAGTTTGTATAAAGGTATTCAGAAGCAGAGTCAGCAGCACTTTGCTGGAACATACCACACTGAATAGCATGAAGGTTCAGCAGTGATTTTAGGACTGGCTCAGCCCTCTGCATCTGTTTGGAAGAAGAGGTAATATTAGTAACTGCAGCTGTTTCTCTACAGCACATTGTCCACCTGTGTTAAATGAAGACTTTTGTTTAAGGCTTATCTGTAAGTAATTGTTGCTTGTCAGCTGCTGTAAATCAACTATATCTGTGCACATGTTACAATACTTATTCTGAACACGAAAAAGTAGTTCCAGTAGCAGTAGCATGTCTGCTTACATTTCCAATGTGAAATGCTATGGGAAATCTTTGGTGTCGGTAAAAGATGAAAGTGAGGATGGGAAATGATGACTGATTTCAGTGGGGAAGAAGGTGTGGTCTTTCTTCACTGACTGTTTTCATCAATGAAAGCTGAGAAATGTAGGACATCTGAGAATTCTGTCACTGTGTCAGACGTGTCTGAACTTCAAGAGTAGGAAGTGAACTGACCGATTGCTTTTCTCTAGCCTTTTCCCTCCCATGCACACCTCCACAGACAGCACATTTGACCTTAAGATTCCTTTCTTGAGGCTAAAACCAAGATAGCAGGAAGTGGATAAGATCAAGAACTTCCATTTTCCAAACAACTAAAGAAGTTTCTGTTATCAGGCAAGCATTTTGAGACGTCAGAGAAAAATGCAAAAAATTTTTTGACTCTGTTAAGTGCTTATGTCTTTCTTGGGTATGGCACTGGTTTGTGACTCAGGGACAAACTTTATTTCCTGCTTTGCTGTATGACTCCTGACAAACCACATCACTCCTTGTGCAGGTGCCCCTGCTTTGCCTCTCTTCCATAGGCTCTTCACAACAGAATCTTTCTCCTACTGTTTGATGGTGCAGCATCCATCACAATAGGATTTTGATTTTGTTAGGAAAATCTTTTTAAAAATCTATTGTAATGTTACTAATAATAAGAAATAATATGGAATACATCACTCCCTAGGACTAGAATAAGAGGTTACTACAAATTCACTACATTCAGATATGCATGTCCTTTGCAAATTGACAGAATACAAATAACGTCTTCCCTGCACTCCCTGACCTATTTTATAATCTGCTTCTGCTTTCAGAAAAGACATAATAACTGCCTTATTTTTACTCACCTTTCTGACCTTGCTTCATCTGTGCTATTCCTTTTGTCCTCAACAAATCAGTTTTGGTATTAAGAATGACTCCTTAAAGAGGAAACATGTCCTGCATGTGTTGCTTTTTCATTCCTGGCTCTATGTGTGTGTCTGTGTGTGTCTTCATCACCTTGTCTTATAACAATTAATTACTTCTTTTTTTTTTTTGTCAGCTGACAGCAGAAATATCAGTGTCAGTATTCATAGGATTGATATCCTTTAATGCCTCTCTTAATTTTTACTATAGCTCTTAATTGTCACCAGACTACTCAGCTTTTTGTAGGAAGACCATTTACTATGATGAACACTTCATTATCTCCTGACACTGTCCTAAATATTGTGTGTCATTTTCCTCTAAAGTTTAACCCATGATCCAGGAATGCCCATAAAATACCTAGGACATTGGAGAGTGAAACAGCCCTGAGATGATTCCTAAGAGGAGCATCCGTGGTAAGAGTTGGACTGTCTTTGTGCAATGGGAGGATGCACTTTTTTATTTCAGTATTCCTATCTTGAGTTTTAACTTTTGGAGAAAGACTGATGTTTTCCTGGCTTTCTGTCCCACAGTTTTTCTTATTTTTTGTTCAATTTAAATATTTTAAAGTTTATTTTTTTAATTCCAGAAGGCTACTAAGGATGTAACAATTGACTCCTTGCCTGAGTGCTAGAACAGAAGGCTGTGAGCAGGCCAGAAAAGATTCTAGCTGAATTTTCATATGAAAGTTAGCGTCCTGAAGTACTCCAAACATGCTGGCTGCAGATCAC
This sequence comes from Podargus strigoides, assembly GCA_028020825.1. Classification (NCBI taxonomy): domain Eukaryota; kingdom Metazoa; phylum Chordata; class Aves; order Caprimulgiformes; family Podargidae; genus Podargus; species Podargus strigoides. The sequence continues at coordinate 14,320,367 of CM051631.1, forward strand.
TTCTCATGGGGCTGTGTGTTCAGTGAAAATAAGAAAAAACATGGAATGATGCCCCAGTGTTACCTCAATGCAAAACCTGGAAGAGAACCAGTGTTAATGTTTATTCTTGTGATGATCAGAGCAAGGAGGAAATATTTTAAAGCAATTCTAATGTGTGTGTCACAGTTGTTAAGGAATCCCTAACTACCATTCATCTTCTGAAACCTTGGCCTTATTCCTCTAAAAAGCACATGTGGGTTTGTCCCTGGTCAGGTGTAAGCATTTGAATGTTACCTACAAACTGTTGAACTGCAAACCTATTCCAAAGCACAAGTTCATACATTAACCCATAATCCTCTCCAAAGTCCTATGTGTAGCAGCCTGATTTGAGCTATATCAGTTAAGAGAGCAAGTGCACTTAGTGCATGATTGTCACTATTTGAATGTGTAGGTATAGGTTATTTGTTGCAGATGAAAAACACCAGAGAGCAATCGAGAGGAGATTCCCCAGTTTTCACAGGAGAGTTGAAAAAAATTGAAGAAACATCACCAAAGTGACTTAATAGCTGCCTCATCAGATGTGATGCTTGAAATTATTTTTTTGAGCAAAAATTTAGGGGCATTGGTGCTGGCATGCATCACTCTGTTCAGTCTTTATCAGCCCTACCACTGCCCATGTTATCTTCAGGTGGAAAGTAATTGGGACTAATGCATAATCCATGAAATCTTTGCACATCATTTCAGAAAGTAAGGCTATCAAAAAGTTCATGCTAAGTAGACTGCTCCATTCAACAGCAAAGTCACATAAAGCATCAACTATTCATTCAGTATAAACACTTAAGACAGGGGGCAAAAGTGCTACAGAAAATAATGTTTTGCTACAAGCAGCTATAGCCACATTTTTCATTTCATCTTTCACCCAAACCTTTATCATCAGTGCGAGTACTATTCAACTGTTATAGGAGATTGACTCTTTCCTGATAATGATTTCTCAGCCTCTTTGCTGATGTCAAGAACACTAAGCTGCTCTACCTCCTTATTGCGCCTTGAAGGAGGTGAGAGACAATAAAGGTTTGAAGTCCGCCTCTTCCGAAAAAATCAAAATATACACATTTAAAGAATCTTTTATTTTAAAATGGACTGTGCTATATTAGTCACTGTAGATGCTTCAGCTCTCCATTTATTTACAGTGGGATTTTAATTTGACTTTCCTGTGCTAAATCAAGTGAAGAGAAGAACTCACAAAAGGTTAGGTGGCTCAGGGTTTCATGGTGTTTTTGTTTATAGATTGATAGTGGTTATCATCAGTAGGGAATAAAAACTGCGTCAAAGTAGAATGACAAGAAATTATCTGAAATCCCATTATGTGCATCCAGTCTTCCAATAACTTAGGTACTGTGTTTGCTTCTGGGAAAACCAGTATTCCTACACAGAAACTAAGCTATATACCACCCTCTGCCCCCAAACAACCCATAAAATAAGTGGAAGTCAGCTTGGTCATTTGCAGTGTTTTATTCATCAACAGTCCTTTCCCGCTGCTCCATTTTTCAAACGGAGACTGATACCCTTTCCCCATAGTATCATGGCAGAGAAAAATAGAGGTTGTGCAAGCACCCTCATACTCCAGATTTACAACAGACTTAGGCAGCGTGAATCGCTTTGCGGAAGTAGTTTGGCTTTGCCCTGAGTCATTCATGTTTTCTTGAAATAGTTTGGTAGATGTGAAAGAAGGCCCATCTCAAAGGCAGAAGTCAAGAAGAATGAGAGTCAATTGCCTAGAACAGGAGTCATCAAAGCAGTTGGCTGGACATCATCTTTAAAAACTGTTTTTCCATTACTCTCAAGAAAGAGTTGGGTGAAATTCAGGGCAATCCTTAAGTTGCCTTTGCTGTACATGTTACCTCAGCTCTGGCCCTGGGTCAGTAGTGCTTGAAAAATCCTCACTTGTTAGAGGCTGTGCTGTGCGCTATATGAAAAAAAAGCTGGTGTTCCCAGTTCGGTTCTTAATGGACAGGTGTTCACAGCACAAAACCCTCCATTACAATTGGCCCTAATTAGCACCTTTATCAGCAGCCTCCCCAGAGAGGCCAGAGAATGAACAGGCTCGGAAACTGAGCCGCCAGCCCAGCTCATCGCTGGAGGTGAGCCCTCCAGGTCAAGGTTGAGGGGCAGCATGAGGAAGCTTTGCTGCTACTGCCTGGGCTCTAGCTGCTCCATGAATAGAGGACTTCAGTCTCAGGACTGTCAATCTGGCACCTTTCAAAAGCACTAAATTCACTTAATTAACAGACAGGAAAAAATAGCCTTCCCTAGCAACTCTTGCATCAAATGGCACTTATGTTACCTTATATTCTGAGCACCTAACCCTATTAGCATTGCATTGTGTGTTTCTGTTGGAGTGCCTTTATGTACACACCAATCTTAACATACACACTAATGTATACTGGGAGATTTAGCAGCATTTTAAATTAAATTGACATTATCAAGTAGAATTTATGTTGTAGCTTTTTTTTATTTTCCATTATCTGTTATACCCTCTTAATGCCACAGAAGAGCATTTTTTCCCCATATTAATATTCCTTTTTTCCATGCAATTAAATCACTTTCTCCTTTGAATTTCATGTTTTCCCTGATCATTTTGTCCTTTTTCTTCTTTTTTTCTTTCTTGGCACAAGGCAACATTCACATTGCTGTGTTCTCATGATAGGTCAGTCTATTGTCTATTAACTCTACAAAACAGAAAAAAAACCATATGCCTATTTTTCTTTCCAGAGAGATGCAGGATATTTTAATTTGTACAATAACATAATATAGAGATAAAAATTATCTATTTTTGCCCTGTCCTGAATGTGATTGTTCACAGCTGTGCAATTCTTGAGGCTGCAGGCTTAGCCTTATGGCACAAAGGAGACTGCATTTCACAAATGTGTTTTAACAGTACTCTATAGGTAAGTGGAGCTTTCCTGGTACAGAACTCTCATTTCTCAGAAATCTTTTAATGTAGTCTCTTAATACTGTTCTAAGTTTCTGTATTTATTGCAGTAGATAATGTTTCCCAATGATAGTGTGTTTACTCTTCAGGTAGGATTAGATAACTATGCTCTATATTAGCTATCAGTTAAAAACCAAACTATTCTTAGCGAGTTTGATTTTTCATCTTAGAACATCCTTTTGCATCTCTATTTTCATTTCAATTCTTACAGCTCTCTCTGGATGATCAAGACCATACTGATAAAGAAGCACCCAGAAAGCAACCAGTGAGGTCTTTCTCAGCTGTCTGTGACCTCTTTGAGTCACTTATTTTATTCTGAGTCTCTTTCTCTAGATGAATATCTAGAAGAGACATTCTCAGCTGTGAAAGTTTTAGGTGAAAACTATTCTGAATACACAAAGTAATTTTGTGAGGCTGTGTGGTCTAGACAGTAGGCATTCTGTGAGTTAAGATTTACTGTGTATCAGTGTTTTTTCCTTCCCTCTCTTTCTCTGGGTTATTTTCTATTGGAAGTTCTGCGGATCAGGAACTCTTTTGCTATCTATTTGTACAGAGTCTGCCATAAAAGACTCCAGAGTCAGCTAGACTGCAGGATCATACAGCCCAAATTAGTCTAGTAGAACAAACCAGTATTCCAGATGAGTTTCAAAAGATTAGCTACCCACCTCTGTTTTTGTAAGGAATCCAAGCTGGCTGCTTACAGGTGTATTGTACCAAAACCTCAGACATTCTTTTCTGAGCAATGGCAGCTATAGGAGGTTTTCTTTCAAGAAAGCAAGGTTATCTTCCAGATATTTGCAATATATTATCTTAAAGATGACAGAATAATACTTTTCTCATTGAAACTGCTTGCCAAAGCCAAAGAGCAATCCATTTTTTGCACTACTCCCTTCAACTGTGCTTCCAAAAATTACATGTAGCTATTTGGCACATGTGGTCAGATTATTTAAAGCATAAGCCAGGTTTGAATTGCTCATTCAAATTAGAGCAATGTCTTCATTCAGAAACAAATGACAAATAAGGAAGAACAATAGGAGCAAGAAGAGAAATATGTAAGATGGGTAGTAGAGCTGAGTGAAAGCTTTCTACTCTTAAGATTGGATTTCAGCTAATATTTCCTGTACTTTGTGTTTCTGATATGTTGTATCACGTTCTAATCCATCACAGGTAATGCAACTGGCATCTGGCTACACCCTCCTGATGTATTAGTACATGATTTTTCATATGTCAGCAAACAAATGTGCTGATTACCTTTATTAATAAGGCTACAATTGTTGTTCAGAGTGGACATGTCAAGTGACAGTAGTTTTCATGCTCACTTTTGTGTCTGCATTGCAGCCACTAGTCCAACACACATTTCTGACCAAATTCTGTTCAGGCTCAGGAGCAGCTTGCTTTGCCTGGTGATAAATGAATGAAACGTGGCTGTGCTGGAGGCTGGATATTGGTGCTCCCCTGGGGCATTTCCCAACACTTATTATTTCTACATGTGGTACCTAAGACACGTCAGATATCTTGGGGTAAAATCACAACCAATATAAGGTACATTGATTTTACTGTATAGTAAACCCAGGTATGCCAGCATTGACCCTTGATGAGTCAGCTCTGGGACTGACCAGACCTAATTAGCTTCTGATGAACCTGCTCTGGCAGGGGGATTGGACTAGATGATCTCCAGAGATCCCTTCCAACCCCTGACATTCTGTGATTCTGTGATCTTATTCTCTTTAATGACCTACTTCTTTTTATTTATTTTTCCTTTCCCTCAGAAAATCTGGTTTACATTAATTAATATGGTATAAAAGTTCAGTTTATTGGTAAACAACAAGGAATGGCATCAAACTGGAGGAATATACTGTCACTGTTACAACCCACTTCCTTCTCTGGGATTTTAACACCACAGAGGCTGCAATACTAAGAACAAAAATATTTGCATTACATTGTAAAATACTTGTTACTGAATTTTAGTGAATCATTCCTGAGTTGATTCCAAGGCATCCCAGCTCTAGCTGGTATTTTGTCAGTATTGTTCAGTAAACGGCCATCAAGAGTTTTCTTTCTGAAATTTGGCTTGACTATCCATTTATGTTTCAGTTTTGTAGCCGATTATGTCAGCAATATGTCTTTTGTCACAAAGCTGGGCGACAGCAACATTTACATTTGCAAGAGAATAATCAATGAGTAGCATGCAACAGGTTTCCTAAACTCCCCATCACTGGCACATTTTCAGGGGAGGCAGCCAGTCTACCTGCCTTCCCCAGCAGTAGGCAGAAGTATGCATGCCCTGCAGCGAGCAGAGATTTCCTGCTGAGTCCCAGGGCTTTTTTTTCTTCCAGACACAGCAGGATTCCTGTGTTAAGGTTACAGGTAGGACTTCCGTGAAAAGTAAAGCTCTCCCTTCTAATATTAGGGTTTTTTGCAACAAGCCCTTTACCTCATCTTGAGTTGCTCAGAGACTTTTCCTCTCATCCCTCATTGTTTTCATTATTTATTGTCTATGATGTGTTAAAACGTGTCCAAATCTCCCCTGTGCTATTCCCCTTGACCCCATTCTTCCTTCTAGTCACTCACCTTTCACACTTGTCTCCTCTCTTCAGTTTATCCTAGTGGATGATAGCACCATGAGTTAAGGAAATGAAATATAACAGTTGAAAACATTGCTACAGTAACTTTAAAACATAATGAGTATAAAATAGAGCAAAATTTGCTGAAGATTTGATGGAAAGTCACCAAAAGTCTCAATACATGTAGTTAGGCAAAGAATGTATAAAGCACTTTTGTGAGATGTATGGAGGAAAGTTAATGGACAAAACAAAGAAAACACGGTAGTGATGAAATGTTATGTCCAATATCTGAACCAAAAGTATGTTGACAGGAAAACTGGGGAGTTACCTGATAGGTATTTCAGAACACATCACCTATTACCTAAGTATCTGTAAAAAACCAAGTCACATGTACTGCAACTACATTAGAGATGTTATATATCTTTTGTTTTAGGCAACTTTCTAAATTGTGTTTCTGTGAGACTAATAGAGAGCAATCTGGACCCAATACCATCAGTCATTTTAATCACTTTAATTTTGGTAAATATTTTTCTTTGTTCATTTTTAACTTAAGTTGTGCTTGATGTAAATCTGGGATTCTAGAAGGTAAATAATGTAATAATTAAACAAAAATGCACAGATAACTCTCTTATTCCTACACATGAAACCTGTATGACGGCCGTGATTTTAGCAAATCAATCTCTTGTATAAAACTGGGTATTGTGAGAAAACAGTCTTCTAGCAATAAACACAGGTCTGAGCATTGCAGACGTGAGAGCTAATGTGCTTGGTAAAATCTAAGCTCATTACAAATAGTTAACCCCACTGTACAAGGCAGGACATAGTTTTATACTTAAATGAGTCATACTGGGTTATCAATATCAAAAGCTAACTGATTTTGCTGTGTATTAGCTTCCCTTACTGTCAAAGACAGGCTTCCTTATGAGTCTCTGTTTGTTTCACCACTGCAGCTTTCAGTAAATTGGGAATTAATTTCATAGCACAGGATATGTGCATGTTAAATCACATCTGTATACTGCAACTTACAGAAACAGGGGTTCTGATTTATCTCCAGTAGAAGGACTTGCGCATGTTGCTTTCGATGTGATTTTCTTTTTCTTTATAGCAGAGCAGTAAGTGAATGCAATAACTGAATTTTACAACTCTGGAAAGTGTTAGTACTTTTCTCTACAGCAGGAAAGTCTAAGAGTGACCAATAAAAGATTTTGGAAAGGGTCTGATCAGCTGAAATTGCATAAAACTTTGGTACTGTAGAAACCCAAGAAATGAGATTTTTATGCCTGCTGTGGGCTTCTCTTGGTCTGAAATTGGATGCATTCTTTGATCAAATGGGTCCTAAAAGAAGAAATATGTACATGGTTCTGATAAACCAGCTTATTTTTAAGTCAGATTTACACATCTGAATCCACAACTGAAAACAAGGCCATGCTGTGGGAATGAAGACAAATATTTAACACAAAGTCAGAAATCAGGTTTCTGAAAATAAGAGATTGTTAAAGTTATGGTGAACATGTGCAAATTGCAAAATATCAGCAAGTCTTCTCTGCTGCAAAGTGATCTAAAGCAGCTTTCCTGTTTCCCCAGCAACCTTGAGCAATGCTAGCTTGTTTCTTTGGAAGTAAATTAAATGTGACTTTCAAGTATTTCATTATTTCAGTAGCCACAATGCCTTTCGGAAGCAAGGACATTCGATAAAACATATTAGGATTTGCTGCACTTCTGAAGGGAGGCAGATAAAGGATTTTTGCAGAAATAGTTTCCAAATGTAGTAAATTTTTTAGAAATTACAAAAATTATGTTTCTATTGGTACAGGAAAAAAAAAGAATAAAATTTATTTCTCATGTTTAAAGAAAGCTAAATATTGTTTGGTGGTGCACTGAAGGCCAGCAGGTCCTGCTTCATGGGCATACAGCCAGTGCAGATACGTACAGCCCCTAGGTGCAGCGTCACCTGAATTGTGTAGTTGAAAACTGCAAGAAGTGCTTTAACAGAATGCCTACCCTCAGCCCAGGTTGTGCAGTGTTCAGTAGTTAGCACGCTGACAAATCCACAGCTTCTTCCATGATCCAACTTGTGTACATATCTGCGAACTACAGCATCATACTCTTCAGAAGTTCTGTATGACACACAAAAATGGATATAAGATTTCTGTACTAATTTGTGGTTTGCTTCTGATGGCAGTGCTAGAAGAAAGATGCATACAAAATATGAGGTATACAGATGGAGCTACCACTACACAGTGCCTCTACAACAGGCAGATACTCTCCCAGTGACTTTCAGAGGCACAGGGAGAAGCCTTTCAATTTGATGACTACATATTTTTAAATCTGGGCTTCAGGCTTACACAGTGCATTTTTCAGTTCATTTCAGATTTGACTGCAGCTGAAGTTGTTTTGGTTCAGGTCTGGCATGAGTTCAACAGAACTTCAGGTCATCAGTTCAGATTTAGCTTTAGGCTGGGAAAAAAAAAAGCCCTGAAGATTTAGTCTGGGTTTTGTTTCATTTCACTGGTTCACATTTGCACTGATTTTCAGGAAACTAACAAAATCATCATGGTAGAATAAACTGTCAAGCAACCAAAGCACTCAGCTTTGGTGCATTCTTTTAGGGGAATAGAAGGCTGTTAGAAACTAAACCGTCCTTGGGGGGTTGTTGTTTTTTTTTTTTAAAAAAAAAAAAGGAGGGGGGTGGTGGTGAAGGAATAAATCAGTATTTTAATGGAAGACAAAAATCTCTCATAGAAAAAAGATATTTTTTACCAACAGAAGTTTATGTAATAAGAAACTTAGTTTCCACTCAAAAGCAGTTTCAAGGAAGCGAGCTTATTGTCAATCCAAAGAGGATGACAACTGTTCCTGGCTGAGCTGATCACACTGTTCATGTTATTTCAGTTATTTGAGCACATGCAGTATTTCTATTCAAAAAGACCTTGAATGGAAAGAACGAGAATGGAACATCCATTAAACGCAGCACAGAACACTAGATCTCCTATCACCATAATTCAGTACTTTTCATAAAAGTTTACTGGGTTGGAGTCTTGCACTGTGTGGTTAGAAGAGCTGTTTTAGTAACAATCATCATGACCAATTTATTTTCCAAAATATGATTTGTCTAGAAAGACATCAGTTTGTTACATAAGAAACGAAGAGCGCCTTACATGTATGTTTCTGTTTCAACATACTTAGGTAAGACAATTCACTGTTATCAACATGCCATTTCTTTTCATAAATAACAATTTTCCTTCTTACGAAATAAAAATTTTTAAAAGATTGAGAAATGTTAACAGAAAAAATGAAATAACACATCTTGAAATCACTTGAAGTTTTGATTGAACCAAACTGCGTGTTTTTCAGATTATTGATGTGGAAAGATTTAAAAGTATTAAAATTTCCATCTCATTTGGGAAAAAATGCTGAAATGCCAAACTGCAATAGGAGAGCAAAACTATTTGCCCTGCAGATGGATCTGTTAGCTGGTAAGTATGCTGATCAGTTAGCAACTGCTGGGCCATGTGTTGTCTATTAGGTTAGTACAACAAACAAACCTGCACAAAACTGATTTATTCAGATTCACCTTTATGGTACCTGCTGTCTGTGGACAAGTGTATCTCCACTTAACATTTCATGATAATAAGATTTGCCATTCCGCTCTTGAAAACCGTTGAACTATGCTTAGTGTCTGTTACCACCATTTAGGTATTAGTAGATGGGCTGAGAAAATACTGCCATGCCCTTAGCTGATGTCTTACAAGTGCATCCAGTTCAGGGGTGTGTGATGCACCTCATAACTGTGATCGCGTTTCAAGTCCAAGAGTTGAAACTGAGTCCCAAGAAGAAAAGAAGTCCCAGAATAAGAAAATGCAACTGCCTCGCCTTCAGCTGCCGTAGATAAAGGGCAGCCCTTCAGGTGTTCAAACAATGTCAGCTTCTCCCAAAGAGCCACTCCAGACCCTGCTGTACAGCTGGTCATTAACAAATGTCTGCAGTTTGACTCACACGCAGTTGGAGCTGAGATACCTGGTGAATGTAAATCTCGTTCTGATGTGTGGTAGCTAAAATAATCATGTTGCCAAATGCACTTCAGTAGTAAAACTCGGTCACGGGAAGCCCAAGGGAAGCAGACCCTCTCTCCAAATTACACTGTCAGTTAGATGGCAGGGGATCTGCCCTCCTCCCACCCTCACCCAGAATCCTCAAGTCTAGCAGTGTCCCCGAGTATGAATATTTTTTGTAGTGTTCTTATAAGTGATTGCTTGTGGCATCTTATAGTCTTATCTCAGCTTGTGCAGCCCCCTCATGAATATTCTGTACATATAGAAGAGTTTTCTATATCATTGCCCATTAACAAGGAGGATAATCACTCATTCAGTTATCGAGAAGTCAGTGAAGGCCTTTCCTTGAGCCCTCAGTGCAAAGAATCATGGGATATCAAAGGAGGTTAAATGTGGCTGACATTATGATCATTACTTTTTTCCTGTGTAATTACTGTATTATAATAAAGTTGATCTAAGATAAGGAAAAGGGATATTAAAGTCTTTTAGGGCTAAAAGACCATATTAGTGACTCTTTACCTTTTTTAGTCATGGCACAAAATGCATATTTCAACTGATACATATAAATGAGCATTCTTCGACTTAAACCGCAGTCAGGTCATAAGTGTACATATAAATGATATATTATTACAGAATTGCCTTTAAGAGAAATTAATCCAATGTAAATGCAGAAGGGGAGGGGAAGGTATAATGATGCCTCATTAGTGAAAGCAGCAACACTGAATTTTAGATCTAGGCTGAAAAGTGGCTTTCTTAATCTGCAGAGAATTTGAACTTTTTAATAATATATTAGTAATTTTTGCCTGCCTTTTCCTAGCTGCTCCATCCCAGTTTAGTCATACTTTCAAAAGCTAATGCACTAAATGCATTCATATACGTTAGTAGAGCTCTGTATTTACAAAAGCAACTCACCCTGCGTGAATGGTATGAATGTAGTACAAAACAGGCTCATTTACTGTTCTTCTGGCTGTTCTGGATGTTGCCAACACTGCAGCAGAGTTAATGAAGCTAGCTGACTGTATCCACTTTGCATTTTAACACAAAATCAAATTTTCTTTAAATTCCATTGCTTATCCTCCCAAAAAAGCAATAGTGTCTAGTTGCAGAAACGTCATCATTGCTGTCACTTTCCCTGGAGTATATCTGCAAAGGAGCCATCAAAAAAAGGAAGAGAAATGTATGATTTTTGGCACAAGGCAATCTCCTTTAGCCAAAGTGGTAAATATCTCTTGGTTTGGAACCTAGAGTTTTTAATTGTTAGCTCTAAGGTCTTCCCAAGTTATCCTGCTTTTTAGCTGCAGGAAAAGTTTCAATCTTGTTGTGCCTGGTTTTGAATTCTTTTTCTTGTGAATGATCATTTGGGTAGAAACTTGTGTTTTGAAATACAGAGTTTGAACTCACTTTGCAGTGTTTTCCTGTTTCACAGGCTTTAAGAAATTGCTGCAGGGTTTTGTTTCTTGTATGCCTCTTACATCTAAAACATTTTTTTCAGTTTATTTCCAGAAATAATAGACTGCTGATTTAATGAGTCACCTGATACAACTGCCTGCTGCTCACTGTTACTATCTTTAAGAGCATTATCTAAGGCCACATGAGTTATACCTAATTACTTCAGACGCAGTTCCTACCAGCAGGAATTTTCAGTGTGTAAAATCTGTTTGTAGTTGAGGGAGAAGAATATGCAAGCTATTAAAGTCATGCTTAACTAGTAAAGCTTTGAGGAGGAACAGAGTAAAGCAATTGTAAATATTTCCTAGTAAATATTATATTCTTTCTTGAACAGAGATCAATGGGATATAATAACTCAGGTGTCATGATACCAGAAATAAAATTTAAATTCTGAGAAAATTATGTGAGGCAAACAAAAAAAGATAGAGATGATCTGAAGTTGCCCAAGTTGACTACTTAACTTGTAGTAACTTGGAACATCACTCCACCTTTAGATGTAGAGAAGCCTCATCTGAGAGAGATAAGTTACTTACCTGTTGTCCCCTTTCCTTGGCATGAGTAACCTCAGGAAGGCACTCCTTTTAGGACATGGGAGTGCTTTACTGCATCTGCTGTTAACTTAGGGGAGTGATTTATAGAGTTTGAAGTTCAGTAGACTCACTGCTCATGGTCTCTATACACTTACTGAGTGTAGTTTTATCTTGGTTAGCTGTCCTCAAAATATTTTATTCAGTTTCTCAAGTTTTCTAACTTTGTGGGGTTTTCTGAGCTTTTTCTTCTGTTCTTAATATTCTTTTCCAATTTCTAGTTTACCATTCATGGTATTAAATAACTCACCAGGTGAAATAGAGAAACTACCCTTCATTATTCTGCACATCAAAAAAAACCAACCCAAACCAAACCAAAACAATTAAAAAAAAACTTCAGTAAGGCAGCAAGACCATAGTTAAATAAAACAATATTTAGTAAACAGAGCAGGAAAAAAACCCATAAGAATGTTGAAAATTAGTCAAAAGTCTCAGCTATGCCTCCTCTTCCAGGAGCTACTAGGACAACAAAAAAAAAGAGAAGTATCTGTGGGATCCGTGGGCATGTTTCCAAGGGTACTTGCTGCATGCTTAAACTTAACTTATCAAGTACATGATACTACTGTTGGGCATTGCCTGATCATGGTGCAGCTTTCTGGGTTAATAATGCTTTTCTGTTCTATATACTGTGATTTTGGTAGAACTGTACCTCCCCTGAATCAATGCCGTCTTCTCTCTGATTAAAGACAAAATTTTATCAGGGCAGTTGGCAGTCAGATTGAGCACCCCTATATAAATAATCCTGTTATTAAAATATGCCATAATCAATTTTCAGAACTATCTGCAGCTTCGAGGCTCCATTCACCGCTAATAGAAGACTTCTTTAACAATGTTATGAAGTAATGTCCATCTGCAGAAGTATTAGTGAAGGTCTTTTTTTAAAAAAAGGGAAGTATCAACTATGTGGGTACAAACTGGTTAAGATTGCAGACTAGAAAACAAATACTCTTGAACACACAAATTCAGGTTTTAATATTATTATGAATAATCACTTTCCCGACCAATATTACTGTAGTACAAAAATTTCAGATGTTCACTTGGCGCTACAGGTCGTACAAGATCTCTACCACAGCACTCTACCATCGTACAAGTGAAGCACAGGAGCTAAATTCTTTTCCTTTATGATTACATCTTTCCTGCATTTCTTCCTTGTTCGATGTTCAGGATTAAACTACGTCTCCCATCAAGCAATGCAGTCTCCTCCCTGCCTAACAGAAGGGTGCAGGACAGCAGTCATAGCAAAGATTTTTTTTCAGTTCATCATTTATTAGATATTGGAATTAATCTCACAGCTCTTTGGGGTTTGGAAATACACTTTCCAAATTCCTCCCTCTTTTCAGGGTTTTCTGTAGCGTATCTGGGCAGCTACGCAAGAACATCTATTAAATTATGTGAGCTAGTCACAGAAACAAAATTATGTGTGTGGCTAATTAACTCTGCCTTAAGTGTTAGTAATGATGACAAGTTGGTGTGTTTCATAGGAAGGTATGTGCTAGAAAGCATAATGTGATAATGGATCAGAGGTCTTTTATGTGCTGAATTATTCCGTAGCTCTTCCTTGTGAATTATAGTTAGTCAAATATGTGTTTGCCACACATTTAAAATTCAGCACAACTTTGCACAGTCGTGCAAAACTCCTGTTGCTAAGATAGTCATAGACATTTGGCCTGTTTGAAAAGTTTAGCTATCCTTATTCCTGCAGTTTTATACCTCAAAATAGTCTCTGGGAAACAAGAAAATAAAATAAATATTTGTTGGTACTGTTCATCCTAACAATTTATGGAGAATCTATTTAATTTTTCCATTTCTGTAGTACCAATCACTGTATTACTAAAGTACATTGTATTTTGGCTGGAAGCATTTCTGTAAATAGTCCTAAATCTGGGGCGTTTATTTGTTTGCGTTTTTTATTCCTTTTGTACTTCTGGTGGGGACCTTTTGTCTCTGACATTTCAACCTGCCAGCTGAGGAGTACATATGACACTGTACTGCTCTTCATGCCTCTCCACTCCACACATATTCATTGCCTGTAGCAGGCACTAACTTTCTGGACAGTTCTACTTTTTAAAGCCAGAAGTCGGTGGGGCTGTACTCACATAAGTATTCCATGAAAGCAAGACAATCTGATGGAGTGGTCTTCAAATACTACTTTTGAAATGCTAAAAGTTAAGAAACATAATTAAACTGCAACTGCATTAACATTTATATAAAATATAAACCAAATGCTTATCCTGATTCACCAAACAAATTACAGTTTGAACATTATAAAAAAAAAAAATGCCCAGCTACTTATCAACGGCACCATTTGAAATTATTGCTAGTACTACAACTCTAAATGCATAAGATGCCTTAAATACAAACCCTGAACATTTACATACTGATTTCATGAGCAAAGCAAAAGGTATTTGCCAGTAACAGTACAGGACTCAGCATTTTTATTGTCTGAGTAATCCTGGTTCGCTCTGATATGAAAATTCAATTATTTTAGAACTGGTCGTCTCATTAAATTTTGACAAGGAGCACAAGCTCAGTACCAGCTCTAGCTTTAAGAGGCTGTGGGTGCCTGACAGCTCCACGGTGAATTTTAAAATGTAGTATTTTTACAGGACAAGATTATCTGACAATTTTATATTAAAAAAGAAAAAATTAATCAAATACATTGTAATATCCAACACTGGCAACTTGGCCTTTTTGTAGATATTTTTTATGAAAATGTATTGCAAAAAAAAGAGTCCACTGTTTATTGCATCTTTTCCCCAAGCCCACCTCCATGTCTTATGCTCCACAATTGTGCTAGAAAAAAAAAGTGTTCCTTTCTGTGAGCAGCAGGTATTTAGCCACTCATTGTTAGCATTTTCTACCTTTCCTCAGTTGAAATGTATTTGTAATCATTTTTATAAATATGATTTCTAACAATGGAAAAATCTTTTATTTAACCTATATATATACCATTAGCTCTATCAAGGAATGTTTAGGCAAAATGATTTTTCATCGGAAAATGTCAGTTCATTGAAAGTAAAACTTTTCACAGGACCGTAACACTTCTGTAAGACTTTCACTGGAAAAGGCTTCTCACGTTCAAGGTGACATACCACGAAACAGCAGATAGTCCACAGACTGTTGGAGTATTCAAACTAAGGACCTGGACCTCTTTTATGACTGACCTTTTGCCACCCAGACAGTTGTAGCCTGACCGTGAAGCTGTTGCTTGCGGTATCACAGATTTGCCCTGGTCTCCTCTATTGAAAGTGTTGCACTGTGTTGCGATATAAAGAGTTACATAGCCTCTTGGCAGAGTCTTTCATGCCATGCTGAGATCATTCTCTTGAGGTGTAGTAGATCTACGTGCTAGTTCCTATGGAAAGAATATTTAATTAGTTTGCAAAGTAGAACAGCTCCAGTAAGGAAGATGAAAGTATACTGTTGCTTCGACTGCTTAGTAGCATGGTGCTCATGGTAATTAGCTCTGGTGGAACAGACCAGGAAAACAAAGACTTGAACTAGGTCTCCTATATCATAGCTAAGTGCCCTAATACCAGAGTGTTGCTTTTATAGTAGGCTTCAAGGTTCTGAGATTTGGGGCTGGAGGAGGAATTTAGTGTTTGTTCTGCCCCAGTCTAGAATGAGAAATCTGGGGAAAAACTGAAACATGAGAATGAGAAAGTTGTTTCCCTGTTCAGCTCTAATAGTTTCTTTATTTCATACACGTCTGTGCCTTTTCAAATAACTTATTTTAGCTGTTGAACAGTCAGTAAGCAGTGAAGGTATGAGAAGTAATTTGCTTCAAGTGTGAAAAGACATGGCAAGCAAACATTGATTTGTTATCTTATTCGTGACCATTTCTTTAATATTGCTTTAAGACGCTCACTGGATTTTCAGTCTGTGAATACTTATAGTTACTGTTATTCCACAAAGAAACAAAACATTTTCATTTGTGCATTATATTATTTCTAATACTTTGTTCTCACTGCCATAAAAGAATTCAGTAAACCGAAGAGTCTTATTAATTATTACTGCAAAGTATACTTATTACTGCAAATTTAACATAGTGGTATTAAGGAAACAAATCATTAGATAGTGTTGCAAGGTCAACACAAATGTCCCATTTAAGATCTACCCAGGATTTCTTGAAAACAGACAAAACATTCAAAGTCTAAACCAATGGCATAGCTGGAACTGCAAAAAGAATTACATTTAAACATGTAAAAATCTGAGCGACAGGGCATCCTCACTGATAATCGCTAGATGGAAATTATTCGAGAGGACCTTTTATGGGGAATAGCAGACATATTGCACTATCCCTTCTTTTAGTTAGAGTCAGGGACATTTGAAATACAACCTTCCTAGAAAAAAAGCTGTTGGAATTTTTTCCTCCATATTTTAATTAACTTCTGTGAAGGTCACACATATCTCTATCTCTGAAATGCATAATGTGTCACTCATTTTAAAAATCTGGATATTTAGCATTATCTTGCCATTCTAGTCCAACTTTTTTTATCCCAAATTTCACTTTAGTGATCAAATTAAAGAGATGACAAGTTCCCTCTCCTTACAAGCTAAGCATTTTATGTTTTATACTCAGATATACTCTGTGTGATATAAGATGAAACTTCATAATGGGATTCAATGCAGCTGAGTGCTAAATTATAGCAGGCTTATATCGCAGAAAATTATAACAATGAGAGAAGAATTCATATCATGGCTTTAGTAAGAGAGGAAAATTAAGACTTTGCAATTAAAGTAGTAACCTAAAACTTTAAAGTAATTTAAACAGTTACTGAATACATGTAATGTTCTATACTTATCTGGAAGCAGGATTGGCAGTCGTTTGAAAGGATCCAAATGAAACGTGGACAAGGTGTATGTTATGTCCTCAGAACGCAGATCTGTCATTTTCTTCATTGTTCATGAATACATTGGTATTGAATATCTCTTTCCCACAAATTCACAGGCTCCATGCAAGACTAAAGAGAAAACCAGTGTAATGTTATCGTTAAATTGATGTTGCATACAACTTTATGATAGTCCTGACAACTGCAGTTTGTGAATTTGCCAAGAGCAACCTAGTAAGTGATTTTCAGAGATGAACACTGAACTATGTAGTAAAATAATCCTTTCCTTCAGAAGGATAAAACTGCAATTTTCCTGTAGACATAATTTACAGAATTATTACTGGCAATTTTTGAATTCCACTGGGTGAAACACTAGGGGTTTGAGAACAGAATTTCTTATCCTTTTAAGAACAGAAAAATTTTAAACAGGCAGTGTATCTATAGCATCTGTGTAGTAACACAGGAAGAACCTGACCTGGAAAACCAGTGGTGGATTCCTTTTCCTATTCAAATCCTATGCCTGTTTGAAAGCTAAGGTGCTCTGTGATTCGTAGATTTGGATAAGGTGTAAAAAGAGACCAGGTTCATATTCTGATTTCTTCTCACATACCTTTGGAATGTAACCTATAGTGCATTTAGAACTATGTTTTCATATGAGCACTACTGCATAAAAACATCTTGCCACAGCTATTTAGAAGATTTCCTGCTCTGGCTAAACTTACAAGTTTATGTAATCATTTAGATTGCAAATCACAGTGCAAAGGAATCTTCTTAAGTGTCAAGAAGAAAGAAAGGCATGTAAAAAGCTATTGCAAATTATACTGATATGGATGTTTAGGTTTCTTGCTGAAAGTTGTTTTAGTAATCTCAGAGGAACAAGAGAAAAGGCAATAGTGTTCAATACAGCTGTCATATTTCTAGTTGTTTAAGACTCAATCCTGTAGATTTATTACTACAAACACATGAACATTTCCACAGACATCAATGAGCTAACTGAAATCAATGGAACTAATTTCAACGAACTAGCTATATGTATCTTTGTATGACTTAGACTTGAAGGCCAGTTGTAAAACAAAATATTCTGTGCTTTTTGATTTCTTTCTGATGTGGTAGAAGGCATCAAACTTGCTTCTTTTTAACCTAGAAAATACCTTTCATGGTGGGCTGGATAACTTGCAGGATTTGATTGTCTAGAATGAGTCAACTTTACAAAGACCAATGCAATTATATCTGTTCTGTGTTCTTAGTTTGTAAATTCTAACATCCAAGGATTTAGCAGATGAGCTGCTGAGACACTTCTAGCTGCAATGATGTAAGGCCCAGTAATTTTCATTCCCACTCTCTTGGCTTTCTGTGACTGAGTAAGTGATTTGACCACTTCTGTTCACAGCTTCTGTTTGCAAGGCCAGAGAAAACCTGGTTTATAGTGATGCCATATAATGGACTTCAAACCGAAGCAGCTTGATTTCAATATATGTCCACTCTGCTGTCTGACAGTGACTTCTAGAGAGTCAGGATGGATGATTTGTGAAACACAGCTAAAATGGGAAATGTCTTCTAGGACTTTCCTAGAAGGACCTATGAACATGACTCATAAATAGATAGGGTTGTACCCATCATGCTTTGCAGGAGTGCAAAGTATTCATCAGGCATTTTCAATCCTTGCCTTTGGGGGAAACGTTTTAAGGGGGTCCCAGGCAACAGTCCTTTAGAAGGATGTACTAAAGCCTACCGTTCCCTGCTCAGAGTTCCTTCCCTGACACTCTGCTCAGAGACACCTGTTGATCAGTTCTTGCATTAGTCATGCTCACTGGCAAATATGGTTTTGCTGCAGGGGCAGACAGTATTTGTAGGCAACCTGATTTCAAGTTGAATTCAGACTGACAAAGAGGACAACATATGTGTTTGGTGCCAAGTATTGGACACACTTGGGCTTTCAGAATTTTCCTGGAACAAGCAGCTCAGATATAGCATAGACAAACCAAGTAATATCCTTTCTTCAAGGAAGTCTAAATAATGTAGGTGATGCCTAAATCCTAGTAGCACGCCTAATAGGACTAGCTGAAACCAAGAGGGAAAGACGCACTATAAATTGCAGTTATCTTTCACATTCTAAATTCAATTAGTGAATAATACAGAATCACAGAATTATCTAGGTTGGAAAAGACCTTGAAGATCATCAAGTACAAGAGGGTTAACAAAAAAACCTACTGAATTACTCTATCAACATTCATCATAAACTGCTTGTTTTGGCTTGAAATAATCTGACAGTGTTCTCCATTTGGAACCAAAAAAAAGTTAAAAATTGGAGAAAGGAGCACTTCACATGAGTGAAGCAGAACACAATGAAATCCAAAGCAGAGCTGGAGACAACCATACTTCTGAGCCACAGAGTGAAGTAGAATGTTTTGCTGGAATATCTAGATTATCAAAAAATACAATTTTCTAAATTTGTCCTTTCCTGTCTGTCAAACAGAATGTTTTTAATGTGATCTACACAAGGTGCTTCAGGTGTGTCAGTAGCAGAGAATAGGATCTGCTTGTACTGGTTCAGTTTTTCAGAGTTATACATGGTAGAATTTTACCCTATTGGCACTGAAACCATAAACAATAAAAAGACAGTACAAACTGTTATTAAAATAAGCCATTATCTGTGATGTGTAAGGTCTCTAAAATTTTGTGAAGTTCTTCAATGACTGTAGTGGATGTAGTGGTCTGATCTCTTTTAACTGAGGAAATAGAGGGTTAGGAGATAATAACAGGAAATATAAATACTTAATTTTTCATAATTTTAAAAAGTATTTCACATGAATCCTTTTTCTGATATAATGACTGGAATGTATGAACTCATCAGCCTAGGCAGATGGGTCTAAAAATTAATGGGAGGATCTTTCACTTATTTTGCAGATTCCTTAATTTACATTAGCGGATGGTATGTGTGAACTATGGAAGCATATGTCTTTTTCAGTGCCAACATTTAAAACTGCACCTGGAGTTTAATAGAGGAAAGAAAATTATGGTTTGTATTTTATTTTCCCTTTAAATCTGATGGAATTTCAGCATGGTAAAGATCAGTTAATTTACACATACAGGGCAATTAAAAATGAAAATCACATATTTATTGTTCATTTTTAATGTTTTTTCCTTTCTGAACCCAGACTCCAGGCCAGCCTCCTATCCAAGTTTTCCTTCGTGCCTTATTGTCTATTCTGTTCAGCTATTTAAAAAATGTTGAATATCAACAATGGCTTTCAGTAGTGTATTGTCAACTTTTGTATGAAGCAATCTTGGTTGAATGAGAAGATCCCAGAGCTTATAGTTCTATCTACTGTGCTGCACTGGATTTCTGCTTGAATGTGTGTGACTGATAACAGGACAAATTTCTACCTTCGTTATTACATTTCAGCTACATAATTCATTTGCCAAAATCTTTTAGGAAATATCTTTATAGCATATTGCATGAGACAGCAGGTAAGTGCTTGTAACATAAAAATAAGTAAAGATCCAGCAACTGCCTTGTCAAATTTGTTTGTTAATTGTAGATCTGCTTCTGCTAGGTTGTTTTGCAGACTTTTACAATTTTGTGGGTAGCTGTGTGCCCGGAGACATCTCTAGCAGAACATCTTTGCTCACATAAAGAAATTTGTACTGGCTCTGCATAGCTTTTAAAGTCTGAAAGCAATATTTAGAAATATCTGGGGAAAAATGTTGAAAATGTGTGCACAGCTTATGGATTTTCAAGTAACAGGTATTGCCAATGTTATTGTCAATATGCAAGCTTGTTTCTGTCTGGAATTTGTAGTACTAGAGCCATTTAAAGCATCTTTTTTTAACTGGTTGTTAGCCTTCACAGTCTGATATAATTTTATTTTGAATATGGGATTATTGTAATTTAACTAATATAACCTCAGTCACCAATATATCTTTGAATGGAAGCTCATTCTCTAGACACTGCTTTCAGGAAATCCAAGGATTCCCCATCAGTATTCAGTTTATCCATTCATTTCAGTTAACAGGTGGCAAAACAGGTAAAACACAAGCAGCTGTTTTCCTTTCGTTCTCCATCTCATTTGCTGACAGTTAATGTCACTTTGGAAAGGACTAATTTAAGAGATCATTTTTCTAAATGATTTGGTTACTACAATGACATAAAGGGATAGTATTGTGCAGTACTTGATCCTGTTGGAGAAACAGAAGCAGAATTTCCATTGCAGTCTGTACCTTGCCTAGATTAGGAGAGCAGGATCTGGCCCATCATCTTGTATAAAAAATTAATTAATGCCTTCACATGTATCACAGTTACTATTCTTTACTTAAATTGTTTATTTTTTTCACAGTAAAAGGTAGAGGCAAATTCAAAAAGGCAACAAATCTCAGTAAGGACTCAAATAGTACTGAGTCTGACTGGTGATCTGAGAAGCAGCCATCATGGAGCAAATTGATACTACCGAGTATGAGAAAAGATCTTACATACCAGACTCCAGAGAACGGGTGCTGTAGTAAGACTGGCATTGTATACCAAACAGCATAAAACTTAGATGTGGAGTATCCCTCTGGGTAGAATATCTAGGTACTGAACAGCGTCGTGTTTGACACTGTTATCAGTTTCCCATTAATTCATCTGCTTGTCTCTTTGTCCCAGATCCTGGACTCTTTTCAGTGCCTGTGCCTGCTTTGTCTGTATACTGTCTGCAGACAAACAATGACCATTAGATACCTTGCAGTACGTGTGTGCATATATGTGCATACACAAAAAAAAGCAGCATACAATACATTGTTTAATAGAATACAACCTCTTTGGCAGATGTGTAATGTACTCCTTATTTAGAGGTATCTTGTCAAATACATGAAAGATTTCTGTGTTTTAAAGTGTATCCAAAACATCCTAAAAGGCAATTTACTTCGGTGGAAATTAAAACTTCAGGAATAAAACCTGCAATTTTTATACCTGTACTCTGATACAGAACAGCGACAACAGAATTTTTAGAGACAATATATTAGTAATATATAAAGTTCTGCTTTCTACATTGCTCATTAGTACCTAGTATGTTTATAATTTTAATAGTTTTGAAATATTACACAGATGCTAATTCATGCCATTGTTATAGTGATTACTATAACAATGCCTGTCAAAGTAAGAGGGTTTAAAGAAAAACTTCATAATAAAATTTTACTTTTACCTGAAGGAGTCAAGGATTTTTGTACAGACAGCATTACATAGATGGCACAAGCAATTGGGTAGAGTAAAATATAGGACTATTTTACATCATAAATTAGGAATCAATGTCATGCAGAGTTTGCAGAAGAAATGAATGAAACCTCAGCTTCTGGTTTTGTCTTTTGAATGACTTGAACAAATCTTTCTTAAAAAAAACCAAACAGCAATTCCATTTGATTTTTAAAAGTCTTTCTTTATATTTCAGTCTTCGAGTTTAATGAAAGGAAATTCAAGACTGAGAAAGCCCAAGAGAAAAGTTTCATGAACAACTTGAGGAAGGTGTGAAAGCAACAGCAAACAGAAAGGTACAGTGCCCAGTACAGCTGTCATGTTTTTCATACTTGATACATAAAACATTCCGTCTTTCCAGAACTGGCTGATTGATGAGTCAATTGTTAAATTTATTGCAAAACTGTCTTTCTGGATTTAATTAAGAGGTGGACTAGTTACTGCGCCAATATCTTAGCATTTCCTTAGCACTTTGGAATCATTCACATATCTCTTATAAAATATGGGTATTCATTAGGTGTCATAATGATGACTCTGGTAAAAAAAAAAAAACAACACAGCATCCTGCCAATGACAGTTGTGATGAATTTTTGAGTTTTTAAGAATTTATGACCTTTCCATGATGAAACAATAGGCTTTTCAATGATCTTTTGATTTCAGTGGACACTAGAGCTCATAGAACTTTATCAAGAGAGTAAGATTCTTACAGATGTTCCTTTGTCAAATCTGTTTTACTAAGTACACTGTAAACTATGAGAGGTTTCTAGTCTGTTTTTTCATTTTTAAAAATCTTCTTAGTTGTATAGTGACAAGTTAATTCCTCTTCAAAAATAAAAAGCTCTCTGTGAAAAGTGATGTTTAAGAGGCATGCAAGTTTTAATTACAAAGAGATTCTCCTGTTCTCTTTGTCTAGAACCTTACATGTGACCAGTGTTAGTTGTCCAGAAGGTATGCTGGAACATTTTTCTTAATTAGGCACTGTCTGTACCTAGAAAGGATGTTGTTTAAGCTGTCTGTGTAACTCTCTGTGATTGCTGATCTTAAAGAAGTTTGGCTCTTCACTACAGGCATGAAACTGCCTCTGATTCTTAGAACTCTCAAGTCAATATGTCACATTCCTATAGTAATTTTCTATAGAATATCACTTACAGGCATTAGAAAGTACTCCTTATGAGACAAGTAAAGGCTGTTTTTCCTCTAAATGCCTTCACTGCCTCACTCCATGTACAAACTTACCATATGTATTTCTTGCCTTTCCAGTACTCTTTTTTTTCTTTTTCTCCTAGATATTTTCACATATATTCTGTGGCAGTTTTTTAAGTAGGGGATGATGTTTCAATCATGCAATATTTCACTCATTCTAAAAGATCAGATAAGCGCTTTGCCAGCTGATCTGCACCCAGTCATGCTTTTGTTATGCATATGTAACCATGAAGTTGGCAGGGCATCCTGTATGCAAAGGAGTCAATAGCTTGTTTGCACAATCATTTTTTATCTTGTACAGGGGAATAGGAAAAGGGTTTGCAACTTTTAGGGGCATGTGATAGATGTGTAATATCAGGCTTTTAGGTGTACATCTGCCTTATGTTGTAGAAGTCCTACTACTTGACAAGACAAAGAAACCTCACCAAAATTTGCAAGGAATCTCAGCAGGACAGGAACTACCATGTGATATACTATGACAGTTTACACAAGTTGAGGATATGAGCCAAAACCTTTCTCTTTCTTTCTTCTGAATTCTGTGCACTTTGGAATCGATCAAGCACACTATGTGTTCTCATCCCGACAAGGTGTGGCAAGCAGGACAACCTGCTCACCATAGTGTCCTTCCCATGTAGTTGGTCAAGGTTACTATTTTGCACTTCTGACACATTATCAATTATCCTGCCAACAGACTGATACCGAACCTGTAGTTTTCATATAAAATAAAAAACTGAGTTTAATTAAATCATCAGTAACTTGGACCTAATTATTTCAGACAGTATTTAATTAATGTTTCATGGATACCTAATGTAATTAGGGTTCCTTTAATAAGACCTTCTTTGACATTAAAATATATGACCTTTATCTTTCTTATCATCCATAGCCTGACAACTCAGATTTGTCATTTTCACTATAGGTATAGTTTGATTAAATAGAACAGAACATAAAATTAATCTAGCAAATTATACTTGTTTGTTTCTCTTTTTTTGCTACTTAAAGACTAATAAGTTAAGTCTTTTAATTAGCAGTGTCGGTACAAATGTTCATGCTAGCGTTTTACCTTCGTGGTTTTTTCATACTGTTTCTTTTGTATATCATTTTTTATGACAAAAGTAGATAACAACCAGACTTGATTAATCATGGTGAAGGGTTCAATCTTTTAGATACGAAAAATAAGGAGCTATTCTCTATAGTAACAATGACTAGTAATTTTTTTTAAATTTAAGACAATTCTGCAAAGGACTTAACTTTTCTGGTCACAAACTTCCCAAACATAAAACTGCAGTTTTAATGTGAATGAATGTAAGTGAAATCACTATATTGGCCCATGCTTGCTTTTTAGGAGCTACAGGTTCTCTCTTATTTATTGTTGTTTTGGGGTAGTTACTCAAGATTCAGTGAAAGAGCATTTGTCACATGCAAAATGTAGAGAAAGAGAATGTGATTGAAGGGATATTATAAGCTTTCTTGGAGCAACACTCATCCAATCTTGTTTCCTACTCCCCAAATTGCTTTTCTATCTCTTCTTCAAAAGTAGAGCTACTCCAGTGACTTCGCTCATGTTTGATAGGTTCACTCACTGAGTTAGGGCTTACAAATGTATGTAAAGTTTAGCACATACATAAGAATTTTGCTAAGTCATAGGACTGACATTCATAATCCTGTTACTTTAATTGAAGAGGAGAACAGCTGCATCAAGGTACAAAAAAAGAGGCATTAGAAGTTAAACAAACGAAATGTAACCTGGCTATTTAATAAGCCAATATTAATGCTCCATACACAACAAAAATATAGGTAGAAGGTACAGAAGTCTATAAATGGAATATTTTCAATTTATTTTTATTCATATTTTGAATATCAGGTCTTTGCAATGTGGATAGTTTCCACCAACTCTGTCTAGTAAAAATAAATCCAAAAATTAGAACTGATTTTTTTCAGATGCTCAACAAAAGGTTTAGGTAGATATGTAGCAAGAAAAATAACACAAAGCTTAAAAAGTATCAGTATAGTGCACTTTTTTTCTTTACGCTAAGGAGAAACTGAGGAGTGATCCTCTAGAGAAGGGAAACAATTTCTCTTCTCCCGCTCAATAAAAACTAGAAGGACAAAGAAAACTCTTGGCTCAGAACCAGTGCAGATGCTGAGGTGGAATAAGTTTTCTTTGTTTCCAGTGGAGAATGTAGAGAAGGGAGCATTTTCCTGACTCGTGCTTTTATTCTCTTCATAAGAGTTTTAACATTAGAGATGCTGTCTGGAGAGAGAACTTGTTAAACAAGTTGATGAGCACTATGGAGTAGATTTCACACATACTCTTTGAGGAAGTGGGGAGTTCTCCTCTGCTCCACTCCAGAAAAGGGCAGAAACTCATGCTATATTTTAAGCCCATGAAGAATCCCATTTAAATCTGTGAAGATATTCCCACACTTAAAATTAAACATGAGCTGATGGGTTTTGCTCCATAGGCGAGGAACAAGCTTACTGAGTTATATCTGGTCTACACGGCATCTGTTGAGGTGATAAGGAAGAATGAGCAAAGAGCTACAGTTGTTGTAATTAAGGGTAGGAAAACAGTCTGAGCAGCCTAAAGGAATAAAATGCCAAATAAACACTGAGCACCTCATTCCCTTTGATTTATTCCAATATTCTACCATAGCTACCTGGAGTAGTTTTATATAGTGCATAGCCCAAAATTTCACATGAGGGTTATACAGCAGTATCACTTAGGTATCACCACTGATAATATGTCTTAATTTCCTTCTTCGACTTTTCATACTAACATAACCAGGGACTGTTTCAGATCTATTAATGTCTCCAAAGATGACCTGTAACCTTGTAGTAAGTCCTGTTCACTACAGGACTGTGAATTTGTAGCAGAGCCTTCAAACTATGGAAATATATGATGTCCAAGGGAAAAGAAAAAAGCCAAAAAAAGCGCCACCAGATACCAGAAAGAAATAGTATCTGAAAAAGTGATAACAGCAGCTTCTTATTAAAAAATAACAGAAATTCTTGTGTAGAGTCCATGATCTTCCTATTGAAATTAAAACAGTTACATTCAGCACACACCAACCTCTGAGTTTATACATTGAATAAAATTGTCATCTTAATTTCATAAGTCTCAATTAGTACCTATATGTTGTTTTCTGATTGCAGACTGCGGTTAGTGTTGAGAATATAGTCACTAACCAGTACTAGCAGTATTCAATTAAGATTTAAGAATGTAATAAAGTCAGTGACCAAGATTCATCCCACTTGCATAGGTTTCCAGTGAGGGAAGAGGATGTGAAGGGGTTAAGCCCAGGACATTTATCACTACACAAACAGGCAGCTGCAGAATTCCACTCCTATTGCTGCCGTGAATCTATGCTGAGCAAAGCCTCCCACTGAACAGGATTTTGGGGATGGGAGAACAGAAAAAAATCTTTCCTATAGACCTTTCTGATTCACCTGTCTCACAATCTTTTGCATTCAATATTGTCCTCTGATCAGCTGATGACCTGATGAGTGTCTCCTTGCAGTTATTTTTTGATATTTTACATCACACATCTTTATAGTCATCTTTTAACCACAGTTAGATTTCACTGCTTTCTTCATTAACATGATGAAAATTCAATTACAGTGAGCCTCTATCTGAATAGAAAATACCTAATCTGTCCATGGATATTCAAGTGAAATATAATTGATATAGAAAAATCTACTGGATAAAAAAATCTTGATCCAAGCATATAAAAATAAATCTATCTGATTACCCAGATTACTGAAAACTGGTCACCTTGGCTACATTAGGACTTTTAAAAGCAAACACAAATCATTGAATCATTTTAATCAAATTTAATTTAGATTATACACTTTCACATAAAATCTAATTTAGTTGGAATTACTCGGTCATGACTTGTCTGCTCCCCACAGGACAAGGTTAAAGAGATTACATTTGGGTTCATGTCAGCAGCATCTGCTAGTTAGCCCTCTGAATGCTGATTTAATGAGAGAGGTTATGCTTAGCCTCTTGGAAAGACTTCTGGTTTAGGCAGGTGCTTGAGAGATGTTATTAATTTAGTGTGATACAAGGAGTGATGTTATCGTACTTGGAAAACTCTTGTATCATTGTTTTCATGTGTATAAAATTTGCTGGTGGGTTTGTTTACATCTGTTCAGCAGCTTTTGAGGATTTTCCTCTAATCTGTCTTTAATACACTGCTTTAGAGAGATAAAAGATTCCTGTTAAAGAAAAAAAAAGAGCTTTTTTAATATGAACAATTATCTTGAGGCTTGTCTACAAGAGGCAGCAAGTGAGCGTTAAGCTACAATATGAATTTAGAGAGAACTAGATGGTACCAACTCTGTGTTGAGGCAATGCCTTATTGTCTCTCACCTATGGAAAATCTACACCTAGAGTCAGATCATTCACAGAGAGCACCTTACATGCTAGCCCACTTGCTCTGCAAACAGACCTTTTATTTCTGGGTATTCAGCTATCCAGAGCCAGATTCTATCACCCTTTGATACATAGCACTGAACTGTTACGTAGAAATGAATAGGATGGACTGCAGTTAGTTACTAATTGATGAAAAAAGTCAGTGAGTTTACCCTTTGGTGTTGAATATAGTGAGGGCAAGCTCCATTCTGACCAAATAGCTACTTCACAGCAAAAACAGAGGCAGTGGTCACTGTTTCTACTTCTTTAGTCCTGTTGCAGAAGATAAGAATATCAAAATAATTCTGAAAACCTGTTGCTCAGAACCTCACTCTCAACCAGAAAATTTACAATGGCATTATGAATCGCCAGGGTTGCCAAAGATATGTCCATGATTCTCCAGACAGAAATAAGTACACAGACACAAAATGCAGTCCACAAATTCTTCCTGAACAGAATTTCCACAAGGAAAGAAAGACTGAGAAACTCTGGACATATGTCACCCTAACTGATTCCCTAACCCAGCAGCTAAACAGTGGACTTAACTGTCATAAAGCATGTCCCTGCCTATCCAGGAGCCTTTCATCCTAAAATAGTTTTTTCCCACATGTTGAAAAGATAAGCTAGGAATTCATTTGGGGTAAATCAGCACCATTTCACTGAAATCAATGAAAGTTGCATCAATTTTAGACATACTGCATGTTTTCTGCTGTTTTTTTAAGCACTGTTTATGGTTCTCCAGAAGGAAAAAAGTACTGGAACTATTAATCCCCAAAGTTCTGATAAAGAATTTTGAATAACAATTGAAATTCATTACAAAATTTTACTATTTCAATGCATAATTTCCCTGGTGGAGGGGCTTAAAACTCTCTCTGTAATTACCATAACAGCATAAGGGTCGAGCCATTAAAATAATCTCTGGCAATTCTGTGTGATTCATGTTATTTATGAAGAATGCTGCAGACACAATGTTCTTTGCTACACTGTCTGTTTTCTGTATGTCTCTCTACCCTTTCTCTTCCCCTGTGTATAAATGGTCAATTCTTATATATGTACTAGAAGAATGTACACCTCCAAAATTAATAAATCCACTCTGAAGAAATACCATTTATATATGACATCCATAAATCACATCAAAGAAAACTGGGCAAAATTGAGAAAAATGGGGATGTACCTTATTACAATTACCTTCTATTCTAGCATATTTTTCTTATTAGCAGTGCAGACAAAAGGCAGCCCTCCTATTTTATTTTAGATGAGCCTGATAGAAGTATCTCATCCACTTCATTTTCATATAAAATTGCACTGTGGAGCCTGATCCTCCTGCCTTTACTCAGGCAAAATACCTACTGCTGTCCCTGGAAACAACATCTGTGTAAAGATTACAGGGTTAGGACCTGGTATTTACACTTTTGCCCTGGCTAACCACTGTTATTCATTCCGTGTTGCATGTGGCATTCCCAAATCATCTTTTAAAGAGAGAAATATGCAAATGATGTACTGAACTTGGTCAGCCTTTGGTAAGAACAAATACAAGCACACAGCGATTTCATTTAGAAATGGCATGGTTCTGTAGCAGTTGTGAAAAGGTAAGAACCTGTTAAGCTTGTGTGAATATATGTCTTTTCTAAGATGGTACTAGTGTTGAAATACTAAATATTTTTTGCATCCAAATCAGCTATTTGAGTTTACACAAGTTTTTCATTCACAAAATACAGACAAGGAGATACTAAAGTTTTCTGCCAGTGTCCTACAGATACACAAGCAAACCCCTGGCTGGTTGAAATTTGTGAAGCACCAGCAAGAACAACAGAACCATGGTGTTTCACATAGCTCGTAGGTAGGGCCAGAGACAAATGATAACAAGAATTTCCGATTCTGATTAAATTAGGTGAGTCTGAATTTGCAGAAGCATTCACAAATATGCACACAAACATTGCTAGCCAGCACAGCTATCTAGCTGATTATCTGCATGGAAACAAATTCCAAACTTAGTTATGTTTGTGTAATCCTGCTAAACACTTACATCATTTACAGCATGTCCCTGCTGCCCTGAAATGTGCTTCTATCCCCAGAATTTACCCAAGTGAAATCAAAGAGGCAAAAAGGAAATAAAGTGAAATATAGTTGAACTATGCAGTAGTGCATTCTAAATTAATTATCCTATGCATTAAAAAATGGATTTTGACACATTCTATATTTGAGTCATAAATTGCAATGTTGGAGCAGTATGAAGAAAGGAATGCAATTAAAAAAAAAAAGATAAATGCTTACCCTAACACTTCCAAAAATTGACAGAGTCCACACTGAGTTCTGAACTTCCTGATTTGAACCTCCTTCTATTAAATTATCACAATAAACACACGGTCTAAATCAAAATACAGTACAGACATCAATAAACTTCTGCACAGCTCAAACTCATGAAGGGCAGATAAATAGCATTGCCACTCATCAAAAAATAGATTTTCAGAAAAACAGAAAAAAAGTGCTGAGTCTAATTACCTCTTTTAATTAGCTCACTAGATAGCTATTTAATTCTTGTGATTACATAAGAACAGGCAGAGCTTTTCACATACTGTTTCTGTCAGAATTCTTCAGATGCAGAAAAACAATTTTTCCTGCTCTTGCAGTAATTTTTATTTATAGATAATTTCTAATGCAAATATTGGCCTAAAATCAAGTGCTTAGGAAGCTGACTGACTTGGCAATGAAGATAGAGTAGGAATGTAAAGGATTAGAGTGCTTAATGTACTGGAAAGAAGTTTATCAATACTGACAATTCTCACAGTGCTTAATCAAACATTTAAGACAAGTGGAGAAGCAGACAGTAAAGCTTTTGAACAATAAAAGCAAACAAACTGTCTTGTTAGAACACGTCAATTTATGGTGGAATAAAGGATGCCTATAATTTAGTTACTCTTTTCATATAGATAACTAGTGGCTTTAGGTAGCTAGATAAAGTGTACTGACTTTAAAATAACTGTAAGTAACTCCTGAGGAAAATTAAGTGTAACATTTGTCCTTTTTTAAATTGAATTTTGCTATTAATTAAGCTTCATTTATGGTTTGATAATTATTAAGGAGGATTTTTTTTTTTCCTTAAATGCAATTTATTACTGGATCTTTTAAAATCAACACATAATGATAGACATAAGGGTGTGATCCTTCAGTAACACATCTTGTATTTATCTTACCAGGGCTTGAGTCTGTGCTAGAGACAGGACCAGGACCAGAGCTGGGAGGCAAGCACTGCTCTGTGTGTCTCTGCAGGGTTAATTTAGGAAAGAGGCTCATGTACCTGAATTGCCTGGGCTACATCTCAAATAACAACAGTCTCCAGATTACCTACATGAAATTTTGCCATTGATTCAGGGTACCCAGAATCCTATTTAAAGGGCTTGACTTAAATCCTACTGTAGTTTTGAGTAATATTCTTACTGAAAATCTGGATCCAATTCAAAGAAAAATAGATTCCAGTGTCTGGTTGGATTTCAGTGGTACTGAGATAAATGTAAGGTGACTCAGCAGTAGTCATACTGTATCATTGGATTTACACTCATATCAGAGTGCTCTTAATCTGACACTTGTTATCCTGATATCTGAACTAAAGATCTGTAAATATTTTTAAGAAAACTGGTGCTGTAAGACCAGGAATGTTAAAAAACCCATGTGGCAGAGCAATAGGAATATACTAAAGACTATGTGAGCAGAGAAAAAGGGAAGTTACTTCCTTGAGATAATAGATGGAGTAAAGGGACTGCTTACTTGTTTTCCAAAAAAAATGTATTTTCTTATGCTGTAAATTGCAGGTGCAATAAAGTCAGTGGTATAATAACTTTGCAAAATTTACATCAATAGATAATTTATCCTGAAGACTATATACCTTATCATCTATAATTTTCCAGTTTAGAATTTAGTATGACTTTAGATATATTACAGTTGGACCTTGTAGGTCTGGTACTCAAAACTTGAAATGGCCCTGACTACATAATAAATATGCAGATGTCAGTTTAATTTGTATGTCTGTTTACCATTATCACACATGCAAATAGACAACTACTTTGTTGGCCATTCACACCTGCTAATGCTCCATATGCGTACACAATCTTGGAAATTTCACATGCAGATTACATGCACTATTGCATGTCTTGAAGACCCAAAAATCCCATGTGTAGTAGTAATACCACTTTGGTATTTGTACTAAAATGGTTTTACCTTATTTTGTGTAATCCTGTTCTTGTTCAGCCATTTACATTTTTTATAGTAATTTGTCTGGTCTCCATATACACAGACACATCCAATTTTTTAGTAAGAAGCTATTGCATAAAATATTGCACCTATTACACCAGTCTATTAGCTGGAGTAACATCACTGAACACATTCCTGTTACACAGAATTCACACCAAGGAACTGAAAATATGCTATGTGCAACCTTTTTTTAAAAAAAATAAAATGTTATGGAGTCCTGTTCTTCATAAGGAATATGCAGGTGGAGACATCTATTCATTCAACCAGTTTTAATCAGTTAGTTGAAGCCACTTGTAAAATCATACCATCAATGTTAACCTCAATGAATTAAATTGTCATTCTTCTATCCATTTCATAAAGATGGAGTAAAGGGACTACTTACTTGTTTTCTTAAAAAATGCAGTAGGTCATCTATAATTTTGATCATATTTGTCTTAACCTTTTTCCCAGAAATGCGGCAGACAACAATTCAAAACAGAGAGTCTTCTCAAACTTATCTCACTCCTATGCCTCAAACTTTTGAAATGATAATGCAAACTGACTTGGTTGCAGAACAAATTACTGGGAAAGACCAATAATTATATATAATATTACCTTAACTCTAGGTGAAAAGAATGACAGAACAAAATATGTTCTGCCATTAATAAGTTAGGGTCTGTGCAGTACAGTGCCTAGCCTGGAACTTCACTGTTATTTAAATGGGAATCCCAATTCAGTCTCAGACAACTACCACATAAACAAAATGGAAAGAAATTTTTGAGTTTCATCTTGTTCTTGCTCTAAGTTGCTCAGTGATTGGGACTACCAATGTGTGTGTGTGCATATATATTTATCCCACCTGGAACATTTTTATCAATCTCTAAACATGAGATTTTGGGGGGCACGACAGGCATTAACATAAAAAGCTAAACAGTGTGTTTCAAGTATCTCTTATCATCATCCTTTAGATATCACATGACCTTGAGATATATAAACTGTTATTATCATGGTTCTGAAATATCTCATTGAGCAAATGTGCATGACCTGACCTGATGCCATAAGCATAATAAGTAAAAATCATAGTTTTAAAAAATATCCCTCTCATTTTGCAAGCATGTAGTTGACAAAAATGGCAAGTGTGTGATTAGTATAACTATTTCAGCTCTATTCTAGGCAATAAGCCCACTTTAAATAAATAATTCATGTTGCTAGTTGTCTAATTAGCCCAATGGAAAATAGATCAAATGTGTTTCTTCAAAGAGATGGAAAGCAAAGATTGGAAAGCCACATAGTGGTAGCAGGGCCAGAAGCTGATCACAAGGAAAACTTGAATGCTATTTTATAGTGTAGCAACAATGTTTCTGATATAATTCTGAATGTGGAAATGTTTCTTTTTTATGTGGGTGATGATGGTAACACAGGAATGGGGAGAAATGCCTGATTAGTGATTTTTTTCAACTCAAAAGTCCTCTATTTCATCACAAATGTAATGGTATGAAGATAAACAGGACTTTTTTATCCACAGTTTCCTGGCAATTTAACTTGGAGGGCTCTTTATGTGCAGGAGCACTATGTACAGTCCTCTTCCCACATTCAGTTCATGATGACTGAGTTACAACTGCAAGTTATTGAAGAGGTAATGCAAAAATGAGTACACAGTAAGAGAACTAAGGGTTTCCAGTGTGCATGCACCAGCAACACCTACCAGATAGAAATTATTTTCTTTTGTAACCCTCTGGGATCAGACCCAAAGACCTAGAGATGAAGGACTTTGTTTTGACCAGTTCCTGCCCTCTGTGCTCTCTTGTCCTTTTTTTGAGCAGGAAGTTAGCAGATGTCAGCAAACAGTGGAACTTGGCTTTGCTCTTAATGTTCAAAGTTTTTTAAGTAAGCTTGTGGTGGTTTAGACCCTGCCGGGACCCGAGACCACACTGCCACTGCCCCTCCCCCCCACCCTCGGATGGGGATGGGACAGGGAGTAAAATCACAGAATCACAGAATGTCAGGGATTGGAAGGGACCTCAAAGGACCATCTGGTCCAATCCCCCTGCCAGAGCAGGAACACCTAGGTCAGGTCACACAGGAACATGTCCAGGCGGGTTTTGAATGTCTCCAGAGAAGGAGACTCCACCACCTCTCTGGGCAGCCTGTTCCAGTGCTCTGTTACCCTCACTGTGAAGTTCTTCCTCACATTTATGCGGAACCTCCTATGTTCCAGCTTGCACCCGTTGCCCCTTGTCCTATCATTGGATGTCACTGAGAAGAGCCTGGCTCCATCCTCATGACACTCACCCTTTACATATTTATAAACACTAATGAGGTCACACCTCTGTCTCCTCCAAGCTAAAGAGACCCAGCTTCCTCAGCCTTTCCTCATAAGGGAGATGTTCCACTCCCTTAATCATCTTTGTGGCTCTGCACTGGACTCTCTCAAGCAGTTCCCTGTCCTTCTTGAACTGAGAGGCCCAGAACTGGATGCAATGTTCCAGATGCAGCCTCACCAGGGCAGAGTGGAGGGGGAGGAGAACCTCTCTCAACCTAATATACAAATAATGTACAACTGATATACTAATATACAAAATACAAGCCCCGGGGTTGAGATAAGGAAGATTTAATACAAGAGTGTAACAACAATAACAGTGATAATAACGTACAGAACAAGAGATGTACCACACGGACACAGCATGAGGCACAGACACGGACAAAAGCCACTCCTGCACTCCCCGTCCCTGGGCACCCGGACATGATGCCAGCATGGTATGGAATAGCCCAGCTGTGTCCCCCTCCCAGCTGCTGGGGAAAATTAGACCTATCCCAGCCGAACCAGGACAAAGCTGTAACAGCATAAGTATCAGTCCTGTGTAAATCCAGCAGGTCTCACATCAGCCTTCAGTCTGGAACTGTGCAGGTTTTCCTAGTGTAAGGTAGTAAACCTTAAAAATGTGTAGTTGGTTCAAGCTCACATCTTTACTTGCATTTACAGCCATGATGTAACAGTTATCAATGGAAAATGATTAGGCTGGGAGGTTTGATTGTTGCTTAATTCTGATTGTGCATTTTCATGCTGTACAACAGTGCAGACATCTTTTCTCTGTAGCTCTCATTTCTTCAGACACTTAAAATTAAGGAAATCCAAAGGAATAATAACACTGTAAATTTAAGTATGTTCTATGGCTCGTGATTAGTTTTGAATAGGAAAAATAGTAACACTTTTCCCATACATGACAATGTTCTGCCTGGTAGCTGTGGATCCTGTGGCAGCATTCGAGAAGCACCTGAAGTGCCACAGGGAGCACAGAGAGCCCTCACCTGGATTAGGAGATCATCCCGTTAACCAAGCAGCACAGGAGCCACCCGACCTTTGCTAAAGAGGGACATGTGATTACTAATCCCGGTTATGCTGGTGCACGAAGGTGTAGGTTTTCCATGTTTCAGCAGACATCCTAGCATGAGCCAAGACAATGTCTTAATTGTGTCTTCCATGAGCTTGAAAAAAATGGTTTTTGCAGACTGACTCTTACTCTTTAGAAAGTTTCTTCTTTTATTTTTGGCTAGTTCCTGCCACTTAGACTCACACCTTGAGTACTGTGTCCACTTCTGGGCACCGCAGTATGGGAAGGACATTGAGGCGCTGGAGCGAGTCCAGAGAAGGGCAACGAGGCTGGTGAGAGGTCTGGAGAACAGGCCTTATGGAGACCAGCTGAGGGAACTGGGGTTGTTTAGTCTGGAGAAGAGGAGACTGAGAGGAGACCTCATTGCCTTCTACAACTACCTAAAAGGAGGTTGTGGTGAGGCTGGTGTTGGTCTCTTCTCCCAAATTACTAATGACAGGACGAGAGGAAATGGCCTCAAGTTACATCAGGGGAAGTTTAGGTTGGATATTAGGAAGAAGTTCTTTACTGAGAGGGTGGCTGGGCACTGGCACAGGCTGCCCAGGGAGGTGGTGGAGTCACCGTCCCTGGAGGTGTTCAAAAAACGGGTTGATGAGGCACTTGAGGCCATGGTCTAATGGTCTAATGGTTAGGAATATGATGGGATAAAGGTTGGACTTGATGACCCTGAAGGTCCCTTCCAACCATAATTATTCTATGATTCTATGATTCTATAATTACTGCAATAGAATATTTTCCATGCCACGTTAGTCAGTCCCCATTCAAAACATATTCTTTACGTATTATTTTAATCACGTTACAAATATGTAGAGCTTTTGGTGGGTTTGATAGCATTTTCTCCATTCTCTGGATTCTTTTGTCCTGCTGTTTCATTTGGATTGTTCCCAGTGAGTTACAAAATGTAGATCTGACTGTTCCCTTTCCATTAGTTCAGGTTCACTTTGAGTCCTTTTCAGCTTGTAGTATTTATGCGCATGATCTATTACAGATATGCAAGATTATCAAGCCCTGGGCTAATCTGATCTAGCCCAAGAGATCTAATTCCACAGATTTCCTGTGTCTTTCAGAAAGTTTTCATGCATTACCACTATGTCCACTGTCTGAATCTCTCATCTGTAAATAGACCTAGTACTTCCTTATCTCACATGGAATGCTGCTCAGTAAAAACTGCACTGATTTTTGTAATATATTCAAATATAAAAGCATCAAAGTAGAACCTGCAGTTCATTTTATTTTATGGAAACTGGAGAATGAAAGAATAAGGTCCTCATTTTTATTTAAAGACTGTATGTGAATATTGCAATGCTTTGTGCAGGTTAGCTGCCATTCTTCATACAGTTTAGCTTGACTGAACCTGCAATGAGAAGTAGCATCATTGTTGATAAGAACAGTCTGTTTTTTTCTGTGCAACACGAGGGCATAACTACCTCCTACTAATTTTCCAGTAGCTTTACTGGGAGCGACTGGTGTGCAAAATAGTGCAGGCTTGAGTCTTTATGGAGTTTGTATATAGAAATTGGAAACCAGCTACAGAAGTCAAGTCTGCATTAGCAGTGATTAAAATCATAAATACCAAGTGTTTTCTTATCAACCTACAAATATTTTTCAGCTCCGATCCAAATGTCCTAGACTAATAAATAAACAAACAAACCTTAACTTCTGTATCATTGCTTAAGTTCTGCAAGTGCCAACTGTACTTGCCCAACTAGGAGAAGAGGTGTTATCTACAGAGACAAGAGCCTGACCACTAACATAGACAGTAGGAACCTTGAGCATATGCTCCATTGTTCATAGCCCTAAGCAGTCATTGCATCTATAAATAAGCAGTAACAGAGAATTTTGATGGTGGTTGGACGTGAGTCTTTGCATGGTTCAGCAAGACTGAGAATTGAGCAGTTCTTGGGAGACACCTTCAATATCAGTTAACTGATCTGAGCTATTATAGAAATAAAGTATGAGTGCTGAATATTAATTTAAGTGGTGTAGTTATTTGTGACTCGTGTTCAGGTCAGAAATGTGTTGGTGCCATGAAAAAGAAGTCCACATAGTAACTGATTCTTCAGCGAGTTCCATTTCTGTTATTTTATACTTATTGTATATGTATATGCATACATTTGCTTTACAAAAGGCTGTGGAGCACGTATTGCCCTCATTTATTGATACATGTTAGGAAAAAAAAGAGCAAAAAGGACCTTCAGGTCTAGTGAGTTGCTCTCATGGCTGGCCAAGTCTTCTCCGTGGTGGACTGGGGGGGCTAAAGGAATTGAAACCTCTCCCCGCTGAGCTTGTGTTGATATCTTTTAGATC
Source organism: Podargus strigoides (assembly GCA_028020825.1). Taxonomy (NCBI): domain Eukaryota; kingdom Metazoa; phylum Chordata; class Aves; order Caprimulgiformes; family Podargidae; genus Podargus; species Podargus strigoides. The sequence continues at coordinate 14,357,592 of CM051631.1, forward strand.
CAATCATGTCCAATCCCTCCAACATAGCCCTCCTCACAAACTGTTCACTCATTTTCAAAGCTCTTTAGGTTCCCTGCTTCTCTGGTCTTAGTAGAATTTTGCTCCAAAATCTCATTGCTCTGATACTGTAACAGTACTGAAGTACTCTGATACTGTACCAGTAGGTGAGATTTCCAGATTTGAGAGTCAAGGTCAGTTTAGATTCACTTGTTCTCGTGGAGACAGTTCTTTACTCTCCACATGCTTACAGGGACTGAAGATACTATCAGAAATAAAACATTGCTGTGAGGTCTGGACTGAGAATTGTAGCACCAGTACTGGGTTTTCCCAGTTCTTCACCTCCTCACTGATGCAGATCTTCATGTAGATTTTGTATTGTGAATTGCAGAAGTCTCAATGACACTCGAGCTGCCTATTCGCATGGAAGGAAGTTTTTCCCACCAGCTAGTACAGGGAACATTTCTCAGACCAAGTAATTTCAAATACAATGAAATTTTAATTAAGATCTCACTAAACAAATGGAAGTTTTGTCCCAGTAAAAAGTGAGGCAGAGACTTGCATTAATCATAATCTTCTTACTACTCTCAAGGAGGGATATTTCTTCAAGTACTGACATGAGTGACTCCAATTTTTGAGTTAGGAGATCATTCTCAACAGATTAATCTATTTCTTATTGTTTATTCCTATATATGACAAGGCCAAAGTAGGAGTGAAGAGGGATACAGACACTAAATAAAAAGCTATCATTCTTATTTCATATTAAAATCACTTCTAGGTAGAAGACAAATGTGATTTAGTTTTCTGAAAAAGGAAAGTAATTTTTACTGAACATTTACTTGCTTGAGGGTGAAAAGGATAACTAGGAGACACCTTATCACAGCAAAAGCAATTCACATATATATGATTATCCTTTTGAATTAGCTGTGTAGGCTTATATCTAAACAAGCAGTACAATAGGGAGAGAGAGAAATTAAAAGAAAGGAAAAGGAAAAGGGAGAGAGAAGGGAGAAAGAATGAAAGATAAACAGATTGATAAATAGGAAGAATTAAAAAAAATAAAGGGGGGGAGGGGGATCTCTATGATTTTATATTATCTGTTAAAGAGATCTCCTATAGTCCAGCTGAGTCAATATAAGAGCAGGACTTCTTTTTGATAAAGCTTTGTGACTATTATATGTTGAAATCATCACCGAAAGATTATTTCAATTACAGGTTACTGCATGGCTAATAACAAATTATCATCTACTTGTTACATCTAATCAGAAAAGTATGGCTGGGGAGAAATGGTGGAGGAGGAGAGGTGTGCTTTTATGATTGTGTCTCAGATTTGTAAGAAAACTAATATTAGTTTTATATTCAGGAGAAATAGCCATGTTCAAAACTGATGTCCAAACGAAATAATTTGAAAGACAACCTATATTTTAAAGTTATTACACAGGAAGTTAATTTTAAGTTTTAAAAGTAAGAGTATGATATTTAAAATAACCAAGATGTATGAATTAAAAGTAAAGCAGGGAGAACACGTCTGAAAATATCTCTCAGTCCTCAGTACAATGAAAGAACATTTGTTTCAGTTGAGAAGAACTGGAGTTAGGTTTTTTGCTATAACCAAAAGACAGTGGATTTTATTCAGCATTTTGTTTTCTCCAGGTTCTTCAGTCCTGTTTTTTTTTTTTTTCTCTGAAAAACACACACAAGAATGAGATGCACGTGCAAAATATATTATTTGATGTGCAGTGGAAACATCCAACAACCTAACTTTGAAGTTTCTCATGTTTTACTAGTTCCCTTACTGAATATAGTCCATCTTGTTTGCTTGATTGACCTAGAGAATGCTATATTCAATACTCTTAGTACTATAAAATATATAATATTAGTTAACTGATTACAATAAAAACAAAGGGAAAGGGGAAGCCTGCCTGCCCGCCCTATCTTGGGCTTTTTTGGTGCAACGGAGTTTATATTCCCCCTGTGTTTTTCCACTTTCCTTATATGAAATTAACAGCTGTAATTGAAAAGCAAGAAGCTCCATGGTTTATAGAAATAGGTGTTGTTAAGAGCCTTAGCCATCTAATTTTCTTCCTATTGCAGGGCAGGCTTCCTATTGTCTGTCCTTTAGAGCTAATTTCTTTTCTGATCAAAAGGCCCACATCATTGAAAAGGTAGTAATGACTATTCATTTGGTTGAAACCTCCATTCTGCAGCCTGCAAAGCTTTATTTAGAAACTGCTATTTCTTTCTAAAAGGAAAACCTCATTTGTGTCCTCTATAATGTCAATTAAAGTAGAATATATTTTAATTATTTATCCTGAAGAGAAACCTTTCAGGATCTCAATTTGCTGTGCCAGTGATACAAGCTGTAGTTTGAAACAATATGTGCCTTCAAAATTGTATGTCAGAGAATAGGAATAAGGTGTGTTTTGATTTTAATTTGCCACTAATTAGTAGTTTATTTGCAGCTAATTAGCAAGTTAGAGTTTTACAATTAATGTCTGATTTCTAATCTAACTCATAAAAAGGAGCCTAGCCATCGTTACCAGCAAATAAGGTGGGTTACTGGGTCTGTAGAGAAAACATTGCAGGAAAGATCCACGAAGTTTTAAATGGGTAAAACAGAGATAATTGAGTTTGGGGCGCTTTTTTTTCTGAAGGAGTGCAGCGACGTCTCCGTCGTCGCCAGCGCCAGGGAGTCATTTAAGCACCGCACCTCGGAACCGGGAGGGACGGACGGGTCCCGGTCCTGCGGCAGCTGCTGCGGGCGGTGCGGTGCGATGGACCCGGGCATGGGGGAGCGGGTTTGTCCTTTCGGCACCCCCACTGCCCCGCACGAACGCTCATTCCGCGCACAGGCGGTGCCCGCGGCCGCCGGGTCTCTGCGGTAATAGCATGCTGTGGGCAGGGCTGCTCCCACGCGTGTCCCCGCTTCGGCGGGGGGCGCTCGTTCCACCCCAGTGCTGTCCCGCACAGGGCTCAGAATCATAGAATCATTTAGGTTGGAAAAGACCTCTAAGATCACCCAGTCCAACCATTAACCCAGCACTGCCCAGTCCCCAGTACCCCATGTCCCTCAGCACCACATCTCCACGGCTCTGAAATCCCTCCAGGGATGGGGACTCCCCCACTGCCCTGGGCAGCCTGGGCCAATGTTTGGTAACCCTTTGGGGGTACTGATAACCCTTTGGGGGTACCGTACAGCCGGTACTGTAACAGCGGAGGGAACTTGCAGAAAGTTCCGAACACTGCCTGCTCTCCCGGGAAAGCGGTTCTTGCCTGGCTTGGCACAGGCTGCGCCGCTGGTCGCTTTAGCATCACTTTTCGTGCTCAATTTTTCCTCGGTGTTTTCACGTGAAAACACATAAGCCAAGTGCAGCGTTTCCTCGGGGCTCCTGTGCTGGTGGTCTGCTCTACAACTCTGTTAATTGGTAACTTGGAGATGGAGAGAGTCCTTATTAGCAATGCCCCCCCTTCTTCCCCCCGCAGCCCTCCGCTCCTCTCCAACCCCATGAGGCGATTGCCAGGAGGAGCTGTTTGTCAAAGGCTAATAAACAAATTCCTCGGGAACACCTGAATGAAGGAGGGCCAGGAACAACCCAATTAAGAAACGAAGCTACTGGTTGTTTTTTTGTGGCGGTGGAAACAATCCGGGCTCGAAAAGGCTCTATTCAGAGGGCGCTCCGAGAGGTCTGTTTGCAGCCTGCCATTGTTGTCAGAAGCTAAATAAAAGTTCAGATGGGGAGGTGGGGGGTGATGATTAAAAACAGCATTCGCCGCTGCCTCCTCGATGCACCGGGACGCTCAGCTCAAAGGGATCGGTCTGTACCCAAACGACTCTGCCCGGATTTTACCCACGCAGTTAAGATTTTTGTTCTTAAATATTGCTGGTTTTAATGACGGTGTCCCTTGCTTCCCCGTGTGCGTGAGCAGCAGGGACAACGGCAGTCCCTGGTGCAGCATCCATACCCCTGCGGCGCGGTACTGGGGAAGTCACAGAGAGGAGTTGGAGCTCAGTTGTCAGAACTAATGGTTTGTGCTCCCTCTTGCTGGGCTGACAGGTCGCTCCAGCCATGGCAGCCCCGCACGCCACCTGAAGCTGCTTTTTTGATGTGGCACTGTTAGATGGGGAATTAAAAAAATATCTACTAACGACCTGGGGCTGCAGAACCAGCCTGAAATGGCCGACTTAGTTATCATGCTGGAAACTTTCTGGGAGAGGACGTGGATTCCAGCCTAAACCAGGGATCGAACAGAAAAGAACGTAAACTTTTATCTTAAGGATGGCTAAAAGCCTGGGCATTTTCGGAGAGTCATCTTAGAGAGGGTCCAAACGAAAGGGGTGCTCTGCTCCCTTCTCTGGGCTAGTTTGGAGGACAAGCCCTCTCTGGTGGCAGTGGGGAGTCAGGCTGGGGAGCAGGGGGGTGTTTTAATAATAGGATTAAACGGGGCCGGTTTGGTGCATAGCGTTATTATATAAAACCCGGCGATCCTCCCTGACACGATTGCAAGATTCCCCCAAGCTCTGCTGGAGCTACAATTGACATATAGTAATGGCTGTTGCTTATTAAGAGCTGATTGCGTAAGACGGTCCCTTTCAAATGTGCCTTTGCAGCTGGGGGAGGTGTTTCTCTCGCGTTCAAGTTGGACTGTACTGTGAACTCCTGATTTTGCCTCACGCTCCTTTGTCACCAAAAAGAAAAGGGAGGGGGGAAGAAAAGGTGGGCTTCTCACAGTTGTCTTTTCCAACTGTATTTACACCCCCACCCCCCAGACACACGGGTCTCTGGCCCCGCACAGCTTCTCCCCCGGGAGTGCATTTAAGAAAATGGCTCTAGGGATGATGCTCTCCTCCTGCCCCGTTTATAGCGCTGTTTTGGTCCTCTCCTGATTTCTACCCCTTCCCTGCTTTACAGCAGCCCCGCAGGCTCCGTGCCGTTCCCCGGGACAGGACGGAGGAGCAGAGAGAGGCTTGAATTCGCTTGTGGCTTCCAAGAGGGGGTGGTGGTGGGATCGGACCTTTTAAAGCACTCTGCGGGTACCTTTGGGGAGTACCGGGGGTGGCCTGACCTCCTCCTTTCCCCCACTGGTGATCTGTACTTTTCAGACCAGGGGAGGGAGAAGGAGTTACTTCTCCCCCCTCCGGTCCCGCTTGCATTTACGGGAGCAGTGGGGTGCCCTCCCCAAGCCGCAGCTCCGGTCCCTCCGGGGGACAGCGGGCCGCAGGTGCCGCCGTGGGATGTGCTGCTTGTGGAGGAGACCTGTGACCAGGTAAAATACGGCTCCGACTCTGGCAGAGCCTGGAGAAGAGACGGCTTCTGGTGCTCCTCGGCTCCTCAAACAGCTCAGAAAATCCGTGGGAGAGTTTCCCGTGCGCACCCCTGGCTGACGCCGAGGCAGTGTCTCCCTTCTTCGGGAAACATAAGTCAGCCAAATTTTGAAGTGTTCCCCAGAACAAGTGCGGCACAGCAACCCCAGTGCAGTGGGAGCACTACAGGGACCTGTGAAGTGTGGAAACACACGAATCTATACTTACTTTTTTATTCAGTCAGGTTCAGTTCACCTACAAAATTATCGATGATTCAAGAGAAATGTCTTCCTTTGAAAACATGGATTTTCAAGTGTTAATTACCAAGGCTTTTGGGACAAAAATTGAGTCTCAGGCAACGCAAAGACAAAGACAAATTAAGAATCTGAAACTTAACCTTTTAGTATTTATTTACACACGCAAGGCACAGCGTTCGCAGGGGTTTCGGCACGTCCTCCAGCTCCGCATCCCGCCTCGCTTTTCACTGCACGCAGTGTGTCCGTCCCTCCAACAAACCTTCACAGCGAGTCATTCCAAAGGCTTGTCCGGTTAGACATCATTCCGCTTCCCAGCCCAGCCTCACACGTCTTACACCTCGACTGGAGCCGTCACAATATTTGGAGGGGTTTGAGGTTAAATACAGCTGTCTGAAGCTTTTCCGATATGCTGTACAAGTTACGAGGGGACTGCTCCCGAGCTGTGACACCGCCCGAACACCTCCCGCCGCCCCCCTGCCCTCGCCGGCTGCAAAACGGGTCCCTTCGCCCAAGAACACCCCACAGCGAACCCAACAAAACCAGAGACAGAACTCTGCCTGCACCGGGGGATTTATTTCCCCTTTGATTTTGTTCAACAGATGATTGCGTCAAAAAAAATCCGTATGAAAAACGAGTGACACCTTAAACTGCGAAATCACTGCACTGCTCAGACAAAACCCCCACGGCCGCCCCAAGCTGTTTCCAGGGTACCGCCGGTGCTGTTCTAACCCGCCTCGTTTGGCTTCTCCCGCTGCGGGAGCGCTGCGCGGGTCGGTGCCGTTCCCCTCCCTGGTGGCCGCAGCGCGGCGGGCTCGGGGCTGGCGACACCGTCTTGGGCTGTGCCTCCGAGTCCAGCCCGGAGCCCTGCCCCGGAGGTGTCCTCTCCCCCGGTACCGATTCCCGTCGTCATCCTCGGGGTCTTCTTTTTGGGACAGCACCAATGTCTGCAGCGCCGGCAGCATCCCTCCTCGCCGGGCCCCCCGGTACAGGACACGGTGCCCAAACACGTCCCTACCTCCGCCCCATCCCCGCCACCCTCCCCCTGCACCCCGCACGTCCCCGGGGCAGTTTGCTCCGCGCTACACCGGCGGTGCTGCCCACCTCCTCCCGCACCGGAGCGGACTCCAGGCTCGGTTCGCCTCTCCTCTCGGAGCGCTCCCCGGCCGGGACAGCCGTCCGCTCCCCAGACAGAGCCCGAGGGGGCGCGGGGGGGACACGGGGACGAGCAGGCACAGGGCAGCGCGCTCCGGTGCCCCCGACCAGCAGCGGCAAGGGCGAGGCTGTGCCCGCGGTGACTGCACGGAGCTGCCGGCCCGGTCCCTGCAGGTGGGGGTGTCCGCGCCTCCGGGGGAGGGAGCGGGGGAGGGAGCGGGGGAGGGAGGGGAAGGGGAGGGAGGGATGGACGGAAAGGGGAGCCCGTGATTGACAGCTCCGCGCCGCTCGCACGCTCTCCAAAGTTTCCCTTCGCACGGAGGGAACTTTGCTGTTGCCATGAAACTCGGGAGTTTTGCAAAGCGCCGTCCCCTTCTCCTCTCCCCCCACCCCCAGCTCTCCTTGGAGCAGCCGAGGGGAAAAACTCAAGTGCCGACGGGGGTGGGGGTCGCTGGGTCTGCCGGGGGCGCCCCGCCCGCAGCCCGTTACCGGCGGCATGCCCGCTCCCACCGGCACGGAGTGCCCGGAGGCCGTGCGCGCTCCCGGCGGTGCAGTGCGGGTTCTCCCCTCGGAGAGGGCTCAGCTGTGCAGCCCCCTCTTCCTCCGCTCCGGGGGGATGCGTGTCCGTGCCGTGCGGGCTCGCTCCGGCTCCAGGCGGGTCCCCCGGGCTCGGCACAGGGCTGCGCGTCCCCCGGGAGCGCTCGGTCTCTGGGCCCGGGGGTGCGGGGAAGCGGCCCCCAGGGGAGGGGGTGTAGGGAGGTGTCCGGCAGCAGCATCCCCGAAACACCAACTTTTTGGCTCCCCCCAGCTGGTCATTACCGGCATCGGGATTGTCGGGAACCGCTCGCTGATTGGCTGCCGCGCGCTCATTTATAGCCCGTCAATCAAACACCCCCGGGATTGCGGTGCACATCGCTCGGCGCTGCCCGCGGGAAGAGCTCCGCACCGCTCCGCAGGCGCGGCCACAGCACCGGCAGCACCTCGGGGAGCGGCGCCTCCGCCCGCCACGCAGAAAAACTTCCTCCTCCCGCAGCAGCCGCCCAGACAGGTTCTGTCTCCTTCCTTTTTTTTTTTTTTTTTTTTTTTCTTTCTTTCTTTTTTTAACTTCCTCTCCCCGCGCTGGTGCCCGCCTGCCCGCCACCCTGGCGCACCTCTTGCCGACTCCGGCCATGTACAGCATGCTGGAGACCGAGATCAAAACGCCGCAGCCCACACCGGGCAGCGCCGGGGGTAACCCCGCTCCGGGGACCAACGGGAAAGGCGGCGGGGGCGGCGGGACCAGCAACGGAGCGGGAGCCGGCTCGGACCAGGACCGGGTGAAGCGCCCTATGAACGCCTTCATGGTGTGGTCGCGGGGCCAGCGGCGGAAGATGGCCCAGGAGAACCCCAAGATGCACAACTCGGAGATCAGCAAGCGCCTCGGGGCCGACTGGAAGCTGCTGAGCGACGCCGAGAAGCGGCCCTTCATCGACGAGGCCAAGCGGCTGCGGGCCGTGCATATGAAGGAGTATCCGGATTACAAATACCGGCCCCGGAGGAAGACCAAGACCTTGCTGAAGAAGGACAAATACTCGCTGCCCAGCAATCTGCTGGCCCCCGGGGCAGGCAACGCGGTGAGCAGCCCCGTGGGAGTGGGGCAGAGGATTGACACTTACGCCCACATGAACGGCTGGACGAACGGGGCTTACTCCCTGATGCAAGACCAGCTGGGGTACAGCCAGCACCCGGGCATGAGCAGCCCCCAGCTCCAGCAGATGCACCGCTACGACATGACGGGGCTGCAGTACAGCCCCATGATGTCCACGGCCCAGACCTACATGAACGCCGCCTCCACCTACAGCATGTCCCCCGCCGCCTACGGCCAGCAGCCCTCCACGGCCATGAGCCTGGGCTCCATGGGCTCGGGGGTGAAGTCTGAGCCCAGCTCGCCGCCTCCCGCCATCACCTCCCACTCGCAGAGAGCCTGCCTGGGAGACCTGCGGGATATGATCAGCATGTACCTGCCCCCGGGGGGGGATGCCACAGACCCTTCCGCCCTGCAGGGCAGCAGGTTACACAGCGTCCACCAGCACTACCCGAGTGCCGGGACTGCCGTCAATGGTACCGTACCACTAACTCACATATAAACTGATCCGGACGGCCCCCGTCCTAATCCCTAACCCCTCCACCGCTCCCCGACTCCACCGGGACCTACGGCAGTGTTGCTCGGCTTAGCAGACTTAATACTAACTTTGGAGACATTTTAAAAAGGAAATCCGTTAGTTATGTTCTCTTTTTTTTTTTTTTTCTTTTTGTAAAAAAAATAATATACATTTGAGCAAGCCGTTATTTTAATAGATCACAACTCCTGCCTCCTAGAAGCCGCTGTGAAGTTTTTTTAAACTACGGCAACTTCTTCCCTGATTTTTCTGCTAGGTTGGGCACTGTTTTATTCGCTTAAAAGTTTTTAAAAGATGTTGCATCTTCCAGTTTGATTTCTAGCGTTGCAATGACACGAAAAAAAAAACCCAAACCCCACAACCATACCGACCGGCTTTTGTTTTTAAACTCAGTTGTTCATGTTATCGTTGTGGTTTCTTAAGTGTTTTGTTCTTCCCACCTTACCGAGCCTCACTTGGTTTCTATCCGCAATCTGTACCTTTCACTTTTTAACTTTAGGAATTTTTTTTTTTCCTTAAAAAAAAAAAAAAGGGAGGTGAGAGAGAGCTGTGCGGGTCGCAAACGCATTTCTTTTATTTATAGTACGTTGTGTGTCTTTTCTTAAGCTGTAAACTTATGTAAATTGGTTTGTGAGTTTTACTGTGAACCATGTTTTGACATATCAGATGAAGAAACGTTTTAGTTTTGTTTACCGGATTTCTTCCGAAAAAAAAAAAAAAAAAAAAAGGAGGGGGGAAAAAAAAAGTCATCGAAACACTCCTTCCCTGTCCCAAGTCCTCGTTTGCTTCCTTCTTCCAAACGAAGAGAGATCAATAAATTTTATATCGGGCACATGGGCAGTCTCCGGGCGGTTTGTGGGGGCGGAGCGCGGTCTTCCCCGGCGCTCCCCGCAGCAGCCGGAGCTGCCATCGCTTCTCGGCCGGGTTCCTGCGGGTGCCGCGGGACGATATGGGTTTTTTTCGGGGGGAGGGAGTGTTCCTTCGAGTTTATTTTCTTCTGTAGCACAGCGGGACCCGGGCCGCGAGAGCGCCGCAGTGGCCCTGAACCTCTGCGAGCCGCCGGCCACTTGTTGCCTCTGCGGGCCGATGGGGAGGGAAGGGGTGACACGTGTGCGCCTGGGTCTGCGTTTCTTCTGGTTTTTTTTTTTTCTCTGGAGGATTTGCCTGGAAACCCGAGCGCATCTAAAATATTAACAAAAGTAAAACCCGTTGGGGAACTCTTAATTGGACTCTATTAAAAATGAATGGTTACAGGAGTCCCCAGAGGGAATAAATAATTCAATCTTCTCAGTATGTTTGACGAGTGGAGTTTTAGTCTGGACAACTTTTATCTTCTTTCCTGTTTTGTTTTGTTTTGTTTTTCCCCATTTTTTAGGGCTGTGCGTTACTCCTGGCCATGTGTCTCCGGGCGCTGTGGAACAGTCCCGGGGCCGCCGCCCGGGCGGGAGACCGAGTGTCCCCTCCCTCTGTTCGGGGGCTAAAGCCGTGTTCCCGGCGGACCCTCCAGGCATTCCCTCGGCTCCTTCCTTCCAGCAGCGGCGGGGCCCCGGGGGCTCCGCACCCGCTTTGCACAGCCGGTCAGTTTATTTCGCATCGCCCTCCCCCCCGGCCCCTGCCTTTCGTTTGCCTCCGCTGACCTTTTCGCTGCTTTGGTGGAGATGGAAAGGGAAAGGGAGGGTTCTTCGGTGGTTTGGTTTTGGGTAGGGGCTTGCTCAGCTCTTAGGGGAGACTTTGCGACATCCCGCTACCCGCCAGCGGTAGGAGCCGCTCTCCCTTCCCCGCTGCCCCCCGGCCCGGGTCCTGCAGCCTGGGTTCCTCGGCGGCGGCTCCTGCCTTGTTCTCCGCCGGGAAGCGCATCCAGGCTCGGTCAGGGCCTCCCTCCGGCTCTTCCAAGAGGAAAATAGATGTTCTACAAACCACACCGAGAATCTCACCCTGGTGCTGGGTGTCCAGCTCTTGGGCAGCCAGGGATGGGGCAGTGCCAGGAGGAGCTGCTGCTGATCCTCAGCCCGGGGAGAGACCCCCGGGCCACGCACGCTGCCCTCTGCACAGATGGGGCTCGTCCGCCCTCTGATCCCCTGGCACCATACAGGCTCCCTTCTGCTCAGGAACAGCCGTGCTGGAACTGGGGGTAATCACTTTGCAAATAAAAACTCAATGTGTTTATACCCTCAGCTCATCTCCCGTAACGAAATCTGGCAAACCTGCGGCTTTGCTTTCCCCTGTTTGCGCTGCTGCCTTTCAGGTGGGAGTGTGCCTCTTGCTACCTCTGTGAGAAGCAGCCCCATAACCCAGAGGTCTGAGAGAAGGTGGTAAGAACAGAATGTCCATGGAAATATGCAGGGGGGGCAGCAGCAGGTCCTGGTTCATCTGTGCTGAGGCCCAAACTACTCCCCAGTGCTCTCCAGAACAGGCAGTGCCAGGACAGCTCTGTGTGATGATCCTGTTCCCTGAAACAGGTCTCTCTGTCTTCCAGACAGGGATGCAGTGCAAGTCTGACAGAAGTGAGGGCTCCTGAGCAGGTGAGTTGCTGCCAGCACTGAAATTGTATTTGCTATCTTCAGAGTTGAATTGCAGCTGCATCATTATAAGTAGTTGTTCTTTTCATCTGAGTTCTCTGGAAATGGATTCTCTGCCGTGAAAGCGGAAAAACACTGTTCTTCACAGGTCTGCAGTTTTTAAGTTCAAGTTATCCTCATCTTTTGTTGTAAGTCAAGGGTCTAAGGAGAGTTTGTGAGCAAGTCCCTGAGGGGTCCCAGAGATGCCTCTGTATAAAATACCTTGTTCTCTCTGAAAGCTCATCTCAGTGGTTTGGCTTGTGGATGCTTTTCCTGAGCTATTGATTTTGAGATGTCCAGACAAAATCCTCCACGCACTTTTCAGCTTCCTGGGGCTGAACTTCATCCTGAAGTTCATAACTTGTGGCAGAGCTTATGTAAAGGGTTGTATACAAGCACACGCCACTGTATGGGGGAGAGATCCATTGCAAGCCAAAAGCAATGAACCCAGCCTTGTACATGAGTACAGATACAGCCTCTTCTTCCCTGAACACAAGTGTATTTTCTACCAGAGCCAACAGCATAGAGGGACACATTGCCTGAAAGACAACTTTTTTTTTTTTTTTCCCCAAAGAGCACTGTTAAAGCCTTTGCTTGGACTTAAGAAATTTGCCTCAACTACAAATGCAGGGACATGCTCCTTTTAGAATTAATGAAGGTATGTTTATATGTACTGAACTTAATTTTTAAATTTTCAGTTTATTCTGGACTTACACATACATCCTGCATTAAATCTAAATGCCTTCTGAGCAATTCCCATGCAGGATTTCATACTCCCGCTTGTGTGGGAGGGATTGGAATTGAGCCATTAATATTCTCAAGGAGAGCAGGTGAAGTTACAAGCAGTTTTATGTATGAGACACGTTGGTTCTGTGGAAGATGCATCTGCACAGGATCCATCGCTCCAGAAATGGGCAGCACGTTGCAGGATAGGGCTGTAAGTGAAATGCTGAGTTGTTGCATGTGCGAAATCATTGGCAACTCTTCACACAGTTAAAAAACTACAGCCTTATTCTAGAACATCTAGAATTGATGTAAGTGCATTCATTATCCTTAGAAAGGCTGAGCCTTGTCCATGGAGAGGTTAATAATGTTAGCATTTCAGTGTAATGACAATATTTAGGCTTTCGCATTAACACTTTTTTGACTGGAAGAGTGGAAGATCAGGCTTGGTGCTACTGTTAGTCTGTCAAAAACAGCGCGTTGGGTAGTGTTCTCATGGTTCCTTCCTGTACCAAAGAGCTGAAGAGTTAATTTATTTCAACAAAAATTGGTAAGTGAAAATATTTTAAATTAAAATTTTGAGACAGTCTGGTTGGGAAGTAAATTCTAATAACTAGAGAAATCTAATGGTGGGCATTTTAAGAATATTTTTTAAACCACACAATTTTGTATTTCTAATATTTTTTGCTATGAGAAGGGACAAATACTAAATTCAGTGAAAGGGGTATGATTAGCATAAACACTTTATGAAAGCATTTATAAATAAGTGCTTTCCCATATCAAACATGAGACTAGGAAAGATTCTTTCCAGGAACATTGGAAAGACAGGAACTTGTCTAACTGCCTTCCAATGGTAACAGAAAGAATTATTTCATCGGAACAAACATAGCAGGAGGGGTGAAGCCAGGTGATATTCAGAACTGGAGTGTTGCTGCTGTTCCCAATGCAAAAGTGAGAAGTTTGATGTGGCTTCTTTTCTACTTACACAGACCTCGTTCATGGATTTATTGTCATCAACTCCAGCTAATTTACATGGTGCAGATTCAGATTATTTCTCTGGTAAACCCGGAGTGACAAAACACAGAAATCCTAGAAAGAGAGAAAATTTGAACCCATTTCTTTTAAGATTTCTCAGGGAAGGAGCTGTTATTGCAGATCTGTTTGCACGGGGTAGTTTAGTGGTTAATGCAGATTAAGTTTTCCAGAATAGTTTCCCGTATGCTTCTCTATCGTGACTTCTTACTGGTGCCACTGGATGCAACAATAATTGCAACAGAGTGACTTATTTCACAAGAGAATGTCCTCAAGATGAGGAATTAATTATTCTTTGCTGTGAATACCATTCACAGCCAACTTCTTTGTGTTGTTAGTCAAGTAAACAGGATTTCAGATTTGCCTCCTCCAAAGGCATCCTCAGGAGCTCTTTATCTATTTTATACCTCAGTTTTCCAGTTTCTAAAATGAGATCTATACCTACTTAGTGCAACAGGAGAGGCTGCAATGTGTGTGAGCGAGTGTGTGTGTGAGAGAGCAAGAGAATGGGGGGAGTATTACAATATATCCATAGAGATATAATTATATCTCTTCTGTGATTAAAAAAAAATAATGTACCACTTAAGTGTTATTTAAGTCAGCATTATGCTCAGGATGCTCATCTTTATTGTTGTTACTAAGTTCAATTATACTAAATTTATGCCAGGTTACTTTTATTCAGTAATACATCAAATTAAGCTAAATCAATCTGAGCATCATTTAGCCTGGTTTAAAAATGCATGTGCTAATGTAACTGAAGTCTCCCATTCACATCCACATGAGGAAACAGTTGTGGGGTTTTAACACGTTACTGCCCCAGAGCTGTTTGCTCAGTTGATCTTCTGGAAATCACTGCACCTTTTCCTATGCTTTGGTCATCACAGTTGCTGGTGGATTGGTGCAAAATCTCCTGGGCTGATGGGGAGAAGTGTGAAACATGAACTGCTGCATAAGCTGTGCTGCTTCTAAAGAAATGCAAAGTGAATGAGGTTCTGGGAGCCTCACATTGCTGTGTGTATATTCCACGTGCACAGCAGTTTGGAGAGTCGGGCACAAGTCGGGAAGGTCCTAGGAATAAGAGGGAAATTAAGCAATGTTAAAAACTTGTGAGCTTCTGTCATTTGTCTCTTCTAGGGCTTCTGATTGAGACTTCTGGCCTTGGTGAGCTCTTTCCTTTGTCTCCGTGAAGAATATTATGCATCTTTTCTATACAGGCCATAGGAAATAGTATAGCAGTGATTGCACCAAGCCTTCAGGATTTCCCCTTTGTACTAGACTCAGCTTATTCATTTCATGCATCATCATTCACAGCTTGCTGTGCTGATTTCAAAAATTCTATACATCTACTTGACACAAAGGGGAGAGACAGAACATAGTGGTGAACGTGCCTTAGGTGCAAGTAACGGCTGCTCTTGAATGCCATTTGCAAGGGAAGAAATCTTGAAAGTCAATGGGAACTTTGCCCATTCAGAGTTCAGGATAAGGCACTTGGCATTGATTTCATTTTCATTGTACTGTGCTGCCAAGTCAGAAAAGCTTCTCTTCCACGAAGTTAAGAAAAGATATTTCAATCTAAATCATTCTTCCCCCTACCCCCACCCCTACCCCTTTTTTTTCCCTGTAAGATTCACTGGGCACTTTTCATTTTACAACCTGTAAACAGTAAATGTCATAGGAAGTTATACTTCCATTATTATCAAAAGGTTCCTTTCTTTTAAATTTTAGTCTGTTAAATGGATGAACATTTGTGAAACAGATGTGAGTTTTTTATGAGCGTACCAAAGCTGGGATAGTACCTGAATTAATTGTCATGCCTCTAAAGTAAAAGGAAGTAAAGGAGCTGAATATACAACCTGGCAGCTGTACACATCAAGGTAACTCCGTGTGGTTCTCCAGGCATTCAGCAGGTCTGCATGAGTTGCTGCAGTAAGGATTAGCCCCGCTTGTGTTCTCTCAGGGAATGTCCTAAGAGCAGGTGAAGTTTTTCTGACTTGGCCAATTTTGTGCAGAACATTTTTGAAACTATTCTCAAAGTAAGGAGACTAACTTCTTGAAAGTATTTTGCTTCCTTTTCCAATAACTCTTCTGCTCCTCTTCTCTCAACAGATTTCAGTCTGTACTTGTGTCAAAGGCGAGTGATTCTAGCCAGGAACAAGATGTTTTGATTTGAAAGTCTTGTGTAAGCAGGTACTAATAATTGTGGATTACTCGTTAAAGGAAATAAGAATTCTTTCGTTGTTTTTGTTCAGGCAGCAGTATAACAAAAATATTATTGAAGAATTTAGACTGTGGTGGCATTGAAAGATCTCCTGATGGAGACTCTGGAGTAGGAAACACGACTGTTTTGGCCTCCAGCAGAGGACTACCCATCTGCACACTGGAGTCACTTTGTTATTCAATGACTGACAGTCCAATTAATGATAGGAGGAGGCTTGTCAGCTACATGGAGAAGCATGGCACTGCAAAAATCTGCCAGATCATTTGGACTTCCTCTTATGTGAAACTTCTCCCATAATCATTTTCTTTTCAATTATTCAAGAGAGGACTAGAATTTAGGCCAGCCTAAGCAGATTTCAGTAGCGCCGAACAAGTATTACATTAGACTTCACAGTCCTGTGTCTGGTTCTGCTTGGCTCCATCTCCCTCCTCGATCCTGCCAAGATTCAGGAACTGGATATGAACATAGCCTCCACATCTAGGGGAGTACTGACCATATGGTCCTACTCTTTTTTAGACAAAAGCATTTTCACTGGTCTGTCAGTGTCAGTTCTTGATACTGCTCTGATACACACAGTCTTGAGAAAGTTCATTTCTCCTTACATTGAGATTTCATCATGGGAATATCCCTCCTTTCCTGACAGAACTACCGACCTCTACTTTTCATCACATTATAGTTCCAGACAGCTTCACACCAGAAGCTTGTTGGTAGTCCCCAGCCAGTTGCTCAGAAGAAATGAAGATAGTGCTGAAGTTGGGTGCTGAGCACCTCAGTACCTGTCTCACTATAGGACTTCAAGAGGAGGAAGGGGGACTAATGGAAAATCCTGCCCAGGAACACTGTTGGGAAGGCACTGGCAGATATTTGGTGCTTGATCTGCTTCACCTACAGTACAAAGTAGGTAGATGAGTAGCCAATGTCCTTTTGTCTGTATCCCCTTACAGGCAAGCCAGCCTGGGTTGAAAGCATTGCTAAGTGAAGACAGAGTTTCTGTATCTGGATGGAAGTCAGAAGGACAACTTGATGCTGAAGTAAGGGCATATAAACTTTTTCTGAAAGTGCTTTGTGGTTATAGCACTAGATTGTCTGCTTTGATTTGTGATGAGGAAGTAGGTGAAAGTGGTCCTTGAATGAGAAACAGTCCATAGGGGAACCTTCTTGGTGAGTTTCAAAACTGTGATGGCTGAGAATGTTACCAACCCATGAGAGAATTCCCTGAACAATTCCTAATAAGAACCACCTACAAGCCAGTTGTAGTTTTTAAGATTTCCCCCTTGGCTTACCCGTAGAAGCACTGGGGAGAGAAGAAGCAAGTGGAACTGACCTTCGTCATCAGGAAGATAAGAAAGTCATAAGAAAGACAATGTTATAAACACAGGGCTAAGCAGCTCAGGTGAGGGAGAGGATTTGGGTTTACCTTCCCTACTTCACGAGAAACAAGACCACTTCCAAAGGGGAAGCAGGTGACTTTAATAAATTGCACCACAGTTTTTGTTGCAAAAATAACCCTTGAGCACTTTTTATTTTAACACACTTTACACTGAGAGCTTTTCAGAGAAATAGGGCTTGTTTTCCCCAGATTCTAAAGCATCAGGTGTGATTTTGATGATCACATTCATTCATAAATCTATGCAGGTTTAATCACCATTTGTGCCTCTCTTAATTCCAGCTCCAAAGACTGGCAGCCCAAAGGGAAGTGTGGGAAAGCAAATAGTAACCCACAGCATGGGAGGTAAGTGAAAGCTGTGGCTCTGTGAAACGCATTGTTCCAGCTAAACTGAGACCCTTTCCTCTTCTTTGAAGCCTTGTAAGGCAGTGTTCATGATCTGCAGTGGTGCATGTGGAAGGGAGGACTAAAGACAGAGTGCCAATTTGAAAGTAGGCTTTTATGATTTAATCAGAAATATCATTCTCTTGCAGCAGACAGGAGAAGTACGCATATAGAAAATGGCATTGTGACAAATAGTACCAAGAGGTTTTTTTTCTGAGTCCATTTAGTGAAGGCTGGGCAGGGAGGTTAGATGTAAAACAGGAGAATGATACAACTAATGGAGATGGAAGGGGAAGGCCCAAAGATAATGGGATGAAAGGAGTTTATCACCTTGAAACATGTATGTTTCACTTCTCAGGATTATTTAAAACTGTGAAGAAAACAATACAATGCTATTTTGTATTTAAAATACATCTGTATTTTCTGTGTCTCATAGTTACTTTTTTAATATGCACTACGTGAGCAGAATCTACCTTATCCTTACCTTGAAGTGCGAACACAACAGAAAAATCAGTTGTAGCTAATGAATGAACAGGAACAATAGAGATCTACTGGCATTTGTCCCTAAAATCTCTGTGTGAACGGGAGGACGGGGGAGCTTTGGGAGGGAGCTAGCCCAGATCTGCTGAATTTCGATGAGGATTTCTCTAGTTTGTCTCCCATTCTGATTGGCTGCATTATTATTTATTTCATCACTCAGATTGTGGTAGGTGCTGCTTGCCTTACAGTATGAATAACAAGCTGTTGGGCTCAGTAGAGTTCACTTATGCAGTAGGAGAGAATAATTCTCTCCTCTGCAGGAACTGCTGGATAAAATTTAATAGCCTTGGCTGTGCCCCAGGAGGTTAGGGTAAAGGATCATAATGGTCCCTTCTGACCTTAAAATATGTAAGTATATAACACTAAGTATATACCAGGATTGTATCCTGGCCATAGTATAGCCAAGGAATTCCCCCTACAGCCTCTTCTCTGACACGTTGTAGTCTGTAAGCTTAAGAAAGACACAGCATGGAGCAACATGACCACAAGAGATGATGTGAGAGAACAGGCAAACTAGTAAAATAAGTTCCTGTGGTTACTTGGATGTATCATATGACACACATATATGAACATACACCCTTTGGCACAGGAAGTCTCAGTACATTATACATAAATGCACATGTTCATGTACATTCCCTTGTATCCCTGCAATAACTTTTGCTGAAGTATAGGACATAAAAATTACTTAAATAACCATTGAACCAAGTAATACAGAAAACAAACATATACTGTCAGGTCCCCATGTTATCCCACAAACGGTGCTGCCATATTCCCACTTCTTTATTTGATAGCATCATTCATACTCATTGTTAAACTTCACCTGAAGAAGGACATTAGTAATAGTTCTCTGGTAAAATGTGACTGATCAAAAACTGAACAGAGCAACTTTTTCACCTGAAACATCTGTATGAGCACATGCTCATTCCCTTGGTCCAGTTAAGTACTTCATCTTCAGATTGGAATATTTGTTAGCAGAATCAGCTGTTAAATGTTTGACAACATTTCGATTTCAGTGGCCTTAAGTACCGTCAACATTTACAGCTTCCTGAGGTATAGAGGGAGAGGGAAGATAACACCTAGCCAGTGCTAATGATTCTGATGGCTGAATACTGAAGAACTAGTTAGGACTGCATTGTCGAGGTGTTTTTAGAGCCAATAGGCTCTAAACTCTTTTTATCATGAAAAGTTAGATCATGTAGAAATTGCCACACATATCAGAGATCCTTGGGATCTGTGGATTTATGTCCTTTCTGGCAGGTAGAGAAGATGGCAGATTTCACAGTCCAGTGAGGATTTATCATTTACTCTTAAGGAATTTCTCAAATGTCATGGCTGTGATAGCGGCACTGTACAGACGTACAGGAAGAGTATGTGCTTTCAATTAAAGAAAACTAAGTCAGGGAAAGAGAAGATGGCTGGGATGTTGATGCTGCCTTCCCACGTGTCGGTACTTGGGGTGCAGCATGTATGTCTGCACCACGCTGTCAGTCACATAGAGCAGTTGGAGAAATTTGTTAAAGAAAATGACTTTGGGACAAGAGGTGTAGAAGATGTTCTTAGGAGAGATATAAAGAGTGGATAAGTGTGGGACTAGGGGATGACTAGTGGGGGGAGTAAGAAGTCTGCATAATACCTAAAGGATGCAAAAAGTAAAACTATTTGTGCTGGTTGATGCACTGTGACACAACCGGGAAAAACGGGTTAGAATTAAGGAGGATTTTATCATAGGAATGCCAGGAAAATGAAAGTCAGACATACAAACTTCTCTCCAGGAGAATGTTTCAGATGTTAAGGCAGGACTGGATAAAATATCTGTGAACTGCAGAGAAGAATCTTGTGTTGGAATCGGGGAAGATCAGTGTTTTATGGCTGTTCTCTGCACATGATTTCTATGAATCAGGACTGGCAGTTAGCATAGGGTGCTCAGTTTGACTTGTGTTTCCAGTAGGTTTCTCTATATTATTCTCCTGCATGAACTCAGGCTTTGACTGAGCTCAACCACTCAGTCATTTGTGAAAGAATTGATTTGCTCTGATTGAAACGTGATCAGATGCGTTCCTGAATGTCATGGCATCCTGGGAGTGCTACACTGGGACAGAAGTTGTGGTTTGATAATAATTCCTTATTTGGGTTTTTTTTTCCCTATTGGATCTCAAAGCACTTTGCAAAGGAAATCAGTGCAACTCAGTTACATTAGGAAAATGGTCCAGGGGCACCCAGTATGGCAGTGGCAGAGCCAGGAGTCCTCCCTTGTCTCTGATGCTCTGCCCACTGCTTGGAAGAGAAATTTCAGACCTGGGCTTATTAGTGTCCCGTCTGCAGCATTTCCTTATGTTGCTGATGGCTCCACAAGAGCTCCAGCAGCCCTCATTGGGAATTGTTCCCAATTTTCTCCTTACATTGCTGCTAAGGGTCACAAGCCTTGGAGAGGGAAGTGTATATATGCCAGCCCTTCAGCCACTGCATACTAGCTTAAACTCATTGCATTTTCAGATACACTGGAGTACTTATGATAGAGGGCTGGTAATCTTGGTGTATCATATGGACTCTTGTCACTCTGGTCAAGGAAAAGTAAAGTCATTTCATTGCTTCTTGTTTTTCTCGGTGTGGACTGCCAGAGCGTATCTAGGGACAGCCAAACTAGTAGTGTGTGAGGATGGCTCAGCCACTCAGCACTGTTTGAGCCTTCTTGGAGGCTTTCTGTGGTGGCTTTGGAGATCTGAAGGATCTGCATGCCCTCCCTGGTGCTGACAAAGCCCTGTGTGTGTTTGTAATTTGCAGGAGGTGCATCGTGCTTCAAGCTTGGTGGAACTTCAGAAACCAGTCAATACAAATTTACTCAAGTATTTTTAATTTAAAGATACCCTTCCTTCTCCCAGTAAACAACTGCACTTAAATGTTTGGCTTAATTTCACTGAAAATGTAATCTCTTGAAGCCTGTATCATGCTTTTCATTAAACACAAAAGGCATTTTATGTGTTTTGCAGTAAAGTATATAGATGAATCCAAAAGACAAGGAAATATAATGGGAATTAAATTCTATGAGTGTTCCCTTGCAAAGTTTCTAAATTATGAGGTTTTGATGTAAGTTTATTTTGTTTCAGGTCAATTCTGTGGCAGGGTAACTTGTGGCAGAGTTTGCTGCTGGTTTGATACATCCGTTGAATTTACTAGCAGCTGCAAAATTCCAGGAGCCTGGCCTTTTCATGATTCAGTGACCATGTAATTGGCCATGGGATTTATTCAGCCTTTTCATTCTATGTGACCCTTCTGTACAGCATCCTACCAAAATGTCCCAGTTAAATTCTGTGGCTTTATGTTGTGCATTCCAAATGAGCAGCTCACAATTTAGAATCCATTTTCCTTGCATATACAACCAGATAAAATATCATCATAATGTCTGCCTGCTTGTTTGCATCATCATTAAAGCTTAAAGCATACAACCTGACTCTATAATATAGTGAGTGAACTGGGCCTTTGTGAGTAAAGGGCACTGGATTTATTCTCTGTGTCTGCTTTGGGTACTGCCTGGAGTCAACTGACATCAGAGATTTCTGCAAGCCAGTTACTAAATGGACCACCAGGAATGGACACGAGCACATGCAGAGGTGAAAACAGACAAGCACATACTCAACCTCCATCCTGCACAAGTCTTAAAATATTGTGACTTAATCATTTAGCAACACTATTTAAGCAGTTTCAAACATAACTACTCTTGGGAGCCAGCTCCCTTGAATTTATCCGCCCTCTGGCTGGGAGCTCTGGGTGTGGGAGGAATGCAGGACTGGGTGCTTATCTCTTCATCTTGTCTCTGCTGTGTTTTGAGTTGCTAACTTGAGTGGTGATGTGCCTGGAAAAGATTGGCTGGGGGAGGTCAGCTACTGATAGGCATTGGTAGGAATGGAGATGGAATATACATGGGGAATATAGGTTTTATATTGTGGTCCAGATTCTTTATTCTAAAACCAGTTAGTATAATTGATATTAGATACTTTCATGTGCATGATGTATGCCCTTAGTAAGACAGCTTTGTGTAAGCAATGGGTCACAACTGGGAGTCTACCCAGAGGTTATCACCTGTGAGTTGTTGCTTCTAGCACTAATGGTCAAGATTTCAATCTCTGTTATATGCTTTAGTGTGGAATAACTAGTTTTACAAAGGTGTGGCTGAAATAAAAATTTACTGTAGGTTTCACTTCCAAGGCCTCTAGTGTGACAGGATTACAGCTGCAACGTCACCCAGGAGAACTCTGCAAAACCACCAAAAGTGCCTTTTACACATGGGAGTTAAAGTTGTAGGTTGTTTCAGGAAAGAAAGGTGGAAAGTTTGCCTTAAAATACTGCTATTAAAAATATAAATAGAAAAAAGTCAGTTTAAGAAAGGAAACCTCACTTTCAGATAAGTTTGATTTTTTTCAGAGCAGTAAAGCTCATCCTGCACCAGTTGTTGCTGACTTAATTTGGAGAAGATGGAAAGTGATTATGCCAGTTACTTGGCTAAAGAAGCATAATCTGTGTCTCAGTGTGCAACAACTGCTGCGTGGTATGTGGCTGGAGAACGGCAAGGAAGGGCTTTGCCCAGGTCTCTAGCAGGACAGTTGAACAGGACTGTGAGTACTCGGGCAGCCAACAGGACTGTCAGAGAAAGTGTTATGATGGCATCTGCCACATGTTACTCCTTGGAGTGCATGGTATTTGCAGCCACTGTTAGTGGATCCAAAATCTTTCTTGAAAAGAGTACCTTTAACCCTTCAGGATCAGCCTGAAACCTTCGTGACGATTGCTCACTGTTTGGCAGGTCTACTGTCTTTCACACTTTCTTCCTTTCTGATGAATGAGACAGCTGTCCATCCACCATGTGACAGTGATCTCTTCTGCTGTACTAGCTCACTTGAGAAACCAAAATATTGTAAAGTGTGCCATGTAGAAAGGCTCGTTTGAGTCCAAGGCTTTCTGAGTGCTGCTTTGCAGCACCACACCTCCTTGTTTTTGGATCCCGTGGGCTAGAAATGATCCATCAACCAAATGGAGAACTGGAAGAAACTAAACATGGGAGATGATTTGCTGTAGTTGTAAGGGAAAAAGGAACAGCACAAGGCTAACAGTGCTGCAAGAACGTTGTTAGAGGGGACTCTGAGCACGTTGCTTTTCACAATTCTTTTCTAACACTTCTTCAGTTCTATACTAGCTGCTGGTCGGTCTGATTCACAATACAGCACTGAAAAGCACAGTTGCAGTATGAAGTAGGATCGTAAGAGAACTCATGAGCTTACTGTTTTTCACCCTTAGATGAATTTTCAACATTTCTGAGTTAAAATGGCAGATCACACAAGGTGATAGCAAATGCACAATGCCCTAATTATCACTGGGTCAAGCTCAGGGATGCCAGAGTGCCCCATCAGTCGCAGTAAATGAGTGAGCCATTGAGGGTCTGGATGCTGTCGGATGGCATTCTGCATCTGCATCCATATCTTAACCAGGCTTTGGTTTCCCACATCACATTCCACCCAGGAATGACCTCAAATCACTGTGCAGACTTCAGTGAGTTCAGCCACAAGTACCTGTACTCCCTGGTGCCCAGAATCCTGGCAGTCTTACAACATCCCTGGATAATGGTAAAAGATCTCTAGAGATTACAAATATGTAGCTTTTGCATAGGTTTACAGGTGATAAAGCCAAAATGTTAGAGCAGAATGCATAAAGAGAGGGTGTGTTCATGCACAGAAGATAACTCAGTTTAAGATTATGCCTTTAGCTGAAGTAGTACAGCTTTTGATAAACTGCAATTTATTAATCATCTTCAATAGATTAGAAATTATTTTTTTCCACCAAAGACAGTCACTTAACTTTTTTTTCTCTTTCTACAGGTGTGATGTATCCTTTTTTTCACCCTTGAGAGCTGGGCAACTGATTGAGGCATCCCTGAACTGATTTATGTAATTTAAAAATTCATCTTCAAAAATCTTTACCTTGAACCACAGGGCTGAATCAAAACAGTTATTTTTTACCTTCCAGGCTCAGCACTCAGAACATCTTTTCTCTTTATTTCCAAGCTGAATATTTTTCTTCTGTTGTTTTCTGGGTATCCGGTGGGTGCCAAACATTTTCACATCAATCTTCTATTATCTTGCCACAAAGATAAAACCCCTATTCTCTTGAGCTCTGAACTTATCTGGTAAATTCCTCTCTTCCTTCTGGGAAAAAGAGACTTGCTTTCCAAGCCCACTGTAGCAGGTGTAAGAGTAACAAAATTCAAATACTCTGAGGTTTTTTACCTATCAGAAAAGACACAATGGCAAGATTGAGACCTACATTTATGCTGGAGAATACAACCAGTGGCTTACTTACGAGACACCCGCCACTGATATACACAATAGTCTTAAGTGCTAGAGAAGGTTATAGGAAGGATAATGCAAAATAAATAAAAGCCATTTGGCTTAGAAAAAGTATTAAACTCAGGGGTTTTATTTTTTTTCTTCTTGACATCCTCTAAACAATGACACGTCTGTGGAAAGTGAATTTCAAGTATTGTAATGAAAAATATTGTAGAATCATAGAATGTATTGGGTTGGAAGGGACCGTCAAGGGTCATCTAGTCCAACCCCCCTGCAGTGAGCAGGGACATCTTTACTAGATCAGGTCGCTCAGAGCTCCATCAAGCCTGACCTTGAATGTCTCCAGGGACAGGGCCTCCACCACCTCCCTAGGCAACCTGTTCCAGTGATCCACCACCCTCATATTGAAAAACTTTCTCCTTACATCTAACCTAAATCTACCCTTTTCTAGTTTAAAGCCATTACCACTCGTCCTATTGCTACATGCCCTCATGAACAGTCCCTCCCCTGCTTTCTTATAGGCACCTTTCAGGTCTTGGAAGGTTGCTACAAGATCTCCCCAGAGCCTTCTCTTCTCCAGGCTGAACAACCCCAACTCTCTCAGCCTGTTTTCACAGGAGAGCTGCTCCAGCCCTTTGATCATTTTTGTGGCCCTCTGGACACGCTCCAACAGGTCCGCATCCTTCTTATGTTGAGGGCTCCAAAGCTGGATGCAGTACTCCAGGTGAGGTCTCACCAGAGCAGAGCAGAGGGGCAGAATCACCTCTCTCCATCTGCTGGCCACACTTCTTTTGATGCAGCCCAGGAAGCAATTGGCCTTCAGGGCTGCAGCTGAGCATTGGTGGCTCATGTCCAGCTTTTCATCCACTACTACCCCCAAGTCCTCTTCCTCAGGGCTGCTTTCTAGCACATCACCTCCCAGCCTGTACTGATAATGAGGATTTCCCTGACCCAGGTGCAGGACCCTGCACTTGATCTTGTTGAACCTCATGAGGTTCACCTGGACCCACTTCTCCAGCTTGTCTGGGTCCCTCTGGATGGCATCCCAACCCTCTGACATGTTGACTGCACCACCCAGCTTGGTATCCTCAGTGAACTTGCTGAGGGTGCACTCAATACCACTGTCAATATCATTAATGAAGATATTAAACAGCACTGGTCCCAGTACAGACCCCTGAAGCCACAAATCTTACAGCTCCAGGGTCACTGGGGCTGGAAAGGGCATTCCAACAGAAGTGTCCCACTCCCACTCCACCTGTAGAGTGTTGTATGAAGGTGTTATTATGCTGTGACAGTTTATGCGATGAATAGTTGCAAGTAATGTAACAAATATTTACTATATACAATGATACTTTGTGATGCCACACAATAGATCAAACTTATAACCCTCACTGTTACCTGACAAGCTCAGCCTCGGTGCAGTTAAGGGCAAACGTGCATTGGGAGCACCCTCTGCAGCAGCTTGTTCAGCTGCCTTTCCTGCTCCTCTGGCTGAGATTGCCTGTTGCCTAAAGCTGAACTGCAGCAGGGATGTGCCCCTTAACTGCTGCAATTCACAGGTTAGTTTATCAGCATAAACCACCTTTAGTCCTGATTTATTGTTCACAGTCCATAATATTTACATAACCTTTGAAGGGATACTCTCTCTTCCACTGCTGAATTCAGTAGGAACTGTGCATCAGAGCCTTCAGGGATTTACAGCACCTTTTACTGTCCTTAAATTAACAGCACAGAATGTAACTTTTTGGTGCTCACAACAGCACAGAGCATATGAATATTAGTGCCTTGTGCTGCAATAATTAAGGACAGCTGGGTGCAGGTCTGATTTATTCGATACTTGACTTTGAACTGACCCACACAGCGTGGTGCAGCCAGTGAGGACATGCAGACATGAGAACATGGAATTGTCATTGTGTGTGCCACTGGACACAGCCTTGGTACTGTTACATTCTAGAGCTTGTATGGTGCTTTTTAAGGAATACTGTGGAGGCAGTTAGTTCTGTAATTCCAATTTTAAGGGCTGGGAAACTTGAGCCAGAGGAGCCCAAGGTGCTTCTGAATATTGCTGTAGACAGTGAAGACCAGCAGAATTGGTGCCTTGTTCCCCCCATCCAGCCCACTAGTGCATCCCCCCAGGCAGTCACAGCAGAGCTTTTCTGGCCTGTGGCATCTGTGCATGGTGCACTAGTGACAACCACTGAGGAAGGTGCTAAAGTCTCACTCATATATGTGCAAATCGGGCTTAGTCACATCTGGATGTAAATGTTCCAGCTCAGAAAGATTTACGGGCAGGGTCTGCATGAATGGAGGCCATGAGCGTGTTGATGGCTGTTTAAGTGAAGGGATTGACAAGGGGATCCATAGCTGCAGGCAGTGGACCAGGGTACCACCCCTAGCTGTCCACCCCACCCACATTGCCCGGGGAGCTCACGGACGGGTGTCGGGGCTGCTGTACTCAGCAGAGGGACATTTCAGAAGGAGATGGTCTGATTGTAGCTTGCCTTAAAATGTGCAATGTCTGAGCTTCAGCCACTGCCTTGCTTCTGTCTGTGCCATCTCTGCTGGGGTGTGCTGGGGTGGCCTTAGCTGTCCCGCCCTGTGCCACCCCCATGTCCCAGCCAGTGCCCTGAGCATTGTGAGTTTTGCACTAGCAAACAGGCAGGAAGCACTGTTCCAGGGTCTACTAATAAGCAATCAGCTAATTAATGCTGTTCTAGCAACATTGCCTGCCATGCAGAAATGTGGTTTGGAAAACTCAGAGGTACGGAGAATGATTTCACATGAATTTCACATTTATAAGCAACCCTGGCCGAACAATTCCAGGAGGAGCCAAGGCTTCCCCCAGACCCATTGTCCTGGTTCCCCAGGCACAGCCCCATGGCCCAGCCATGCAGGCAGGCTGTGAGCAGCCCCGAGTCAGCTGGGAGTTCCACTCAAGGCAGCTGACTCACAGGTGTGTCCCACACCTCAGCATGCTCATTGTAAAGGGAGGGAGCTCACTGAGGGTGGGGTTCCTCCTCTTCTCCCTGAGGCTCTTTGCTGGTGGTCTTCTCTTCTTGCTGTTGGCATTGAGAACCAGGCTGAGTAGAACCCTCTATGCTTTATGTTGATTGTTATTCCAGTTTTGTTATTCTACTAAATCTGTTTATACTTCAACTCATGGGCCTTCTCCTTCTTTTCCCTGATTCTCCTTCCTAGCTGGGGAGGGAGCCTTGGGTGAGATACTAACTGCTGTGGTTTAGCCCTGAGTACTGGCTAACTGCTGACACCCATGGACTTGAAGACTTGAAGAGCATCTGCTGTTCTCCCCTGCTGAGTAGGCACATGGGACACTGCCATGTGAGGTGTCAAACCTGTGACCTCTAAGTGTGATAAACCCACTACTACTGAGCCCTAAAGCAATCTTCTTATGTACTTGGTGTTTGCTATCTGTGATGACCAGAAGACAGGGGAGGGGGCGTACCTTGATCTGTGAAGTCCCTGGCTATGAAGGAGGTGGAGGCTTGTCCTAGTCTGGCTGCTGGGAGGGGACCACATTCCTCTGCTCTCTTCCACCCAGGGGTGGAGCACAGTCGGAAGCAGCATGTTTGCTTTCATCTGTCCTGATAAGCAGGTAATCCTTAAATGTCTTTCCTCTGGCCCTTCTCCTCTGGAAAAGAGACATTCATAATAATCCTCTGCCCAGGATTAATAAAGATATGACTGGGTATATAGACAAAAAGATGCTGAGGATTCCATTAGGGCTGGTCAGGGCTGATTAACTTTGTCCTGAGCTATGTCAGAAGAGACCTCATATGATAACCTAGACTTGTGTAAAGTGCTGCTCAGCAGCAGCTCTCCACACTGGCCACATGCTCTCCAATTACAGAATTGCCAAAATCGGCCAAGGCGTGAGATTGATACAAACGAGATTTCTAAAAGTGATGTGAAGGGCTGTAGGACTGTCCAGAAGCAAAGGCCCATAGCTCTGGTTAAAGGGCAGCACTTTCCTAGCTAGGTGAGCAACGGACTGTGGTGTAAATAATATTAAAGGCAGAAAAAGGTTCTTTTTAAGACTAACTGAAAATGTTGACCTGGAAAAATGTGGGGTTGACTTTTTGGTTGGTGTGGTTGTCCAGACTGATATACAGCAGTACATGTACATTTTTTCCTGGGAGGATAAATAGAAGTTCTTTTACCTATTTCTAGAGGATTTCGCATTAAATCTGCTATATAAGTGACATTTGTGGGTTTTTTCTTCCCCTTTATAACTTACTTTCCTCATCTTTGGCATTCTGTATCAATACTAACCTTTATAAAGTGTTTATTGGTTGAAAGCACCCATGAAAGTGTAGGTGATAGGCATTACTTTAGCAGAGATCAGTCATTGAGCACAGCCCATTGCTTTTAGCAGGTATTTTGTCTCTGTGCAGGTTTACTTCCAGTCAGGCAGTTTAATAATGTCAGCACTTTTAGCTCCCAATTAGATTTTTGAATTAACCCTTCATTAAGGTGTTAGGAGGTGATAGAGACACATTTCATTGTAATGAATAGGAATTAGGGGTATATTCTACACCTCCCATTGTTCTGAATGTTGGGCTGGAGACAGCCTTCTCCAGGGGTTTGGAAAATAACTTATTTGAGAGGTTAGATTTTCAAAGGATCTGTAATCATACTTAAAATCTCTCTTTTCTCAGTCATACATAGACAAACATATATCTGTTTAGAGAGTAACAACTGGGATTGCTTGAACAGGAGCATATGGGAAAGACAGAAATGATTTGCAGAGGATTTAGCAGAGCTACCAGTGCAGTACTTGTAACAGCTAATTTTTCACAGTGACTTGGGCAGAGTTTTCACCTGTCTCTGCCAAGGATAAAGATTTTCCTCTGAGTTTGGATGCACATACTGAATTGGTATTTTTGCAAATGAAGGGCACTTAATTGTTTCTTTTTTTTTTTTCCCCTAGGTGATAGTAAAATCTATTGAAAGGAGTTTGATTTTTTTTTTTTTTTTTTTTGAGGTTCTGTGCAGAGTTGTGTGTAAATTGACCCAGAATATGCTATGGCTACTTAACTTGGAGATCATTGCACATGTTGGGCGGTATGAGTCCAAGCATGAAGGAATGATATCTTCCTGCCAAACACCCTCAAGTGCTGGGCTGGCATTTTATTAATTATACATGCTGTTTTATTGACTCAATGTTCATGCCATGACAGTGCTCTGCAGTAGGGCTTGGAAACCTTGGGGTACAGTTCTGTGCTAAATCTGAGCTGCAGCCCTAGGTGCTGTCTCCTGCTTTGTGCCAGGGTTAATGTTCTTATGGTCACCTGGATCAAGGAGCTGGTGCTGCTGTAAACTAATGGTTTTTATTCTAGAATGATTTTTCCAGATGGATTAACTCTTGCAAATTAACAGTGCAAGAGACCAGTTGTGAGCAAGGATTGTGGTGTGAACTGTTTTAGTGTAGCACAGATTTAAAGCAATTAAATCATGTCTGTAGGTGTGGTTGGGGAAGTTGTGATGCTCTCGCTTCAAGTGTACATGTACTAGTCAGAATTGTGTGTTTAAGGGCTTGGTTAAAAATACATCAATGTGTGTGTTTGGCTAGTTTTTCAAGACAAGAAAAGAGCATCTTTTATTCACCTATTTATTGTCTGTGCCTTTTTCTGTTGCTTTGGAATATGAGTAGACATATGCATAAGGCTTTTCAGGACTGAGATTAAGTCCTTTCTGTAGACAGGTCTGTCTTGGCCGTGTGAATTAACATAATTATTTTTCTTTATCGGGAGTTTAAAACATTCTTAATCAGACTCCTCTGTTTTCAAGGTCTCCTGGGTTTTAATTAACTTTTAAAGAAATAATTTCTGTTTGTTTATTTTCCAAGTCTTTCTTTCTTGTCACAGTAAAATACACTTTCTTTTTCCCCTGAAATAAAATGTTTCCTCTCCCCCCGTTAAACACACTGAAAAGCAGAGACCTGTATTCAAAGTAGCAAGGTTTTAAATTCTTGATTGAAAATGACATTAATGTATGTTGGCAATATAGGACTCTCTGTTTTCAGTTGTTTTAATTCAACTGTATGTACGTTTATGCAAAAGTATGCACTGATTCCCATGCACAGTCACAAGATAATATAATGATCGGCTTAATTATTGTGTGACCTAAAAACTCTGTTCCTTCTTACCTCTCCTAAAGATTGTAGATAATGGTTGCACTCTCTAAAGGAGGCGAAAGGCCTGAGAAGGTATGTCAGAGACCAGGGGAGAGGAACAGCAAAAACATCCCTATTGCATAGTGCTTTCCCTCAGTATCTGAGAGCACTTTACAAACAATAAGTAACAAGAGCTGTGAGCACCTCCACTGGCCAGAGCCTGGGGCAAGAATAGCACTTGGCTACCTTGGTTGAAGACAGGTGCTTTAGTGGCCCAATAATTACATAATGCAGGAGACTCATGTTCTTTTTTTTTTTAAAAAAAAAACCCAACACTTTCTTGTATGTCTTACTGTCTAACCTGTGTTCAAGAACACCCTGTCTTTTGATGCAGCAACTTCCTCTCATGTCCAGGAAATAATGAATGATATTAATTGACCACTTAATATTAAATGATATTAATTAATTAAGTGGTCCCATTTTGTAGCTTTAAAATTTCTGTCTCATCTGTCCTTTCAAGCGTGCCAGCAGTTACCGTGTTGGACATTTTCACTGTGCTATTTGATTTTTGCAAACTGCTTTTTAAAGAAAGTTTAGGGAGTTTATTTTAGAGTCCTTCAGTTGCTGCCAAACCACCAGAGTAGAGGGTACCTTCAGTACCTCTCCAGATAAGTAAATTGACAAAGCACATTTCTCTCAATGCGTGATGTACATGGCCTGTTTGGGCTCTTTATATCTAGGTTTGCTCTAAATGATCAGAAAATAGCAGAAGGGGGATGCTTGAATGTAATTTCTCTGCTGTGATTAACTCAGCTTGCTCTCTGATAATTTCAAAATCATAAACCAGATTTCCTTCAGACTTTTTTGTAGATGAACTTTTTTTTTGTGCAAACCTCATCATGAGAAATGTCAGCCTGCAGAGGTTAGATAAGTCACCAGAGCTAGTTGTAAGAATAAAGGTAATTTCAGACTTCACAGTATTATTACTGAGATACTTTAGCGTTTGGCTGCAATGACAGAAAAATTATTTGAAAACCAGTTAAATCTTGAAATATTTTAAGAGTTCTTCCCAAAGTCACAGCACTGTGGTAGTATTTTTCTAGACGAAGTGGGGAAGTTATGAAGTTCCTTCAGCAAAGACAAACTGATCTGTCACTCTGTTTCCTGCTTTTACTTGGTATAGTGATAATTTTCTAGCTGGGAACTTTTTCTGAAGCACACTGTATTCTGTCAAAGCATGTCTTAAGGCAGCAGCACTTTGTAGGCTAGTTGTTAATGGCTGCTTTAGGGTTAAAAGTAGCCAGGTTCTGAACATTTTATGTTACCGATCATTTTAGAGCTATAATCTATATAATTCCAGATAAATTTATTATTGGTTGGGGCAAAACTAACTGGAAATGAGACATTGTCTTGCACATTTAGCTATAGTAATTTATTTTATGAAATAAGAGAACTGTGAGGTTGCATTATCAGCTTCATGGATTCCATATTGTGTCATTTATTGATTAGGTGCCATTGCTAATTTGTCATTTTTTTCATAATTTTGTCCTAAAGCATTACCGTTAGCCAAATTTGTCGACTGGACTCATGTGACCAGACATGCTGTCAGTTCAGACATTTAGAAACAGACTTGATGCACAGAATAAAGGTGTAATAATTGTTGGAATACACATTGTATTTTTCCACAAGGGAGAAAATAAGTCTTACTGAAACAGATCTGAGCCATTTTGAAAACTTGCTTTTGAAATGACAATCACATATTACCAATACCATACAAATGATACAACACAATCTATTTCTGGACCAAGGATCATTTCTCAGTGCTTGAACCGCTTTCTTCTTTATTCTGTTATATGGGAAATAGTGTATGTGCCTAGATGAGAACTGTCAAAAAGTTGCTGTTTATGTTCCTGTCACCAAGGTTTGTTTGGTGATACTACTGCGATTCCAGCACCAGAAGTTATCCAGGAATAGTCATGCTTTCATTTAGCTTGTTTCCTGAAAAACTCATCCCCAGAGAATGAATTACCTCTAAACCTTGCTTGCTTTTCATCCTCAGCTTTGTCATGTGCCTTACCACCACTACCATCTTTCTTTGTTGTGCAGAAGTCCCTCGGAGGAGCTGCTGAGCGTATTGAGGGCTCTACCAGTGCAACACAAGCAAGTAATTACCGAGATGGAAGGTTTCTTCCACAAACACCAAAAGAAGGTTCAACAGAAGGCTTTTAGAAAACTTTCTCTACTCTGTACCCAGAGCAATTCTGGTCTGTAACAACCAGCACACAAATGCTGTGATGACAAGAGGCTTGGAGAGTTTTAGCAGCAGAACTGTCTCCTGCTACTTGCAGAAGATGTGGAGGTCTGTGTGCTGCTTACTTATCATGCCCAAGAGCTGTCCCTGATTTCTGCTGACTCATCTGCCAGGGGATCTTTTATTCAGAGACACCACATCTCAGAAGCTGATGAATTCTGGCAGAGGACTGGCACAATTTAGCAAATTCTGCCTCTGCTGTAAAAATTTCTTACATGAAGGCAGCAATGTCAAATGGCTGCCACTGCTTCTTCACACTTGATGACACCTGTAGACACTTACGTATATTGACAGCTCAACTAATAGCTTTCTTCTAGCTTCCTTCATTCTACTTGTTATTACTGAGCACACTGCAAATGGGGGGCGTCAGCATCTTATTTGGCAGAGCCAGTTAGAAAGCTGCATTTGGTGCTTGAGAAAACCCCTTGTTGACTTCCCTAACAAACAGCTGTTTTGTACAAGATAGGCATTTATTTACAAAACTGATCTTGGGTGAATGTTGTATTTATTACAGTGAACAACATTGGAGACATGTCATCATATAATATTATCCTGTATGGAGTTTCTCAACAATTCTCTTGAGAATCCGCTTGAACAGTACGTACATAGTAAGAAGGAGGATAAATTAGGACTTCTCTTGGGTATGAAGAACAAGACTACATTGTGTAGCTGAAGCTGTGCTTATAACTTTACAGTTGGTTAACAACTAATGGCTTCATGGATCTGAACTGTAGGAAATCTAGGAAAAAGTCTTTCCCTGGGAATATTGCTGCAGCAAGCTTTCCTTTGACTGAGAAATAGTATTTTGGGATGGGAAATCAATAGAAGTTCTCAATTGTTTGAGGTCTTAGTCCAGTGTAATGAACTCTGTTGCCTCTGAGGGGTAGTGTTGTGGTGTAGGGTTGACAGACACATCCTCACTTGTTGCTGCTTTTTCTCTCCATCCCACCTTAGTGCACTCTGGGTTTCGCAGTATCTGTTACTGTTTGATTCTAATAATTAAAATCTAAAGATTCAGAGCATTTATCAGCCTACAGTGATTTCAAGGTCTCTGTGACAGCAAATATGGACTGTCACCCACAGGAAAATCCCACTGTACCCTTGCAGAAATTGCCAGCATGCTAATAAAATATAGAGAGCAAATAGCTCCTGCTGAGGTCTGTAGAGAAAGCTGCTGACTCTTAGGGAGTATCCATGTAAAAACTTTACTTCATGGAGGAGACTGAACCTGAGTTGTGACAGCAGAAAAATCTGCAGAGAAGGTACCAAATAAGCCATGCAGAGGCTTGACTGCAGGAGGAAGCTGACAAAATAGATTCTTCTTTCAAAAGAATTGTGTGAGTAGCTTCACTATTCCAAAGTGGATTCAAACCAGAACAGTGTTCACACTGTTATCCTAGAAGTGCTGCTGGGATAATTATTGCACATTTAGTTCCTAATAATTCCAGAACAACATCCCCATGGCCATTTATTAACAAGTGGCAAGAAAATTGTGTTTCCTGAGACTGGATTCAGAATTAGGCTCTGGGCAGACCTCCTGCTTCAGGCTGAGCTGTGCCAGGGAAACCCACACTGCTTGCCCAGGATGCTCTGCCAGAGGCCATGGTCCTTTCCAGTCTACCCATAGCAGCATGCTTGGTCTACCCAAACCTTTTTCAGTGTAATAACCTGTCTGGATTAAAGAGCATGCATTTCTAGAGCTTATACCCACCTGACTCATTGGGGCTGGGGTAGAGGTGCCTGTACAGCCTCCTGCCAGCAGCAGTGGGGCAGGTGTCAGCTACCAGTACAGAACTATACAGCTATCAAATAGCTAGCAATATGTAACTAATTGTGAGTGGGCTGGAGGCAAGAACCTCTTCCAGTGGTTTGTGTGGATCTGAGAGAGGACATGCGTTCAGTCCTTACAAACTCTGCTTCTACCATGCCTATGTAATTGGCTTCTGCCTGGTAGCATCACCTACTGGTGGTGTTCCTCCCCTCCCTGATAGTTCATTGTTAACTTGCATAACTCCAGCTTCTAAGGCTGGCTGGGAAGCTGACATAGTGAATAGATCATTACCTGTAATAATCAGCAATTTAGAAATTTGCCTCTATGAAAAGTGTTTGTCAGTCTTATTTGTTAGGGGAAAAAAGACAAAGTGATAATTTCTGTAATTGGAAATCCATTTCTCCTCATTCAAGGTGAGGGCACTGTCACACTGAAATCACTGTAATATAATTCTCACAGCATCTTTTTAATTTGTTATGGTTTTAATTGCTGTTTAGATGAAACATTGCAGAGTAGAAAAATTAAGTTCAGATTTTTTTTTCCCTTTCTTTTTATTTTTTTAGACTAGTCACAGTAAAATGCAAATAGAAAATACTGAATGAATGGGAAGCTTTGAAGTAAACATGCTGAGATTATGTAGAACTAAATGCAAGGCAGCCAACAGTCAACAGTAATAAATGATTATGTAAGGACTATTAAATCTTAATTTAATATTCCTACAGCCCCACTAGCAAACATAATTTTTTTGGTATCTAATTGGACCATGTTCTGTGACTGTGAGGCAGAAATGATGATCCAAACTCATACCTGCTCTGATAAATGGAGATATCATTAGCAATATGAAGTAGGTGATCACGACTTTTCTCTTTTTTCATAAATTACACTAAATAACCATAATGCTGCAATTTAGCGGTCCAAAGTTCATCCTATTCAGCAGGCCATCCATAGTCAACAGTTTAAAGAAAGGGGACCTGCTGAGAAAATGGTGGTCTAATCAGATGCCATAAAATCTGGCTGATCAGATGAGCCCCATTTTCTTTTTTTGTAAGGAGATCCTAATGAAGCAGTGCATTGAGGGGATTCACAACTTTTGTTCCTCCGTTTGATTATTCAGGTTGGCTGCACCAAGTTCTAAACTAAGCAAGTGGAGTCTAATCCTCTGGGCTGTTTGCATACATGCTGTGTTTTACAGGAGACTTATTAAATCCCACTTTGCCAGCTACCAAATTGTGTGCGTCTTATCTTCAGTCCCAATGGTCAAAACACTAAAAGATGCATCAAATCAAATCTAGTCATCAAATAGGAATCTACTGTTATTGTCTATTCCCTGCTTGCTGGCTAATTTACCAAGCATAGCAAAAATGAAAAGTACTTCACGCTGCATGCTTCATGAATATCTCAACTGGTGCAAAGCAGATGGGATGCTGGATGCATGTTTAGCCAAAGGTTAAACTTGCAAACTTTGGGGCTATTCTTAATTCTAATTAAATATTGTAGTGTAATTTGAAACAGTAAAAGTCTAGTAGTAAACTCATTTCTATCCAGTTGTGGGCATGGCAGTTTTGATTTGGCTACTTAAAATAGGCATACTCTTTCTTTAGAAAAAGATTTGGTACATTTACTTTTCCTTACACTTAACTGGAACAGTGTTTGTTTCCCTTCAGTTGAGTTTTCAGTTTTTTCTTCCCTTTAATCACTGTCTTATTCTCCGTATCGTCACATCTTCCTCCCTGTGCTGCCCACTGGGACTGCTGCACACAGCTGGGCATTGCCCCTCACATCAAACCTGTAGATGACAGCAGCCTGATCGAAAGCCCATTGAAGTCAATACTGTTTTAAGTAGGAGCCTGCTAGGCCTGCCTTTGTGAAGTGATGGGCTCCTGCACTCCCTTAGTAATGGGAACTGAAGCATCAAGCCCCCACTTCCTACCTCAGTGAATCAGCAAATGGGAAAACTGCTGAAAGAAACCTCCCAAGATCACAAACTATTTGGTTCCTCATCCTCTTTTCAGACCATGGCAGTCAGGAGCAGTGGGACTTTCACAGAACTGTTCATCACAAGTGATGAACGCAAACGAGCACTTATTTTGTTCTGTAAATGGTGAAAACAGTGCACCCATGTAAATAGCCCAATATGGTTATTGGGGGTATCTCCTATACTGAGCGTTTCCCTGTGACTGCAGAAGCAGTGGGTTCCCTTTGCAGCCACAGAAATGAAGGCAAAACTGCTCTCCTGCTGCAGGAACCCAAACTCCAGTGCTGTACTGAACAAAAAGATAGCATGCTGCCATGCTGTCTTGTGCTCCAAATAAATCCTCACAGTGCTGATAATTGTCTAACAAAAGTTGAAGCAGCTATTTTAGTACTGGATTTTTTTCATGTGTCTATTATGGTGCCTTGGTTTGGTTTCTCCCATCAAGCAAATTTCTTGCTGTGTGGGAATATTATAGAAGTCTTCCACTGGAGACTCCAGAACAAAATCTCTCTGTGCTTATTGCTGCCTCCTGATGCCTTTAAGTACTTTTGCATTTATGTACGTTAATTCACACTGAACTAATCTTAAAACTGAGCTCACTAGGACATTGGCATGTCCTTCACAGGAGCACAGTAGTCATTAGTTTTTAAAATTTTCTTCAGCATTTCTTTTCATTCTTTTCAAGCTCTCAATGAGCAGTTTCTGTTAGTGCTTTCACCCTGTAACATGTCTTACTTTGATTTTATGCATTGATTATCAGGAAGTCAAAATTCTTGTGGGAAGTTTGCCTTCTTTAACCACTGTTCTAACGACTTTCATCAGAGTCCTTTCCATATCCTCCCATGTAAGCAGTTGAGCCCTTACCTTTTATCACCCTCCATAAGTTCAGCTTACCCCAATGATCTGCTTTTGTCTTTCAGACAAGTCTTTAGGTATGCAATGCCCTGCCCATGCCAGGCTGTAGCACAGTCTCTGTGGTTACTTTCCCTATAGCCACTTCTCCTAGACTATTTGCTCTAAAATTGCTAGCAGAAAATGGTCTGAGAGAGCAACAACAAGGATCACTGATGTTTATCTTCCTTATTTATGTCATGGTTTTCAATCCATCTAGTCTCAAGCATCAGGGCTCTGAAGGTGTGTGCTTCTGTTTTAAGGAAACCTACCCACATGTCTCTATGGCTTTAATGAGGGGTCAGATGTGTGTGTGTGTCTCTCTCGGTTCAGCTGTGCTGGTATGAGATGCTACCAGGTGTTTATAATTTCCCAGAGGCTATCACTGTTCAGAAGCTGTTCCCAAGAGCATTTCCAGGTTTGCTTTAGGTTAAGCAAACCTGAATCTGTTTAAACAGTTCAAGTGAACCTGGCTTGTTCTGACTGAAACATCTCTGGAAGCAAATGTGTGAGTAGTGCTGCTAGGGCTGAGGAGGTGATGACCTTTGGCAGATGGTGTTGCAGAGATGCTTGGGGGCAGACTGATGAGCAGTAACCTTTTTCATATAGCTGTCTATAGGGTGCTTGGTTGTCTTATTTTATTGGCATGATTTCCTATGTGGATGTGATTGCACCAGAAGAATACCGTTTGTTTTTTCTTTTCCAGTTTAGTTTGCCACTGCGTACTGACAAGATCAGTAAACTTTCTGAAGGGTATAGATATTGATGTAATATTAATAGTTAATAATATTGGCTGATCAATTCTCTGTGCAGGATAAGGCTATCTTCAACAATAAATATTCTTAAAAAAAAAACACTTAAGAGTTAGGCTGTGTGTATACGACAGAAATAGAAACTTTTATTTCTCTAATTTTCAGTAGTGTGTTGTTTGGTTTTTTTTTGAGGGGGAGGGAGGAAAGTGAAAGGGAAATGATGAACAACTGTATTCTGAGGGTGAATGAGAGCTTTGATCTGTACTGTTCATTTTTTAAATCTCTAACATAGCCAGGATTTGTTGGCTCACACAGAATTTGGTTGAAATGTGCTCAGCAAAGTACTTTGTGTGTGTCTGATTTCCAAAGCCCTGAGATTGGTGGCCTGCTAATCCCAGTAACACCACCCTACACCAGTGCTGAGTGTTTTGGAAGAATTATATCCTTTGCAACCCTTTTTCATTTCGAAAATCATGATTTGGACTATTTGCAAGCAACTGAGTTGCTGTCTTTTCTTCTCTCTTTGGTTATACTCACAGAAAGGTAACGCTCAGAAGTAATTTTAACTATTTCTGTGCAATAGAAATGTGATCACCTGAAATAGTTTCAAATACCAGGAGACCATAGATTGTTTTCTCTGTGATCAGTATCACTAGGGATCAGCCATTTGATTTATTTTAGTAAAATGTAGCTGTTTAATGGTATTAAAATATTCCTAAATTTTATCAAGTCAGGTTGCACATGCTGTGATGGAAAATCTTGTATCATCCTCTGTTTGTTCAACTCTGCTACCCTGGAGTAAATAAAATATCCTAACAGTTTCCAGTGTCAAATGAACTGCTGATTAATGATTTTCAGTCTCTAGTTACACTAGAGAGTGCTAGGTTGTCTGATTTCCCTCCCACTTATTTCTGCTTGATGTATGTTCAGCCCTTTAACATATATATATATTGGATATATAATTTGGAACAAACCAAACAGAGCTGTGAGAGGTGCATCAGGGGTTCCCCAGCCAAACGGCTGATCACCTGGCAGCTAAGGATAACCTGAATGTGAGTCTGTCACAGTGCTAATGTCACTGTTAAATATTCCCCAGGCTTCTGATTTCACTTTTGTCAGACCTAAAGTGTTTTTAAACTAAGCAGCTGGACTGACATGCAGTTAGTTGCCTGCCTGCAGTACATGGTAACCTAACAAGTCATTGACAGAGTAAAAGACATCGTGATTTTTAATCATTTTTTTCATTTAGGTCAGGTGTCACTGTGCTGCTTGAGCATCCACACATAAATAAGAAAGTCTGTAAGACTGCTTTAAAGACTTCTATTGCGGGTTCTGCTGTTGACAAGTTGGAAGCAACAGCTGAAGCAAGGTAAGATATTTACCCTCCTCTGATGTTACATACTCTTTTTTTTCTCTTTAAAATAACAACCAACACAACAAAACAGACACACACACATGTTCAGACTTCTGTAGGTTTAGACTGATGTTTTACTTGAAATAACACTTTATTGATGTTTGGGATTCCCCAATTTCCAAGGAAGAAAAGCTGATTATCTTCGGAGGCAGTTTTATACAGAACAGCAGACCCCCACCAGCCTTCCGCTCCAGACTGGATCAATGCAGAGAAGTGCTCTTTGATGGACTTTCAGGCCCTGTGATCTCCCAGCCCTGGGGGTTTAAAGGATGAGCATATCAATCCAGGACCACTGAACTGCATTTCCATTGCATGAGGGCTCCTCCTCTTGGCTTTGTCCGGACAAACTCGGCTCCTCCTACTTTTGTCACTATTCTTTCATGCTTTGTTTAGCAAACACAAAAAAAAGCTTTGTTTGTTGCTGGGTCTTTTTTAAGCTTTGCATAAAACAGTTTAAAGTGCCGTAATGCTGTGTACCTGTGATCACCTTCAGGGTCAAAATCAGTTTACAACAGATTAACCTATTTATCTTTTTTTTCCCCACTGTTTTATAATTTGCACAAATACAGGTTGTTCTGATGAGCATAGTCTTCCTACTTTATTCTGAATTCTGACTTGGCAAGAATTGCTAACTCTGTGGATTTCCCTGGGAACAGTCTTCTAGAAGACAGCACATATGTGCTTGCTTTTCTT
Source organism: Podargus strigoides (assembly GCA_028020825.1). Lineage (NCBI taxonomy): Eukaryota > Metazoa > Chordata > Aves > Caprimulgiformes > Podargidae > Podargus > Podargus strigoides. The sequence goes on from CM051631.1 coordinate 14,397,576, forward strand.
TGCTGCTGTTGTCCTGCTGTGTTTCAGCATACTGAGCAAGAAGAAAACTGGCCACATATAATTTGTAGAAGTTTTCATAACACTATTGCAATTATTTTGCTTGCCCTAATAGTTGGCATTAAAAATGTGTGTGCTTAGGTTTCAATTTTAATTCAGTTGTAAAGCTTATTACTACAGTGTTATAGACCCTCTTTATTTCTGCTGTCTTCTCACTCTAAACCAAACAATCTCCACCCCACTCTGCGATATTTCCCCTTCTGCCCACTGCTTTGGGGTAGATCACACCTAAGTCACGAAGTGGGAAATGCTCATCAAGTATTGCGCATCTTTAGTAATGAATATCAATGAAATAACTCAGAGTAGTATAATAGATTTTTCATTATCTGCATTCTTTAAAGCCATTGCCCATGCAAGGAGAATAAATCTGTAGTTACTCATGGTAAACTGGAAATAGCAGTATAGGCAATGCTCTTCACAACTGCATGCACACACCTTAAAATACATGAATTGAATGGATCCCCAAAATGCCAGGGAAGTGTAGCCCTAAGGGAAGGGCATTGTCTGCTGCTGTTGTACCATATCACACCCAAAGTCACCACAGATGCTCTTGAAAGTTACACTAGATGAAATGGTGGAATAATCCATCACCTTGGGAGACTTTGGCATTTGTGCTGCTGCTGATGTCCTACAAGGCTCCTTTCTGAAGTATTCGTAAGTTTCCCTTAGGTGAGTCTTCAAATTCTTAATGTGACCGAGCATATCATAGCTGGAGTCCTTATATGCTGAACTCAAACCACTCCTCTTCCAGTTCCTAGAAAAAAAAAGTCACCTCCTCTACTTCAGGAACGCCCTATATACTTCCTTTGCTCAAAGGGCAGAAGAACTACAGCTCTGTGTTGCTCTTAACATTTTTGGAGTATGTTTTGCTGAAGGGCACTGATCCTAAAGCATTGCAACATCCCTGTAGCAAGGACTGAAAACTAGTGCTCTGAAGAGATAACCTTGGAAACTTTTGCCAGGAGCCGTCTTTTCTGAACACGCCAGTCAGGAGCTGGGGTAGATGCCACAGATCCGTCTCAGCAAAGCCTTAGGCTACAGCCAGGCACGGAAAGAGCTCTTGTAGCCCTGATGGATGGGCTGATCCTAATGGACTCACTGTGGCACTTGGCTATTATTGATCCCTGTGCTTGTTCGTCTGTCCTATTTCCCAGAGCTGTAGGAGCGTAAAGGAGACATTCTGAAGTGGGTCAGTCCTTATTCCTTGGACTGAGTGAGAGAAGTCCCTCTGAGCTCAGATGGCTCCCTGGTGATCAGAGCTCTTGCCCCAAGCGTTATCAGAGGGTTCAGGTACAGTTTAATCTCTCAGCCCTGCAGTAATAGGAAGGAGGTCCTGATCCTCATACCCTTCTCTCCTGCTTACAGCTCTGCAGTCCTGCCATTTAGTATCCCAGTGGGGGCTGCTTTGGGTAGAAAAGTAATGTGCCAAAAGGTAGTAGTTTTCTCTCAGTTTAGTGAACTGAACTGATTTCTAAACGTGAGCATAATAACAACGACAGATGAGTGGGGATGACTGTGTGACAGCAAATCAGAAGAGAGACATTGGGACTACAGTACCAGTAGGTCTGTAGATTGGCTCAGTCATCTGTGACTGTCTTCTGCTTAATCACACTTTTCTGAAGTGTGAAGAGAGTGGGAGACTTGGTGAAACAAGCAAAGACAAAGAGCCAGCAAGTCATGAAATAGATCAGTTTGCTGCCTCTTCTATGTTACCCATTTGCAGTGTGATTTCTTGGCTGACCTTATGTTAAACCTAATTTACAGGGCTGAGGTTATATTAAGTCAAGACATCCCTCTGCTGCATACTGCAAGGAGATGTAAATATTTAGAGGTTAAGGTGGAGAAGCATGGGACTGGGATAGGACCATATGCAGCCCTGTGCTCCTTTTGAACTCCTTGCTGCTACAGATGCCTACAACCATGGCAGCAAATTTCCCTTTTCCATCTGCCATAAGAGATGTCCCATTCAATTGGGCCTGGGTCTGACCAGGATGACCTATGCATTCCTGACCTCCTGACCATTCAGTGAGGCCACACATCCTGAAAACTTCAGTACAAAAGACAGCTATCAGCTCCCTTTGCTTAGCAACAATCATTACCGTGAGCACATCAGCCTGATGTTCTGCACTGAGGACTGAGACTTTAATGCAAAGTGCAGTTCAAGGTCTCTGCCTTAACTCTCAAAGTCCTTTGCAGCACCAGCTTGACCATTCCTCCAGGACAGCTCTGTTGCAAAGATGCAGTGGTAAAATGTGAGGTGATAAGAAAACCTCTGTGGGGATTTCAGGGCTGTGTAAGCAAGATAGGTTGGGCTCCTGTCATATGTAAATCAAAATATGGAAGGAAGTTACAGGAGTTCTTACAGAAGGAAAAGTAATATAACTAACAATAGTGATTTTAGTTGCTTGGTGTCACAATTTAGGAAAAAAAGTCTGCCTAGCATTACTTGTTTCAGTGTTGTTGGCTGGAATGGAACAGGATATTTTCTAGTGATCTAAAATTACTGAAGAATATCAGATAACTATTAGAGAATTGCACTGGTAATTTCTAGTTTATAATAAAAGGCTACAATAATTAAGATCTCATCTTTCGTTCACAGATACTGTTTGAAGTCCTTCAGTCTCATCCCAGTGGCAATTGTTAGCTGTAGCCCCTAATCCAGTGGCTCTTTACTCTTTAGTAAAGAAAAAGATTAGAAAAAAATCACCTTCTGTGATGATCTGTGAGAATGGAACTAAGTAAGTTTTAACTAATGAAATCAAGGAAAAATGTGGTACAGGATAAAATTCTTCTCTTTCTTTAAGAAATCTGAAGTAGTTCCTTTTATTTTTGCTAGAGTCTCTTCAGATTTATGGACAGATGCTAAGATGAGACTTTGTCTGGCTGTGCTTCAATAGATGGAAATTATGGCATATCTCTGCAGTCTCAGAAGGAATCAATTTACTTTTCATAATTTAAGCATGCTTCACAATATATGGACAGTGTCTGCCATGGAACAGTCACCAAAGTTTGGGAGAACTCTCTGGCACTTATTCACACTTTTAATTTCTTACTGTTACAGCCTTAATATTATGTTTCAGAATGACCACTTTATGTACAGTAAAATCTAGGAATGAAACAGCAGGTTATAAAGGTCATTAGAGTTATTGACAAAAATAATGCAGACATGGATAGAAGAACTGTACTTTCTCCTTTCCAAGAAGATGTTTGAAAGCCATGTTATCATCGTCCTGTGGTGCTGTAACCGTCTTGTCAGCTGTGAAGCTCTGCTCTATACTGTTTGTGATAACTTATTTTTAAATAACTGCCAACAGCTTCCTCAGGCACCTGACACCAGTGATTGTTAGGACTCCAGACACACAATTCATATATGTATTGTGAGATGAGACCTGCATGAGTAATATTATTTTCTGGTATTTTGAGTAATTAAGGAAATTTGCCCGAACAGGAAAGCCAGATTTCATTTTTTTAACATAAATTTGATTACTCTTGTTATCTTATGCCTTAGGATATAGTACTGTTATCAGACTTTCATTTTGATACAAGTAACCCCTTTTTTCCTGAGTAAATGTGTATCATACCAGGGATTACCCCTGGTATTTAGTTTACTTACTGCCAGGTATCTCCCAACAGAACATTTATGTTGTGCGTGCCACAGACTGTGATTTCCTTACACAATTGGGACTATGGATTAAGGCTTGTAATTAAGGTTGTTTCCTACCCATTTTGCAGTGAGGATATCTTGAAGAGCTGAGCTCCCTATTTGAGTCCCAATGCCTGTGAATTCTCACCCTTCTACCTCTTCTTTCACACTTGTCTGTCTTGTGCTGGAAATCAGCAGTGAGATAGGCTCTTTCAGTGTTAACTCTTTACTCTGTATAAGGAGCTTTGTTTTATGTGCAATACTACCATTGACCTCAGAAAATGCCACTGCAGCCTGTGGCTGGCTAGCCAAGGGCAGCTTCCAGGATAGCAGATACTGCTTGTGGGACTACAACAAGGAGTACAAATTTGGGGACAGAGTGAATTCTTTCAAAGGAAAGAGGAAGTGGCAGCCACCACATTATTGTTGTTGTTGTTCTTGTTGCAAACATTAAAAATGGTGAATCTGTAATGATAGCTTGGAATGCATTTCAGCATACATTATCTTTACAACATTAATAGACTTTGCCATTTAGGTGGTATCCTAAAAACAAGAGTGCCGAAGGAATAGTTGCTTAGCGTATTTTGATCTCTTTTTGGCACATGTATTTCATTGTTACAGTTTGAATACTACTGACTTTTAAATCACTGAGGAAAGAAACACTGCTTTAGTTTCTGCTTTTTTCAGTGAGTAGCCCAACAGGGACCTGTTTACTTTGAGCTGATGGGTGCTGTGTTCATACAAATAAGAAATAATTGGGACAGATATGCAGAAGAAAAAAACATCCTGGTGTGGAACTCATCCTGCTGCATTTCAAGTCTTGTCATTTCTTCCTCTGGGGTAAAAAAAAAAAAAAAATTAAAATCTAAGGGTTGCGTTCCTGATATTTACTGGTGTACTACTTAAATGAGTTGGGCAGATGAGTACAGGGTTTTTTTCCAGATCTCACTTCCAATGCTTTCTGATACTTTTCTATCTAGGACTGTATTTTAGTTTTGTTATAAGTATTGGAAGTTCTGCTGTGAATCAGCTCCACTGAGTTCAAGGTGGGAACAGCAGAACAGACAGACTTGTCTGAGCACACTCACATATTGAGGGTTGGACACTACAGTAAATAAAGGATAAGGTCCATTTTGAAGTGATATATTCTAGTGAAAGAAGGAAATAAAAAGAAGGAGAGAGGAGATGACAAGTAATACCTGTAATCACTCTAGTAACCTGACTCTAGTGTTGCACTCTCAGGGAGCAACTGCTGACAGGCAATACTCGTGGATTGCTCTGTCTACCACAGAAAATGCAGCCATCTCTAGGGAAAACTAGGGAATGCCAGTTGATATTTAATACAGACAACAGAGCATTAGGTCTGGTTTGGGCAGCTATTCAGGAAAACGCTGAGAAATCTTGCCACCAGACTACAACTATGTTCTTGGAGAATATTGTGCTCTTTGGAGAGAAACATTCTTTCTGAGCATTGTGAGTATATCCTGAGCCACAAACACCTCTTTGAGATCACCCTAATCCTAGTATTGTTCATCAGAGTATACAATATCCTTTTCCAGTACGATAAAAATAAACCTTTGTATAAAGTTTTTCTTATTCTTCTGAGATTGGATGAGAGAGGAGGAATAGAACTGCGTTTCAGTTGCATTGAGATATTATTCTAAAGAGTTGTGTGATGGGGAGGTAGAAAATGCCAGCTCAGTGCAGTCATTTGCTCCATCAGTTGAACAGTTGTCCCAAATGATGGCTAATCAGAGATAAAGCAGGCACCAGCAGTGCAGTTTCAGTATTGCAGCTCCAGCAGATTTGCAAGGGAAATTCACATCAATAGGTGGTCCTTACCTTTGGCAGAAGGTCAAAAGAACATCACATCTTTCTGTTTTATCTGCCAAGGTGGAGGGAACTAAGGAAAATATCTGTGTTTTTGTATCATTAACCCATTATAAATACAGACATAGGCATACATGGAATTTCTGATGTTTCCAGGATTTTAAAGGTTGCAAAACTAACTCCACCCTCCACCCCTTCCAGAAAAAAGTTGCAGTTTCAAAGCTTGTTCTCCAAAACTCCATGACAAAGCAAAGTATCTATTAAAAGGTTATTGTGGCAGTATTTTAGACATCTTATTTTGCAAAAGGAAAAGGGTTTTTGAAGTATAACTTTTGTTGATGCTCGTCCATATAATTTTCCCTTTACTCATGTCCTAGGAAATGGCTTGTTTTATTCAGTGGCATCAGTAGTTCAGGTGAAATGTTAATCAATTCAACCCTCAATGTCAGGTTACTCAGTGGTGTTACTGGTTAGGATTCAGATCCAGATTTTTGATGTGCCTGTGAAGTGCTGGGGTCTGAACCCCAAGCCCTGAATTAAGGTTGACATATGGGTGGTCCCCATGGTCCTTTAAGAGAAGGGGATGAGTTTGCCTTTTGGCTTTCCTCCAAGGTGCACCCAGCCTTGCAGGGAAAGCCCTTGGGTAAACAAGCCCCAGGTGCCCTGCATGGGGTAAATGAGTGCCAGGTGTCCTGCTTTGGGCATAAAAGCTGGGACCACTTGCAGGAAGGGTGGAGTGTCTGTCTGTGAGGTGGATGCACTTTGCAGAGTTTCCTGTTGGGGAAGGACCTCCTGGCTCCTCATGCAACTGGATCCCAGTCAGGTCTGGCACTTACAAACGTGGGCTTTGTGGGGAGGCAACATGGGGTTACCTCTATCATATGTGATCACCCTATTGACTTGGTTGTCTCCCATTTTTTCTATGGGTTACCTTGTATCTTTGTTTGTTCCATCTATTATGGGTCATGCTATGTCATTCCTGGGGTTGCTGGGGTTGATATCTATTATTTGTGATCTATCTGACTTGTTTGTACCCCCAGTGATCCCCTATATATTGACTCCTCTACGTGCAATAGAATCTACTTACTGGATTGTTTTTCTGCTGCTGTCTGTGTCCTTTGTACTGGGCCTAGTAATTGGCAAAACAGCCTGCTGGGAAGGGTTGAGTCTTGGAGCATTAAGGCATCCCATTAGTGAGATCCCTGAATCAGATGAGATCTTTTAAGGTCCCTTCCAATCCCTAACATTCTGTGATTCTGTGATTTTGTGATCTGCAGATTTTTCCAGTCTGAATGACTCATAGTGAGCTATCTTTGGTGGTAATATCCAGATGTCTTTCCTTGGTGATCTGTGAGAACAAGATAGAAGTTTTGACACTGCAGGCTGAGTTTAGTTGGCATTGTTAGACTTTCTGTCTTGAAGAATTTGCTGAAATTTTACCACTGGTGACAAAGCAGTAGTGCTTCTTCCCAGGGGACAATCATGTCATGTGTCTGGTGTTTTTCTGTGCTTGGGACTGTCTCTGGAACAGGTTGACAGTGGATATAGAAATCCCCAGCTGTTTGGTCTGCCACCTTCTGATACACAGCGGGAGTTGTGTGTGGTGGTTGAAAGACTCTTACAAATAATTTATTTTAAAAGTAATTGAAGGGAAAATAATTAAATTATTCTCAGCTGATGAGCCAGAACCCTTTTTTATAGAAAATGATCCTCTGTGTTCAAAAATGAGCCACAGAACAGAACTAAATAAATTTAATAAACGTTCCCTTTCTTATTAGAGCTGCAGTTCTTGCTCATTCATAGCACTGCTGCACAAACAGGCCAGAGGGACACAGAAAGTAAAGATGATTAATTAAAAGAAGAAAAAGAAATAGAGGGTCAGGAGTACTGATGTGAAGGATGGGATAATTTGTACTCTCTGTGGTCCGTAATTGTAATGAGTGTTGCAGTTCAATTTGTTGTTTGAAAATATGTATCATAACTGTTCACCAGACTGCGCAGATAACCATGGTGCTTACCTGAACTTCAGCTATAGCTGTTACAGAAAAACATCCCCTTGGAATAGGAAAGGGTTTTGGCTCCTGCTGCTATGCCTGTGTGGGGTTACAGTCTAGGCCCCAGTTTAACTTAGGCTGAAACTTTTCACATTTGCAGTCAGATGTCAGAGCTTGAAGCTGTAATGAAGATGTACTCTGGATCTGCATTAAGATACAAAGTCACTGAGTGCAGACAGTCAATGACTTCCCATAACTCCACTGAAGAATTGATAAGTTACTTGCATTTGATTGTGGGAGAAACCTAGAACTGCCTAGAACTGCACATGGGATGTGTCCACAGACCCATGCATCCCACAGAGCAAGGTCACGGCAGGGCAAGTATGATTTTGCTGTGATGAAGGTGATATCATGCCAACTGGCACCCTGTCACCCATGAAAGGTGTGCGTTGCAGACCAAGATCTAGAATGGTTGTAGTTGAGCATGGATTTTTTTGAGCTGAGGGTTAAAATGCAGCCAGCTCAAGGCTTTTCAGAATTAGTTAATTTTTTGTGCATTCAGAAGAAGAACGAGGTCTGCTGTGCAGGGACAGATCTTCAATGCCACCCTCCCTTCCTTGCTGCTCCCAGTAAACTCCACATAGCCAGAACCAGAGTCCTTCCTTGTGTTCTCCTTCCTTTTCATCCCCCAGCCTGGGCTGTCCCCAGGCCAGTAGGTAGCAGAACCAAGCAACTGAAAAGTTATTTCTGCTATAATGCTCTGCCTCCCAGCCAGGCCCTAGGATGTTGAAGTGTTCAAGGCCTGGTTGGATGGGACTTTGAGCAACCTGGTCTAGTGGGAGGTGTCTCTGCCATGGCAGGGGGGTTGGAATGAGATGAGCTTTAAGGTCCCTTCCAACCCAAACCATTCTATGATTCTATGGTTCTATGTGTGTGCTGTTGCTCTGCTTGTACAGCTGAAGCACGTTGATGCTCAGGTGATTCTCACCTCCTGCCCTGATAACCAAGGAGGAAGGTGACAGGCCAGGCACTTAGCAGGACTGAGTGCTGGAGTAGTGAGGCCACATCTGTCCATCTGTGGTGTTATGTTATGCCCCAATGTCCTTCTCCACTGATGTTCAGGGAGGCAAGAGGGGCTGTGCACCCATGGTGGTGGGTGATGAGTCATGCCCCAGGGTAGCAGTTGTACTTCTCTGACCTCATTCCTTTAGCTTCTTATCACCATCACACTGGCATTAGCCACCGGGGCTGAACAACAACCTCTGTGTGCAAGTTGTGGTGGAGCTGGTCTTCAGAGGGACTGGCAAATCCTTTCAAGTGAAGGATAAAGACTTGTGTTCAGTCTTTCTATATGCTGAGCATCTCCCACTGCTGTGAATTTCAGAGGCCTAACAGCCTTATTCTTGGCTGCCTCCTGTTTTGTGTGAGTTTCAGTCTGATTTTAAATTTCTCACCCAGATGCTATTGTTGTTTCCCTTGGGAAGTTTCGAATAAATCCATGTATCTTTGCATCCATTTTTACACATAGTTCTTCTTTGAGGAGAAACAGCTGTTATTTTTAAACAGGAAAGTTTTTTTGTAAATGATCAATTCTGGGTGCAATTTTCTTAGATGAAACTATGATTTTTGAGCAGATCTATGGGTGGGATCTGTAAGCAGACAAGATATGCTTGAGTTCCAGTTTATCAAGTTGGAGCATAGCAGGTAAATCTTTGGTCCACATCTCTTGCTGGTTTTTTTTCTTCTTTCCTTTATTTAGGAAACCTAATCAAGGTAATTGGCATTTAACAATCAGGTTTTAGGATCTTGACAGTTCTGCAATGTGGTTTCTGTCACTGGTCTGGGAAAGCAAAACTGAGGAGGAAATGGGAGCTATCATGTCATGTGGATGAGTAACTGGCTCAGACAGAGCTTCCTTTGTATCAAGGCTTGAAGCCACACTGCTGTCTTATTACAGCCTGTGGCTATTGCAATAAAAAGCAGGTGCAGAAGAGAAATAGGGGAAATGTTTTTATATACTAACACTCATTTTTTTTAAACCTAGCTATAACTCTTGGAATATATTTGAATTCTTCAAATCTCAGTATAAAACTGACAGAATAGATTTTATTTGCAGCAAAATTTTCTTTATCAGCAGTCTCAGCATGAAGCAGATTTTTAGTTGTCGCTTTTGGCTCTTTGTATCACTCTTGATCATAGAGAGGTAAATGTTTAGCTCTTAGGAAAATGACTCAACTGTCTTAGGTATTTGTAGCTAAATATTTGTGTCCTTTTAACCAAATAAAAAATATGCAATACCCAATTTAAACACTTGCAATGCTTTGAAATATAATTTGTTTTTAAAGAACAGTACAAAAACTCAGTACAGATTTGAACATGGAAATATATCCACCAATTTTCCTTACTATCAATTTGGCAAAGTAAAAATCTTCAGGTGAGTGGCTTTATGTGTTTAGCTTCTCATTGAATTCTTGTTTGCTGTTTGTTTCACTTAAGCTCCTTTATTTCTTTGATGGGGAGAATTCAGCATAATACTGCTGGGAATTAATAACAGGTTCAGAACTAGTGCCCCTCAGGTGTCTCCTGTTTTTCAGGCACCAGAGAAGTACAAAAAATTCTTTTGCAGAATCTGTCCCACGCTACCATGTTGGTGCATGTTACAGCACAGAATTTCTGTTTTTCAGGTAGTTGTATAAATTGCTGTTAAGAGTCTGTAATTACACAATGACTGATACTTTTCTGGTAAATGTATTTAGGAGTAGCAGCACATGGATCTTCACAGAGAACAAGCCTAGCTTCAGAGCTTTGAGTAGACTTGGGTAGTCTTATTGTAACAGGTGACTGTTTAAAACTAGAGCCTATAAATGTGCTTTAGATAGCTGATTACCAGGGTCATCTCCTCTATATTTCCTTAGAAACTGGATGCAGCAGGCAGTGTGGGGCAGAGGTGGTGATAATTCTGCTGCATTGTCCTCTGACATTGAAAAACATAATTCAGCTTCTCATCATTGGTCCTACAAAGGATTAAAAAGTTTTCATCTGCAAATACTTCAGTAATGCTGATTTTTGGAAGCATGGCTCAGCTAATGTGAGTTACTTTTCAAAGGTATCATAACCAGATTTGTAGAGACTTATTGGGAGGGTATCACTGAGCTACCTCAAGCTGGGCAGAAATATCAGTGCATGTTTTTGACAAAGCCTCTGTTGTATTTCCATGTCCCTGTTTCCATCTGTGAAACAGGGGTAAGCGATGCCATCCTCTGCACTGCTGGAGGGTTGGTACTGTGCTTTGGAAACACTTAGAGGTGAAAGAATTGTCACTATGTCTGCTGAATGCCGGGCTGTCAGGCCTCAGTATCATTTGGCAACAGGTCTGGGCAGAGAAACCAAAGCATTTCTTAAATTCTTTGCTTTCCTCCGGTAATATATGAATAAACCTAAAATTAGTTAAATAATTATGAAAAAATCTGGATTGTCTGTGACTGTAAACTGTTTCAGTTCAGCTCATGTTAAAAAAGCTGTCCCTGGTTCTAACACAGTAAACTGAAGAATCACAAGTTCATCTGCCTTCCCCATGGAGTATTTAACAGTGACTCATGCTGGGGTATACAGATGGAGAAAGTAGACAGCAGCATGTTTGAAATGACTGTCCTCACAGCAACCCTGTATCTCTCCTATGCTTTCTATACACTACAAAATACAAACCTTGGTTTTATTTATAAAATATCATTATTTTTATGTTATGACAACTCTGGCAAACATGTTGAATTGCAGAAAGTCTGTCAGAGAAAAAACTTGTCATCTTCTTTGTCTCTGGCACTGTTTTAAAAAGTATTAGTAACAAAAGTTTAGTGACTAAGCTGTTAGTAATATATAGTTTGATATTAATCTCTATGAAAATGCTTTCATGGTCTCAGGCTGTCCTTCTCTGTTATAAAAACTTTTTAGGTACCACTTCTAAGATTTGTTTCTCCATTGTATCAATACCATCTCATTTGCCTGCCAGGCATTCTTGAAATAATAGAAAGATCCCAGTCAAGGAAAAAAAAAATCAAAGTGAACCCCATTTACTTGTGCTTAAACATGTCTCACAGTCTTGAAAAAGTTATTTTTGTTTCTTGGTAGGTGTGAAAATTAGAGGTATGTTGCCAATAGGTTAAATCATGGCAGGGAGTGAGGATCACTGATTTTAATGTTTAAATATTCTCCAGTACTGCTTGGGAATAACTGCTGTATAGCAATTACACACTGAGTAGGAAGTTCTAAGACAACTGGTACTGCTAGAAATTCTGCCTGCCAAATTTGTCATAGTTTATCTAATTACAAGTATGAAGAAGAAACAACCTAGTAGCTTTTCACAGTCTCTCCCCGCGAGGGCAGATGGGTATTAAAGCCAATTCAGTCTGTTTCCTGATTGCTTCAGGCTACAGAAAATTGTTCCCCAGGGAAGAGAAGTAAATCAGTTATGATCTTTAGTCTCTCGGAGGGAGATTAGAGCCACCACACTGGTGAAACAGCAGTAGGCTTCCTCTGTGTAACTGATTTCACCTTTAATCCTACCATTGATTGAATATTGCTAAGAACACTGCCATGCATTTTAAGGTCAAACTGATGATGAACACCCCAGGCAAAGGAAGTTATTTACACAAAAAGGTGAAGACGAGCCTTTAGTTTTACTGTTTCAAAAAAGCAGTAAAACATCTACTTTGGAACAAAAATTTATTCCAATTTCAGCCATCAACCTTTCCCAAGTTTTTGTAATGCTGTTTATCACAGTGGTATCTGAGTATCTTCCAGGTAATATGGAATAGTGGAGTCTTTTGTGGTCTTCATTGAATCTCTCACTCTCTTTTCTGGATAAAAGTTCTCCTCGATGCAAGGCTTTTATTCCTTATCTGTTGGTGTTAATTTCCTTTTAGTATTTGGTACTACTTTTTGTCCTATCTCTACTTAAGTTGCAAGAGTTATTCTATGGCAGGTGGTTTTATAGGAAAGGAGAAAAAGGTTTTGTAAAAGAAAATAAAAAATAATTACACCAGCCACTGCTGAATCTTCTCTCTTAGTCTGTCATTTTGCTTTTTGAATCACAGCATGTTTTTTCATTATTTTTTTTTTAATCAATAAAAGATAGTTCTTCTGTCTCTGCTGGAGTGAAAAGCCCAAAATTTGCCTGACAGGAAACCTTTGTATAGTTGCATGTAAAATCTGTGTGTATTAAAGCTGTTGAGAATTACTGTGTACAGTACTGTGGTAGGCTGTGAAAAAGGCAGTGTCTTGAGATAGCTGCAGGTGAGGTCTGGCACAAAAAAGTTTTCTATTTATTTTGTATTTCTGCTTATAAACTGTTCTGGTTGTTGAGAGTCTCATTTGCTTTTTAATATGGATGCACCAACCCCTGGATGGACAGTGAGGGTAACTTCTTCTGCCTTGGGTGTCTCTATGGGGCATGCAGAGCTGTTTATTTGACATACTGTGTGACACTTGATTAGGTCTGAAGATCTTAGTCTTCTGAGAATCTGTAAATCTGCCTGGCAAAGATAAATATCACCTTTTTTTTGTTATTCTTTCAGGATTTCATATATCCAGGTGTAGCATGATTTGTTTCCAGGCCTTCACACATGAAATGAACCTCCCTGGTTTTCCATCATAGAGGTTTTCCTCTAGAGTGAGGACTTGTATTTAGATTCTGTAATTACTCGTTCCTGTCTCTGAAATGCAGGAGATCTGATCTGTTGGGTGATCTTGGGCAAACCACAGGACTTATTTCTCTTCCCAGGTGATATGTATGTTGCTTATTTATACTGAAAGCTGTTGGGGGCAGAAACTTGAAGCCAGCTCGCAAAAGGACTTCAAAACATCTGGGAATTATGCTAATGACATATTAGAGATTACACAGAACAGAGTGGGACCTAGAGAGGCATGCAGGATAAATACCTGATTCGTTGGAGAGAAATGATTGGACTCAACCAAAGCTGAGAAAATGTGGTAAAGGAGATGCAACCTTGTTTTAAAACAGTTTTGTTGTTGCTTACTGGTTGGGACAATGTCATGCTTTCTTCCTGTGGCCACAGCATTTCTCAGGAGGCCTTTGGCTGGCTCAGGTATCCCGTCTGTCTGTACCTTAACACACCCTCCTGGTTTATTGCTCTCTACCTAGGATGTAGGTATATCTTTTATCTGTAGGATACATCTCTGCCCTTTGTTGTTTCTTAATCCCACCATTGTTACTCATCACATTGTGGGAATCCTGTCAGCTACTTCTGTGTGTGGGAACATGATGGCATTAGTACCAACAGAGCCAGCGCTGGTATATGCTGAGCTTTGGCTTTGCCTCGCTGATGGCTGTCCTGATCAGGGCTTGTGCCTGAACTAGTCAGCGAGGACCCAGTGACCTTACTGGCTGTGGTCACACCACTCTGAGTCCTGTCTATGACTGCAAACTAGCAGCTGACTTGCAGGTTTGGGCTCATTTAGGACCTGCCACCCACACTTGAGCTTTTAAGGATGAGTCTAGAGGGATGACGACCAAATGCATCACTGTGTGCCTGCAGAAACAGCGACCAGCAGGCATTCAGGGTCTTTCCAATACCATCAGCTTGTCAGAGTGGTTACATCCCAGCCCACGGCAGCAGGTACTGCAATGCCTCTAAAAAGGGCTGCAGAAAGGGCTGCCATGGCAGTCAGTGTTTGTGCTGACCAGAAACCGATCCCTGGGTTCAGGCTGACTTTCCCTTCTGCACAGTGGAAGGGCGCCCAACAAAGCTGGCGTTAACCTCAGGGGCTCTGGGTAACAGATGAAGCCTGGGACCTTTCTACCCTCTTGCACTGGATTAGTTGGATTTGCCGGTTCACTTCGCCTGGTGCAAGCCTCAGGCCCCTTCCCCCTTCCCCTGCTGGGCTGAGGTTTTATGCCAAGTCCCCTGCTTGCACCCTGGACTCTGCGAGGTACTGGGGGTGTGGGGGGAGCAGCTCTTGGTGCAGGGTTTGTGCAGTGCCGTGCCAAGGAGGTGACAGCAAAGCCTTGCACCCTTTTTTGCAGCAGTCCCTATGGGAGGAAGGATATGCTTTTCATATTATAGTCTTGAGATTTTCTTGGCTTTGTGCTTGTTCTTATTCCCAAGCATTTCTCTGGTTTAGCCACAAGGTGCCATCAGTAGACACTTCTACACCAGCATTACATCCGCTGGAGAGAAAGCCAGGGAGAAAGTCCCTGATGTTAGGTAGAGGGATTAATGAAAACTGTAAGCAGAAAGAGATCAAAATACAAGGCAAAACACTGAGGAAAGGCAGCTCAGACTGTGTGCACCTTGCATGTTTTATGCTGTTGCACTGATAATGTTATCAGCTCAGATTTATTTTTTTTAATTGATTTTAATACTTAGTGCCCCTAATGCCGATGCCTTGTGTCCTATTTGTTTGCTGCTGTGAGAGGACAAATCGGAAGGTGTGGTCCCTGCCTCCGAGCGTTTCCCGTCTGATCTGAGGGAGGCAGTACATCAAGGGGAAGTAATTGGAAAAAAGGAGGAAGAGCAGATTTTCTGAAGAATCTTTGTGATTCTGAAAGAGTATTTTCTGCTGACCTTTTGTCTGCCCCCTGTCAGGTGGTGATTTCATGTAGGCAGATCTGGAGGAGAGATCTGACAAAGCAGGTAACAGTGAATTTACAGAACAATTCCGGAAGGAGTCATGCTTGAAGAACAGCAAACAGGAAAGGAGGCTCAGGACACACTTGTAAGGCCAGCAGTAGGTCTAGCAGAGACAGGTGGTGTTTACAGAGCAGCACAAGGCTGAAGTATTTTCAAGTAAGTGATGCATCTGCAGGGTGAGCAGTTGTTTTCTTACAGGCTAAACTTTGCAAATCGGGGAGTAGGTCCTGGAAAAGCAGTTTATATGCACTGGGAAAGAAGAGGACACTAAAAGATTTTCCCAGCAAGCATTGTTATATTTTTACTGTGTGGCAACATGGGTGGTAGGGGCTGATTCCCACTAGCCTGGAAAGGAACAGCCAGGGTGCAAGTAGGTAATGGTGCATGTGGAAGAAATTAGGAGGATAACGATGATTTTGGAGGAGGTACCATGCACAAAAGCAGAACACCAGTGCTAGAGCAGAGAGGTGAATTGGAAAGCTTGGAAGGAATGTGGGGCCATGGCTGGAAGTGAGGGATGTCTTGTCTTCTTGGATGTGAGGAACTTCTTCCTAATTGCATTTGTGACTGCCTCTGATACAGCGCAGTTTGTTTGCTGAGTTTCCTTTTTGGCTTCTTACAAATTGACCCATTTGCTTTACTTTGTGTGTTTTTTTTAATTTTCCTTTGCAAAATATCGGCACTTTGGGCTCATTGGGTAAATTAATATTGGTGTTTCAGTAAGGCTGCTATCAGTCTTTATTTTACACTAAATCTTTCCTACAGGTTTTTCTTTTTCCCTCCTCCTCTCTATGACTAATAGATATAATTTCAACAGTTTGACTAACTGCCGTGTTATAGAAAAGGCAGTAATTTATACTGATGTAATGGCTGTGATAAAAATCATTTGTGTGCTGATTTTATAAATTAGGTAGGAAATGTGAGTGCCTCTGAAAAATGAAGTGCTACCACATGAATTCCAGTGTTGTTAATGCTTCATACCTTTCTGCTTCATTAAACCAATTTCACGGGGAGATGAGTTAGAGGAGGAAGCTGTGCTGCTTAAGAGACGCAACAATGGTTTATTGAAAGAAATGGGGATAAGATTAAATTAAGTGCTACTTGAGAAATATGGAAATACAAAAATACTCAAGCTTATAGATGATGAATTCAAAAATATGATAAGTTAGCTCTTTCATACCCAAAGAACTGTCTCATCATAATTGCATAGGCTGAATTCACAGGCTACTAATTAATATTGAAGAGTTTCTTGAACCACTCTTATAAATGAGTCAGAGTGCCCTAGAACTAATTTATAACTATTTCCTTTTGGAAATCAAGACAACTTAAAATGCTGCTTTCAGTACATTCCTATCTTGACTGCTAAATCCTTTGAAATTATTTCTGCCATATATTTTTAATTTATTTATTATTTTGTATAATTCATCTATCAGCCACATTTAAAGGGCGGAATAAAAAACACCTAAGATTAAGAAGCCTTCAGGTCTGATAAGACCCTTCTAATTTAGGATAATGATCCAGAGCAGACTAAAATAACTTTTCTGATCACTTTTGATCTGAACTTAGTTGCCTTGAAACTAATGTTTCAGTTACATTTATATAAGATTTTTTTTCTGATTGAAGCTGTGGAATATGTAACTTAAGAAAGAATACATTGGTGTCTCCAGAATGCCTTGAAGATCAGGTAAGATCTAAAACTAAGAGGGTAATCGATTTTTTTTTTTTTTTACCACTTCCATAAAATAGCTGCAACTATTTTTTCCCTTTCCCTTTTCTCCCTTGAGGACTAGAAGTTTTCATTCTCAAATGACTAAACCCTATTTGTTCTGTGGATGGTGGAACATGTAAATACAAAGGGAGTCATTCATTAAATAAGAGGCTTATGCATACACAAGTTTTAAAAAATGCATAGTTTCAAAGCACAACTGAGAGGCTGCCATTTTACCCCTGATTCACAATGAGAACTCTGTGTACAAGTGACCCAAGTACTGGGATTTGGTCCAGCTCTCAGATTAGCACAGAAAACACGTAGAGACATGGACGTCCCCCATCCCCCTCCCACTAATGATAATAGGAGCTCAAAATGTGCTCATCGGGAATGTGTGTAGGATCTTATTGACAGAAGAATATGCATTACTACCTTCTGCTTGGAGAGACCACATTTCTTCTCATGTATAGTGGGTGCATCACCTAACATTAGCACTATTGCACTACTGACACTTGCTATCTATATGTTTTCATTTCAAATAAATCAGTCTATGAAATAGGATAACGTGCCAGACAGCTTTAAGGCTGGATCTTGCCAAGTGCTCTCAATTCTCAACGAGAGGTAATCGGAGCTGAGGACACATAGCCCTTCTCTGGATCAGTTCTAGTAGCAAGTATGTAATATTACAATGCAGCTCATTTCAATACTGGCAAGGTTTTCCTAACAAAGTGCTGGGCACCGTCCAGTCCCAGTGCTGCTGGGTGACTTCAGCAGGATTTGGCACCTTATGGGATTGGTCTGTAAAAAGTAATTAGCAATTCAACTCATCTGCAAACGCAGTGCATAGGTTTTATATCTTCCTTCCTTCCTTTCTTGAAAATCTGTTTGTTACGGAAGGAAGGTGGAAATAGAATAGGAATAAAAATAATACTACTGCTACTGGAAAAATTCCAAGAGTCCAAAAGCTTTGTTACCGCATATTACAAAAAGTAAAAATCTTGGAATTTGGAATTGGTGAGGTTTTCTGAAAATACATATTTGCTTTTGCCTTGTAGAAGTGACATGTTTCAACAACTTTCCAGAAAAACAGAAGAATACATGCCCATTAGGATTGTTACTATAGACGTATCGATTTCCAAGGAAAAAGTGTGCTTTGAAGTAGCCATAGTTACACAGGATTCATATGGCTTATCCTTTGAATCACTCATTCTGTGATGTTCTCCCTCCTCACCATACCAGAATGCTTTTCATTATACTGCAGAGATACCTGGACATTTTCTGTGAAATTTGGTGAGTTTTCAGAGGTTTGAGAATCAAATTTCTTTCTCTAAGTTTGTGCATGCCCATTTGGCAGGCAATTGTTCCTTTCTTACTCCCTGCTTATATGTTCAGAACAGAGCTGAGACTCGCCCTGGACTCGCTGTGAATTCCTGCCGTTGCGTGCTGTTCCTGGTGGCGTTTGCAGTCACACAGGTTGGCAGAGCTTACACCTGGCTTTTTACTGCTGCTGGGCTCCTCTTAGTAGCGGTGAGGAGCTCTGCCTCTTCCTGGGAGAACTCAGAACGTTACAGGTCCGAGTTTATTTTTAAGATTTTGTTTTCTCTCTCTCTTTGACTATGCATTCTATTTTATCCTTCTTTCTATTTTGATTTTTTCTTTTTGTGTCTCTTGTTCTTTCCTTACTCTTTCACTTCCTGTTCACTTTTTCATCTCTGCTACTCTGTCTTTTATCCTGCACTGTGTCAAGTGAATGTGGCTTGTTTGGAGTTCAGGAATATAAATGATTGCCACTTCCCTTTGCTTTGCTCCAGGCATGTGTGTAAAGCAGCAGATAAATGTTGACAGCATTTTGTCTTTGTACATGTTGGGCTTACTGCAAGCATTGAGTGCAAATTGCAGAATAAATTCACATGCTGAATGCTGGAGAATTACATCAAAGATCTAATAATGAGTAACTGAAGCTGCCCACAGCTACTGAAGTATTTAGCTTAGTGAGACACTTATAAAAGGTAAACATATTTGTGAAAAAGAACTGTATAGTTCGCCTACATGGAGTCTTCTACTCTATTCTTTTTTGTGTCAATACATGCTTTGAACCACTCCATTAGAAGAAAATGAAAAGTAGAGTTTGTTTTACAGTGGCCACAAGATTTTGGCACATTACAAGATATCTCACTCTTTTAAGCCCCAGCATTTTTCCTACACCCAGTTATATTACCACCCTGGTTGGTTTGATTTGGAGGCTTTCTAGGGTGCAAATTTTGTATGGAAAAACTGCATACCAGCTATAGAAACTACATACCTTGGACCAACTTTACTATGGAAATGTGATTAGTTTATCTTGGAAACATTTTGGGATTGCTTCTATATTTTAGATAATCTGTATTAATTTTAGAGATTTAGTGGTGATGCATAAATAGGTTCAGAAGTAGAGCTTTGTAAAGGAGTATGACATTTTCAGGATTTGAGGCTCTTTTAGAGTAAAAATGGGATATTTGTAAATCTTAAAGGTGCACTGACAGAGAAAAGTCATGGTAAAATTAAATATTATCCTTCTTGTAAAGGCAGACTTTGAGAAAATGAGCACGACCTGGCAGCATAACAGTGGAGCCAGCACAGGTTTCAGCTGTGCAGACCTGTTAGGTCTGCCACAAGTCTTCCTGCCTGTGCTCCCAACTTTCCTCCCTATTGAAACCATGGCTTGGTAGGGGAAGGGACTGGAGTATCCTTTATCTTTCTCTGACTTGGTTCTTCTCCCTCCTTACCAATTGCTCTCAGGTCTGCCAAGTGAGTAGTTTGTGCAAAGGTAAGTCCCAAAGTTTGGCTCTCTCACTCCCCACCAAGCAGGTAGCAGCTGACTGCTGTCATACTAATGAATTCCTATCCCTAAAACTACCCATGCTAAGCAGGAGGGATTGTTTTGTTTTGTGCAGTGAAAATATGAGGGTTTGATATGTTCAGACCATGGAAAATCTGAACACAATGAAGTGCTTTCCTGGCTCATCTCTAGGTGAGTCTCATGCACATCTCGCAGAGTTATGAAATGAAACTCTCCAGAGTGCAAAACAAAAGTTTGAATAGTTCCATGGCACTACTCATCAGCTGGCAAAAACTCATCTGCTTATTGAAGCTGGATGCTTCATGCTGTACATGGCACTTTCTGGAATGTTTTATTCACTCACTGAGCATTTTGAGCTCTGGAAGTGACTCATGAGCACAAATCCCAGCACATTTAGCCTTTTTCACTTTAAGTTGCGTGTTTCCAACATCAAATATTTGTTGGATTTTCCTGTCAGAATGGCAGTCTCTAAATGTGTAGATTCAGTGCCAGCATCAGAACAGACTGGTAAAAAATCTTCTGTCTGCTGTCAGAATGGGACAAATTCCTTTATTTTGCTATCTCTCACTGAGATGCAAGTTCAGACTTTTGAAAGCAGCGTCTAAAGTTTTACACTTTGTTTGACTTCATAGCCAAGATATTGGGCAGAAACTACACAGGTGTTAGTGCAGCCTTTTCCCTTTAATGAAGTTGAGCAGAGCTTGTCCATAACCAGCTTTAGTCAGTCACTTACCATCCCTGTGCATACTGGGCTGCTGCTGCTGCTGGTAAAGTAGATATAATGTGTACCTCACTGAAGTCTTACCGGGTTTCAATCATTTTTAAACAATACTGACAATACTTGGTTAGCAGAAATGTCAAATAGTGGGTGGAACTTTAAGAACAAAGACCTATAATGATATCTCAAGTAGAAAAGAAGGGAAAACATGAATACAGAAGGAGACAGTGATCAATACCATTTGAAGGCCGTAAGATGCCTTCCATTAACTCCCACAGCCACAGACCTGGGTTTTTCTGTCCTTTCTTACTCTTGACATCAGTGTTTCTTTTGTATTATTGACCTGCAAGATGTCAAGAGTGGACAAACTAAAAATGGTGCTGTCATAAATGTGTATGACTCCAGAAAAGCGAGAGGAAAAGTCAGGCTGAAAACTCAACAGTGTAGAAGTGACACGTTTCACTTTTTCTGAAGGTGGTGGTCTTATTTTCCCTGAATGTGCCATAGAACAAAAATCATAATATGAGACAGTAATGTCTTGTCCTGCCTTTATTCCTGTGTTCCCTTTCTGGTAGTGCTGCAAGGAGAAATGCTGCACTCGAATGTCATGTGGTTTATGACTTAATGTTGGGCATCTTTTTGGCACAACGAAGTATGTTCTAATGCCAGGAAAACATTTGCATAGAATAATGGATTTTGGATCCTCTGTTCAGAAAAAGTATTTTAAGTTATTTTTAACATCCAGTTTGTCTGTCTGTTGTGGAACTACAAATCTCCCTTCCTCCCTAAGGCTTTCTAAATCAAGCTGTAGCCTATGTAGTCTATTATATAGACCCTCATAAATGAGGTGCTTACATTGGAAATAGTGCCAAAATATGCCATCAGGAAGGTGTTGCTATAATTAATGTTTTTGCTGAGATAGAGGGGGAAGTATTCTTAGGTTCCTTCTTCCTTTTATGGATAAGAAATATAATATTGTATTTCCTCCTGATAGCATGATTCCAACGCAAATGGCAGAGACTGGTGGCTTATTAATAGGCCTCGCCTGTAGCAAGCCTCCTTTCCCCGCTTCAGTTTGAAATTGATTATTTTAATACAGAATTCCTGAATGAAAGAGGTTCTTGGCCTTTTCCTGGCCTGTTGAATAATGTATGTGGGAGAAAGCAAATAGAAGCAGAGGGTCTCAGCTGCCGGAACAATGGGCTGCGCACAGAGCTGAGGGGGCACATTAGTTTATCATTGCCTTGTCAATCCTCATAGGCTGGGAATCGTGGGATAGCCTGGAAAGAAGCAGCTGCTGAACGTGTGGTAAACTGACCGGGGCACTTTAGAGAGACGACTACATTTACACATCTGAAAACAAGATATTGATTTTCTCTACAAAGCTGGAGAGAAATAGTCATCCTGAAAATATATCTAGATTGTGGTTTATTTACAAAACCGCAGCGCTTTCTGGCTCTTCTGAGAGCTGGGAGCTTCCTGTGATGAGGCTTGTGAATCTAAAAATAGTCTGCATAAACTTTGCTTTTCCTCTTAGTTGATTGACTGCCTTCCTAATCCTTTCAGTGATTCATTACCAGTAAAATGTAAATGCAAGCAAGTTGGATTTGTAGACATTAACAAAAATATTTTCCCTAGATTAGTAGATTTTTTTTAAAGGTAAAAATATTTTTAAAGTTACATACGCCCTTTCTATGAGCCAAATAGATTTTGAAGTTACACTTGTGGCCTATCCCTGATATCACAGTCTCTGGCCTTTCTAAAGGACATAGAATTCCCTTCTGAATGCCAGTTTTAGTTTATTTTACCTCCTCAGGCAGGAGGTATTCTTTATAGCTTTCAGAAGTGATAAAAATAAGAAAGTGAAACAATACTTGACATGAACAAAGTGAGATGATCAATTATTTTAAACTACAAAAGATTTAAAGCAGAGATGAGCACACATTTCCAGGTATAGTGATTACTATTTCAGTGAGATGCTGAAGTCTTGTCCTAGGCCAAGTTATTAGGATGCTGTTATGTGCCTGTGATCAGAATTTATGACTATTTTAGTTCTCAGAAATCCTATTTATGACTCAGGATCTTCTCTGCTGGATCCATGCAAGACCATGTTCACAATGTGAATCACAACAAGTTGAGAAGTTCCAACTGGAATAACATGCTTTGTCAGAAAGGAAATATTTTTATCTGTGTAGGTCTAATTGCAGATCCAGATTCCCCAAAGGTGTAATGAGTTTGTTGGTTGTCCATATCTGTGCAGCTTGGATGACAATTACAAACAAGACTCTTGGCTTCATGAGCTGCTTTCCTGGTTTTGTCTGTCAAAAACCAGGTGCCTCAGTCTTTACTAGCAGGTGTAATTCTACAGCCTTAGCATATAGTATATAGGCCTTGCAAGGGCTACACTTTGTAATATAAGCAACTGTATATTTTGATACTGAATATAATCAACAGTAGTCAAAAGCCCCTCCAAAACCAGGACAAAATGAAGGCATTAATTTGTCCAGGGTATTTTCAGACTATTACAGAGTTTTCCATCTAGATAGATGTAGGAAATTAGGCTCCTCATTGCTTTCCAGTCTGATATTGTGATGAGAGCAATAGAACTAGAATAAAAAGATTTTGCTGTACCTTTTATAAGTCAGGCGAAGTGTAACAACTTAAGTGTCTTTTGATTCTTAAATCAGTGAGCTGTATCACAAGTTATTGCAAAATATAGTAACTTAAAATCATGTTTCTAAGTCTGAATCTGAGAAAATGAATAAATGTGCAGGTTTTCTAATGTTCAGAGAAGCCAGAATCTTCCTGTTGGTTGTAATGAAAATTCAGTGGTTTTAAATGTTGTTTCATTCATTCATATTTGGATTTAAGACTGTAGATATAGGCAGCTGTTGTCTTAATTATTTCAGAATAATGGATCAAAGCAGATTTTGCTCTCAAAATGTGATAAAAGTTAACCTCATCAAATAAGCACTGTCTTGGGAATTTGCAAGTTTCCCGTAGAAAATCAGAGGCTTCTCAAAACACAGCAGTTGTGTTGCATGATTTCCTGACATCTCTGTAGTCTGGTTTAAACTGGTAATTGTGAATAGTGTCCTCATGAATATAACCACATCTGTGAAAATGTTAGGTGAGACACTTAAAATCTGTGGTTAGAGAATCCTGACTAAACAACAAGAAGAAAAAGACTGAATGACATCAGCCAAAGAGGAAGTTTATCACTTACTGGAACTTCACATTGAATTTGCTTCAAAGATTTTTTTTTTTTTTTGAACAATAAAAAGCTCGAAGTGCCCTGTCTTACATTCCTTTCCCTGTGATTTCAGTAGGAGTTTTGCATGGGATGAGCCAGAAAGGATCCTCTTAAACTATGTCATGAAGTACAGGAAGCGTATTTGTTTCTCCTCATAGCTACACATTAAAATATTCCTAAAAGATTTAGTTGAATTAATTGCACAGGTGACAGGTAGTAACGGGACAAGATGAAGTCTTGACCAAAAAGATACCATTTAAATATCTTCTTCCCCTGTTGAAATAAATGCCAAGAATTTATAAGCAAAAGAAGCATTTGTGTAGTTCTACTGAACACTTTCAAGACTAGCCACAAACTCTAGACTTGTTAAAATTCATGACCTATAGAATGATACGGCTGTCAGCTCAACTCAGTTTTCATTCTGGAGGCACATGTCAATGGGATAATCTTCTAAGCAACATGTCCCAGGTTATATGTTTCTCCCCTTTCCTTAAATTCAAAGCAACAACTACCCCATAAGATATAATGAGAGAATATACCCAGGTACAGACAAGGATGGTCTATCTACAGATACAAGAGTTGTACTAAGTAACTGAACAATACATATAAATTATTGGGCTGCCTTTGAATAACCAAGTTGTTAGAGTCCTGAGAAACAGGGATAACTAGGGATTCTGTTACTCTTAGTTAGAAAATATTTGTGACTTGCACTACAGGCAAGATTGTTCCTATGCATAGGAAATACTGAAATAAATAATTGCATTACAAAGAAAGTACCGATTACAATGAAGTGATTTCTGGATGAGATGGTGGATCACATAAATGTAGTGTTTCTGAACAAAGTATTTCTGGATGGTTTAGATGTTTTACATGTGTGTATTTACAGACCCTTGATGATAATAATAGCCCTCAACAGCAGACGTCAAAACACTGCTTTAGAAGACAAGTGTCATCAGGTAGTCATCCCCAAACCTTTCCAGACACAAAGTCATCAGTAGTCTGTCATAAATCTAATTACTGGCTTGGCTTATGAAAATCCAAGTTTGAATTGAACTTGATAGAAAAAAGATCAATTTATATCTTCACTTCATTATTATAAATAAGGCCTTTTTAAATAACTTCATACTAGTCAGATTGAATTCTACCTCTTACATGGCCTATCACAGCAATAGGAGCTGGAAGCATATGTTAATTGTTGCCAGAAATAAAGACTTCAGTGTATGTAATTTGAACATCACACAGGGCACATAAGTACCATGGTTCAGACGCAGAAGATAAAGAGAAGCAGAGACCACTGGAGGCTATAGTTTAAAGTAGTCCCCTGAATGATGTTCCTTTTGTATAATCCTATGGGAGTACATCATCCAACAGTTGTTGGGTTCTGTATCTGATTACATTAAGATGAAATCTGAAAAACACAGGAATGTGTTGCCTGTTTCTTGAGGATAAATGCAGTTTTCGCAGTAGGAGAGACAGTTATCAGTGTTCTCTAATATGTCTGGGCACTGTGGGTTGTGAGGAGAGATCGTTGAACAGATTAGTATAAAGCCTTGCTGAGCTCTGGAGCTTCCTCTCTGTTCATCTCGGGTGATTCACCTCTTCCAGGGGAAACTGTCATTTCTTGACACTTTCAAGTGCTTTAAAGGCATTTTAGGACAACAGAAGGCCAACAAAGAAGTTCCCAGTATAAAACTCTGATCCTTAAATTCTTATTTCTCTTTGCCTCTGCAGAAGTCCACTGAAATCGGAGTGTACAGGAGTCAATAAGAAGAACTGGGGCCTGACTGTAGATCGTGTGCGATGAGTGAGGGGAATGTGAAGAAGGCTGCTTTCCCAGGAGCATCAAACCATTACTCTGTATTATTACATGCACAGTAAGTAGAGTCTGTTGAATGCTCTGCAGCACTGACAGGGAAGGACTGCTCTACAGAATCACTTGTGTCAGGCAAGGTGTTACCAGTTTTTTGCCACTGGCTCCTCTATCTGGCAAATGAGTTCTTTGACTTACACAATCCCAGAATTACCTGGGAAAAACAGTGGAGATGAGTTACAACGCTCTCAAATAATAATTGCAGAATGACTTGTAGCTGCCACCTTACTCTTCTCCTAACTGGACAAATGCTTCACTCTTCTCCTACCCTTCCTCACTGACCAGTGCAAAAAGCCTGCTGTTCAGCGTGTCCTGCTCCTCTGCTGCCACGGGAGAATATCCCATGTGCCCTTTCCTCTCTGCCCACTGTAAGTGAGAAGCAGGTCAGAGAACTGCATGCCCCGGGGCTGGCCCTGGGTTGCTAAGCTTCTGCAGCATTGCTCACCCATGACTGTTCCCACGCAAGAGGATCGGCACCCAGCACCTTTCTCTGTGACCAGTAAATAGCATTTCCTGGTTTGGGCTCGCATTTCCACTCTCCCAGTTTACAAAGAGTACTGCAAAGTTAAACATCAGTCTGCCTTCACCTTCCAGCCCCAGTAATGTGCTACTGTGTTCCGAGTCCTGCCTTAGTAACAAGGACTCTATTACAAGAAGAATATCAATATTAAAGTAATTTTCTCGAAACATTTCCTTTTGTGCGTGTGTGGTGTGGGGGAGAAGCAGGAAGCAATACCTGCATTTTCTTTCAGAGGAAATGTTGTTTAAATTACTCGTTCTGCAGACCAGCTAAATGTATTTCATGTTCCCCTGAAATTTCCTATTAAAATATATGCTGATATGTAGTCTCCCATTACAAAAGATTTTTGGAATAGATGAAAAGTTATAATACAGAATAGTTACAGTCTTTCTTTGTTTCCACTAATGTTACAGAAACATTTAGATATTTTCTCAGACCAATGGTTCTTCATGGTGTACAGTTTCATGAAAGGTAATCTATGTGATTTCTTTTAGAGGACAGAAATAGGGATTACTCAGAGCTATCTCTGTAGCATGAAAAATAGTTAAATTTTAACTTCAAACAGGGAATACAGACAGTCCTGTGATATACTCATTCTTTCTTACTCACAGTGTTTTCCACCGACTGTACTTTTGTACACATCTGATGCAAACTAGGTGGTCTTGGAAAGCATTGGTGAAAGTGTAAAGAATGAAGCAGTTGATTGAGAATCTAGGTTGAGTATCCTTTTCTTTTAGTAAAAAGATTGTCTCAAATTTGTTGCTTCTATGTCCTTGCTGTTGTGTTAATCCAGAGATAAACATCTATTTTGCTCCTCCTATCCATGCTACCTGTCTTTAAAGTTAGTGAGCTCCTTAATCTGGTTCCCACTTATCTGCTAACAGATAAGGCTTAGTGGTTTAGTTAGTTAAACACTCCTCTTCCAACTGGCTTATTGTGATTTATTGACTTGTTATTGTTCAGAGAAAACGTCTGACACAGGTGCAATGCCAAAAAGCAGTCATTTGCTACCAGAGATTCTGGTTTTGTTGTTGTTAGTACGCTACATTTTCTTATTATTCCACTTCTTTTCACATCCATCCTTGTCAAACCTGAAGAGCTGAACAGAGCAACACACAGTGGCTGCCCACTAGGCCATGCACATCTGGTGACACTCACAGCAGGACTGTGAGTAAATAGCATGAAGGAGGGAAGCGCAGAAGTGCAGTGATGGGTCCTGCTAACACAGAAAGTATCTAAGCTATGATGGTAGATGCTTTATAGCTGGTAGTATGTAAGACTCTGACCCTCTCATTTTAATGCAGCACCGTTTGCCAGTGATGTCCAGGACCAGAAGCAGTGATCATAGCTTGTGATAGGTTGATCTGAGTTCATTCACAAGCAGATGAGCTTCACCCCAACTGTCTTTCATGGAAAAATTATTTCAGTTACAATATGCTGGCTGTAGAAACAGAACTGTCTCCAACTCTTGGATGAGGGTTACGTTGCACAGATAGGATGAGGTGGGGAATTGGCTAGTGCCGTCCCTCTGGATTTAAGGTAGTAAATGTTTTACCTTTCCCCTGGACTGACAACGAAGCTGGTGAAATGTAATTCTGATTTAATGTCATCTAATAGAGCAGTATCTTGTATTTCTGTGGAATATCTGCAGAAGCATCTTGTTGTCACACCTGAGGGCAGGTCTCCAGACTTCATCTCGGCAAAGCATTTATCAAATGTTCAACAGTTCTTTTCATCCAAGATCAGGTATCTCCAGACACAGCTGAGAAGTGACTGCAGATCCTCTCTGCAGTCAGACAGGCCCACAGGGAAGCGGCTTCTTGACCTCACCAGCGGCAAATACAGATCCATGTAAGAGATTTCATCTGAATGCATAGTGCTCTTTAGGCTTGGCCATCCTTGGCTTCAGACAGCATTAACCTTGTGCTTACTCAAAGGTAAGTACCATCTGCAGAAGAGGAGGACATTCAAGACAGCTCTTTCATGACTTTTTCTGCACAGTACAGGGACTGCATGACAATTTCAGATGTCCTCAGAGCGAGCCACCATCCTGCCTTTGCTCCTCCACATTGGATCGGCTCTGCTATACACTGCAGTATTGTCAGTGTGGGAGGCCCCATTGAACCTGTCAAACCTATTGAGCCCAATCGAACCATGAATTGAACCTATAGGGATCTGCACTCACCTAGAAGGGTTTCTAATGTATCTTAACTTTTTCTAGTGAAAAGTATAGTTTAATATGGAAGTATAAAAGGGAAGCTAAAGGCAAAACTCAGTCCACAGTCTTCCACAGGACAAGGAATTTGTACATTAATAAGGCAAAGGAAATCCCATAAATACAAATATTGCATTTTGCTTATTTTTTCATTGATTCCTAAACTATGGAAAGAAAATTCCTAACCATTTTGTTAGTGGTTACTTCCCATTTCCTCTGTTAACCTTCAACTTGCCTACAATGATAACATTTTCAGTTTAATCCCTGAGATATATACAAAGTAAAAATATTCAATACATGGAAAAGCAGAGTTTAAAGCTAATTTGGGGGAACTCCTATGTAAGCTCATCTTATGAAGGATGTCTGAGCAGAAGGGCAAGTCTTTATCTCTTTACATTTTTTAAACTCGCAGCCTAAAGCATATTTTTTTTCCCCAACACTGCTAGAATTCAAGATGCGTCTTTAATTGGTTTAATGGAGCCACAAGGCATTACATTAGACAGCTTTTTCCTAGTTCACAAAGGTCATATTGACATGTAACTCGTGGTATTTCCTTGTTTTCAAGATAAGATAAAACAAAGGGGAAGTGCTCAGTTCCAGGTGAGTGGGAGAGGGCACAAGAAATGGGAAGAAGATAACAGTGTTTGATGCAGGTGGGAATTTATCATGCAGTGTCTTTTTGCACTCAGGCTGCAATTGCGTAGGAGTCTGCCTGCTCACAGCATCTCAGTGTTCCTATTCCTAGTTTAAGAATGAAAGCAAATAAGAGAGTGATATAGTGGACTAATGAATGGTTGAATCAGTCAATTTCTCCTCCCAAACATCATAAGGCTATAGCAGGTTTTACTAATACAGGTGGCGTGATGCTGAGGAAACTCCCAACTATTTTTCAGTCCTGTCCTCCTAGCAGAGCCAAATAATTTCTGCAGTTCTAAAAAACTGAATTGAATTTTAATAACTAAATGCAACTTCTTTTCAGCAAATAGATTTATAAATCTTTTCCTCTCTTCAGTGAAGTGTCATATGCTTCTGGTCTCTTCTACACCAGTGCACACCGCAATCTTGACTAGCAGTGATAGGCAGTAGTCCATCAGTGTTTGTCCTAGCTGAGTGCAGCTAATCAATAACACAAGGTTCATAAGATTTCCTTGTTCCAGTTTCCCCCTTACCACTGGGAACAATTGTTCATGAGCCTTTTATGCAGCTCATGTACAGGTGAAAATGTTCTGTCGGTCTTTTGCTTAGGATTTTTTAGCCAGCTCACGGCTGTAAGGGACAAACTGGACTTCATGGTCAGCAGCATGCACACTAGAGATGGTTCTTAGAGTGGTTTCTAGTGGTTACCTATCTTGAATGTGAGCATTATTTTTTCTTCCAGATTTAGGGTCTAATCTTCAGCTAGAGTCATGGATTTGAAGGTCAACAGGAATGATTGTGGTCATCCAACTTAACTTCCTGAATAACCTAAGCAGTGGGACTCCTCTGTGAATTGTTGCTGCAAGGTCAGTACCTGTGCTTCAACTAGAATATCTTTACAGAACCATTCATGCACAATAAAGAAA
The DNA here is from genome assembly GCA_028020825.1 of Podargus strigoides. Taxonomy (NCBI): domain Eukaryota; kingdom Metazoa; phylum Chordata; class Aves; order Caprimulgiformes; family Podargidae; genus Podargus; species Podargus strigoides. The sequence continues at coordinate 14,427,431 of CM051631.1, forward strand.
AAAATTTACAGATTCTCTGCACTCACTTTGTTTTTTTAGCAGCTTAACTTTGGAGGGAAATCTGAACTTTACAGTTAATGTGAATTTATCAAGTTTCAAAATCCATCCACTGCATCTTCTGACTAAAATACAGCAGCATCAGCTGTCAGATTTCTCTTCCTTTTGCACTGTGTAGGAGCTATGATCGTGTCAGATGATCTTTTTTGAAAGGAGATAAATAGATTGAGCTCTTGGAATCTTTCACCACAAAGTATGTTTTCCTGTCTTTTACTCATTCGTGTGCCTCTTCTCTGGACTCTTGGATTCTCCAGTATTGGTTTTGAATTGTAAATGCCAGAACCATGCACAGATTTTGGAAACAGTAATACCAATACCAGGTAAGAAGGTATCATAGTCTGCTGCTCCTTGAGATTCTGCTGCTTATATACCCCAAGGTTTCACTGCCTCTTTGGTTACTTTATGGTGCAGGAGACTAATTTTCATCCACAACCCCACAGATTTTTTTTTCATAGTCGGCAGTCCCCAAGATGGAATCCTCAACCTCTTATTGTGGCCTGCATGCTTCATTTCCAGGTCTGTGGTTTTATATTTGGCTTTACTGAAATGTGTATTTGCTCATCATGCATAATTTGTCAAGCTATCCAGTTTACATTGTATAATTAGACTAGTCTTCTTTAGTTAACATTCCCCCAGTCTGTATTCTTTATCAGTAATGTTTTTATATTTGATTTTTCCCCAATTAATTGATAGAAATGTTAAGTAGCAGAGAGCAGACCCTTAGGGATTACGCTCAACACAGCTGTTAAACATGGTTCCTATTTACAGTTACACATGGAAACCTATTATTTAACCAGCTTTTAATCCATTTAATGTACATAATTTTAGGTTTTTATTGGTCTAGTTTATTAATTGACACATCACCCATAAAACGTCACAGTTACAAACACTTTGCATCAACCACTGGCACACGAACTTTCATTTTGAGCTCGTCTGACAGCGTAAGTTGCAGATAAACTGGTGCTGATTATCTTTGAGCTGATGCCTTCCTTGTTATTACTGTCTGTCTTTAGTAGCTGTTGTGTTGTTTAACTCTCCTGGGGAGATGGGTCTTAGCAAGTGAGAGCTTCAAACTCCCAAAGCTGACAGAAAAGTCCAAAGTAGGAGATGGATGGTGTCCATGGCTCACCACGAGCTCTAAGACAAAATGCAGCTCCTTTGTTGCTGCTGCAGTATTTATTCCTTGTTTGGACTCCACATGATTTAATATTTCCACACATAGCTAATGAAATTCTCAAAACATCATTACAACCTGTTACATTTTCCTTACTGGTGGATTATTTTTAAATATATATTTTTATTTATATTTATTTTTATATTTATATTTATATTTAAATATATTTATATTTAAATATATATTTTTAAATAGCTAAAATGAAGATTCTGCAAATAAACAGTGTTATTTTTTTTTTTGGATCTAATCATCATGTAATGTAAGAAAATAATATTACTTTATGATATGGTAATAGCTAATGTTGAAATGTGTTACTACCTACAGGTAAAACACCTATATTACTTTAATGCGGCACAATTATTTCTGTGTTGTTAGATTATATCTAAGTAAATAACTGGACTAGTTTTTGTTAAAAAAAGCAAAAATAAGTGATGAATAATACCATGTGTATATTGCTTTGTGTGTCTCTTTTCCTGCACAAAATAAATAGTAAATTACTTTCAAAATGTCATGAAAAATATTTCTCCTCAAAAAACATATCTCAGAGCATCTGCCTTATCATTGAAATTAAATAAAAGGGGGAAATAACCATAGGTGGCAGTTAATGTGACCTCCCCCCAAGTTTTCCATCATCCAATTAATATTTTATGAAAACATCTCAGGCACAAAGAAATCTGTGGTAAAACCATGATGACTTGTAAATTGTTGCTCTGTGAACTGTCTACTGTTGTTTCAATCATAATTCCTCAATATCTGCAGAGGCATAAGACCATTGCTAATAACTCTTCAACACAGAGGTGCAATGTATGACCTGCATACGTGATTTTGCAAACTGGATAAATGATTCAGAGAAATGTCTTATTTATTCCATGTTAACCTTCAGCAAAATATTATAGGTTTATCCAAAATTAAGTATTTTATTGAAAAAAAATTTATAAAGGGTATTGAGCCACTGTCTGGTACATTAATACCAAGTCAAAAACTCACCAACATATTCTTCAGACCTTTTACTAAATCAGTTCAGTTTCTGAAAAGCCACACTTCTTCTTTACACCTTTAAGTCAATGGTTTCCCTCTATCATATCACTGGGGTGGAACCAAGCCAGTGGAATTTGACTCTGAGCATTAAGGGTTAAGCTTTTTGAAAATTGTTTTAAGTTTCCCAGAGGGTGAGTCATCTTGCAGTGCATTGCATCGAGGTGCATCAGTCATGTAGCTTTATGTCTTGGAGTCATAAAGTCACCTAATCAGATGTGACTGACACTATTTGACATGACAAGTCACCCAGGAAAGTGCAACAAAACAAAAAACATGTTTTTCTGAAAATTCTGGTCAAAGCTGCTGTCTTTTCCATTGTTTTGTTTTACATTGCACTGAGGAACATATGTTCTATAATGGGTAGGGGGAGGGAGAATGCATGAAAATATTTTCTGATGTAGAAAAAATACAAGCTATTGTCATCTGGGCACAGTAAAAGTTATACAGAAAGTGTTCCTACACCCTTTTCACAGCATAAGCCTTTGGGAACATTATTCATTCCTCTTTGGATGTGAGAAATTGAAGAGGCAGAAGACTCTTCACACAAAGTACAAGTGTTTGTGTAACGCAGGGACAAACACACATGCACAGGTATGTATGAGGGCTTTGGAAAAGAGCCACAAAAGAAATTAGACACCTATATAACTTTATATGGCAGCACATCATACATGCTGAGGATTTCTTCTACTTGAAAGCTCTCACACAAGACAGTTCTGGCACAAGAATACTGAAAAATATAAACCCAAGAATTTCACAGACATAAGAAAAAAGGTTCCTCTTAATGTAGACTTATTCTCTTCTATTCATTACCATGCTAGAACATGATACACAAAACTTTCACAGGGATTCTAAAATGATTCTGAGGATGAAATACAGACATCTTCCTCTGTTTATCTGCCTAGCATCTTATGCACACAGGATGTTGCACAAAAAATATTGTAAATCCTTGTACACATGCTATACTAAATGCACCTTTCATTTCTTCTGAAGTGATGCACAGTTGGGACTGTCTAACAAGTTTATGCTATGAAGAGTTAAACTACAGCTTGTTTTTGCAATGGTGTTCTTTTTTCTTTTTAATAATATTTGATAGCTTTATTTAAAAACTGATTTATAAGTGTTACAGAGTTTTGACATTGTGACAGTCCTGTAAGACAAACACTTGAAAAGAGTCTATAAGGATTCAAACTTTGTAAGATATTTAGTAGAAATTATCTGAAGAGTTTAGGCAGGCTGGTTTTGATTATTTTAATGTTTATAAAAATTGAAGACTCTTACAGTAGAAATTATCCCACAATTAAGTGGTCAGGTTCTAGTATCCATTTTTCTATTTAGCCATCTCATTCCTTGTAGCCTTTTCCCAACACTTCATTCTTTCTCAGTTAAGCAGTCAATAGCTTATAGGTAGAAAAACATAAAGGTATAATGTATAGATATAAAGGTGTAAAGTTCAGCTTTCTACAGCCAGGCAATGAGAAATCAACGTTCATAAAACCAAATTATTTCCTTTTCTTTTTGCAAAAATGTGGATTTAAGAGCTTAATTGTAAGTCTCTGAGTTGATGCTTTGTGCCATGCAACAGTAAGATTCATGCTGTGATAATGCAGCTTCTCAAGAAGCAAGAAAATGGGCTGAGCTGAGGTCTCAGCTTTCAAGAAGCTGGCTTTTATTTTGCTTCTGCAGTAGGTATCCCCTAAGCCTCCTGTCAAGCACAGGAAGAGAAGCAGCTGTTTAAAATTAGAACAGTCCACATGTCAACAGGTAACTGTACATCCAGTGGCAGAAGCATGGGAATATACTAGAAAATGAGAGTCTTTTAAGACTGCTTTAGTAGCACTGGGAGTTGTTGATGTCTGAGTACTTCAGGATTATAGACGTGACATGTTTTCCAGGCAAGACTTTTTGGCTGCCTGTGTCTGGGCACCTTTCCTAGCTCCGTACCCGGTGTGGAAGTGACCTGCCAGCAAGCTGGGCAAACGGGGAATGAGCAAAGTTGGCAGCTGCCTGCTTTGCCAGTGGATTGTCCCCTAACATCCCTACCTTTTGGATAGGCATTGGCACAGAGCCTTCTGGTTTAGAGGAGTTTCTGTGATGTGGCTTTGTTCCCATATAGAATGAAAACACTGGAAATCTCCAGTTTCCATAAATAGAAGGGTTTAATTTCAGCCAAGCATAAATGAGTGTTCTGAGTCTGACATGCCCTGCCTGTGAGTAGGTAGTTTTGGGATATTTTTGCTTTCACGGAGAGGGGGGGACAGCATTACCCATTCTTTCTCCTCGTGCTGCCCCAGCAGTGTTCGGAGTGCTCCGCATCCACACCCACTGCAACCCATGGGGTTGCCTTGTCCTCAGAAAGACCCTTGGCAGCCTCATCTTCCCCCACAGGCTGGAAACCTGAGACTGTCAGCCTGCAGCTCCCAACAGGAAGAATATCACATGAGCCTGGAATGATAACCCAGCCCCTCATGTTTCCCTTGGGGTCTCTTGGAAGATATCATTTCAAACCTGCGGTCACCTTCTCAGAGCCTCAGTACTGAGTGTCAGCAGCATCCTGTCTGACCCTCAAAGAAAACCAGTCTCCTTTTCTCTTTCCCCCTGCCCCTCTTTTACTCTCACAGCAGTTGTGTGTCCAGATGAATCTGTGGATTCTTGGGCTGAATTCATTATTACTTGCATTCTATAAACCCCACTCCTCCACAACCATGGATATTGTAGATCGTTAAATATAAATGCTCTGCACTTCCCAATTGATTGTAAAGTGTCAGTTTTGCACATTTAAAAACTCCTTCCTGGAGTTTTCCATGTCCACTTAAATAGAAAACATACAAAAAAAGCTCTGTCAGGTGGATGTAAACAAGATTTTGAAGAGTTCAGTTGAAACCCATTAGTGAGAACGAATCTGTTCTCCTTCTGTTTAAACCACATGGAGATTAAGACTTGATTTTAATCAAGTCCTTGACTACTCCTAAGAAGCACCGTAGTATCAAAAGGAGTCTTTCCAAAGTGCTGTGGTTACATTGCCTGTTACTGTCACAAGAGGTTGCAGAAAAGAATAAGGCTGAGCTTCATGTTCCTCTTTCATTTTTTTTAAAATTATGTTTTTCATGTGTGATATGGTGATTACTATCTGGATGGACAAAGCTCTCTTGCAGAAGTACTTCTGAATAGTTGAATCCCAGCTTAATACATTGAAGCAGCAACCTTAATTATTAAGAAAAGTAGGAAAATAGGATTATTTTTATTCTATAAAAAAGATAGACCTTTCTGAATTAATTTGTGTATGTCCCTGTTTTCATAGTGGATTGTTTAATTCCTGTTTACAAGCGTTTGGCTTTTGTTACTACAGTTTCCTGTAAGTTCCCCCCCTTTTTTTCTTTCTCCCATTAGAAAGCCATGCTGCAATCTATTTGTTTAAACAATAATGTTTCCTCTCAATAAATCGTCAGATGAGCTATTGGCTTCATAATCTTTACTTAAAAACAAATATATCCACATGGGTGCACAACATTTGGCTAATTAATTTCTGATAATTTGTAATGTTAGCAGCCAGCTGCCAGGGGCTTGTGTGACTGTTAATCTGTGGAAGAAGCCGTGGTGAAATGATTGGAGATGTGCTCCTGCTGGTTACCAGATAAATTCTTCTTATGACAGTGTCACTAGGTTAATTAATTCAATTAATGACTCCCAGTGCAATGTTTTTCTTTGTCTTTTTCATTTGCCACAGGCTGCCAAACAGGTACTCCTGTGGATGCATTCTGAAGTTATGTCACAGATAAGGAATAATGCACCATTTCCAGGTCTAGTTCAGAAGTGTCTTAATTTTTTAATGAACTTTGGTAGCTGTTAATTCCATTAGAAATTAGTTGTTTTCCTGTTTTTCTTAAATGTAAGCAATCAAATATCCATCTCTTTATTATTTTCAGAAACAGTCATGATTTTAGGTAACTTTAAGAGAATGTAAAAAAATTATAACATTAAAGAAAGAAACCAAGCACGGGACTTTGCTCTTCAGATGCCATGAACTGCATGTCTGCTTTTGTCCTTGAAAAGAGGAACTGCCAAGCTGGGTCAGACCTCAAGTGTATCTACCTTATCATCCTAGCTCCCTCCTAGCACTAGCAAGAGCTATCTGTTTCAGAGTTCAAGAAGCAGAAAAATGTGTCTTACATCTAGCTGATTTTTTTCATTAAGGTAAAAGTGAAAGGAAAAATGCTTCCCAAGTGACATGTGGAAAGAATCTCAGAGACACCCTATAAGATTTTCAGGAGTCCTCTGTCTTGAATGCAATCTCATTTTTCTGAGCTGAACTAGGAGAATTTGGAGACCATGCTTTAAAAAAGCATCGCCATCACTTTTTAGATTAGCTCATATAGAAATGTAAAAAAAGCACAGAGCAAAGCCAATTTTTCTTCTTGATTCTCAGCTAGGGAGCAAACCAGGGACACAGCATCACAACACTCATCTAGATTATACTCTCTGTTGATCTGGTTTTGCACCACTGCTCCTTGGACTTCCTGCAGATCACTCTGGATTAACATTATACATTGGTATTTGTATTGAGATCACCCTATGGCCCTCTGTACTCACTGTGTTTCCCATTTGTAGTTTTAATTTCTTTAAATTTCTTTAAAACTTTTATTTAATTTCTTGTACTTTCTTTTGACTATGAGCTGAAAACGTGCTTGAATGTGAATTCCAAGCTTGGAAATGAACTGAAGCAAGTTGTAAATGCAAATCCTACTGACACTGAAGATCTGCCCTGGTAGCTGTTCTGGGCTAGCCCCCATTTGGTATGTGAGTAAATCAGATTTAGAATAATTTTAATCATCTGGATGACTGATTTAAACCCAGTGAAGATTCTAAAAGGCTTCCAATGAAAGCTGAATCTGGCCCCAGGGCATCTCAGTAACCTAATAAACCTGAAGGAAAAGTGTAGTGAGGAACAACTTGAACTATTACCAAGAGATTCGTTCTGGCTATTAGCATCACTCAAAAAGCTGGGGAACAGGTCACAGCTGATATTACTGGTGCAATAAAGGTGTGCATGTGGAAAATTGCCTCCCCATGAAGTATCAGTGGGAGCTGTATGCTCCATTTGCTCTGCATCAGAATATCCAGCATTTTTGACTGTATTTTCAAACACTATCAAATGACTCTTCCGACCAAGGCTATTCTGTGACTGCACTGTAGCTCTCTGGTGCCATATTATCCATACTGAATTGTGGATGCAAGGGTCAGTCTCCTCTTCACAGGTGAGCCGAGGATGAGGTCTTCATGGTGTGGTTTGTGAGACGTCTGCTCTTCCGAAACCAGATGCACGCACGTGAGCAGCCAGTTCAGGGAGGGAAGGGGAGACCCTGCAAGTTCACTGCTGAGCTCTGAGCAGCACTGTGCTTTAACAAAGCCTGCCCTGAAGTTTATGGCATCTTTTGACACTTGTTATCTAATGAAAAGACTATTATCCCCCTAAGGGGGAAATCACCATGTGCTTTTCTTTAAATTCAATCCAAACATATACTTTTTAAATAGAAACACTCTGGTGTTTCATGTCAGGGTCCTTCAACATAAGCAGCTGCCCAGGCGAGCCATACATGAGAAGCATAATTTGAGCTGTCATTTCCCTGCAGTAAATGCTTTCCTTTGTCTCTAGGAGCTGAGTGATAGAAATCAGGATATGTAAATTTGGGCAATGGATCTTAATTATGAGCAGCAGGTGTCTGTGCAAGAGTGCTCAGGTGAGGGGGGGTAGTACAGCTACTGTGACTTGCTTGTTGTCAGTGTACAAAGGGAGGGCTACAAAGCTCCAATTAATTATCCACATTAATGAGCTCAGCGACCCAAATGAAAGGAGAGTGCCTTGTCTGCTGCTCCAGTTTAGTCTTCTCAGCAGACACTGGTTTAAAAACCAGTTACACAGCTCAGCCTCTGAAGAGCACCAACAGTCAGCGGTAAGGATTAAATTACCATGATAAACCCTGAGAAATCAATTTGTGGGAGTATAGACTATGATGAATAATCCTGTTGGAGAAATTAATTGTCTGAGGAATGTTTCTTTAAGATCTCTTGACCAGAGGAGCATCTTCTCAGTCTGTTTGTAAATGTGACTGTTTTGGGGGAGACAGCACTGTTTACCTTTTATGATTTAGGTAGGTAATAATTATTAGGTAATTATTATTATTAACTATCAGTAGGTAATTATTATGCTTTATTTTGTCTGCACACCACTAATCACCCTGAAAGCATTAAGATCAGGTGAGCTGGGGCATAATTCATGTCTAATGTAACATGTAGATTACTGTTGGGCTGCAGTGTCTCTGTCTTGTGTCTGGACAGGCACAGGTGAGGGAAGACAGGCAGGAATGGTGCCTCCAGACCAGGTGCAATCCACACTTTCTTCAGTCTGACTGCTGATCTGAGTGGGTGATTCAGTTTCTATGCCCATTCAACCATGGCTTTTCTACCAAGGGTGTTAATAGTGTACCATTTTTTGAAAAATGAAACAGTAGTGATATTTTTTTCCAGAGTTACCGGTCTGCTTTGTAAGCAGATGCATAAAGGTGAAGTTATACATTGTGGTTTGAGCTGATTTAAGGTCTTGCTGTTGTGTGAAAGAGTGGGTCTCTGTCCTTGGTTGTGTGATCCTACTCTTGTACTGGCTCTGACATACATGAGGCTCTGTACTGAGTCAGTTCAACTTGCTGGGCAACAGAAAGCTAACCCAGGAAAAGCAGCAGACGGCTGAGATCTTCCTTCCTCATCTTTTTGTGCTAGAGCATCCCTTTTTCTCCCACCAGAGACATCATAATTCTCTTTTAAGTAGGGCAGTTTAAGTAGTAATAGACAGGAGCCCACCATGTGGACAGTGGGGACCAGTCTGTCAACTGAACAATATACTTTAATTAAGTAGTTTTTCCCTTGCAACTCGCTTCCCGTTCCCTGCACTTATGGGCTGAAACCTTGTGCCATTCCCAGGATAACCCAGTTTTGCTATAACTGCTGGCTTGGAGCAGATTGCTGTTTGCAGCCCTCCAATCAGTTGTCTTCCCAGGTGGTTTTTTTTTTTTTCCTTCCTTTTGCCCCCTCCAACTGTGGCAATATCTAAGCAGACATCTGGGTCCTCATTATGCATTGTCCTACACCTTGTGTGGCCGCTGAGGTTGGTGCAAAGTGGGTGTTAAACAGCATCATTCTTAAGTGGCAGTGTTTTACACCCCCTTGGTAAATAATTATGTGAGGTCCAGAGAAATAAACGGCCAGCCCCAATACACCACAGTGCAGTTTTGCTACAAATCTGGGGCACTGTGAAGAAACTAAAGCCTTTTCTCCTTTGAAAAACAAAAAACCAAAAGAAAAAATCTCTGTAAGAACTGTAATGGTGGGAAGGGAGGACATTTGTCCAGGTTGTAGCAAAATAACTTAATGGGTGACCTCACATGTCGCACAGTGTATATATAGACAAATAATTATTAAACAAAACCGCTTTGCTTCTCTAGCTCTACTGCTTCTTGCAAAGCAATAGTCCTCGATTTGTTTTTTTTGGTAGAAAACTTGGGGATATGGGTGTAAGTTTAAAATTGTAACATCCTATCCATTTGTAAATCTTTCCACAGCCAGGAATATTTCTGAGTGAGAACTGAAGCATCTCTACTTGTTTAGAGGAAATGTTGTTACACAATGCAGGACAAATCAGTCAAGCCCCTTTAAACAGGATAAATGAATGAAGGCTTCAAGGTAAGATCAGCTGTTTATTTACATCCATTGTCTCCTTGTTTCCCACACAAATATATTCTGTGTTTAAAATTTATAAAGCTGGGCAAGCCCTTCTCACGCTGTTCTCAGTAAAATATTGCTCGCCGCATCTCTCTGAGGGGCTACTGACAAATAGGCTCTTGTTGTCTAACTTTCTCTCTGCTGAGGTTAATGATTAAGTGGTTCAGAAGGTTAATTCCTGGAGATAGTGTTGTCTTTGGCTTGAACAGATGTTGGTAGTGCTTTAATGTGGTTATCAAACTCTGTTGCCCTTCATTCTTTGCTCTGTGCAGTCCTGGGTATTGTTCACCAATGCATTCCAGGCCCACTCTATGGAGATCCAGCAGAGCTGAACATACCATCGCATTACCGCTGCGAGCATCGGCTTTCCTGAGGTCACACTGGGTAATGCCAATATATAGCACATAAACTGATAACAACAGTCTTGATCTTTAAAAGATCTGTAAATATTTGTATATGCATAAAGATACAGAATACCTTTTGAGGCTCTCCTTGAACGATCTGTAAAGCCACTCACAGTCTTTATATTGTCAAATCTCTCAATAGCCTCTATAGAGCAGTGCATCACTGTGTAAACCTGCCCCTCCTCCTCTCAGCGCCTCATATCTTGTTAGATGATATGAATCTCAAGGGTGTCTGAAGTAATCTGTTGTGTAATCAGTACCTCTAGCAGCCTGTTAAAACGCTGGGGGTTGGACCAATACTTACAGCACTTGAAGCTATGTCATTATAGGAGCTGCTGGATAATCACGAGAAGTCTTTTCTTCCCACATCCACTGCGTCATAACCATCCATCAGTACCTTGCACTAGGTGGTAGGAAGAACAGTGTCAGGGATGCATTTACCAGGCAGCCTTGCAGACCCCTCCTGCCCTCTTCCTACACACTGCTCCAGATCTGCTAGCAGAAAAACTGTTGGAGTTAAGCGTCTAACATCACTCTGTCTGGATATGAAAAATTTTGTAATTTTAACTATTGTGTTGATTTTCTTATTATGTGTTCTTTAGCATTACTGGTTCACAAATTGTGTCCAGATTCAATACAGTATAAAGCACTGTGTTTTAATTTGGAGAAGAATTACTGTTAACTCGTAGGAGTTAACGGGCTTATGAAATCAGGGTATTTTCCAAGAACCTTGTGCTTCTATAATGGGGAGATTTTTTAAAAGCAGATCACAGTTGCGAAGAGAAGCTGGGTCCTGTGACCAAAATACATGTTGGTATTTTAAATAACAGGATGCAAAATAGAATAGAAATTCCATAATTTCTGAAAGCTGTCCTTGAAAGAATTAGTTTAAAGCCAGCCTCACGGTGAGATTTAAATATTGATACTGACAATGCCATAAGTGAATCATCATCCTGGACATTACCTGTTTGTTATTATTTGTGAAACTGCAAATTGAGAGGAATTGTTGCTTTTTGCTTTTCTTTCATTATGAGCTGAGATTAAACCTGAAGCTGATGATACCTGTGCCCCTACCCAGCAGTGCTATGTGAGAAGCTCTGCCCTTGTGGTGTTGTGTACTCCTGACTTTCCGATGGTCACCACTGCTGAGCTGCACTGGATTTTAGGTTCCCTGGTACAGTCTGTCTGTAGTTTTAAACCTGCTGGAAAACATTGGTAGCATTGCATATGATCACAGGCAACATCTTACAGCCACAAACTTCACCACAAATGCAATACCTGGGTTTAACTTCTCATTCGGACAAATTTCAAACACAATTGTGCCCAGAGGTTGATCTGGATAAGGCTCTTCAGTGCTTCAACTGAAGCTGTGCCATGGGGCAGAAAGGAGTGAAAACTCCCAGGGCCAGAAAAAGAGAAAGAACGAATTATCACAGTAATGAGGGTGCTTCTCTGGGGACAGAGTGCTAGATCCCTATGCCCCATGACTCTTCACAAGCAGTTAATTTGGTTTTGTGTCAGATTGCCTTTCAGCTGAAGTAGCCTTTGCTCTCCTGTATTTTTACCTACAAAGTCTCTTTAAAAAACAGTTTGTATCCCAATTCAGTTGTAATCTGCAGGACATTATTTTAATCTCCTTGCATAAAGCTATTTTTAAATTTCTTTGCACTGGATTTAAGTTGGATCCTGCTTTCTTAAAGAGAATTGGGCATGGTTATATCTGCTGAGGTTGCAGTGGTGTCCTGTGTGGTGGGATCAGTCCCTCCTCACATTCAACAAACAGCCCTCCCCAGCTGGGTCCTGGGCTCACCTTCACCATTTTTGCAGCTGCATCACTTCAGTCAATCTTTGTTGGTCTGTGATGGATCAGGAACTCCCTCCCACCTCATCTTTCCCTTCCTCTGTCACTTCCAACTAATGAACTTTTGCTCCTCTCTTAAGGCTCATTATATTTGCTGTTGGTGCTACGGAAGACACAGCTCACATGTGAAGGCCCAGCATGTCAAGGGCTGGAGGGCATTTGCAGTCCTAAGGAGTTTACAGTCTCAGGCATAAGCTGGGCTGGGCATAAAGCAGCAAGGGTAAGACTGGGTCAGTCAGTAAGACTTCACTGGACAAAGTCTTTCCGAAGTACTCCTCCTCTTTACCCTGCTGAAGCTGGGGATGTGATAGATTTCCACAACAACATAGTTAAAACAATGTTTTTAAAAGCTTCTCTCCCTGTTGATAACTTATATTTAGCCAACAATCTCAGTTAGGCTAAAGCTTTCTATGCTGCTTGCATATGTATTCAAGCCAGGGACGTGTACATTACATTTGATTTGATATGAAATTTCTAGTGATTTTATCAAATCGTGGTTGAATATCCCTCAAGTGTTTCTCTACAGAACCACACATACTGAAACATGAGATAGTTAGAGGGATGGCACCAGCAAAACAGTGTCCTGAAGGGTGAGAAACCAGCAGATCATGCAAACAGAAGCAGCCTCTGTGCTTGCTTTCCTGCTGCGTGCACAGCAGAGGGAGCAGAAGGTAATGGCAAGTTATCAGAGGCCAGCACTGGGGCAGTGCTGCTCATGGTGAAGATTAGGAAGAGGAAAGGGCATGGACAATAGGTAAAATCAGAAAATAATACAATTTATTAAACCTTTTTTTTAAAAAGTACATAACACCTGAAGAGAAATACAATTTATCCAGGTAGAGCTGACTGCAGTACAATAAAGAGAATGATTCTGTTTCAAATTTAGAAAAAATTGCTGTAGCACAGAATCTAAGCCCCTCCAAACTATCCCTACCTATTTGCATGGGTCTGTTCTCATTGGTAATGTATTGGAAATTATTCTGACACTGTCCAAGGGATGTTTTGAGCATAAGTAGGAATATACTGCAGTGAACAGATTTTAATTTCTCTAGGGCTGTATTTCTTCTGGTGAGTTGTTGTGTACTTATGTGTGTGCATTGCACCAGGATATTAATTAACATTGGTAGATCCCTGCATGTAATGGCAGGGACTCCAGAGGCTGGGAATGGTTTGATTTGCATGTGTATGAATTTCAGATTGCTAGCAGTATTCTGTTTTAACTGGTGTTTGCAATGTCTGGAAGCAGATGAAGGCCATGATAAGCGTGGTTACCTCTGAGGATGCCTGAATTTCCACTGATCATTCAGGAGGTGAGTGCTCTCAAGAGATTCAGTGGTGACCCATGCAGAAATGCCACCCCTTGTTCCTGCTGCTGATTTCCACCTCTTGTCTGGCTGCAGTGCTTGTAAACCACATCACCAACTGAGACTGGCTGGAAAGTAGCCCAGCAAAAATTTTAATATTATCCTCTTTCAGCTGGATAAATTTCACAGCTTGGTTCATCACAGAACTGCACAGATGACTGTGCTGTTGTGGCATAGGCACATACATGAAGGGGGAAAAAGAAACCCAGGATGGAGAGGGGGATGTGGCTGTTAGCAGTGGTTTAAATGTGCAGCGAGTCCTGGGCTAAGTGCCTTTTATGAAGTTGGTGCTGAGCAGAGCTGCTTCTGAATTAGAATTTATACTAAAAAATGTTATCCTCCCTAGAAATATAAAGTCCATGTTCAGCAGTTTCCCACAGTGGGGGAGAAATATAAGTTAGAAAGAAATATTTTTGTTTTGAAATCTTCCAAAGGAAATTGAGCCCAGACCTCCGCCTCACAGGACTGGGGACATGACCACTTTTCCAGAGCTGCAGGAGAGAGCCCAGACCTCTCACACTGCAGGACCCTGAAAACCTGGGAGGAGAGTTAATTAACCATCTAGCATGGAGGAATGATCTCGGTGCTGAAAAAAAAAAAAGCTACTAAATAAAGGGAGCTGGTCAAGAGGAATTGGGGAATTAGGCTTGTCAGTGAAGCAGAGCAGGCAGCTCAGTGGAAAAGCATCACGGTCTGGGAGAGGTGCAAGGAGGAAAGTGCTTCTCGAGGTCCTTGTTAAGAGGCAGTGGAGTTGGGTGAAAGTGCTCTGGGAGGTGGGACACGCTGCAAATGTCCTGCTGGGTGCCAGAGATGACAGGAAGCAGTGACACTGAGTTAAGGGCTTGCCATAAATGTATGAAGAAATTCAAGTAATGTTCTTAAAGAATAGTACAAAAGTCAGTGAGAAGAGGAAAGGTGAAGTACAATAAAGCAATTTGGTGGAGTTCCATTATGGAGAAAAAATAATTTCTCTTTAGTCGAAGTGCTATAATGAAGCAAAAAGTCTGAAAGGTGAAGTTTTTCATGACTCTTGAGGAAGGAGAAAAAGTCCAGATTCCTTTATTGTTTCCTTGGTTGCTGGTGTGAATATTCAAAGGCACCTGAGACAGTGAAGTATATAGATTACATGAAGATTAATAAACAACTAAATACTTACTGGCATCATCTGGTCCCTTTGGAAAGCCTCACTGACTGCAGAATGTGTGAGCTGTATCTGTACTTGCCTATAATGAGTTATTTAGCAAGGCATGTGTCACCCAGGCACCAATATCTGAGGCTGCTGTTGTGAACATCTGTCCCACGTGGGCATAGGTAGCAGGTAGTGGCTGAATTGTATGTTTAGGGAGGTCAGTCTGTGTGAGGTGAGCACAAATAAAATATGGATTTGAAAAATGAGGAATTATTTCCTGCTACATCCTTCAGGTCCTGTGAAAGTCCTTTTCAGATCACTGTTCCTTGCAGTATCCAAGAGTGAGACCAGAGTGATGCCCCCATTATGTAAATGCCTACTGCTCTCTAGAGGATGAAAACATTTACGGTGCAAGAATGTGCCTTGGACCCTCTTTCCTTTGTCCATATTCCTGGGTGCAGTATTTTTGCACTTTGAAACAATGAAAGTTCACAACAGAAATGTTCAATTAACTGTTAAACACTCTCATCAATTCAGGGATCATTTCCAAATCTGATGGATGAGTTCAAAATATTCAATGCATTCTAATCATCAGGCGGAAAAACAGTTGAACTCCTGAGGAGAAAAGAGTAGATAAATGCTGAAATGAACTTGCATATCTTTAAGAGGTATGGTGCACCAGAGACATTGAGTTATGGACATGAAAACTTCCCACGTGTGTACTGTAAGGGGAATAATAATGGGCAATGTCTCAAGCTAAGTGTTTTATTTGCTGACTTCATTTTGATCCAAGTTTAAAAGGCATGGCATTTGTGTTTGAGTACATATGGAGAGACTCATACCATGCACAATTCAGTTGCTTCCCATGACAATAAATAAAAAAGGGAAAATACTATTAAGAATAAAATGTTTAAAAGTATGCAAATATTAAAGTCCAAGAGGAAAAACTGAAAGATGATGTCATGATTTCTTGACTAAGTGAGTAATTTTTAGAACTCTCAAAAATAATGCCATTTTAAAGTTAGTTTATTTGGATAGTTAGGATGTATTTTGGATTTTTAATCAGTTCTGTTTCTCACAGATGCATCCAATGGCTTCATGCTGCAGAAGCCTTTGAGAGAGTTTTGAATCAATGCAACTTGTAAGCCACTGAATAGTGAGTAGAAACAAATGTAATTTCCTGCTTTAAAACAGTATAATTCTGTTTTGTATCAGCAGTGCTCTTCACATATCCTATATTTTATTAAACATGGATTATATAACATGAAAAAGCATTGTGGGGTATATTTTACTGAATCCTGTTACAGTTTACTGTAATTCTACATTATCTATTAACAGGCTTAATTATACTTCCACTATATTTTTTAGTCTGGCTGCATTGGCTTCCATTGAAAGCTGCATTTTGAATATGATGAAGTATGAGTTATTAAAAAAACCCATCAACAAAGCCAACAGTAGGTGCACTGATAGCAATGGAACAGTCTTACTGCCTGAAAATATCCATACTGTTATTTTCTAGAATATGCAGTTTCCATAGCTGAACTGTTTCCATTGTTACAGAGTGATGTGATGGATGGCAAAAGTGATCTACTCAAGACAGAATAGAGGTCAGTATGTTTGCTTAAACAATCATTTATGTAGTAACATTTTTATGTATCTGAGTTGCTGAGTGGATTCCCATGAAGACAGTTTCCATACTGTGCTTGGGGCTGTATAGAAAAGGTCAGGGATTTGGAAGAAAAGGAAGAGTTATCCTTCCCATTTTGTGGGTGGAGAATCCTATTATTAGGATGTCAAGTGACATATCCAGGTTGACTCCGGGAGCTGATGAAGGAACTATGAACTGAGCCCAAATTTAGTAAGTCTCAGGGTGAAGGTCCATAATGCAGCTGAGCTGCTAAGACTGTAGCTCCCACTGAGAAGTGAGATCTTATTTCCTCTCATCCGCTCCTTTCTGCCAATGCTGGTGCTTGTCTGACCATCCACTGAGCTCAGGGAGTCCAACCAGCAAAAAACCCAACTCACCCCCACTCCTGGGAGTGGGAGAAAGGAGAATGAGAACACCACTTAGTTCTCACTTTCTCTTGCTGTGTCTTTTTGAGTTATGCAAATATCTGATGATGTTGTGTAAGCTTGTATCAACACCATAATCCCAGGGCATCAGAGGTTTGAGCATTGAAAAGGGATCCTGCCCTCCTTTCTGCCACCACTACTCCTCTTGTGCTGGTCTGTTAGGGCCTGGCATGCTTCTAGTGTGGCTGCTTGGATTTCACCATCACATCAGTATAACATACCAACAGTGAAATGCAGGCTGGGTCTCTCCTTACCAGCTAGGTACTGTAAAATAAGGAAATTGTGGGTACATGGAAGTAGCTGAAGGTGGCAGAAAACATCATTTGTGTGGTATATATGTATCACTTCTCAGCTCTATAAAATAACAAAGTTCATTAGTTGACCCAAATGTAAGTACTAAAAATAAACACATCACAACACTTTGCTTGGTCTTTACAGAATAAAAAACTTCTGGTTGTTTACAGAGCCTGATTTTTCCATTTCCCTTAACATGCCCACCGTTCTTTACTGGCCCGCTTATTAGTTAACACTTACTTTTGGGAGATTGTAATGTTGCTGAAAGCACACAAAATACAATTCCTCTAGCCATTAATCCTTGTCTTGATGCTACCTCCACAGTACAATGCCTCTCTCTTTTACCCGTGGCTTTTTTTTCTTTCTCTTTTTCTTTCTTTTTTTTTATCCTCTCTGTTTACCCCAGTGCAGCCACTCCACGAGGTAATTCCTTTTGTGGCAACTTTGCCGCAAACTAACTCCTATTTACACTGGCTGCAATTTTCAATTAAAGACAAGAACTTAACTTTAGTGGAGGGTCCTATAGAAGCCACAGAGTCCAGTATTTGGGACTTAGATTTGCTTTCCCAGCTTGAGACTTTGAAGCTGGGAAGCATGAGAGAGTGCCTGGATGAGGTGGTAAAGTGTCTTTCAGATAAGAGCTTTAAAGCAGAAAACATGTTAACCCAAGGGCTCTGAGGTTAGGGCAAAACAAAAGGCAGGAAAACAAATCTCATGCAGAAATGATGTATAGGCCTGGTACCCAGAAGCATGATTTAAGGCAAACAAGTTGCTGAATTCCCCTTTGTACAGTATAATAATGTCAGCGACATAAAAACTGAGCTCCTTTTAAAGAATATCTCCGAGGTGTCCAATCTAAACCAATTAGGCTTTAAGCAGAAGACTGTGAAATGCCACTTAACATGCTGGTTTTAAGCTTATAAAAACCAACTGTAGTGAGAAGGAACTGTAAGCTTTTTGTTTTGCTAAATAAGCAAGACACACGAGAAATTATAATCAGGCAACAGGAAGAATTTCAGTCTACAAAACGATTCCCCTTACAGTTTCTCATTTAACTTGATGTATATTGGAATAGTTTAGTAGACTGCAAATTAGTTTTTAATTTTAAAAATGGCATGTATAGATGTGCCGTTTATTTTGTCTATACCTATCACTCTGTGTCATAAAAAAGTCAGCCAAGATTTTCTTTGTGATATAATATGTGTCTTATGGTGGACAGGAAACAACCCTGAGTATTTTTGACCCTGTCAGCCCCCTCTGTTACAGATATGCACAGCTGTAGAGTGGCTGTACCAAAACCAATATTTTTTTCAATTTTTCTGTCAGCTAATCAATCTTAAAAACCCCTAAATGTTGTCCACTAATAAGAATTAAATCATGCAATAACCAATGGATAAAAATATTCACAGTACACAAATGCAATGATCTATCTAGCAATTTTTATGATCATTTTGAAGCAACTAAGAAGAAGGGGGTCTGAAAAGATTTAAATCTGAGTTACCTTAACTACTTTGGACAAGTTTACATGAGAGACATGGAGACTGTGTGTACTACTTGCTACTTTAAGTTTCCTCCTGGCTTTCTGTTTGAAAGATTCCAGCCCAACTTAAATCAAGCCACCCTTTGCTGATTTCCAACATTAGACATGTCCCCAACTTTCTTTTTTTTTTTTTTTTTTTTTAACCTTGCTTTCAGACTGACTTTCTCCCAATTGAAATTCAGTCCCTGAATGGTTGGTTTTTTCCTTGCTTCTAAACGTTGATAAAAAAGGGTTTTCTTCACTCCCTCAATTTGATGTGACAGGGGCCTGACATGAATAATGGACGTGTTTCTTTCACAGGCAAATCAACTTAATTTAGCATGCTTTTATACTTTCAATAGCAAAGCCACAAGCCTGTAAATTCCATGAGATCCTTTAGGTTTGCAGAAATCTTTAGAATTAGCAGAAAACGTATAAAGTAAACAGCACTTATTTTGTCAAAATACTTGAATAACTTTTATGCAGGAGTTAGAGATGAATATATCACTTCCTAATCAGATTGTGATTTACATGCAGTTGAGGATGGGCTGCCCAGGCTCAGCCTGCTCTTTCGCTAAGGGAGAAAAGAGGGGTAGGAGGAGTAAATTGTCACAAATATTAAATAGAACTAAAATCCCAAACTCTCTTCCGAAGCCAAAGGAGAGAAGTGGAATTAGAAGAGGAGGTTTATGCAATAGAGGCTACATTAGGAGAACCCCTTTCTGTGCCCATCTCCCTGGAGAACTGCACTTGGAGGAGTTGCTGCTTTGCACAGAGTCCCGCTGCCCAAGAAATAAGGAGAAAAAGGGAATATTATTTGCTATCTACACCAGTGGGTAAGCAACCAAAACAATCCACCAGCCTTAGAAAATAACCTGTGGACATGCAGCCGTATGTACTGATAGGTATTGTTTTGGAGAGGTCAAACTTGGTGCCCTATCTAGCTCTGATGTCATTCTTTTAAGGGTAGCAGCTCCTGGTCTATCTACATGACGCTGGAAAAGGTGCATTAATGAGATGTTATAAGATTTGCTTCATGTTGAACGGGCAGCAAAACTCCTCCTTGAAGCTTCAGAGACCGACTTTGAGTTCCTCCTTTGCTGTGTGGTTTCAGGATATACCAGAACAGACTGGTACCTCCTTTTTGACCTACTATAAATCTTATGTGAAACCAACAACTGCAAGGGTGAGCTCTACTCTTTTTCCCCACAGAACTCTGAGGACAGGAACATAGGGTAACTTTCTCAGTTTGCCCTTTTCACCATGAGGACTCATCTCCCAGGACTGCTGCTGGTAGAAAATAGCCTGGTAGCATTTCAAAGGAAAAGAGAGGTTAATTCTATTGTCATTACTTATTATTGTAATGTCAGGCAGCTGTATCAACTCATTCATTAAAATACCCTGATAACATTGATAATGTATCAGTGAATAGTGAATGGATTTGTTTGAGGGGTACAAACTCTGTTGTTAAAAATCATTCCATTTGCGTAACAAACTGTTTAAAAAAATTCTTCCCTTTCTTTGTAGTATTAAATAAATAAAATTGAAGCTATTTTAAAAAAGAGTCTTTGCAAATGAAATGCTACTTGACTCTAAGCCATCAGCCTGGGTAGGAGAGAAACGGTCCATGCAGATGCTCTGCTGCATTCAGCCTTGCTTCGCTAGATGAAACCAAGTTCCGTGGCTAACGGGATCCCGCATACCTCCAGGTCTGTCTGTAATAAGTAGTTAATCAGCCAATTAGGGGAACCAACAATTACAAATTGGGAAGAAGAGAAAAAGGAAAGAAGAAGGGGGAATGAGTCAAGGTAGGCTGTAATCCCTTTGAAAAGGTTTCTAACATTAACTCCTAAAGAATTACGTTCTACCATACCTTGACTGATTTGTTTTCCCCCTTACTCCCCCTTCCCCTTTTCCTACTCGTTGGGTCAGTTAATTGGCTGATTAACTAGCAATTACCTCTGGGACCAGCTCTATATAGGGTCTCTTTTAATCTAGAATTTTATTGACAAAGGCACCAGAGCAAATTCATCTCTGGTGTAAGCTTGTTAGAGTGAATGGGCTGACACCCAGGACAAAGTTGATCCATTGTATCACAGGCACTGTGTTTTTAAAGCATTTGATTAACTCAGGACTTTTAAAATTACATTCCTTTTCTGCAAAATCTGTTCGTTTTGGTTAGAAGAAGGAACAAGAGCTTGCAAGGGAAGTCAGTCAGATGGCTGATAACTGTCTGGAGCAGCAATATCCTCCAGCCCCTGTGTCCGGGTAATGATGTAACAGCTAAACAGGCTGACACCTCCCTTCTCTCTCAGGCTGACACTATTGCAGTCTTGCTGGCATGGACTTTTTACTTAGCATTGTCCATAATGATTAATTGGCCTACACTCTAATTCTCATCCAAGCAGCAGCCGCGGAGTATAAGGGGTGTCTCTTATCTTTGGCCACTAAGCCTGGTATGTACAGGTGACTTCCCCAGCCAGGGGAGAGTGTGCCTAACAGTAATTGGTGACTCAGTAAAGTGCAGCTCAGCTGTACCTGGTCCCCTCCCGGACTCTGTCTGGGCCATCTTTTACATCTTTCCCTCTTTTTTTCTGGCACTTCTGCTGGCTTCCTGCAGCCTTACAAAAGGGTATTTTGTGCTGTGGGAATCAAACCCAGCGCATGTTCTGCAGTGCTCTAAGCACCAGAAAACTTAAATGGGATGCTGCAAATAGAAATCCTTCATTCTTGCATATGCCCATGCTGTCTGGAGGGTGGAGGGCCTGACTGCTCCTGCTGTTTCCTCCAGCTGCTCTGCTGGGGAAGGAAATGCTAAAGGGGATGGACCTTACACACAGTTACTAAGCAGTAGGGAAAGCACGGCACGGGAGGGGATGGAGATCCTGTTTTGGGAGAACTCAGACCAAAGAGCCAACTCTGAGCATTGGAGCCAAAAGGCAGAGGATCAGATTATTGAGGGATCTGGCAAATTCCCTAGAACACTGGGACCTGGCAGGAACACATCCCTCCCCTCATGAAAGGGGCTCTGTATTTTACAGCTTCAAACAGTGCATGAGTTAAAGATAGACCAGCCTGGGAGAGAACAACTTAAAGACAAGGAATATGGTTTATCTAGGGGGGGGGGGAGGGAATAGAAGAAACAATGTCTTTTTCCTATGATATGTAAGGACATAAAATCCTGCTGCTGGTCATTATTTTCTAGGCAGTTTTAGCGGCAGATCTGTAGCTGCCATCCCGTTTTTGGTGCTACAAATGCTGCAAGGAACAGTGCAGGTGGGACAAAGTAGTTTTGCAAATTTAGAGACACAAGCCAGAGGCACTGGTCAGAAAAAGGGGCAGTGAATATTTTATAGTGGTGGTGGGACAGAGGTGGGAGATATGATTGCATCCTGCCCATCTGCAGCTGTGCAGCTGTCCAGAATCAGTGTGCAGTGGTGGCATCTTCTGTAGCCAGCTCTGCCAGCTGGAAATGTCACCATTTCTATCTGGAAGTCACCTGTATGTGGGATTTCACTCTCAGTCCTGTGGTGAGGGCATAATGTGAGCGTTTTCTTGCTTCAGACAAAATTTTCCAGGCTAACCCAAGATATATTGCTAAAAATGTTTAAATTAAGCCATCCAGGTTTTGTCTGGAGCAGTCTGAGGGTGCTCAGAGGAGCCATCCCACAAATCAAGCAAGCAGCTGGACAGTGGTGACTTCTGGACTGTGGCGACAGCTGCCTGTGGAGGGGACATCTGCCTGTATCTTCAAGGGCTGAAAAAAGAACAGGGGGTGGCAGCTGCTTCAGTGCAGAGGATGTTATTAATGACAAGGATTTCACCTTTTTAGCCAAATCATCACAGCCCTTTCATAGAGAACTTGAGTTCAAAGGACCGTTGTCTCTCACAGACCAAAGCGTGTCTGCAGTAGAGATGTCACTGGAGAGAGCTGTGCCTGAGAGCTGGTGAGTATGGCACTGCTGGATAAACCCTAACTAACTGTTCTGCTTCTGCACAAAGCTGTTCTGAGCAGGCACTTGGAGTGTAAGTTTTACAAGTCCCTAAATAATGGTGGTGTTTTTGAAAAAGCCCAGTCCTTTCTCTTTCAAACTTCTCCGCTGTAGTATACTTGAAATGAGAGGAGATTTGGTCTGGAAAAGGGAAGAAAAAGAGAGGAAGATCACTTTTTTTTTTTTTTTTTTTTTTTTTGTAATGAAAACATGCTATTTGGTTCAGGGAGCAGCTGAAAAAAAATCAGTGGGAGAACAGTCTTATCGTAATTGGTCTCCTTGCAAAAGAAACTTGCTTTGCTGAAAAAACTTTGTTACACTCATAGTGATAAGAAACTTGTAATACAATTACCAGGATCTGAGGGATGAGACTATGAGAGGGAGATACTCACTTTGAGATGGTGTCCTGGTTCCCCAGGCACAGCCCCATGGCCCAGCCATGCAGGCAGGCCCTGAGTAGCCCTGGGTCAGCTGGGAGTTCCACTCAAGGCAGCTGACTCACAGGTGTGTCCCACACCTCAGCATGCTCATTGTAAAGGGAGGGAGCTCACTGAGGGTGGGGTTCCTGTTCCTGGGGCTTCTTCCTCTTCACCTTCTGCTCCTGCTGACTCTAAGGATGAGGCTGAGTATAAGCTTGTACACTTTATGTTGGTGATTGTATCAGTTTTGTTATTTCCTTAAATCTGTTTTTACTTTGACCCATGGGGCTTCTCCCTTTTTACCCTGGTTTCCCTTCTCAGCTGGTGAGGGGGCATTGGGTGGTAGAACAACTGCTACAGTTTAGCCCTAGGTAAAGGCTAAATGTAGGCAGTATTGTTGAACTAAATTCAATCCCACAAGAAGGTTTTGAGCTGAGGAAGCATCTGATACCTAGTTTACATGTTTATTAGAGAGTAATACGTTTGCAGTATCATAAAAATGATAAAACATCTTCCTCGGATCTGCACAAAACTACCACATACTTGTCACTCCAGTGGTCACAATTCTGGACTCCCTGGAACATAGTTCACCCTAAACCTAGCCACTTACCAGTGTTGCAAAAGAGCTTAGTGAAGAACTTCTCCAGAAACCGTGGGAGTTACTAGAAAACATTCCTGTCTTTGCAGCTCTGAATAGTCCTTAATGCAAAGGGGCTTGGAAACCCCAGACTGAAGGTAGATAATGCTCAGATGCCAAGATTTACTGTATATGAGCCACATTGAGACAGGAGGCCAGACAAAATAATATTTGTAATAATTTTAAAGCAATGTATTCTGGCTGTATAAATTAAGATCTCAATTTACAGACAAACTACTATTACTGAGCATGAATGGCAAAAAGAAGTGCACATAGTAAGAGTCAGGATTGAAGTAGTGTCTCTGATACATTTAATCAGTGAATGTATTCCCAAGATCAAGTCCTCCAGGAACAGTTTAGTTGAGCAGTGTCCCTGTCCAAGGATTAAGCTTCAGTAGGAGCAGATGGTTCTTCATTCTCTCTTCCTCCACCTGTGTTCTTTCTACAAACCATTAGCAGAGGTTTTCAGCCATGGCAGAGGATGTGAAGGGAATTAATGGCAGATCCAGGAACATATCTCAGGACCTGATAAAACTGACAGGTTTTCCTATAGGCTAGATTTTCATCCTGAGCCTGTTGATATCTGTAAGGAAAGAGGTGAGTGCTTTGCTGGGCTACGCACTTAAACACTGCGGGTCCTGGTAAAGGGAAGGAGGGAAATGGGTTTTGTGTGAATTGCTTGGTAAAAGACAACCTGAAGAAGACACAGTTAGTCCTCTGTAATGAAGAGGGACACCAGTTAGGGACTTTCCATGTCTAAGAAAACGCACAAGATGTTGGAAGTGATAAAGGAGAAGTTATTTATTATAGCTTTTGAAATTCTTCTTGTCATAAACTAGACAACTGTAGTCATAATCATGGTAAAAAAGTGTGGTTCGTGTGGTTTTGAGGTTTGCTTTAGAAATGAGGATGTGTTTGCAGTATGTAAAAGGAGAATTTTTGTTTATCCTGTGCTAATTTTCTACTCATTCGTTGTCTGTTAATGTTGTGTTGCCTTCAATAGTCTCTCGTATGATGGGGGAGAGGGAGGGGAGCCTTTAACAGGTGTTACTCTCCTATACCTGGGTGGTGTCAGTAGATGGGCGCTTGGGCAAAAACGACTTGTTTTCCAAGGTGTGGATTGGCAGGTTTTCCTTCACTTCTGACTGGGATTCACTCAGCTTTTGTTCACTGCTAAATATGGATTGGAGATGGTAAAGAGTGACAGCTTAAACAGCTGGTCATAACAGAAGTAAAAACATGACAAAAAAGGACAAGAACTGACTGTTTTTTCGTTAATCCACCAGTTCACCCTTTGGGCTGTGCACTCTGCCTCTACCCAGTGCCTCTTCTTACCAGGATGCTTTCTCCTCCCACTGATGCCAAGGCTGCCCACAATAACACAAACAAGTTCAGAGCAGTAAGATACTGTCACCTTTAAAAAAATTAAAAATACGAAAATCTAATGCTCCTGTTTTCCTTCTCTTGCCCCCATGCATCATTGTACAGGCTCTGAACAGACAAGGCTGCTATTACAATGTTGTCAGGGCCCTGCTAGTTTTCTAGTTCAAATCCTTGTTCATGCTGTTTGCTAAGTACTTGTTCACTGTGACAGCTTTCAGCAAAACAGAACACACTGAATGCTTCTTTCCAAACAGCTCTGTCCTGCTGGGCTTCAAGTGAAACAAGCCCTTCAGACTCCATCATGTGAACTTTTCATAAGGAACAATCTCCTTTAGACAATTCCTTTCAGAGATACTATCCGTGAAACTGGGACTTGGGGATGAGGTGACATCACAGCCTTCTTCCTCTGGCCAGGGTCATGGCCACCAAAGTTGTATTTGTCAGGAGGCCTCCACATGGCATGGTGCACGATTTCCTTAATTACCTAATGTTTCCTCATTTAAAAAAAACCCTACAACTTTAGAGTGTATTTTAGTATGGCTTCTGTTGAAAGAAAAGCAAATGCTTTTGTGCAAACAGGCAAATCCTGGGTTATGAAAATCAGAACTGACTACTGAAAACATAACTCGTGCAGTTAAATCTTAAAGGCAGGTGTGCCAGAGCTGGTGGACCAAAACTGAGATAGATCTTTGCTGTTTCCCTTGTTGGTGTCTGTACCTTGTGCCTTTTCCCCCTGGCTCACCTGCCTGTGCTCTTCTTGGTAGCAGTCATGCATGGAACCAAAGAGGAGATCTGATGAACAAGGCAAGGTGTACATGCTCTTACCCACTGAGTTAGCAAGTAAATGGGGCAAAAAGGGCTGGGTTAGAAAGTCTGGGAGTATGCAAAATGTTGTGTGCGCTTCAGTGGCAAGAACTTATCACCCTGGGTCTCCTCCCACCCCATTGCTGAGGAGAGACCTTAGAAAGGTACCACCACCTTTCCAGGAGGTGGAGGTCAAATTGGTGACCTATGAGAGCTGTTCCAACCCAACTGACCACCACCCCAAGCATCTGCAGGGGAGAAATAACAATGTGGTAAAAGCAAAAGAGAAACAGTCAAGTAGAGAAGTCTGATGGGAAAGAAAAGTTGCAGGTATATGATTTGATGCATAAAATGGTCCTTCTGGTAGTGATGTGGGTCCCATTGATATGGGAATGGACCATTTATGTGGGTTTGTGCTTTTTTTTGTTTGGTAAGTTGATATACAAAAAATATCTCATGAGTGACTAGGCATTTTGTACTGGTATACCTTTTTAATTTTTATATTGTATTGAAGAACTGTTTTTCTGCACTGCTTTACAAAAAAGAAGATAAGCCCAAAATGCATTAAGAAGGCATTGACCTTAAATAACTGAAACCAAAATGACCATTGGAAAACAAAAGTAAATAAATGTCCTTGAGCACCAAGTGGTGTTTGGTCCTTCATAAAAACGTGCTAATGGCATGATAGCTGCCTATTAGTGAAATTGGTAACTGAAAACATTTTGTTTATCCACCTTCCATGTTGAAATGTATCCCAATTATGGCTCTAGAATGTGTCTTTTCCTTAACACAGTTGCATATGATGTTGTTTTCTAATAAGGGATACAAAGGTTACCAGTTCAAAGGGAAAGGTGTCGGATGTGCACAGGAATTCTTCCTAAGAAGGGACTCTGGAGTCCCAACCTAAACTTTCCATTTTCACCAGGCTCATGTGCCACAACCAGAATCATATGAAGTAGGTTACAGCATTGGAGGGTACCTGTATGGACCCACACAAGTGGTCCATTTGTGGTTTGACAATGCAGATGAGTCAAACTAAGATCTGTCTCTTGCCAGAAGGACTGTAGTCTTGCTGCTTCCCTTGCACTGCCACTTATCTGAAATTGGAAAAACTCCTAGCCAGCCAAAAAGTTACAGAATGATGCTCAAAACCACTACAGAACAAGATGTATTGGAGCACTATATTAATGATGCTGAGCAAAGGTGACCAAAGGAGACAGCAACCTGAGACTGCATGGGATTTGCACTAGCCCTCATGTATCTCTGAAAGTTGTGGATCTCAGATGGTATTCCTTCCCTCTGTGTTTCTGCAAATGTTAGTTTCTAGGCAAGGTTTTATTCATCTGGCTGACAGAGTCATTCTGTGGGCCAGAGAAAGTTAAAGGACAAGTGATTTATAGGAAAATTTGCTCTAAAACGTGTGTGCTCTTTGGGACATTTTCTGTACCGTCTTTGGATGAATTCATTGAATAGACTGAAAAATTTTGCTTTAAGTCCAGAAGTAGCAATTTGGTATTTCTATCTGACTTCTTATAAATTTTCATCCATTTTCAGTCAGAACAGGAATAGCACTCATCTGTGTGAACCTGGCCAGTAATTCAGGATTTTGGAACAATTGCTGTGAAGGGGCCAAGATAAGTAGCCTGTGACAGTGACAGGAGATGAACCTCACAAGATTCAGCAACAACATCTCTTTGGGGAAGCCCAGAGTGCAGGATTGTAGATTTTTCTGGATATGAGGATGGACAAACCCTTACTATCCTATGGTGTTTGTACACTGCTCCTTTTATTTGCTTTCCTAAGGGAGCTGGGCTGCTCCAGCTACTCTGTCCTGGCATCATCCCTTCCCTCCTGATTCCAGTAGTGTAGATGGAAGCACTTGCATCCAGGACACGGAGGTTACTGACCAGCATGACCTCCCTCCTGACAATATATCCAAGAGCCCTGCCAAATGGGAATTCCAATAAAGACATCACTGGAAGATTAGAAAAAATTAGTACAGGACACAAAGGCAGATCTCTCTTGTGCACCACTTCTACTTTCTCTTCACCATCAAGGGGATTCTGTTGGCTTGAACCACTTCAGTGCCTCAAAGTTGAAGGAGAAATTGGCATAGTGACAACTTCTTTTTAAGAGTTTATCTCCACTACACACAGCAGTGGCTGAACTAACCAGAGCAGCATCCTGAATCACCAGCAGTGGTTCAGGGCTTTTTTACCTGTGTAGAAATAACTAAGAATGTCCAACACCAGTGCAGTAGGTCTTTCTGTTTATTCCACATGCTTTTAATGAGAACTAACTACTAGAAGTTATGCACTGTCCACCTTATGCATTTTGCCTGCAGGGTTCTAGATCAAGTTATTAAAAAAACATAGAGCAGGCTTGGTGTAACTCCACGAATTATTCATACTCCTGTGTAAATTTTTGCACGTGTGGAGTTATTGATGTTGTTATGGAAGCTATTTTTCTTTCTAGCTGCATCCTACTTTAATGAGAAATCACTTCTATGTGCAATTTGACACAAAATATTTCCATGCCCAAATAAAGAAGGAAACTTTGAGGCCAAATTTTAAAGATATTGAACAGATAATAGCTCTGCTACATTTCAGTTGGAGTTGTAATCGCTCAGTACTTGTGATTCCCTCACTGATAAGGAAAAGGGAAACCATCTTCATGCTCAAATGTTTGTCTATTTCTTTTCACGGTTCGGGACCACAATGCTACATAATTCCTGTTGAGGGCACTGGGACTTTTCCCTGCACCAGAATTTGAGATATTAAAGTTATTTTAGTAACAGGCAGTGACTGACCATTAATCCTGCTAAACGAAAAAAAACCCAAACAACCCCCCCAAAAAAACAGCAGAAGGAAAAGTCCTCTGGAGAGTCCCAGAATATTTATAAACCAATTTACTATACCACTATTTTAAATGGAATCATACTTGACATTAATAATACTGCTTTAATGTGGTTTGCCTTTAAAATGCTCATCATATCTCATGCTGTCTAGTTTACATTCACCTGGAATAGCCAGTGATAAACAACCAATTTCAGGGTCAGCCAGATGTGGAAGCTGGCCATACAACTTAGACCATGTAACCTGGGGCTGTATTTTACAGGGCATCATAAATGACACTCAGCTTTTGCCTGTTCTTTGTCCTTTAAATTTGTGTAAGACCTTACGTATACACACAGAGGACAGTAAGAAGAGCAATGTACTTCAGATGGGAGAACTTGAACATAGAGTTATCTGCAGTCTTGTATTGCATTTGTTTGTGCTGTGTAGAGGAACGTAACTTCCATGCTTAACTATTTTTCTTTAAAAGTGAGTATCACAGATTTCAAGTGCAGGCTGTTAATAAACGCAAACAAGCGTTGTATTCACTCAGCTCTGGGTTTCTCCCGTTCACTCCTCTGCATTCTCTCGTCACTCTCAAAAATGAGAAACACACGTTTCTAAGTGGGGGGATGAGGGGGCGCTGGGACTGAGCTTTTTCTATGCAATCCTTGCTTTTTCACGATTCATTAAACTCTTTCTCCCTTGTGTGTAATTGGACCCCTCTCATTTACATGCATGAGGGATGCAGAATTCTGAGAGAGGTACTGTGGTCAAAAAAACAACAAACCCCAAAGAGGAGATGGCCAGGATGCAGGAGAAAGGGGAAAACTTGGCGAGAGCGACCCGCGTAGCGGCGTTGCGTCTCTGGAGCGAGCGAGCTGGTCCCGCTGCGCAGTGCCGGCGCTGTGCGGGGACGTGAACTGCTGCTGGGAAAGCTTTGGGCTGCCTCAACTGACCCCGTGGCCGGGGTTTACTTCAAAAACAGTCTTTGCAGTGACCTCAGCTCCCCAGAGATGTGCTGCTCTGTGTCTGAGGCAGCAAACAGCTCAGCTGCCTGAGATCCTCTGCACATTGGCACCTGATTAATTAATTAATTATTGCTGATAGAGACTTCGGTGCTATGGTGCAGCCTCCAGGGATTAAATCACAGCCACTGAAGCTGAACTGGTGGTTTTAGGAATGTAGGAGTCTCTTTAGGGAAGAGACTCTGCTTCTCCCTTACCTTCCACTATGGAAAACAGCTCTTTATATCCAATGGATTTTTTCCCAGCAAGACAATGTCAGATGTTTAATAGCCTTGTTCTTCCTGTTCATGGTGGGGAAAAGTCTCCAGCCAGAAGGTGAAATATTTCAGTTGGCTTTTTACTCAGTCAAGTTTCTCCTTGGGAAGCCACATCCTGTGCTTAGTAGAAACTGTTCCTCTCTCCCTTTGTACAGGCTCTGTTTAGCTCATCTTTATACAGCCCTTAAGGTTGTGCCAATGTTGAGTTATGTTAAAAAAAGCTCTAACATCATATCTCCCATGAGTAACTCCTGACTTATCAGTGAGGTGAAAATATACTCAAGCTCGTTATGATCTAGGTACTGAATAATAAGGTTTATTTTTTTAAGCTGTGGTTCTGACTATGGAATGCATAGGACAGACTGTCTGTGTGGGGGTCAGACTAAAACTTAGGCCCTGCAGGATAATAACCACTGCCTCTGGAGGAATATCTGTGCTGTCCTGGCTGTGGCTGTGCTTTCCAGCACTCCCTCAGGGGCAACAAACAAGAATTATTCTTTCCCTGGTACAAAGAACTCTAGCATTGTTTGCTGACTGATCCTGTGGGCAAAGTATAAATATCTTCACATCTCAAGTGAATTTGTTGCAAGAGAATCTGCAGGGCATGGAGTCTTAGGGATTTACTTCTGGAGACGACAGTTGGTTGTACGTGTCTGAAGAGGTGATGCTTGATTGTGCAAAAATGTGGTAATTTTCAAACCTTTAACAGAAAAAAAAAGAATGTGATATTACCCTATGGTGTAGCAGATAGGATTGTGTCTATTGTTAAGTGTCAAAACTCACTTCAGATTCTTTTTTTAAATTATTTTTCTAATTATTTTTTATAAACTAGTTGAATGCATTCAATGGGAGGAAATATTTAAACGCTATCAGGGCTAATATTTGTTTGCATGCTGACGATGGAAAAAGTTTTTAAGGAACAAAATAAAAACACGTACATA
This sequence comes from Podargus strigoides, assembly GCA_028020825.1. Lineage (NCBI taxonomy): Eukaryota > Metazoa > Chordata > Aves > Caprimulgiformes > Podargidae > Podargus > Podargus strigoides. The sequence continues at coordinate 14,458,409 of CM051631.1, forward strand.
AATATATTAATGAGCGTTTCTTCTAAGCTCTTACTTTATATGCTCAAGCCCATCTTTTAGCTTAACTTCCATTTAAAAAGTTGAAAGAAACTAGGAAATCCCTGCAGAGAGCAGCCAGCCACACTTCTGAATTTCAATGTGTCCTTCTGGACGACCGCCTTTGATTTTAAATGGTAACGTTGTTGCTTTAATCGGGAGACAATCCTTATATATTAGTTGTACTGGCCTATAATTGTAAGAGCTAAATGATACACAAAACTGGATACACATCTTTGCAGGCCGATTAATGGGGAGGACTGAAAGCAAAAGTAAACACTAACCTTGCAAAATAAAAGAAGTTAAAAGATAAGTGTTAAGGACCTTTTTCTTTTTGGAGAATAAAACAAGATTTAGTAGCTTTCCACTTAATTTAAATGAAAAGAATCGCTACCTTACATATTGCACTGATAATGTGGGGGAGAGCGAAAACAAAACCGTCTTTGTAGTGGTGACACCTCCTATAGTTGTTGTGAAGAAACTTTTCCCCTTGGTATCTGCTAACCAATTCTAATTAATGCCGCACATTCCTCCACTGAAATCATTTAATGCGTAACAGGGGCGGGGGGGGCTTAAAAAAAAAAAAGAGAGAGAGAAGAAATTCTCAATGCTGATGATTGCCCTGTTTAAATTATGGGAGTGAAAGCCCGGGCCCCCCTAACCTGCTGTCTGTAAAGCAGAGCTTTGAAAGGGAGCTGCAGCCCACAAAAGCTGTCAATCTGCCTTGCCCCAAAGCCCGGGTTCACATGGATTCCAGTGACAGCCCTCCTCCCCCGCACACAATACATCAATCTGTCTCTCCCCCGAGCACCCACAGCCCATTGTGTGAGCTGCAGGTGCCTAATATAGCACCCAGGGCTGCCCCCCCTGAGAACCAGCCGCACAAAGGGGTCCGGGCAGGCGGAGGCGGGTGCTGGCCCGGGCAGATGGGCCGGTGCCACGGGGAGGTGGCTGGCACCCAGGCACTCGGGGTCTCAACTTTTTTGGGGGGTGGGGGGAAATCCTTGTTTCAGAGAAGCATCTTCCCCTTTCCTCCTGCTTTGGCAAACCTGGTCACCTGCCAGTGGTGAGGGCTGGCGTGGGGGGTTCGGGGCACAGTTTCTGGTGTCTTGAAAACATGGATGCTGCGGATGGACGGCAGCGCTTTCTAAGGTGTCAGGAGACAGAGACACTGCTGCCTGGTGTGGTGATCTGTGAAGAGGCTCAAACTCTTCCTACCATCTTGATGGGCAAACGAGCCCTGGGGATGTCTCTGTTCTGAATTACCTGCATCTGGCACAAGGGCAGTGTTAGGCACCCAGGTGTCCTGGTGCTGAAGGACAGTCCTGGAGGTCTGTGCTGCTGGTGGCCCTGAATAGAACTGACTGCCCATCTGATACTGGGCTTTGGCTGGTGAAGATCTGGCCTGTTATGGTGTCCCAGGTTTTCTGTAGACCGTGGGTAAACTGCTTTGTCACTTGATGTCTCAGTTGCCTCTATGTAAAAGGGAGTGAAGGTTTTTCTGTTCTATCCATTCCTTTCCTTGTTGATAGAAACTGTAAATCTGGGGAGATGGGGATGTGTCTGTGTAATTGTACAGTGTCACAGGTGGACATTTCTGGCATAAAATAAGTTAGTGGTAATGGTAATGTAGATGAAGAAGGCTTGCATGCTGTGCTACATCCTGCTAATGCACAGTGATAAAAGTGGTATTGGTTCATCTTCTGCTGCTTTCCATGTCTGAACTGTGACTGTTCCCCACCCTGCCCCCATTTTAGATCTGCAGTATTGAGTCAGGTTTGGAGAATTCAGAGGATAGCCATGGAGCTTATTGTGTCAGGGAACTGCACAAGGAAACTGGATGTGGAGGAGAGGCAGCTCATCCATGCACATGCCACTGCAAGTGGTGCATAACTGGGTATTCACGTTGGGTTTTTTCCCCCCAACATTTACAGCACAGGTCTATTGTGATCTCTTTCAGTGAAAGTACATAGTCTGTTCCTGAGTAAACCAAGCAGCCTTGTAAACCCAGGAGTTACTCAACAACCTTGCCTTTATTGAAGTTCAAATTTGCATGAAATAAGCTTATTTCAATTCCCTTTTATATACATAAAAAACAAACAAGCAAACAAAAAATAACAGCACAAGCTTGACTTTTTTAACTTCCTTTCCAGATCATTTTGTTCTAAAGTGCCTCAGTAGGTCTCTTTTGCTCATCACCAGTGACACAGCTCCATTATTTCAGAGGCTGGGGGCACATCCTGGAGCTCAGTAGCACGGCTGCTACAGCAGTGCGACTCCTGCAGCACTGAGTGGAGTGCAGGCTAATTGCTGAAGTATTTCCTTTGCTTTTGGTGAGTTTTTGCTTCAGTGATTGCAAATTAAAGTGACACTGCAATTTAAGTCAGCACAATGAAACGATGCTCTCACCACTTTGATCTTGGTCCTTAGATGGATAACTCCTTAAAAATAAAAAAAAAGGAACTGCTGACTAATTTGGTACTAAGCATCAGTCAGAGATCACAAATGTCAAAGTGCAGAGCCTGCTTGTAGGTGTGATGATAACATCTGTAGGCAAAGACAGGTAAAAAATTTTCTGATTCTCCTGCAGCAGCTAAGTGTGTTCCACTTTGCTAGCTGAAGAGCTACGTTTCAGCTTTCATTTCAGATGGATGTTTTGGAAACCTCAGCCAGAGCAGCGCAGCAGGGTCCAAGCTAGCCAGGTGAGCCTTGTGGCAAAACTGTTTTGAGGAATAAAACACCAGATGTAGGATGCCAGAAAAGAAACTGAGTGTATGAACAGAAACAGCTGTGAACTTTTCCTCAATTTGAATGGACAGAGCACATTCAGGCAGATTCTGAGCCTCCTGCTAAAATATATGACAAAAGCAAATTCAAATTGGCATTGGCTTGTCTCTGCAACTTCTTACTGAATGAGATCAAATGGCCATGTTGTCTGATACTTATGGTTTTCTTTACTTACCTTCAAGACTAGATAGGTAGATTATTCAGAATATCAGAACATGGAAAAACTCGGCTGTTTCAAGCCAAGCTTTATCTACAACAGGTTCCTACTGCTGTCAGTAGTGAAAATTCTCTAGGTTCAAGTGTAGGACCAAGTCATTAAATTGGAGGCTTACAGCAATTCCCATCTTCTCATCTTCTGGGAATGTTGCTTTGAAGTAGCAGCTTTTGTTTCCCTTTTAGGACTGAGTCAGCTCCACAGCACCTTGAAGATTTAGTGTTTAACACAGTTTGTTAAAGACAGGGATGTCCAGCATTTGCTGGGACAGGGCAACAGCACAAACAAAAATTGTCTGGGTAACATCATACTTTGCTTTCCTTCTTGTCTTCAATCTTAGCTTTTAAATTCTTGTGGCCACAAATGACATGTAAACGTTTCACTGAAGCCAGCACTTTGCCAAAGATTTGAGAGAGAGACATCCTTTTGCCTTGAGCAGGGGTTCAACCAGGCAAAAAACCCCTGGCGTGCCTCACCTCTCTGCCGTGGTTTTCTGCACAAGAAGTCAGGATCTGGCAGTCCTGGCTGAACAGTGCTCTTAATCAAGCTTTGTCCTCCTGAACTTAACTTAGGAGAAGGTTAAATCTATGCCTGGTATGGGAAAAGGGACTCTAAATGTGACACCTTTCTCTGAAGGTAGCTTCAATCACTGAACAATAGATTAAAAAAACCCTAGGCTAGCTCTTCAAATGACCTGTCTGCTTCTTTCTTATATAAGCAACCTCTTGCACACACACAAGCTAAAAATAAAGGCAACAGCCTGGACACTAAGATGAGCTTAACTCATCCGAAGCACAATTTGAGTAAGGAAACTGGAACTGAACTATGGAAGTGATTCATTAGCCATATATTCAGCTCCAGCACAGTGTTGCAGACAGTTACGCTGGGCCTTAATTGCTTCTGTTAACATCATATTCTAGTGCTCATTAGTGATAAACAATGTGTATTAATATCATTCAGACAAGAACTAAAGATTAAGGTGGAAATTCATTTGCTGTGATGGCCATTAGTCAATTCAGAGCTGCTGAATGATGCTTGAGGATCTAATATGAATTGAGAGAGTCAATATTTCATCAGGCAGATCCTCTCATCTTCCTCTGAAAAGTTCTTTGTCTAAAAAAAAGTTACTTAATGAAAAGCACCTGCTTTAAAAGGACACATACTAAGTACTGCCCTATTGGTCTCCTCAACAGTTGAAATTATGAAGAGTGGATAAGGCCAATTTTGGGTCTGATAGAAGCATATCCAGTTTAGAGGGTTTGTGCTGCTTCTCACAGTGTTAAATTTGGCCCAGTGTTGCCAACTTAAGTGTTTTCAAATGTAGAGAGTTCTCAGCTTCAGTTCCATTTTCTAGCTCTGGACAGATTACTTGCTTATTTTGTAAGCAGCTATACTCTGGGATTTCTCCAGATGTGTTGGACTGATACCACAATTTATTACTTCTTTTTCTTAATTCATAGCAGGGAGATCCCACAAATAGCCTAGTGTGGGATGTATGAACGTGAAACATGCCAGTGGCACAAACAGCCTTGTTCACACTCAGAAGCTGGTGTAGACTAAGTCCGCCTGCTCCCTCCCCACACACCATTTCATCTCTCCTGTTTTCCTGAGTGCCAACAAATGTCCATTTCTCTTTATAACTTTGCTTTTAATGTCTTTTTTCCTTAGGATGGAGAAGATCTGAGGAACAAACACAGTGCAGGTGATGCAAAGACACAAGCAGCAGCTTTGGTCCTGCAGTGGGGCTCCTCTTTCTGAGTCTGGAGAGGTAAGTCACATCCATCCATCTGGTGTTTGTTCTCCTGAGTAAAGGGATGAAGCAAAGGGAGGGAATATATCAAGTAAAGGGGGGGAATGGGTGCCCAATTCTGGTGTAGAAGTTTCTAGGAGGATCTGGAACATCTTGAGAGAGTTCAAAGGAACTTGAAAAAAAGGAACATGTCTCTATGGTTAAATTTGAGAAACTGCTTTTTTTTAGTTTATTTTTTTTAAAAAATAGAGAGATAGTTTGGCTATTGAGCTACTTATAAGACAGAAGATCTGGAAAGGAGGTTTTTCTATGTGCATTTATAAAGGGCCTAGCAAGATTTAATAGCTAGAAGCAAAAACTTGCTACCTCCAGTGAAGGTGGCATTTCTCACCAATAAGGGGATTGTCTATTGAGAGGTCTTGCTTGGGTGAACTCATAGAGTGTCATTGTTTGGAATACATCTTGGAGACATACTATATTCAACTTCTGGGAAAAAATTTATAACCTGTATACGGAGGAAATCAGACTAGATGACCCTAATGCTGCCCATCATAGCCCTCAGAACCCAAACTTCCATGAAAGTTGGAAAAGTGCTAGAAAATCAGCTGGATGTATTTGTACAAAATTGGAGGTGATTTCTCTTGACAAGTTTCACATATGAATTGCCTGTCCCTCACCAGAAGAAATCCCAATTTCTCCTACCTTTTTTTTTGATTGCTATATGTGATGTGGTTCATCTAAAGAAATTATTCCAGCCCACAGCTAATGAAGTCAGCTTAAAGATTTCTGTTATCAGAAATCACCTATTCCTGATGCTGAATGCCTGCAGCGGTGTTTAGGGTGATAATTGCTAATGTCAGCACAATGATCCCATGTTTAGCCTCATTTCTTATTTATTCTCCAGTGCATTCTTTTCTTTCTCTTTTCAGTGGAATTAAGAGGGCATTTTGGTTTCCAGGAGGCAGCACAGCTGATCTGTGTGGCTGCATTTGCCAAACCCCCGCACTTTTCAGAACACAAAACGCCTGAAGTTACCCTTCTCATCTCACTCTCCAAAAGGCTGTAGGTGTCCAATGCTCACTGCTAATCCTGCCTTTATTTCTCCCAGCTGAGAGCTGGGTCTGGCAGGAATAACTGAGCAGCGAGGGGCTCCTCCCTGCAGAGGGGAAGGGGAAAAGGGGCAAAAAGAGGAAAAAAATGGGAAAATAGGGGGGAAAGGAGGGGGGAAAGGAGGAAAAAGGAGGAAAAAGGCTTTTGCTCCTTGCTTGGCTCTCAATATGCACTGCCGTATTTGTAGACAGGGAGCGCCACCTGCCGAAGGTACCACACTGAGCAAGATGCTTTTGGGGCAGGCAGGAGCTACTTGTAATATTTTAATTTAACCTCACCTCCAGGTTTTTTCAGCTGCTCAGCGTAAGGCTAGAGCTCAGATACTGCCCTCCTGAGCTGTCACTGAAGTCCAGGATGCTACAGGAGGAGAAGCACTGATGCGATTACTAGAGTTTGCCTAGGGAAAGGCATTCATTGCACGTGAGTCCTCTTCTGTCTGGATTTTTTCAAAGGTAAAGACAGTTTTATTTTTTATTTTATTTTTAATTTTATTTTTAATTTCTCTTTTAAGATCTTATTTTATCTTTTGAGAAGCAGCACCCTTTCGGATGTCTATAATACTGACATCATTCAAAACTGCATGATTTAAAATGAGTACCGAAGATGCAGTTCTGATATTTTGTAACCTAAGCCTTTAATGGAGCATTTCAGCAGCTAGAGGGCAGCTAATCACCACTGTTAATCAGAAGAAAATCCTAATTTACACCAAGTGAAGATATTAATTTTCTATTTTAAACTGAATGACAAAAAATAAAAAAGATCTGTTAAAAACAACCTGTGAGTCAGGACCTTCTCTGCAGCCTACAGTCTTGCAGACCAATTTGACCAATGTCTGACAGATCCCCGAGGGCACTAATAGGCTTTAAAGGCCCTGAGCATCCTCACCCGGGGTCTCCCCTCCACACCCTGCCCATGGGCTCAGAAGCCTGTTTTAATCTTAGCCCTGGACATTCTCACCCTGCAGGAAAGCTGGTCTTTGGCTCAGCTACAGCCATACCTTAGTTTGTCCTTGGACCTTGATCTGTAGCCTCATGTCCTGGACTGATATTGGATCTCTCTTATCACCATGACCCTGCCTGGTCATCCCAGGGCTGTGTCTGATGCTGGATATTTCTGCTGGACCTGATCCTGAACTATGGATTGACTTCCTAAACTTGATCTTGGACCTGCCTAGTCACCATGGGGAATGCCTGGTGATCTAAGGTCTTGGTTGAACCTAACTACCCTCCCCCGGCCTGCCCTGATCCCTTCACTCTGGGTGGTGGGATGGGTCCTGGGTGGTGAGGTCCTGCCATGCTGGCTGGGTTATCCCCTTGAGTCCTGGCTCCCCATCCCTTGGAGAGCAGATGGCCTCTGCTACAGCCTGAGAGGGATCTAATATGAGCTAAAAGATACTAGTTTATAGCTGCTATGTGCTACCAAATCTTAGCAGGCTGATGTGTTGCAGTTTTAATATAAATGCTGATACCTCTTAATTCTTTTGTAGACCTCATCTCAGACAATTGTGAAGAAGGAGAAGAAACTCTATTTCTGAGATGCAATTTAATCACTGCTGTGGTAAGAAGCCAGCAGTTGTGCTATGAGTCCTGGGTTGTCTCCCCTGCCCAGCCAAGCCTTATGAGTTCTCCAGTTCAAAACCAGCTTGTTTGAGGCCCCATTGCCAAAAGGAAGAGTGCAGAGATGCTGGAGCAGAACTGCCTGCAGAAGCTGACCTGGAATGGGTTGGTCCATGGAATAATTCAGGTTGGAAGGGACCTCTGGAGGTCACCTATCTGACTGCCTACACAAAGCAGGTCTAGTTCTGGCAGGTGGTTCAGGACCTTCTGCCATTGAATTTACAGCTGCCTCGTGTTTTGAAATGTTAGAGTTCTTTCTTCAGGACCTTTGTGGTCACTGGACTGTGTGGAGACTAATACAGGTCTTATTCAGTGTTTGGGCTGTGTGTTGTGAGACCCCCTGCGTGGAAAAAAATGAAGCTGTGACCTCCCTGTGGAGTAGTCACAGTCAGCAGAGTCTCCCCCTGTCTGCTTTCTCTTTACTGGGCTGGATTCCTGGTGGGGTCTGGGTTAGACCTCTTTTCACCAGTGGATCTAGAGGCAGGTGTCTTCCCTGGTTGCAGCAGATATTTTAAAAGTGCTTTGCAATGATCTTTGGTTCTTCTGCCATCGTGTGGCTGACAGAAGGATGCAGGGCTGGTTTATCTATCTATCTGCTGTGCATGGAGAAAGCTTGATTCCCTTAGTAGTGACAGCTTAGTCAATGAAAGGTCTTCTAATAAGGAGTGGCTGTGAACTTTCTACTTTCAGACATCCCTGGCAGGGAAAAGGGGGTTTACAGGACCCAGGCAGCTCTCTACTCCCTTCCAGGGCAGGGGAGTACTGGAAAGGGTTCCTCAGCTTGGGGTAGAGGAGTTTGGAACCCCGTCCCAGCAGAGTCTGGGGTGCAGGGCACTGAGAGCCTCCAGCCACTGAGCTGTGCAGGGTGCTGCTGTAGGGAGGCTGGTGGGGAAGAGGACATGCTGTCTTCAGCTGTGCCCTGCATGGCTACTTCAGAGGGAAGCTGAGTTCTGTCCCACTGGGACTGGGTGTTAGAAAGCCAAGTCAGGTGAATGCCTCCTAGCACAGTCTGTGGAGATACAGAGCAGAGAAAAGCAGAAGCCATTCCCAATGTTGAGGTTCTTGCCAGGTGGCAATGACTGCACTGTGAACAGGAGCATGTGTGAGAGCACAGGGAGCAAGCCCTGAGGGCTGTGATGAGATCTCAGCTGTCCCAGCCTATGTCCTACACCAGTGATCCTGGTTAAACCACATGGGCACTCATGTTGGTGTTTGTATGTGTGTAACTGGATGAAATCTGTAAGAATGCACATGAGCAGGTTAAATCATGTTTTTTAAATAAATAGCACTCCTACAAGTGCCACAGGTATCTCCAGCTCCTAGAAAGGAACAACAAGCAGGTGAAGACTTCAATTTCCACTGTTTATTCATATTAAAACAATTCTATTCATATCCATTTATGACAGTGCTTTATGGCCTTGCAAATAAAACGTATTAGAGTAAGTAGTTGGAGTTACACTTTCACCACTTTTGTAAAAAGAAGGAGGGAGCAAGATGGTACAAAAAAGATCATTTATAAAAGGGGTGGGAGGGAGGGAAGGAAGGAAGTAGGGGGAAGACACTTCCTTTCCCAGCTGTGATGCACTGAAAGGAGAGGAGGGGTGCAGCTGGGAGATGAATGTGGCTGTCAGCTTCTGCCTCTCAGCAGTGGCAGCACAGCAGTGTGACCTTCCCAACAAGGACCTGGGTGAAAAGCAGGGGATGAGAAGCTATGTGAGCTGTCTTTTTGTATGCTGGAAACTGGGATTCTTCTGCTTTGTCTTAAATTAACCAAGTGTTGTATTGTCTTAGCTGTGGCTTTCTCCAAATCTCATCCCCAGGAGCAGAAATCATGCAGCATGTTGCTAAAGTGGAATTCATGCTTAGCTGTTCCTCAGGGAAAAGCTCCACAGTGAGGGGAGCACATGCTGCTGGAGGCAGAGCACAAGAATGCATCCAAATGTGCTGTGAGAATTATGTGCTTTAGGCTTGCTCCCTTCCTCCTTGAAGCCTTTTACTGATGGGTAATGAGTGCAAACTCCAGTGACTGCTTCTTCTGAAGGGTGATCTGGAAAACAAGTTCACTTATTCTTTGGTTCTGCAGCTGCAGTGTACCCTAGATGACCCCAAACAGCAGGACAGAACATGGGCAAAGATGAATTATGGGTTCTTCAATAGCAAGTACCTGTGAACCCAAAAATGCACTTGGGCATCTTGGAGCAAAGGGAATCCACATTCCAGCCTGGCTATGCCAGTCAGTGGTGATCTGGGGAGCAAAGCTTATGTCACAGGCTTCCCTTGATTGGGAGAAAAGGCTCCCATTGCTTACAGCAGCTGAGCACCAACTGCTTTTTGAAGTAAGGCAACAAAAACTGTCTGCTAGCCCTGGGGAGTAGAGTTAATTCATCAGTGGAGAACAGCTAGGACACAGCACTCACCTCCTGCTTGAGCATGCATTTTGCCCAGCACTGTGTGCAAGTTGACGTGCTGGTATCTGACACAGAAGTGATGCCACAGGGTCTGTACTGGCCATTCCCAATGGAGAATGTGGTCCTCAGCTCTCCTAGGACTCTTCTGTCTCTGCATAAGTAAAACAAAACATTGCTTCAGAACTTTGTGTATACACAACAGCTCTTTCCTACAGAGATTTTTAGATGTCTTGCACAAATCCTGCCTTGCCTCCCCCCCAGAAGTTTTATTTTCCCTCCTATAACTTCATTACTTTCATTTCCCAATGCTCTGCACAAGCAAACGCAGAGAGGAGGGGGAGGGAGGAAGAAATTAAATCAGGAGAACTCAAGGCAGTTTTTCCATTGCTTTGCCCTAACGTAAGTACCATTACAGGGTAACAAGCCAGGAATGTAAGATTTACCAGAAGAGCTACACTTTTTCCTGAAAAAGCTGTCCTGAAGCCATGCAGGGCATGGAGCAGCACATGGAGCAGCACATCTCAAGAGCTGTGCAGTGATTCACAACTGGCTATGGGTGCCTTTGTGTCAAGAGGCTTTCACCTTATTCCCAAGTGCATGGTCTGTATGTGCGCAGACCTGCTCAGAGTACACAGCAGTCACTGCAGAACTATGAAAATGCTCATTCCCCTGGCTGACAGCCACAACTGCAGGGTATAAAAAAGATGCATATCCTCCACGCACCTATTCCCTTCATCTCACCTCTAGGGCATTTCTTACTTAGTAGACTGAATAGGTCCATTTTCCTGACAGCCTCTCTTCCCTGAGACAGGAAGGAAGATATATAGTGCCCCAAACCACACAAATAACAGTGTCTCTATGCCCAAACATTTCAGTATTTATGTATACAAGCACTAAAAGCTTCTCCATAATTTCTCCACTCCAGAAGGTGAAGGACAGAAGAGAGGTTGTGGACTATGACTTAGCTTAAAAGCAGCTAAACATTTCACCCCAAGGGCACTGCAGCTCCAGAGCCCCTCCCCATTACACAGACATCAGTCCACAGATCCTGGAACTCTTCACAGAGCACGCACTTACTACCACTGTGCTGCAGACAAGAGGCTCAGATCACTCAGCAAATGAAGATCACAGAATACGTTTAATTTAAAGCTAAATACAGTATCAGGATAATGCTTGACAGTATTCCTTCAATAAAAAGTTGTTACTTGCCCAAAGATTTATACCTTTCGAATGAGAATTTGATACCTGATGATATCTTTTTTTCCAAGCACCTATGCTTTCCATTCGTACACTTGTCATTTTACCCACTATAAACTCCCCAAAGCTGTGTTAACTTGAATTAAATTGAGAACCTTTGAATATCCATGCTTAAGTTCAGGTATCTGAGGCACAAAAGCCAGTGATGTTGCCACCCCACCCCAGCATCCTTGTGAACTAATTCAACTACTCAAAATGAGACACAATAAGCTACTCCTGTGGCTTGCTGAAGGACACAGAGCAGAGCTAAGGGTTTGCTTTGAGTTTCCCAGCAGCCAACCCACAACACACCACAAAGCATACTGTAGTTCAGCTGCTCAAAGCAAGGGGGGGGTCAGTGTCACAATCTTGGCTAAAGGAAAGCAGAGCTTCCCACCTCTCTGTGATAATTGCCTTCAATGGCTTTATTCTCTGCTTCTGGTGGACTAAGCCCACTTCCATTTGAGAGGGCAGAAGTTACAACTATCAGGACTGTTATTCAAGGTGACATTTGCATCCTGCAAGTCTTCAGTTTCTCCTTTCCTCTCTGCTGTATGGCCCTGTGTCCTCAAAACACCCACTGTCTCTCATGGGGAACCAAGCATACACACATAAGTGAAGATTCCCCATCTCCCACCCAGGCCCAGCTGACATCAGTAACTGCTTTGCTTCTGAATTCCTGCCTCTAGCCTTATGGCTAAGAGAACCCCTTGCCCTGCAACAGCACATTTGATGCCTTGTGCTGATATGTTATACTCTGTGACATGAATTTCGAAAGCTCCCCAAGGTTATCAGCTATAAAAGCAGCTAATATGACAGTGGAGGTTTATCCAAGCGTTGCTCCAAGACATGAGACTGGCAGCTTGTCAATAGGAAAGTGGCACTAGGCACTGAAATGCTTCAAATCAAACAACACATCTTTAAAGAGGATGCTAAAAATAGAAAAGCAAACCTGTTCTTTCCAAAATGCACAGCTCCCTTAGTGCTACTGAACATGCCCTGTTCCCAAAGCCAGCATAACAGATGGGTATCTATCTGCAACGAAGTCAAATATGAAAGAGAGTGTCTATGTCTCACCTGCTTTCTTAACAGACACCCAGCAGAGTGGTTTGACTTTCTCAAGAAAGAAAGTGGCCTGGACACTTCCAGAGATTCCCAAGCTCCTTCTGAGGGCCTAATGGGGACCTATGCTCCAAGTGCAAATGCTACTAAGCCTCAGCAGCACTGGTAAGTCACCCAGGCAGGGGAGTAGAGCACCAAAAAGCAGGAAGGATGTTTCTCAGGACATTACCAGCAATTCCCTCCCTACCAGAGGATGTAAATACAAGTGGAATGAAGAACCAAAACTCAGCTTTGATCTGGACTTACTCCACTCAGTGCCAAAAATACAAATCAAGTATGTCTGAAAACCTTGACAAACCTTTTCCATGTGTTCTTTGCTGCTGATCTTCTCTTCTTCCAAAGTTTTTTTCTTGATTCCTTTCCCAGGGTTCCCTGTGGTGAGTTGCTCTATAGCACAGGAAGCTGAAACAGAGAAGTGCAGATATCTGAGAACTTTATAGTTCTAGTATTTATATTTTGTGGAAACTCGCCTGATTTCTTGCAGCTATTCCTTTTACATTGGAGCACTCGTCTAGAAACACAGGCTCACACTAGTGACTGAGTTGGCACTTGTCAGCTAAGATATAATTGCTCCCCATATATACAAAGCTTCCTGCCCCTGCAAAGAAAACACACCAGGCTGGGGTGACTGGCACCAAGGCATTTTGCTTGGTATCTTGAATTTGCACAAGGAATGACTGCCTTGTCTGACGAGCGTGGAGTCAGAGGACTCCAATTTAAATAATCAAAGTACAAACACCACAGAAAAAGTGAAAAAAAATTGCCAGTTTGGACCCAAAATAAAGTCGTTACAGTAGTAACACAACAATCCATACTGGAGCATCTTACCAGGACAGGCCCAGAGCAATAGGCCAGCCCGTCTCATCTCTGCAATCCTCACTGAATCCAAACAAAGAAAAATCCCCTCTTTTTTTTCATCCCAATTAGAAGAGTAAAGAAGAAACCTACAACTTGGATGTCTACAGATTAGTCTGCATGAATAATTATTAAGTTATCATCTCTGATTTAGTGATCAGATCCCAGACGTTTTCAACCTCTTTTCCCACTGCTTCATGTGCTCTCCAGCCAGTTTCTGAGATCTGCATAAACTTTCGGACTCCTTGTAAGGTGAACTTGTCCATGGAGATAGAATCACTGGAGAGTTTGTGCAGAGACCCTTGTTTGCTCAGTACATGTCCAGGTTTGTAAATGGTACCCTCAAAGTTCAACCCAGCCAATTCTTGCTAAGAAACAAGGAGCAGACTTTCATTAATTGACCATTTTCCCCTTGATCCCATGTAAACCTTTGCCACCCATGACGTCCCTTTGCAGGAAGATCTACAGCTCAGCTACTGGCTGAGTGAAGGATCACAGCCTTTTGCTTGCTTCCAAACTGCTCCTATCAGTTTTATTTGATGCCTCTGGATGCTTGTAGTGGAAGAGAGGTCAACAGTCAGTGCCAGCCTCTCTCTCCATTCTGCTCATATGAATACGTGGTGCGGGCATATAGAGGAGATATTGGAGTAGATATTGGATACTATAACAGAATAGATATATTATTATACTGAATTCCAATAGTCTTTTGATAGACTGATAGGTTTGCTCCTCCCAAGTTGTCACAAGGCAGGAAATTTCAAAGGCTTCATTTTCAACATTTCTGCATGAAAAACAATTTAAAAATAGCAGAATTTCCTTTGATATATATAAAAAAATAAATCTGGCTTCTGCTAAGCAGTGCTGTTGAACAAGCACATTCCGTGGCACCTTTCCTTTACTGTTTCTTTCCAGAGACAAGCTGCATGCTGTCCCCTTTCCAGATGACGTCTGTTACCAGTGAGAAGATATGACAGGCAGTTTAGAAGTTTCCTTTTTTCACCTACTCAAGAAAGGAGAGCTCTGAAGCTTGCAGCAGTGAAGTGATTTCTTACCATTTTCTCTCTTTGTGCTTCCCTGCAGGTTTCCACCTCTGGTCTGCAGCACCCCAGGGAAAATACGTACTACTTGTAAGCTGTCAAGACAAGGCAACTCACCCAAGGAAGTCATAATCAGGAGGCTTAAATTAGCTGTAGAGGGGGCTGCATCTTCACTGGGAAACACGTAGAAGTTGCATACTGATTGAAATCGAAAACAGAGAGGGTAGCCCTGGATGCAGTGGTTAGCAGAGAAACTAGAGAAGCAGTATTTCTTCTCCCTCCTATGTCCTGAGATATTGCTTCTCTTCTCTTTTAATTTATGCACACTTTTGGTCTCTATCCATTTGAGCCAAAGCAGCACAGAGGCTTTCCTCTCATAGATGCTTTGCATTGTTTGGTTTTGTTTATTATTATTTTTTGTTGTTGTTCCTCTCCTCATTTGACCCTTTTCCTTTTCTCCAAAGAGCTTTCTTGCATGGAAAACAGCAGCCACCTGCTTCTATTTTGTAGCTCTTTGCTTGTGAAGCTGCTTGCAAATGCAGACAGCCACTTTACTGAACACAACTGCCTTTGGGCAGAAGCAAGCCCAGCTGGGACTAGGATCTACAAGTGGACAATTAGCAGCCAAGTAGTGGACTAAAGCTGGTTATTTTTATGCTGCCCTGAGGAGATAGGTCAGGCAAGGCAAAACATTAGTATAAGCAGCAAACTGTAAGCATCTGAAGCTTCTGCAGGCCCCGAAATGCCTGTGTGCTACGTTTCTACACAGCACCCATAGCAGGAAGATGAGTCTTTTTCATCAAAATGTTTGTAGCAAGAAAGGTATTGAAAGAGAAGGATGAAGCATCCTTGGTTATTATTTTTCGTGTCTCAGTTTTAAAAGCCAATTTTGTATTTTCTCTTTGCTCACCATGTTATGCATTTTCAGTGCTGGCTGCCAGCACCACTGGTCACTGCCAGTGCCAGAACGGCATCTTCCACTCGCACGTGCATGAGGTGAGATGGTGACCCTCCCTGCTAAACCCACATCTCCAGAACCAGCCCAGAGACAGAGGGCAGACTCCAACTGACCCATCTGTCCACTCCTGCTGCCAGGGGAACTGAAAAGGAGGTGGCCACAGTTTTCTTACACATTGTCATCAGCACCATCAACCAGCATTGCTGTTTGGCAGAGCTGGGCTGCCCTGTGCGGTGAGGATGTAGATGAGAGGTGGACATTGCGACAGAGAAGTAGTCTTGAGCTGTGGATATGCCAGTGTCAAACTGCAAAGACTGCTGGAATGACTGCCCTCATCACAGACATCTGGCTGCACTTTGCTTCTTTCCGGTTTTCAGGTGTGTTTTATTGCAGGAAATGGGACATTAGAGACACAGTTGGAACCTGCTTGTTTGAATCCTCCACATACTGTTACGACTGCTCTTCAAGCCACAGTGACACCCCATGTAGTGCCAACCTGGCAGCTGAGTTCCCAGAATAGATGCACATGATTTTTTTTAAAATCTGTTGTGATGTCAGAAAACTTCCCTTTTTAGCTTTTGCCTCATCTATCAGTTACAACTTGCTCGTGGTTGCTGAGCCATAAATAGATGCTTTCAGTTAACGTAGGCCAAGATTCACAAAATCGTTTGAAGACATTAAAGATGATTAAGAGGGAGCCAGATTCTCGTACATGGCTTTTATTGCCTTAACCTCATGGCATGAAGAAAGGCATGAAAATGTGATGGAAATACACAATACTTCATTTTAATGCAGGGAAGCTCTTTCAACATATTTTATATCTATCATCGTGAAAGACTTAAGGCACCAAGCAGATAAATGTTTTTGCTTGGCCTGAAAAAGTCAAGGGCTGAGAAGGGGGGACAGACAGAGGAACTTGTACTGCATTTCCAGAGCAGGATTTGTCTCTCCTTGCAGTGACTGGAAGGAATCATCTCCTAGAAGTGGAGTATAGACACAGCTTTGGGTGAAAGCTTCATACAGAGACATCTGAACCATACACATCAGAAGTGAAATGAGGAATTAGAGTCTGCCCACCAGTGGGTGCCTACAGCTCCACCAGTGGGTGCCTACAGCTCCACCAGTGGGTGCCTACAGCTCCACCAGTGGGTGCCTACAGCTCCACCAGTGAAAATCCCCACCAGCTGGGGTCCTCAGCACAGGCTGAAAACTGATGGGGATGCAGGAGGGTGAATCCAGAGTGCATCCCCCTCACTCCTAAAATCCTCTGAGACCTTCTGAGGTTGTGCCAATTAGTCCATTGCACTATTAGACTCCCCAGACAGACCAAAATCCACTTCACTTCTGAACACCTATTCAGTCAAAGCATTGAGCATCTCTGTCACAACCAGTGAAGCAAGAACATCACAGAGTCCAAACAGCAATGTGAATCTGGCTAAGAGGTTGGTAGAGATGTTGTACGTTTAAGCCAGAAACATTTGCTGTTCTTTCTTCCTAGTTATTTACTGCAAAGCAAGAACATGCAATGACACAATGCCTGCAGATACACTCACGTTCATTCACTTCTTAAGGAGTTTGTGAGCAAACCCAGGGATCACCTATTGCTCTGGCAGTGGATAAAAGCTTACTTTGCAATGCCAGATCCTGTGGAGGAGAAAGGCCAAAACTTTAGGGGGTAGGGGGTGTAATGAAACATGACAAAAACTCATGCACACACATACACATACTCAATCAACAAGGAAGCACCTTATATTTTCTATCCCCATTCACTTCCTCCTGTTTCCTCAGCTCAGAAATGGCAGCTTTGCTTAAATAATCAGGAAAAGAAAAAAAAAAAATAATTAAATGGTAAATTTTGGAAAGCAGGAAGTCACACACTTCATGTGTCACATACTTCATGTGTGACTGCAAGTAAAGCAGTTTGCCTTATATATCCTGAATTATGCAGGACAGAAGGCTTCCTCCAACTCCTTTACTAAATGCTTCTCCTTAAAGAGATGTGCAAGGACTCAGCCCCCCTTCATTCACCTCCTTAGTTTTTCTGAAATTCAGATTATGCAATTCCAGATCATCCATTACACCCAATAACCCTGAGCCAAACGGAATGTTACAGAAATGCCAAAAAAAAAAAATGGAGCTAAGAAGCAAACCTTGAAACACCTCATGGGAAAACTCCTGCATGCAGCAAGCACATTTCTTCAGCACAGAGTCAGAGCGCTGTGCTGCATCACAAGAAACAGCAAAGGTCAGAGTTAGGTTGGGGCTTGTATCTAAGGTAGGACTATTTTTGTTTTTCCCTTTAAAAAACAGTTTGTCAACAGCTGGTATCTGTCATTTCCAGCTGCTTCTTGCTTTTAAGTTGGAATCTTCACCCTTTCGTATCTATGGTTAAGGAGAGATTATTCTACCACAGTATCTTGAGCAACAAGACTCTGCCTTTCACTATCTGATCATCATATTCACCCTCCACTTTTTCTTTATTTTAAATTTTTTAGATGGTTGAGGTTGCCAAGGTATCTCTGACTCTGTTTCCAGCCTTGTTTCCCTGGAAGCCTTTTGTAAGAGCACAAAGTCTTGGACAAACCATCTATTGCCCAGTTACTTGCTTCTAATTGTTATGATGCAATCAGCTATCAACAAAATAGTCTGGCAGATAAATCAAACTACACTACACCAATCAGCACTTTTTTTTTTGGTCGACAACTGAATCACCCATGGCATGATGAGCTGTATGATGCCCTGTGCTGATGAGAAGGCCCTGAAGGCCCCCTTGCATGTAAACCAAGAAATCCCCAAATGGGATCCCTGTAACCATGAGCAAAAGGCACATGGTGGTTTTGTTTGTTTGAAAAAAGAAAATAGGCAGGGGAGACTTGCACCTTAGCAATCCTTAGATGCATACCTATATTGGCAGTCAGGTTAAAAAACAAAGTTCAGTACATTTACATATCTGTTACATTTTAATATTAGTTTTGCAAATTGCAGGCTTAGTGCTCTTTCACTTAAATGAGTTCAGAGCCTGTAGTAAGGTCAAAGATGGAGCATTCCTGTGCCCTGTGCAGCTCCTGCTCATCCCTGGCAGGTTTTCATCTCTCTACCAGGGGATCTTCAGAGATGAGACCCGTTCATCCAAGACACTTGCTAGTCCAGACATGACACCACCATTACAAGTCCTCCTGATTTATCTCAGCAGCCCTCCAGTGCTGAGCAAGTTGACCTTAAAACTTCACGTGAAAACCTCGATGGCTTAGCATATTCTGAGGCCCTGATCAGCTCCATTTAATCAATCTATCCTTAGTTTTCAGTTAATTTACAGGGTATTCAACTTATAGGATTTGTTTGCTGCCTTCAAGCTATGCTTTGTAAGAGACTGAAACACCGAGGGAGCCATGGGTTGTAAAACAAGTATATGTAATCCTTTCCACATGGAGATTCAGGGTTGAATTTGTGGGAAGCCAGCAATTCATGGAAACATAATTCCAACTGAAAGATAAAATTAGTAAGGGCAAAAAAATAAAGGGAGAGCAAGGGGCTATGAGATTACATCATGCAGTCTTCTGGGATGGTTTTACATCTGATTTAAGACTT
The DNA here is from genome assembly GCA_028020825.1 of Podargus strigoides. NCBI lineage: Eukaryota > Metazoa > Chordata > Aves > Caprimulgiformes > Podargidae > Podargus > Podargus strigoides. The sequence continues at coordinate 14,477,126 of CM051631.1, forward strand.
CAGTTCCCGAGGCCTGCCACTAGATGGTAATAAAAACTAAAATAATAAAACTGACTTGACATTAACATCTCTGCCAACTGCAGCTGCAGGAGTTTCTCAACTCTACACCACAGCCCCTCTGTGCCTGTGAGCCCAGAAGAAAGCCACTTGTCTCTTCAGAGTCCAGCAGATTGACATTACCTCCCGACCACCACGACTTGCAGCAGTTGGGCTCTTCAGCTGGGCTTGAAAAGCACCTTGCACAGTGCTACCTGCCAGAGGGGCTGGCTGGCGTGGGCACAGGACAGAGCTAACCCACAGTACAGTCCCCTGGAGGGCCCCAGCTACACACCATGCAGGAGCTTTAGGCAAGTCTTTGCTCCACATTCGTGGTGACACCCACCTGCCCAGAAGCTATCCATGTTTAACACACTGAGCTGTGCTTCCCCACCTGCAGTTCAGAGAGGAAAACAAGTTTTTCCTGGACATGTCACAGAAATGGCTGGGAGGGACTGCTAGGCTTTGTGTCACGTTAGTCCCTTCTAGCCTGGCTGTGGCTCAGATATCCCACTCCCCCTCTGCATTTAGGGTAAAGGGGAGATGTGCCACCTGTGCTTTCTGCTCACAATGATCCAAATTTCTCTCAGATTGTTTAATCTACTGAAAAGTATTCAGTAAAGCAGTGAATAATTGTAGCCTTCAGCTTGCCTGGAGCAGATATCACACCAGATATCAAAGCTGGTCTGATTGGACCCTTTAATAGGGTGGCATCATTTTTGGGTCCAGGATCATCTGAGATAGTCTGGGATGGAGCCAGGCTTTCAGCAGAAAGGCTCACTGCCAAGCTTGAGGATGCCTATGGAAAGCAGGGTGTTCTAGCAAAACAGTCCCCACCTAAACACAGCTTTTTAAAGCACTAGGTACAAAACCAGCCTCAAAACCAGTATAAACTCAAAGCCAGTTCAGAGCTCTTCTTTCATCACGTAGTCACCAATAAAACCAGTGCTCTAGTAAAAACACCCAAGTGGATACACTTGCTTTGTCACATTCCCTCCAAGACCATCTCTTATATTTTCATCAGTTATTACCCTGTGGTTACCTGAGCTCATCATCTCCTATGGTCAGTTCCGGTGATGGGAGTGTGGGGTTTGTTGTTCTTCAGCTGTCCCCTGTAGCCCATTCCTGGGATTTTTCCTTCCTTCACATACCTTTTGGCCTGATTTTAGCATAACCAGCAGCCCGAGAGCTTCAGCTGCCCATTTCTAATCTTTCCTGCACACACTAGAAGAGAGCACACTTGGTCTGTGTTGACAAGATGGTCACACAGCTTCAGGAGCCCAGCTTCTCTTCAGATACAAGATGACATTCATAAGGAATGGGAGAGTTTTGCTATTGCCAAATAGGGTCATTCATTACATTTCTTATAGTGAGGCAAAACCAGGGTACCATGGTCCTGGCCACAAAGGGCTCCCAGGAGGGGAAACTTACCTTTCCTCTTAAAGAAGGTCTCCACAGAACATCCACCTCAGTAGAGCACATGTACCCAGGCAGGGGGCTCCACATACTGCTGCTTCCACAGAGATTACCATCTCCCTCCAGCAAGACTTGAGTAGTCTGGAAGGAAAATATTAAGTAGAACATTTAAAACACTGAAATAAATGGGACTGCTTGAAGCACCGCACCGCTCAGAAGGTGGCAGGAGCTAAATTATTCCAGGAGCACCCAACCATATGCTGTCAGGAGCAGTCCTGTGTTGGCAGAGAGAGGATGGACAAAGCAGCCTGATAGATCCCTTCTTTCCATCCTAGCATCTATAATTTCTCTGTTAATGACTTGTAATTGCATCCTACATGTCAGGACACATTTTGATTCCTTGCTTGATAAAGTGCTGGGGCCAGTAAGATCATTCAATTAACTGCATGGTCCAGTATCTCCCCCAGCACCAAAACCTTGCACCCTAAATCGTCCGAGAACATCTTTCTGTACCTCTGTACCTCCCGAGGGGGAAGGGAGCAGAGCAGAGAGAAACATTCCTTCTCCTCATTTAAAAATGTAAAACACATTCAGGACTGTGTGTAATAGTGTTGTAAATCTTATTTCCATAAAGTACCTCCAGGGCTAATTCATGAGACATTAATCATATTCCAGCTTCTCCCAGCTGTTAACTCATCTGCAGGGTTTTTAATAAAAGATTTTGTGTGCATTTTCAAGAGGCAAAATTGTACCAACAAGGGCTGGTCTACTCAGAGCAGGGATTTCCATTGTCTGGAACAAAAGTCACCTCGGAGGCTCTGGAACATGTGCCTGGCAGGTTTCACTCCCAGACTGAACCCTCCCAGGCTCCAACCAAGGTTACCTCACCCTCCACTCAATGACACCCTATGGTGATGAGGTTTGGCTAAGGGACAGCCAGTAATATTTTTCCAGGTCACTTTTTCAAGTGCAATCTGATTTATACCCAGCCAGTTCATTGGAGTTGTTTGGTGGCAGAACCCTTAATTATTCCTTTAAATCTCATTTCAAATTCCAAGCACTGCCTCCCTCCTCCCCCTCTCTAGACTCCTGGAATTATAATCTGATTTGTGGATAGACATACTGTTTCCTTTTATCCCACTGGTCTGAAAGTTCTTTCCAGGAAAGGCTTTGTGTCATCTCCATGTCATGTTGGGGAGGTGGCAAGCTCTTAGGGGGATGGGGTCTGCTGCCTCAGAGACCAGAGAATGTGATTGTCCCCAACCAGGGAATGCCACAGCACATCCAGAGAGATGGGATACACCTCTTTAAAATGCTGCACATACAAATCTCCTTTGGCAAGCCAATAAGCAGCTCCAAGTTGCAGCAGCAGGGGGACCAGGCATTGTAATGCAGCATACCAATGTCTGTTCAAAGTGCTCCTCTGCTAACACTCCCCCCACCCCAGCCCACAGCCCTACCTGCATCTGCTCACTCATCCCATAGACAAAGACTTGGTGAGGCCTCTTTTTGCTCCTTGCAAGAGCAATCTCCCAGATTGCTGGGCTTGTGCATCCCCAGTCAACCTGATTGTTTCCCTTCAGGTGAGCCCAGGATAGCAGGGGAAGGCTGGCCTCGTGGTACCAGCCAGGCAGCAGGTCTGCCCTCAGCCCGCCTCCTCAAGCTCCTTTTCCATATGCAAAAACAGATTTGGGAGGATTGCATTGTCTAAGTCCATCCCTAAATCAGTTTGCTGACTAATCCTGTTTCAAGCGTACTCCACATTCAAGGGAATGTCATTGTGGCTGCAGAAGCCCCTCTCTTGCTCTGCTTAATTACACAGAAAAACACTAAAACCAGCCTCAAACTACAGGAGCTCAGTTGTCAAAGGAAAGTGGCAGAGGCTTTCCAAAAGCAGTTTCCTCCTCACTGTGAAGGCTGTAAAAATTAAAAGCCAGGAACCACATGCGTTCATCAAAAAGGGAGAAAGCTGGGCACCTTCCCAATATCAGGACAGGCAGTTTGCAGTAGCGGCGCTCACTCAAGGCAATATTCCTACCCAATAACTCAATTTTCCTTTGAGTTACTTAACCACTTCAAAAAAAAAAAAAAAGAGCCAATTTTAAAATAGAAAATGCCACTTCACGCTGAAGTATCCAGGTTTTTAGATCTGCTGTTTTCCAAGGGAAGCATTTCAACTTTTTCTTTCCTTTTCTCAGCTGAAGTTAATCCACAAATTTGCCTCAATTCCTCAAGCTGTGTCTTTTGTAAAAGAAATTACTAAACCTAGGAAAAATTTTCTTTCTTTTAGAAAGCCGAATTGAGCATAGGTGAGACCGCATTAAACAGAGCCACAGTGAGAGGAGAAACATGTCTTAGTTTTTACTGGAGGAGAAAAAGTGTAGAAGCTTAGAAGTAATCATTGGTGGGCAAATAAAGCCTCCATATTTCAGCTTGTGCAACTTTCCCCGTAGTTCTTCATTAAAAACCAGCTTCAACCTCCTACTCTTACCATAAGCACCTGGTGCCAGTGCTCTTATAATTCACCCCTTCAATGATCCCAGATGCGGAATGGGACTAGCAGCTATTCCCAGCTTCCCTCCCAGCTGCTTTGCCAACTTGAAGGACCCCAATGGCTGCTTTAAGGCTGACAGGGGGCCTCCAGCTGCTCACAAAATCCAAGCATCCCCCAGCTTTGGGTGGACTTTCAGCTGGCTGCATCACAAGCAATGCAAAGGCAATCAGTGCCTGGACAAGCCATTGAAACAAGATTGTACTTGCACTTGTTGCAAAGCTGCACCCAGGCTGGCTGCTGCTGTGCAGCAGAGATGGGCAACTAGCAGTCACTGGGAACAGGGACCTGGCTCCAAGCTCACACCAAATGCACAGACTAAGGGAGGTCTAGCCTTACCAGTAAGTAATTCAAGTGTGTGTGAGAATAAAGCAAAAAAGTACCTGAGCAAATCAGGCAAAGTGCTGACTGCTGTTGCATTTTGGGTAAGAAAGTACAGTCTGTGCTCCAAACCTTTTGTCTGTTGACATCTACAAAACTCATCTCCCTAGGCTCAGCACTGGCACACATGCATCCCCTTGGGACCGCGCCCTTGTTTCTTGCCCTGTCTGCAATTCTCTCAGAGGAGTTTGCACTGACTCTCTCCTCCCTTCTCTTTACCTGTGCTGCTTCTTTTCTAGGAGCCTTCCTTCAGAAAGGACAGTCCACTACTGTAGCTATTCCAGATATGCCACTCTCCAAAGAAAGGGAAATATTTTTCTATGTTTAGAAGCCTCTCTCCTACTAATCCACTGCCCACCATTCTGCAAGCATCAACTCTTGCCTCCTGTTGCATCTCAGCTTAATCAGTGTTCCAGGAATACCTCATTAAAGGCAGACAAATTCAAGAGCATGCTATCTAGCATGACTGTATCACAGCTAAAATGTGGTTATGCAAGTGACACAGCCAGCAACAAACAATAATAATTAAGTAAATCAACAACTCTGATTCCTTTTCTCACCTTTCTTTTGCTTTCATTCCTCAAAGACAATGTTTTTGTTCTAATATTTCTGTAGGCTCCCTAATGCCCCACACTATAAGAAAACGGACTCTCCACATCATTACCAGACAACCTTATTCTCATTCTGAATTTGTTTTCTCCATTTCTCCTTGGAAAATACCATTCACATCACTGCTATTACTTGTGTACTTCTTTTGAATAGTAAAAAAGCCAACACCAAGTGCTATTAAACCTATGTGATACCAGCAGTTATCTTCATGTTTACCGCTGCATGGAGTGTCTGTACTTCCATTCTCCCAGCACCCACTGAAGAGTCAACCCTCCGTCCAACGAGTCCCAACCCATCACACATTTGTCAGTTAGCAATAATTATTTTGGAGTCCCATGGCTACAACTGAACAGAACCACCATGAGTTCTGTGAGCAGCTTAATTTGGCCATCTTGGATAATCTATTTGTTTTCTTAGTGTTATGTAGTTTAGATTGATTTTGCTATTATTTTCAGCTCCACAGGAAAGAAAATTGGTAAATAACGTTTTTATTTTTTTTTTTAATTATGACAATCATTAACTGTCAACAGACCATCACACAATCAAACTGCCACCGGCAGAGATCACTGCAGGAGCGAAAAGACCACAAGCTCCATAGACACTCTCAGGCCAGGCTCAGGCAGAGCTAACAGCAAACATAGCAAAAGCCCTCAGACTTCTGGCCCCACATAATCATGGAAATCCAGTTTTCCTCTGTGAAAAGAGGCAGCATGGGCCCATAAGGCTGCAGCACATCCTTGCACCTCTGTGAGGGTGCAGGCACATAGAAGACAGCTCTCAGCCTGACCTTCCCCTGCAGAGCTCAAAATCTGCCCGGTCAAATCCTGTACCCAGGCATGCAGCAAGCTGCCTGCCAATTGCCCTGCTTGTGGATCACCTGTTGGTACCACCCTGCACCCCCTCAGTAATACACCCCCAAGCACTGGTGGGAAAAATTAAAAACACCCCCAGCTCTGAACTCCAGACCCAAGGTATAGCCAAAGCCACCTTTTCTGTTCCCCAAGACACTCCTTACTTTGTCTTTTCTTCTCTGATACTTCTTGCTCCTCTTCTTCCTCACCACCTACCCAACACCTCAGGAAAATCTTTAGCAGCAGCTCCACATCTTCAGACCCACATCCTCATACTGACCCCTCCTGCCTCACCCAGTCCCTAGCCAATAATGTGACACAGCACACCCCAACACTTACCTAAAAACTTTTGTCAAAAGAACTACTCTCCAAACTCCACCACCAGCCCAGCCCTCTCCTGTGGGGCTTTGCCTCTTTTAGCTCTAACTCCATACAGCTGTGGCAGGCAGGGATGACTCTCCAGGGCTGGTGATCACCAGGGTGATAGGCAGCCCTCTTGTGTGTGAACATCAGTTCTTCTGAGGTGAGGCACTCTGTAAACATGGAAGGTGGACAATCAAATACAACCTCTTTTTCCCCTCTAAATTTAAGATTTCAGGAAGTCAGGGAGAAGTATACCCCCTATTTTGAAAGCATTGTTCATGTAACAGTACGACAGGGCTTGGTGCTCCTCTACAAACTATCTGCAGGTATCATAAACCAAACCTTCCACTGCTGCTTGCTCTAAGGATTACAGTCATTTGGAGACAGGGGCATAGTTCTCCTAGCAACAGCAGTCCTTCTTCTTATGGTTCCTAATTCCTGTGATGTCAAAGCTGTCTATCTGCCATCTCCTACCCTTAAGAAGCAATCCACCCTCCCTTTCACTCCAGCCAATCCGGCCATTTCATGGCTCAGAACAGGACACATCACTTACCATTGCAAAACTGCAGCACAGCTGCACCAAGGGCAATACTCTTCATTTCCTAGAAGATTATATGAAATATTTAACCAGGCCAAATACTTTAAATAAACAGTTGTAGACATGTTCCCATTCTGGGAATTCTTCAACACAAACAGATGGATTGATAGATGCAGTAGATTAGTTTGGGTACAATTAGATCCAACATGATACTCAAGTGATTCAAGCAAGGGAACTACATGCAGTGCAGTGCTTCAAGAAACAATATTGAGTTTTCTTGTTGAGAGCATCAAGATGTTCTGATACTAACCCTCTCCCCACATACACTTCCCATACAAATACGCCCTGAACAATGACATGGGGGCAGCCAGGTGAGCTACACTTAATCTCTGGCACCGTTTCTAGCTTTGTCTTCAACTACTCCCAAAAGAACTGCTGCATGGGCCATATCTTCCCTTACCTGGTATCTCATACATCATGGGCAATATCTCTTCTTAGAGAGGGACTTTTTACAAGGGCATGTAGTGATAGGATGAGGGGCAATGGTTTTAAACTGGAAGAGGGGAGATTTAGATTAGATATTAGGAAGAAATTCTTCACTTCACTGACACAGAGAGACACTGGCCCAGGTTGCCCATAGAAGTTGTGGCTGCCCCCTCCCTGGCAGTGTTCAAGGCCAGGCTGGATGGGGCTTTGAGCAACCTGGTCTGGTGGGAGGTGTCCCTGCCTATGGCAGGGGAGTTGGAACGAGATGATCTTAAAGGTCCCTTCCAACCCAAACCATTCTATGATTCTGTGATGGTGACCATAGGCTCACCAGAGCCTCTTACTGTCATCAGTCTCCCTTGTTCAATGTGGTGAGGTTGCACTGTGGCTGGTGAGGGTACTGCTGGCACTATGGTTACCCTCTGCCCCCATCTTGGTTTTCCTTTCCTGCTGGATTTCATGGGTAGACAAGATGGGAAAGGGAGGGTGGAAGGAGAAAAACAGGCCCCTGTGCTGAGACTGTCACTGGATAAACAGCAAAGGCTGAGCCAGGACGTGATGGCTGCTGGCAGCAGGCAAATCTAGAAATTAAAGAAATAAGTGACCTGGTGGGTGGTGAATACAATGAACCACACTTTCTACTGTCCCATGCACAGCCCTTTTACTGTCCCGGGAAAGATGAAGGGGATAAGACCACATAGCTCCTGTGCTTGACAGTGAGCATACAATTAGCTGGCGGAAAGCTGCATTTCCAGGGCACAGCTCAGCTCTGGTGAAAGCCTCTGGCAAACTCCTACTGCTTTCAATAGCATGCATGGAGAAATCCAGAAACACCAGGCGCTCTGTTGATGTAACTTGATGGGTTTGTCAAACACATTTTTACAATTTTACTGTGTTTTTATGTGGTGAAGAATCAGGAGCTTTTTCTGCATTTGATACAGCTTAAGTGTTTTGAATTGCTTATAATGGAAAGCTGACCTTTTGCTTGCTGCTGCTGTATGACATCACGTTGAGGCAGGGAGTTTGGAGGCAGCATGTGCCAAGGTTGGGGAGAGAGCAGTTTGCCATGGTGGGACTGTGCTATGTGTATGAGTCTTGACTCGGGAAAGTGGGAGGTGAGCTGTACTGGTGGTACTGCCGGCTTTGGGAGAATGGGAGCACGTCCCTTGGATCAGCAGAGTTCCCTCCTCTGTCTTCTTGTCAGGAAACAAATGAGGGCTCTTTGAACACACATGGGGTCCATAGTTACCACACAAGGAGACGCTGTGAACTACAGAGAGATATTGCCCGTGTTTGTATGTATGGACAGGAATGGGTAACTGGGGACAGGCGGTGGCACTCAGGAAGATGAAATAGCTTTGTGCTGGAGACTTTCCCTATCACATAACATTCTCCTGGCTGGTCCCAGCCAGAGACCATTTGTGGCCTTGCTAATGCTCAGTGGGAAGCAGATGAGGTGGAGGAGGCGTGGGTGGTCCCTGGACAGCAGCACAGGCGTTGGGGGCTGTAGGAACTCACTCGTGCTTGTTTCCAAGCCTCACCCAGGCTCTTGGACTCAGTGCAAAGAGCCTCAGACATCAGGTACATTAACAAGTAGGCTTTAATGGTCCCCAGCAGGCAACCTTGGCCCTGCCAGGCTTCCCGCAGCACAGTTGGGAAGATCAAAGCTGTCATGCATGCGTGCCAATCTGACTGATGGTGACATCTGGGAACAAATACGATTAAGCAGGAGAGATAAGGCTCTGCCCAGGTCTTTCCTGACAGTGGTTGGAATTTGGAGAGCAGCTGGTGTTGATCTGATGTCCTGTCCTGGATTGGGAAGGATGAGAAGGAGGTAGGGGAGGAACTGGTCCCCAGCCCAGTTTCACACAGTGCTATGTGGGAGTAACTCAGCTCCTGGCACTGCAGTTTTCAGCCCTTCCCTCTGCTCTGAGCTCATGGGGACAGTCTCTCCTCCTCCCCACAGACCCCTGCTCCATAATTCAGAAAGGCACTGCAGTGTACACTGATCTGGGAGCCTGAGAGGGGGATGGGGAATTTCCTTGCGGTGATCCCACTTCTGATGCTGACTTTGTAACTGACACTTATCATGAATTAATTATGCATTATTAGCATCCATTATTCATTCCTATTATGTGTACATACATGTGTGATGCTGAATAATAGGGGAATTATGCCAAGTAGTTAAACGGCCCTCCACCGAGAAACAGCCTTGAGAGGAGGGACTGTACCACAGACAGGGGGGCTTTAGTGAGGACTGGCATCAAACTGGATGGGGAAAGGAGGCAAACAGACCGTGCAGGAGGAAAGCCAGGGCAGAAGGCAAGAAACTGGAAGAGACATATGAAATACAGCTGTTGAACGGACTATTTTTCATACAAGTGGCTGAACCTAAAGCAGTCAGAGGAAATTTGGGTCAACCATTTCAGCAAAACAAAAGAAGACCCTGAAGATCATTAAACTCAAGCCTAAGTGGTTCCTTCAATAGGAAGAGAAAAAATTCCTTTATTGCCTAGTCTGGTTTTTAATGTTAGGCTAAACAAAATTTGCATCAATTTTGAAATTTTAAAAAAGGCCATTTCAAAACATTTCAGTTTGATGTCAAAACAAAACTGTTTCAATATGTCCTGCATGGTTTTGGCTGAAACTGTTTATGGAATTTGACCCAAATTTACACACAGGTTGGGTCTACCTCAAAAAAGGAAATTTTTCAGCAATTTGATATATTTATTTTGATTACTGGGGGGAGAAAGGATTATTTGATTTGATTACTGGTGGGGAGAGAAAGGAATCACCCAGTGCTCAAAGGAGAAGAGCAGATCAACCAGCACAGCTCAGAGATGCCGTTTGTGTGAGAAACGCCAGAGCTGCAGCAAAGCCAGAGAGGGGGAGATCAGGTTTTCAGAATCCATCTCAATTGATGGAGATAATTACAAGTGCCACATTCTCAATTTCTTCTTCCGGGAATTCTCTTCTTTAATAAAGTCATTCTAACAAATTGATCACAGCCCCTCCGGTACTCAGCACACATCAGAGCCATTTTTAAGATTGAAGAGAACACTTTGGGTGAAAAATAGGAACCAGTGCCAGGCTTTGCAGAGATCTAAATCTACCTCAGCTATAATACAATTGAATTAACTTGCTCTGTTCACATGCCCACTACTTAATACGTTCATGGATGTCTGCTGCTGAGCTTTGGGCAGTGCTGAAACTAGAGTCCAAAAATCTCAGGAGAGGCAAGGATCAGTGGGACTTGCCCATGGTGTTCTCTGTAGGCTGCACCCAAGCTGGGGAGCCCCTGGCAAGCTCAGATGAGTAACATACTGCAGTCACCTACACAATACAGCTTGGAGACATCTTGTCTCTGTGCTGTTTGGGGCTGACTGCAATAGGTTGAGACCAGCAGGGCAAGTACATCCACGTAAGCTTTCTGGAGGGGTTTAGGTAGACGACTGCTTGGTTGGGTCTAGATTACTTCTCTTGGTCCTTTCTAGTTCTTTTTTCTATATTCTTAGTGAAGTGTTTATACCAGCATAATTCTAGTGAAATAACTAGACAAAGACAAACTTTTTCACAGGAGCATCCAACATGATGAAGACCTTGTTTTCTAAACCAATATAATTAAACTAGCTCCAAAAAAGAAAATCAACTACTGCCTAGGTGAGCTTTAAACCAAGGCTTTTTAATGCATTTCATTAGACCTATGCAAATGCTGTGAGGATGCCCTACTTTCCTATTGCAAGTTAGTCTGAGCCCATAAGGAAAACATTACAATTAACTTCCCTGCCTCCCAAATAAACACTTCTTAACTCAAAATGAGAGCACCCAGATTGGCATTGTTCACTTGAAGCAGCTACCATTTCAGATAACTGGTTCAGGCAGAACCCGAGCTGTGTGGCGATGGTTTGCTCTCCACACAGAGAGCGATGACCCATCAGCTATCTCATCTGGCCCATATTCTTGCCACAGAGCAGGTTGTCAGCTGTTACAGGAAGCAGAAATACAGGGATAGGGCTCATCCTGGACCATTTTCCTGGTGTTCATGGGCTTCCTCTTCAGCTCTGTAAGTAAAGCTGGGGGTGAGAAAAAGCTTTGCTTTCTCAAGGAGGCTGGGAAGGAGCAGCTGAGGTTTGCATTAAGAGTAACACATCTCAAGGGAGAGAGAGGTCCATGGCTCAAAACTGCACATTTTTCTGCTGCAACTACAGCTGGGTTTTGTCACAGTCAGGTCCCATGGGGAGTTAAAAGTCACTTTTCCCCAAGATGCATGATTTTTTTTGCAGCTAATGAAATTCCCAGAGCGATGAGGGCTGAATCAGAGATCCCCATCCTCCCCTTTCTGTCTCTTGTGCTCTCCCAAACCTCTCTCATATACCCTTTCTACCCAGGATAGGCTTCATCTGCACAGAAAAGTTACATCAGTTTTACATAACATGGAGTTGAAGCCAAGACAGACACCTGCACAAACCCTCTTCTTGGCACCCCTTGTGCAAGCTTTCAGTGCCAAAAGCATTTCTTCCTGCTCCTCAGCGACAGCACTGCTAGTCTCAGGGCTTCATAGCAGCCCCAAGAGAGGGAACAGCCACTCTGTACCTCTCCTTTGCACTCCTACCTCCCTTGGTCAGCAAGACTCAGGTACCACCTGGCCCCGTTTCCTTTCAGACTCAGGAGAAGGGTGCCAGGAACATCCCCCAGTGTCCTCTGCTGAGCAGCTAAAGCCGTGCTGCTGGCCTTGCAAGGGGCTGTGCAAGCTCCCATCATGGCCACAACTGTGACATGACATTAATAGCTAGAGAGGGACATGGAGAGCAAGGCACAAAGCCAGTCACCAGCACCACATGCCTTTGGCTGGCAGGAGCTCAGCGCCGTGGGCAGGGGCAGGCAGACCAGGGGCACAGTGAGCAGTGGGCATGGAGCAGCCAACTGTGGCTTATCAGCAAGATGCTTCTTGGGGCATCCCACTGAGAGATCAGGCCTTTGTGGGAACAGCAGCAGCATTTTATAGGCCTGGGACTGCAGAAATGAGCTGCTGGCAGACTGCTCGTGCCCAAAGGGACTCTGCAAAGAGCTGGGTGGGTGGCTGACAGCCTGGGAAAGAAGCCATTCAAAAGCAGAGGGAAATAATTTTTCCAGTTCAGGTGTGGTTTTGATGTTTCGTATGCATTTTTTCAGCCTAAATGAGGATGAAAATTTCAAATGGAAAAACAAGTTCTAAAATGAACCAAATAAGCACATTTGAGCTGCTGAAACATTGTCCTGGTAATTTTTGTGTTTCATTTCCCTGTTGATCTTTTAAATGCTATGTATTTCGAGCTACGAGTAGATATAAATTTCTAGGAAAAAAAGACTGATCTTTTTGTTAAGGGCATGTTTATATAGGGGTTGATTTTTTTTTTTTTTAAATGTGTGATTTATTGAGACTTTCCCCATCTCACATCTATTTTTGGCTTTACAGGATTGTTCTTTATTACTAAAAGGAAAAGAATTCCCAAGACACTTACAACCTCTCTCTGGCTTCCTGTAAGGACCATGTAAGGCAAGGCCATGACTACATTCATACACCCAGGGGACTCTATATCTAGATTCCCAGAGGAAACAAAAAAGTTGGAGGCCTGTGACCTGAGGCTCATCCTTGAATAGTTCAAAATCACTTGGAGAACTAAGGCTAAATTTCAGCTTCATAATAAAAAATGAAGAATAGCAGACATCATTTGCTCTGTGGGTTCAAAGGTAAAAAGAAAGCCATGAGTGGGTTAAAAACAAAGCTCCCCAATCCAGGAAAGCTTGGATTTGGATTATAATAGTGGAGGAGAAAGCTGGTGGAAGACCAGACAGCACATTTGCTACAGGGAAACCAGCCTGCTTTTGCCTTATTGCCCATCTGAAGCTCCATGAGAAACTTTAGGGCAGCACCAAGAAACCACAAAGCAAATCCAAAACATGCTTGGTGTTGCACAAACATGAAGGAGAGACTGCCTTGCTCCAAAAGGCTTGCAGCTGCACATCACCCATTCTCCACATCACCCCAACATGGTGACAGTCATCTCACATTCCTGGTGGGGACAGCAGGAGCAGGGCAGGTACCATGAGCTCTGCCACAGTGCTGTTTTGGGAGAAGAGGTCTCTTCTACTTTGCAGAGCACTAGGTGCCTCTGGCAAGCTGGAGGACTGAGCTTTTTGCTGTGTATTTATGGAGGAGCTATATGGCCATTGCTCTGGTGTCTTTCCTCGCTATTGCCTTCATGCAGTCTCTCTTGTCTTTCCTTCCTCTGTGTCCTTGCCACTGCTCTGCTGCCAGTCCCCCTCTGCCCACCAGCACCCCCTACCTCCCCAGCCCTGGGGGACAGGGCTCAGCTGATGGGGGAGGAATGATTTTGAGAGAAACTCCATGAGACAGACAGCTCACACCTCCAGTGAGGGTAAGCATGCAGGACACTCAGCTGTGCCATTTCCCCTCCAACCTTGCTGTACTTTTAATTTCTGGCTGGGGAGGGGAGTCAGGGGGAATTTAATTTTGCTGCTTTAAACACATGCAGGCTCCTCTGAATGAGAACATTGCTGTGGTCATTAAAAGCAAACAGAGCACTCTGACTCTCAGCATCAACACCGCCACAGAGGGACAGAGCTGGCAGCCCTCTAGCAAGCCCATGACTTTTCTGGGGTGGGGACAACTGGCCTATTTGACCAAGGTGAAGACACTCTCCAGACAAGGAGCCCAGCCACCCCCTGGAGAATGAGGGAAGGACTAAACCACCTATTCCCAAGACATAAATAATAAGTGCAAGATCCTCAGCTGGAATAAAAGCACATTATTTCCTTGGCTTCCTATCACCTCTTCTGTTTCATCAGTTTTTCACAAGACAAAGCCACACTGACCTGATCTAGTGATATTGGCAGCCCTGTGTTGAGGTTGGCCTGGCTGACTTACCAGTGCCTAAGGCATGGAAACCTGGGGGCCACCTGAAGGGGACCCCTCACCAGACCCTGTCAAGACTGGCCAGATGTCCTCAGCATTGCTAAAGCAGAGGCAGAGGGTTTCCCCAGGCTGGGCAAACCCTGGAGCTGGTGAGCTCTTCTGCACCCCCAGCTTGGCTCACAACCTCGTGGCAGAGAATATGTTATGTCTGAAATATGGTAAGATTGAATTGGGGTGTTATAAGGCCCCAGATTAGCAGTGTTAGCACAAAAGCACTGGCATCATGCAAGATCAAGCAAGAAAGGTCAAATCTATTACATCAACTTCTATTTTGGCTGAAAATGTATTTGCTTTTAGCATTAGAAAAAAAGTTTCTCCTGGGGTTAGTATTTTGGTGGCATTTATGGGAAAAGCAGACCACTGCTGTCTTGCTTTTCAGGAATATTTTTGGATTTGTTAAGGATCCTGGAGTGTCCGAAGCTAAAAATATTATTTGGCTTTTTAGTTGTTACTGCTGCCAAAAATAAATCAAAACCAAATCCCCAAACAGAGTCTCATTAGGGGTTGTTTAAAGGTCAACTTAAAGAGTCCCTACAAGATGGATTATTAAGTTTGTGTTAGGGCAATCTGGCCTGGAGCTTGGCATGGGTCTGAAGAGGTGCAAGTCCCCCTCTTCTCTGCAGGCATGCTCCCTTGCCCTGGTTCCCACCAGAGCTGAGAGCCATCCATCACTGGGCTAGAGAAGCAGGGACAGCAAATAAAATAACTAAGTCAAAAATCTTGGTGCTCCACAGGGCCTGAAGCTGCTGATCCTCCAGGGTATGTGTCAGCACTGGCATTTGGGACCAGGATGAGCATGTGGAGAGGGAGCTGGGGATGGGGAGGGAAGAGACGCAACAGTGCAGATGAGCCACAGAAGCCATGGTGGGGCATCACAAGTTCCCCCGAACAATCTGCTATATGCAGAGACACTCATTATGATGAATTCCAAGTCCCGAATTTACATCTTTGAGACTATCATTGTAAGGGAAAAGGTTAGACTATTTTTTGTTTGTTTGTTCATTTCCTTAAGTGGCAGCTCAGATTAGAGCTGACACCAGAAGGATAAACACTGAATCCTGGGCTAAATATTTCATTTCCACAGATGCTGACATCAAATTGGTTGCAAAGAAATTCTTTTGCATTGGGCTATTTTTATTTTGGTTTTGTGTTGTTTGCAGGCTTTCACCTAATTTTTTTTTTTTTTTTTTTTAACACAACCTTCTGCAAAATTTTGAGGTTGATGAGGGGAAAGATAATTGAACTCTAAAAAAACCCAACTTGGAACTGGAACAAGGTGAGTTACAAGAAAAAAAAAAAAGGTGAAGAAGTAAAACCCCATTACCTCTGCCTTTCTTATAATTTTCATATGCTCGGCTGATCTGCTTCATGCAGGAAGGCTTTGCCCTAATTCATGGCAAAGAAGAGATTTTTCTCAAGTATAACCAGAGACGGGGTTCAAATTTAGGCAGAAGGGACTGCAGCCAGGGCCATGGTAGGCCTTTTGGCTTCTGTTCCCTGTGCCATGAGAAACATCACTGATGCCAGGGAGCCCACCTGGGACACGCCTGGCTTAAACAACCCCAAAGATGTGCTCCTCTGTGGCACTGCGCCTCACACAGGTAACATCTTGCTTCTGCTGCAATCGGCCAAGGGCTGCTATGGAAAGAAATGATGCTGAGGAGCCACAGCTTCCTTTTGTTATATTTCAGAGAATCACTGTAAAACTTCACAAGGGAAATTATATTTATGCTTCAATGCAGTGAGCAAAAGCATCCCATTTCCCTCCTCTGCCATTCAGGCTAAATTGGGCTCTCCCTGACACTGGTATCTTTGGAATACATCCACTGAACTTACTCTGGATTTCCACAGTGGCACCTGGGAGCAGAACATGGAACTTTATTTATTAAGGCTATATGGGTTTGAGATTTGTTGTTACAGGAGGAAACTTCCTCCCCTTTTTTATGCTCAGTTGCGGAGGATTCGGAGCTCCATCCAGAGGAAGGGAGCCAACCAGCAGAGACAGGGCTGCAGCCCTCCCCTGCCACTGCTGAGAGCGCCAGCTTCCAGGAGATCCGACCAGGGTCTTTCCTGGCTGAGGAGCCTTTGACGTCGGTGCTGATGCTGAGGCAAGGGAGACACGGATGGATTAAAATAGCACAGCTATTATCAGCTCCACTCAAAATTCTGCTTCAATTTAAATTCATTTGTCAAGAGAACAAGAAAACTGACTTTTTCTTTGAGTGGCTGTTCTCCCTCCTGGCTCCAGAAGCATCTCAGTGCCAGGAACAGCAGAATCCAAGGCCTCATGACAGAGGCACCATTTAACTCCCAGGGATGCTCCCAAATTCTTTCCAAACACAACCAAATGCTGATGTCTGAAGTTGCACATCCCACTGGACAGCAGTGAGATAAAAGAGGCCAACCCTGTCCTACTGCCCCAATTACTTTTGAGGTAAGGAACCAGCCCACACAAAAAGTCCCATGGCCCTATTGCAGTCAGAAGATATTCTCTGAGACAAGAATTCAAGTTCCAGTTTCACCTTCATTTTGGGGCAAGTGGGTCCCTCTCTCTTCCACTCTGTTGCAATTAGGAAATCAGTCATTAACAGAACTTTTCACTTTGCAAAAAAATCATCATCTCTGAATGCAACTTTCTCTGCACTTGTGCAGGCTGGGATGTTCTCAGGTTAGTCTTTAGGAGCTGGTGCATTAGGTTTCCCTTACAAGAACATTTAGGTACTTGGTGCTCCAGAGCTTGGGGACACCCTTGTGATTCTCTGATGTCCAGTAGAACATCCCAGTTGTGCATCAGTATAGCCCACGAGAGTGACTCCAGCGTCTCCTCCTCATCCCAGCTCTGCCCTCCTGCCTTTCCACAATGTATTACTGCAAGGAGACTACTTCCCTCCCTTCCCTTGCCCCTTAAAATTCCAAGACTAGCATCAGTATGGGGAGCCTCAATACAAACAAGCCTCTGAGGAAGCAGTTGAATTGTTCTTGCTCTTAGCACTGGGTTGTTTTCCTGCTCTCCCTGTGGTTTCTGCCAAGTCCCTTCACCACCCAAGGCTGCTCTCAAGCAGGTGACTTGGTAATGCTGCTAACATGTCCTCCTATGCTTCCAGTCAGGTGTTTGAAGGGGGAAAAATAAAATCCAGGGCTTCTAGGAAAAAAGGATTTGCTTCTCTCTGCCTCAGTTTCTCCTCAAGAGGAGAGGTTGAAAACCCTCATGCCCCAGCTGATGCTCAGCACTGGATTTGGGGTGGTGAGCTCCTGTATCCCATGTGAGGCAAGCTCTGCCTGTGGGGAAACAAGGAGAAACATGGGCAATAGAGGAGGAAGAACCATCACAGACAGCAGCCACTGGGTTCACAGTACCTCTGCTCTAACACTACACTGCCCCCCTCTCTCCTTCCCCTCCACAACTCTGCTTGCCCCCCAACCCAAACCTCCGGACCAGAAGATATTTTCCTTTCTCCTTCCTCCCTTCCCAGTGGTAATTCTTGCTGAATTAATGAGGAAAAAAAACCCAAACCCAGCACGTTTCACACACAGCTGCCCATCTCTGGAAACCACTGGAGCGAGAGCAGGAGCTGCATCACTGGGTATTCTGTGGTGGAGCCCCCAGGACCTGTCCTCCCCTTCCCTGAGGATGGGGCTGCTCTGCTGACATGCTTGGCTGGGCATGAGAAGGGCTCGTTAGGGATGGAGGACACCCGCGGGCCCTGGCCATGGCACAGGCAGTGCAGCCCCAGTGCACCCCTCACTCGCTCTCCTCTGCACAGCTCTGAGGATCCACCTCCTCTCAACCCTTTCAGAGCCACTCCTGGTTTCTGGCTGCAGACAGACACTGCCTGGTCATCCACCCCAGCAGCCTGTCCAGGGAAGGGAATTTAAGATGGGGAGCCTGTGTTTTTATTTAATTTGTTAAGCGCTGCAGCTACTTCCCAGTAAGGAGACACTGAGCATGTGAAATGCCTGCCCTCCTCTAGAACTTGGCATGAAGTTCATAGAGGATTGCTATATCCCTCCTCTGAGGAGGGGCTTTTCAGGAATGTTTGCCCTCCTGAGTGGCTGGTGGAGCAGCTTGTGACTTGCTGCACCCCCAGCTCTTGCTCTGCTGGTCCTCGCTGCACTCTGCACATCCCTTGCCTCTGACATGATGGTTATCAAGGCTCCTCCTGTCTCTGCTCTCTGATATGCTGGAGTCACCTTGTTGGATTTTAGGTGTGCTCTGGGCGTCAGTTCTCCATCAAAAAGGAAGGGGTAACATATCATCATGTCAAGGAACTGTGACAGGCACAAGCAGAAGGCTACCAAGGAGCATTCAGCTGCCTAAAAGATTAATTCAGTGGATGGCAGTGATTTTGCCCAGATTCTCATCACTGCTGGCCACAACTCTCTATGAAGCAGAGCTGACAATGCAAATTTTGGGTGGGAACAGCTGCATATTCCCATAATGGCACTTGATGCCATTCTTTTTGTGATGCCAGTGCCTCAATGCCACTGAATTTTGACTCCACCACAGAGCTGGTCCCTAGTGGGTGCTTAAGTGTGGCTCAAAGTAGAGCTGGCATCAAAAGCAGAAGTGGCCTGCTAGGATTCTATGATTCAGACTTGGGGATTTAGCTCCAGATCAAGATGTACGTAGCTACGTACACCAATAGATATGACTTGAGAAGCAACCTCTCCATGGTCTTCCCCAAAAGGGGCTCCTTTTTCCAGTATTAAACACAGATACAGTGCCAGATCTTCCAAGATGGTCAGTCCATTCTTCCCACCCCCTGCACAGCATAGCACCACCAGTTACCCCTTTAACCACAGGGACTCTCTATTTTAACCTGATCTGCTCTTCTTCCAGCCATAGGCACCTAAGATAAAATCAGGACAGAGACCAAAACCGATGTTTGTCACCAGTTAAATCAACATCACCAAAGCAACACTGTGTGTGGAAGGACATGCAGCAGGGGATTGCATATATACCAGAGTAGTGCAGAAGGGGATGTGTGGAGAGGAACCCAAGAGTAGAGCTACATATGCTGAGTCAGAGTCTTTGCATTATTGTCCCTGCATTGGATCCTAAAGATGCTAGGGGATGTCATATATCAGAGCAGGATCAAGGTATGGACCTTCATTGTGAGACTGGCAATTCTTTTTGAAGGTGCTGAGAAAGCTGGGACAGGCATCAAGAAGAAAAAGAACTAGGAGAACTATCTGAGCCTAGTACAGACCCTTATAACACATTTATTAAAGACAGCAGAGGAGCAGATAGGAGGTGTAAATCTAATGTGACATTAGGAAACTTACTCTGAAGTGCAATTTAAGGGCAGAATGGCTAGGACCCCACAGCTTCATGACAAGATATTGTTCTGGGGTAACCATGGCCCTGCTCAAGAGGAGCTGGTTGTTGAAGGACTCAAAGGACTAAAGGTTTGCATGATCTCTTCAGTCCTGATTATTCCTGTTGCTTCAGCACAGGAGCCAGCATGAAATGTCAAGTTGGTCTTTTGAACTTAGAAGCAATGAGGTGCTGCAACTGCTGCACAGAGCTCAGTGTTTTCTCGATTGTTGCATTGTAAATTAGTTCTTTTAATCAGTGTTCTTTATGTAAGAGCAATTCTTGGAAGCAAAAGCATAAGTAAATGTGAGGGCTCAGCTCTCCTCTGGCACATACACCTCTCAGGTCCTGCAGCTAGGTGCAGAGGGGCTGGTGCAGCACATCTCACACCAACGAGCAAGGGAGAAGCAAACTCCTGGTCATCACCACTCCATGGGACAAGGGCTGCAGTGTCATCTCAGCTCTGCCACTTCCAATTCTACAGGCACTCAGCTGCACACAGGATTAAGTCTTGCCTAGTGAAACATGCAGTTCAAACATATCCTCTTTCTGTAGGAGGGATGGCTCAGGCTCTTTATGTTTAGTCTATTGTGTTCAAGAGTATCAAGGCTCAAAATGGTGGACAGTGCTGAACTTCCATTGCCTCCTGTAAGTAAGGCTGTGCTCACACAAACACAGTATTATTTGTTAGTCAAAGAAGCAATTCTCACAGAAGGGTGGGATATGAAGTGTATGGCTTTATATTGAATTGGACAATTCATACAAAAGGCTTAATTCTTTTTTTTTTAGCCTCATAGGAAGAAAAGAAGTGAAGAAACCAAGTAGTCTCACAGAACTGGGGCAGGAGGAAAAAAATCCTGATCCCAACATAGGCTCAGTAGTTATGGTCAGGATGTGGGCAGACTCAGCTCCCTCCTCTGCCCAGAGGGGTTTGAAATAGTGCATCTCTGAGATGGGGAGTACATAGCAGGCTGCTCCACCCCTCCCATTTTGGTGGCTTTTCAGCTTAAATGAGTAACAAAGTGTTCACTGTTGTTGGAGGCAGAGGCCATGGACTACATCCCCAGAGCACATTCTCCAGCAACAGGTAGAGAGTGAGTCTGACCTTACATCTAGGAGAGGATTGGGTAATGGTAGGAAGCAGGCAGGTTCAATACCCCCTCTACTATTCCATTGCCTGCCTTAAAGGCTTCTTTTGCTGTGTGTTCAGGGAAATTCCTCACCTGTGGAAATATCATGAGATCACTCCATGCACCATGTAGAAGGGTCCTGACCAAAGGAACTTGCTGATGGAGGAGAAAAGCACTGGCAATGCACTGCCTCTCGTGCTAAGTAGATTGAGAGACTTAGGCAGGGTAAATCACAAAGTGCTCAGGAAAAGGCCATATTCACTGCCCTGATTTCTCACTCCACAGACCAGCAGGTCATGCAGACTTCCACCACACACACTACAAAGTAACCACATCCAGGAGACAACTCCAAGCCTTTCTGCCAAGGTCCCCAAAGGCACCTATTTGGTCTACAAAAAACTGAGAAGAAACCCAGACATTTGGCAATATTGATCCCTCACCTCCCAGTGAGGCAGGACAGAACTGCCCTGTGAACATGGACAGGGCGAGGACATCGAGCATCCTTCAGCGATCAAAGGGAGTCCACTCCATTTGCTCATCTCTTAGTCACCTTCTTTCTCTCTTGCTGGATACTTACAAAAATAAATCATTTCATTAATTAGCCTTAAAGGAGAAATACAAACACCATGTAGGTAATGGATTTTAACACTAGCTGTGTTTCTAGGGACAGAAACCCAAATCAGTTACTGGAGCTCACAATTCATTCACCTACATTAGCAAGTGCATTTGCCCACCATTCCAGGCCCTGTTCACCCAGGTGCAGTGCCTGCAGGAGTTATGTATGGCATTTCACAGTGTCCACTGCCTTCACATTTTCCACCACTTCATGAGCAAGAAGACAACAAATCTCAACAGCTTCAATATCAAGAAATATCCTGTGAAGCCTGACCTCTGAAATACCGGACACCATGGAAGACATTTAATGTGTCTCAAGAAGTCCTTTACACACTTCAAGACTTCCTTAGAGAAGTTCTGCCATCCTACTCCTTCTCCTAGAGCTCAGGACCTTTTGCATCCCAGCCTCAGAGGTCAGGGCTTTCATCAGATGTGTTTTGGCGGTCTCAGTTTTTACCTTTTTAAAGAGAGGAGTTATCCCAGAAATGCTGCTACCAGATGCCACTAAATCTTATGTGACAGTCTGTCTACATTTAGCCCGTACCCAAGACTAGACTGTAGCAGTTGTTCTACCACCCGATGACCCCTCCCCAGCTGTAAAGGGGAATTGGGGAAAAAGGGAGAAGCCCCATGGGTTGAAGTAGAAACAGGTTTAATGAAATAACAAAACTAATACACTCACCAAGATAAAGTACACAAGGTTCTACTCAGCTTCATCCTTAGGATCAGCAGCAGGAGCAGAAGACCAAGATGAAGAAGCCCCGGGAAGACAAACTCCACCCCCACTGAACTCCCTCCTTTTATAATGAGCATGATTTAGAGGTATGGGATACACCTGTGAATCAGCTTGGGTCAGCTGCCTTGATTGAATCTCCCAGCTGACTCAGGGCTACTCATGGCCTGCCTGCATGGCTGGCCCATGGTTCTTTTCTGGGAAACCAGGACACCATGGGAAGCAACTAGAGCAGAGCTGCTCCATGAGCTGTGACAAGGGCAAGCATAGTCCCACAGTACCTGAATAGAGCAGGGCTGGCAATGAGATTAATTGACAGCCCAGTAATTCTGAGACAAATGTGAAGAGACACATCCAATGGCAATCCCACCAGCAAGCCAGGATAGAGCTGAGCACAGACCCACCAGCAGCATGGCTCCTACCAGGAATGGGTCCCAGGTGAGGCTGTTGAGGCTCATTAAAGCCTGTTAGTGCAGCCAGGGCCCTGTACACCTCCTGCAGCTCACTGGGGCAGCACAGCAGCTTCAAATACCTGCCAAGGAAAGAGAGAAAAGCCATCCTTCTTCCTTTTTCTCTTTGGCTTTGATATCCCTTATGCCATGGTCTGGTAGGAACGAAGGTGTGTGGGTAAAAAGGAGTGGAGAAAAGGCAGAACACAATAACAAGCTGTGCAGCTTAGTCCCAACAGCTGAAATGAAAGATGTAGGGCTGGGTTCACAAGGAGCTTCAGCACCCCAGAGACACAAAAATCTCCATGGGTAGACTTGGTGCGTAAGTCCACCATGGTACAGAAAAGTTCACAGCATGTTAAACAACAAAAAAAAAGCATTCACCCTGCCAAGGGACTCTGGCCCCTGTGACCTGGTTCGGTGTCACCAGTACCAAGTGTTTCCAGCCCCAACCTTACTCCTTATATCTTTCTTTTCTAAGTATAACTGGTAACTATGCATCTCCTTTGTTTCATTCATACTCTGAGGAGCCTTTCTCCTCTCATTTTCATTTCTGCTCTGTGTTTTGCCCTTGTATAATGCATCCTGTGTTCTCCATTTGCCTTCTGGCAGAAACACTTAACCAGCTGAGATTACCCTCTCCTAAGATTTCTCCCTCCTCTTGGAAAGCTTACAGAAGCACTGAGGCTGCAAGCTTTGTCCCTCCCAGGAAGATGTATGGAGCAGCTAGGGTTGCTGTCCTGGGACTGTGGGGTACTCTCAGGTTAATTTGTGAAATTAACTTCAGACTCAGCAGCTGCTGTGGCTGCTGGTACTTCAAGGGAGGAGGAAAATGCTGATGGTAACAGCTGCCTCTATGATTTATGAGCCATATAGGAATATCTAGCAAGCTCTGGAGAGCTGCATATGGAAGGGGATTTTCCTGTGGATGACCTTCTTTGAGAAAAGGTACAAGGCATGCATTTGAGAGGAAATTGCAACAGACTTCCCCAGTGGTGAGCAGTTTCATCTTCCTTTTGCCTGTTTACATATCAACCCCCTCCCTGCCATAAGGAATGATGACAAAGTGGTGATCTGAAGACACTTTCAGGGAAAGGGTCTTCTGCAAAACGCTGCCCACTCACCTCTAAGGTCTGTGAAGAAGATGTTTTTCACTATCCCAATACCTCAACATAACTTTGTCTAGGAACTTTGCATAGTGGCAAGTAGGTCAATATGTACGCAAATACGTAGAGCAGTGAGAAGACGGGTGAAACATGCTCTTCTGCTTTATCCTTCTTGTTACTCTTCTGTGGACCACTTTTTCATACAATTAGAGTGACCCAGGGTGCACAATAGGTTCGATCAATGCAGCACTTACATTGTCATAGTAGGTTGTAGGAGTTTATCCCTAAGTTGCACAGCAGATACCTTATCCTGCTTCCAAGGACAATGCAATGCTTCCCCTCACTCCAGCTGGACAGCTCTACCAGTAAATAACATGGGCTGATTGGGATGACAGTCCTGTCTCCTCTTTCTGAACCATCACAGGAGGGAGAGCAAGCTCTTTTCTGCAGCAGGAATATCTGTAAATTCCCCATCAAGACCACAAATGCTCTCTGATTCTGCCATGCTCTAGTGGATAGGGTGCTGCACCAGGGGATCTGGAGACCTGAACTCTATATTTGTTTTTCTTGCTTATACCGTTCTTGGGTGCTCCCCTTATTCTGCTTACCGGGGACATTCATGTGCTCCTGTAGTGCGAATCACCATCGCTGTTTCATAACATGAAGCCAGGTGGAAACTTTATCCAACAAAAATGTAAAAATGAGCAGTCGGGTACTTCTATGCCACCCTTGCTTCCACTGCATAAATGATGGTTATTTCTTTGTCCAGCAAGGCTGATCAGAAGCACTGTTGCAAGAGAGTCCCAGACAAGAAAATTAAATTCTTCTGGGAGGTAGTGAGAGGTGTACACAAGTATGTATGTTGCAGCAGAAGGGAGCCCAGGAGATTTTGGATGAGGTACAGAAATACTGTTAGACACAAATATTCAATAATTAGTAGTTACTTGCCTTTTCATTTCTCAAAAATCTCAATTTTGACTTGAAACTTATTACCTGATTAATAAACATTTGGTGGCAGATTCCTTTAATTTATCTTCAGGTAATAGGCTCCAGAAATCACTTTTATGAGATCTTGTCTCCATGACAGAAACTTACATTTTGTTTTTAAATGCAGACACAGCCCTGGATGTATTCCCATGAATCGAAGAATATGTTGTTGTTTTTTTTGAAGGACTAGGCTCATGATTAATTCACCAAATTAAATTAAACCAGTTGGCAACTCTGATATAAAGTTTGCTCATTTTCACTCATCTGACTTTAAAATGGTGCAATGGATTTTGCTCAAACTTTAGGAAAAAAAAATAAATAACTTGCCTTTGGGAAAAGGAGCAGAGACTAGAAACAGAAAGATGAAATAGTAATAGTATTTGTGTATCCTTCTTGGTCATCCAATGTTAAGCAGAAGAATCAGTTTGCCAGCTGCTCTGCCTGCAGGTGCACAGCAGGAGAGGGATGTCGTTGTTAGACAGTGATGACGTCCAGGTGCAGAACCAAGATGCTGCAGTGGTTCCTGCTCCAGCAGAAGTGCAGCCAGTGGTGCTCAGCAAAGTGCTGACTTTCCACCCCTCTCCTCAACAGAGGCTCCATCTGCACCTGCAGCACCCATCTCTAAACTCACCGTTTTAACAAACTGAGCAGCAGCTTCTGCTGTGATCTTCACAGCTCCCTGAGGAGGGTGTGTCTCCACATAGCAACTGAAACATGAATCCAGTTGAAAATGTACTCATCATTCACCAATAAACCCACAGAGTGAAAGAATATACAGTGTGAGTATGTGGGTGGGTGAGGATGGATCTATGCTGGGGGATTGGTTACATGGCAGGTGGGCCATCTCAAAACAGTACAGCTGTGAGCTCTGTAGCATGTCACCAAAATGATGGCTTTTTCTGCGTGGGGAGAGTTCTTTCCTGAGGGCTTGTTCAGCAGAGATTTTAGACATGAAGCATGAAGTATCTGCCATATCTGCTGATACTGCTTCTTATTTCAACGGCTTATACTTCCTAATTGGTCTTGCATGTTTATCTGACAACTTCTCCTAAGAGAGTGGTGTGACTGATAAAGCTGAACTCTTCTGTTGTCGCACGAGTGCAAGTACAGGGGAAAGGGATGGGCAGATCTTTTTTCCATGTAGTGGATGCAGACTGAAGTCAGATTTTTCCTTGACACAGTATAATGAGCTTTAGGGAGCTCTCCCAAATCCTGATTTAGGACCTGACCTGTAAATACACAACACAAATGAGAGTGATATTGAACATACAGGCCATCAGAAGTGAATTTTCAGTCATAAAACTGAGATGATCATACAAAACCACTGTCCATAACAGCTTATATAAATCACACTTTTAACGAGGGACTCCTCTGAAGACTATTTTTCCAGGTAGAGACCTTGCTATCATAATTTGTGCCTTTATTATTGCAAGGCCAGCCTCCTGTATTGTGCTTAGTATGATGTCAAAGCTTAAGCGAACCCGTTAACAAAAGCTGGTGCAGACTCTGGCATGATGCTTATCAGCAATATCCATTGCTGGGTTATTTGAGCCCAGGCACACCAGCTTCCTGGTGGTTTGTAAGAAGCAGGTTTTATGGTTTGAGGGTTTTTTGGCCAAGTAGCCAAAGGCTTCAAACCTGCCTGTTTTCAAAGTAATATGTCCTCAGTTTCATGGAGAAGAAGCCTTCATCCCTTCAGCAGACATGTCCTGGGATGCCGAGTTGCTTTCGTCTTATATTTGCAGCAGCCTTCCCAAACAAACCCTGCAGTCATGGAAAAACTTCCTACATAGCCCTTCTGATGTAAGAAATGGAGTGACAGAGCTGGCTGTTGGAAGGGAATATGGGTATCTCCAGGCTGTTCGTGATTGAACAGCTCTGTCTGGGGAAAAAAGTCCATGAGCGGGATTCAAGGTTGAATCCTCTGGCTGATATTGCATTTCCCATGGGCTGATAAGAACACATGGAACAGTTAATAATTAAACTGTTGACACAGTGCCCGATTTAGACAGCTGCTTTGGCATCACCCTCATTTGGAGAAGTATATTGTCTGGGGGAAAGCCGCATGATCTGAACAGCGAGCACAAAATGTCTAGGCTCTCTCAAACCATGTGTTTGGGTTGCAGCTGAGTCGGCTCGGCTTCTTCTACTCTCCAGGCAGAGAGTGACTTACAAGGACTTTTCAGCAGAGTATCTATCAGATGAGGCTTCACAAGACAGTTGGCTGGAAAATATTGTTATTCTTACTTTTTCCTTCAAAAATCTGCATTTTTTCAAAAACTGTAGGAAAAAAGTAAAATCGTGGTGTTTGAATGAAATGCTTTTCTGCTTCCTTGAAATAAAACACTTCATTTAAGTTTTAGTATTCATTTTGCTCTCAATTTTTCTTCTTCTGAATTTCCCTTCTTCTGCCTCTGCCTGCCTGAAATTAATCAATGAAAATTGTGTTGACACAGGTCAAAACATAATTTATTCTTGGACACAAAATACTCAGAAGTTATATCAACCAAAAATGAAACCTTTTTGACACTGACGATTTCACATGCATTAAAGACGTTACTTTGAAATTTTCAAAACAATTCTTTTTTTTTTTTTTTAGGGTCCCTGTTCTTTAAGAGGCTATATATTCACTTTAATGCATGACAGTTGGCAGAGCAATGCACTAAACTCTGCCTTGTTGCTGCCTTCCAAACTTCTGGAGGTTGATCTGCAGTGGTATTTCCTGCAAATAGAGTTAAGAGGAAGTGTATTGATAATCTTGCATGCTGTTATACAAACTAATCTTGAGGATTTCCTTCCAACAGCAAGAGAATGTTCAGGATAAACCAATTTGAACATGCTATTAATGTTTTCACAAACTTTGCGTATCACTTTGGATATCACTATTATGCAACGTAAATGCCCAAGCCATTGAAAAGTCAGAGGAACTTAGATGCTTTAACCGCTTAAGGGCTTTTGAAAATGTGGAGCTCTATCATTATTTAAATATTAAATGAGTTTACTAGCACCATTAATGACAATAATATCCCTGCGGTTACAAACAAAAAATTCTTTCAGTAGCCCATAACAGAGGTGGGCAGGTATTGAATTTAATGGGGCATTTGTTGCTGCAAACAGGGCAGACCTACCCAATCTGGGCTTCCAGGGTGTCTGGGTATACACCGGTGCTCCTTACTGAGGATATGGATTAATAGAGCAAAAATGCTGAAATCTAGACAAAATATTCTTCATAAAAGGACAGAAGGTAGTTATCTCGGGCAGGTGTGAACCCTGAAGATTGTCCATGGATATGAAACAATTATTAGCACCTTGTCTTGAAATATGAGTAGAAGAAATCATTGAAGATTTTTCCCTGTTGCAGTATGAGATCTTGCCATGGAAACCCAGGGGACAATAGATTAAACAGAAGAGAACAGGAAGGTAAGGAGAGATTAACATGGCTAAAATTTCACTTTAAACTAAATGAGATGGCAAGATGAGGAGTTTTCCCAGCAGCTAAACATACACACAGTTATCTCATTAATAAAATGAAGGCAAGAGGAAAAAGAACATCACAGAAGCTCTCTGGAGTGGCAGGTTAGGAGGAACAATAAGTCACCATCAGAGCTTGAAAAGATTTCCATTCTGCTGCTCTCCTCTGCCTTATTCTCCCATTATTTAAGCATAAACATGGCAGACACTAGCCACTTGTTATTCTTCTTTTAAAGCTACCAAATATATTTTTTTTACTGTTTGTATTGGAGGGCAAAACCTCTTCAGCTTTCATCTATGCTTTTGTTGAGGCTGAGACCCTCAAGAGTTTGGACATCCAAGACTGAAGACTGGACATCTAGCTCTCTTGCCAGGTTTTGAAAAGCTTCAGCTTTAAATAAATGTGGGGTCAGTGGGAGGGAAGTCCAAGAAGAGAGGGCAGCAATGGTTCCAGGGCCTCCCCACCACTGTGGCTGTGTCAGGAAAGGATGGTCCCTCAGCTCAGCAGGGCTTCAGGGCTTTTAAAGACAAGAACTGTCCTAATGGCTGGTGAGGAGAGCTAAAAGGTGAATTGTCATATTTGAAGAAAGCAAGGTAATGGTTTTTTATTATGTATAGACTTCAGTGACAAAAAGAAACCTTCCTCCCCACGACCTGCCAGATGTCATACAGTTGGTTTGCTGAACAGGCGGGACAAGGACTGGATTTCACTTGTTGAGTGCTGAATGCAGTTCCTAGCATGATTTTTTTTCCTGACTTTTCATCCTAGCACCCACACTGATCCCACTGGCAGTAGGTCCAAGCTGAGAAGAGGTACAGATATGGATGCCCAGCTGGAGCACAGAGCATAGCATGCAGTGTAAATTTTCCTGTTTTCCTGCCTGAGTATGGGGGAGACAGCACCTCTCTGCTCCAGGGATGCAAGGATGGACCTGTCAGTGGCAAGCAAACTTCCAGCATCCCACCAGTGTCCCTGCACTACTCACTTCCCCTGCATTTTTAATCCTTATTTGTATGCTTACAGCACAAAGCCACAGAGGTGTGGAGTGGATGAAGCTGTGAAGAACTCAGCCTGGATGGAGCACGGACACCCAGTGAAGTCGCAGTGAGGGACTTTGGGGTGGTAACATCTCTTTGCATGACAGGGAAGTGGGGATTCAAAGCCAGCTCCCTCCTTTCACCTGTGGTCACAGCTGACCATGCACCCCACCTCCCTACTAGCATCCCTCCATGTCCCCACAGCCCCTCGCTGAGTGATGCCAACACACTGCATCACCTCAGCCGCTCAGCACGCTCGCCCGCTCTGCAACAGCTGTCCAGACAGCCTTACTTGCACACCCACAAAACTTCTAGATTACCTCAAAGGGCCAAGCTTTTTCAACTTCTACAAAGGAACTGGGGAGTTTAAGAGTCAGCCTGTTAACATGAAATACCTCAATGTCTTACTCTAAGTGCATCAATCATTTCTGAATGTGGTCCTGTCGAATCCATTTTTGGTTAGCATGGCACAGCCTAGAAGTGCTTGGGTACTTTGCCTGTGGAAGTAAGATTCAAGGGCCTTTGAAAATGGCTCTGATCTTTGTTCCTCAAAGTTAGGGTAAGTTACTCACCTTATGGTGGAAAAATAAGACTGGGGATTTATTCTAATTATCCCCTCTGCTTTAGGCAGTTTCACAGAGCTCTTGGCTCAACCCAGCAGAATGCTTGGACATGCAGAAAACTTTGCTTAACTCCTACCAAAGCCCTTTGGACACACATTTCAAACAGCATCATTACAATTATGTTTAAAGTTAAAGACAAGTTTGAATCCTCTGGATGATAAGGTTGATTTGCCTTTCAGAGGCCAGTAATAGAGATTGGCATAAAGACAGTGCCTTGAAAATGGAAACATGTACCAGCAGAGAAAAAGTTGACTGTTTCTCCTTTAAAGGCTGTATTTTATAAGTGTTACTTTTGTTCTGGGTAGGAAAAAAAAAATAAAACAAACCCAAAAGCCCAAGAAAGATTCCTAACCAATTAATAATTAACAACGTTCAAGTACATTTATGTCCACATACAGCATTTGTTAAAAAAAGAAATATTTTTTGTGTTTTAACACCTTTTTTCAAAAAAAAAAAAAAAAAAAGAGAAGAAATTAATGTACACATTACATTATTTTGGCACTGGTATGGACCATTTTTAAAAACATTTGTTGTTAGTATTTATAATGATTTATACAAAATTGTAAACTATTTTCAAGTTTGTTTTTACTTTTATTCATCATCACCTTTCAAAAACTGTCACTGTAGGAACAGAAATACCCCAAACAAAACCCCAAAATAAAATCAAGGCAACTCTCTGTGCCCCTTCCCACCCTTCCCCCTGCCCTCCTGCCCACTCTCCCTAAAAGAAGATGAAGGAGACAGTTTTTGAAAGCACCCGGCAGTAATTGGTGAGCACACCCTTCCTGGGAGCCATGGGGTGGGCTCCGACACCTCTCCCACTGACACAGGACGGCTCTGAGAGTAGAAAGTGCCACCCACCAATCACACCTTCCCACCTCTAGAGTAGACAAAGATGGCTCTTTAAGTCATTTTATTTTATTTCTTTGTTGTTTTTCCCTTTTTTTTCTTTTTCCTTTTTTTTTTTTACAAAATTTTCTACATCTAAATCACTTTGCTAGAAACATTATTTTTCTTTCCTTTTTTTTTTTTTTACATTAGTTAAAGCAGAATCTGCTTTTGTGAAAAAAGACAAGGATCAAGGTCTTATTTCATGCAGAAAATGCAAATTAAAGATCATAAAAATGGGTACTTTGTTTTTTCGTTGTTGTTGTTTTTTGTTACTTTTTTTTTTTGTAACGCTGTACAGGATGCAACGCAGCCACTCAGAGTATGTTAAGATGGTTCACAGCAGTCCCTTTGATAGAATACATTGACATTGATCTCCCTGTCCTGTTGTCATTGTTGTTCAGTTAGTTGTTTGTCTGAATTTCAGGCCACGTAAGCTGTCCCCAGTTAGAGAAGACATTGCCACTTCTTCATCTTTGAGAGGAAGATGGATGGGTACAGTTTGAGAGGATGATACATTGGTATAAATGGTCTAGATTTTCCTGGGAAGGATGCCCCGGCCTTAGAGGTCTAATCTTGTTTGCTTTCATACCTCTTGGCATAACATCTGTGTGGTGAGCACATCGTGAGTGGGCATTTGTCCTTCAGAAACCAGTTTCTCTTCTGAAAGGGGACATAATTTCACACAAAGACACAATATTATGACATGCCAGGCAATGGAAAGAAAAAATACTTCAGACTGGACAATGGTCCTGCCACTGGGGTTGTGTATACTTGCCAAAAGATGGGGTTTAACTCTTGAGGCTCCCCTTTATTCTCAGTTTTTCCAATTTCTTCTCCAGCATCTAGCTATTCATCTTTCTAGATGTTAGAAACTCTCCTCTGTGACAACTGCTGAGCCCTTCTAGGGGGTTGCTCACTAAGAATCTTCCCTTTTGGTCTGCCAAGCACATTGGCCCCAACCCAGTGAAGCTGTCAGATCCAGGAATGGTTTTAAGCAGATGTGCGGTCATCAGGACTGCTCCTGTGCAAGGGATCAGGCTTTGCTGGGCTGGGGCACTCTGTGGGTTTAATCCCACCACGTTTCTCTGCTTTGCCCATCCTGTTCTTGCCATGAGAATGTTCTTACAGTGTGACTGAAATGGGAAAGGGTAAGGTTGGGGCAGCCTCACCTCCCTTGCTAACCTCTTCCTTCATCATCACCTAGCCTTGGCAGGGGCTGAAGCTCAGGAATTTCTGCCTGGTCTCTGTATGTGAGAGGCTCTGGGACACATCTCCCTTCTCTCTGCCTCCAAATTCATGGAGCATGAGGCTGCTGAGATCTCTAACAACAGCCTGGAAGCTGGACTAGCAAAAGATATATTCCTGTTCAAAACACCCCTGATGGTCCCCAGACGTCCCTGAGACAGGTGACACAGCAGTCCCAGAACTTCATGTCCTGTGGGCCACTGTATCTGGAGAAACAAGTTTAAGCATCGCCAGCTATGCCAGCACCAGGTCTTTGGCCTCCCACCTGACATGTCATGATATTGTGCAACAGCCTCTGTTGCAGCGAGAAGTTACCTGCTCACCTCCTGCACTCACCACTGAGACCCTCTGGTCTTGTTGGGAGAGGCCATTGCCTCGGCAAGGCTTGGTGCTGCAGCAGCACAGGCTCCCTGGCCCTGGGCTCAGTCAAGGGATGGTGATGAGAGAGACCAACCAAATGCACCATGCCCTACAGGGAAAAATAAAGAGGACCTGCTCAAGGACTGAGTGAGATTGAGCAAGTCCATCCCAGTGTGGGACAGAGCATCTGTCAGCAAAGAGGCAGTACCAGTTCCTTTCTCTGCAGAGGAGAGTTGAGATCAGCAACAGAGAGAAAAGCCTCTGCTAACCTGAGCCAGGGCGTTCCTGATGCTGAAAAAAAGGCCATTGCCCCTTGTCTCAGTCCCCAAGTGGCACTGGCATCACAACAAAGGCAATCGTGTTTTCCTTCCTTGCTGGCCTGGCTTCTCCCAGCCTCTTGGTCCCCAAGGCCTCCCCACCAGGCTCAGCAGTGCCAGGGCAGCATGAGCCACATGATGGCATATCCAGCAAAGCACGCTGCCGTCAAAGACATGTCCAGAGGAGTGGAAAAGTGAGGGAAAAGATCTCTGACCCTCCTGCCTGGACACTATGTCCACTGGATGCCCAGCAAGGTCCCCAAATTAGACCTGGACCCAGCACCTAACTAAATACAGCAATTAACCCTGGAGCTGCCCCAAGTCATTCAGCTGGCATAACACAGAGGGCTGGGAAGCGTTAGCCTTTACTGAAAGCAAACCAATACTGATCTACTGTTTAAAACACATACTGGAGGAGAAATCATCACCCTCTTAAAATAATGATGTTACTCACAACTGTGCTATCCCATCCTTTCTGGGGGAAAAATCGGTATAAATACCAAGCTCAGCCTGTGCAAATGATAAAATGTGCATCCCTGTATCATAAATGGGTCTACCACTTCTCATCTCCCTGTTTTGTCATACACATATTCAATATTACTCTGTGTTTTCTGCCTGTGGCACTGGCAAGTTCTGGCTACCTTAGATGGGAGCAGGCAGCCCACATCATGAAGCTGAGAACAAAAGGTTTGGGATGGTGTGGGTCCATTGTCCTTAGAGTGGGATAATGACAGCATAAGCTTCCTGGAGCAAGGGACTGCATTTTGTTCCAGGGTTTTCTAGTCTAGAGCACAATGGAGTGCAGGAGCTCACTGCTCACACAATTCCTGCTTGTTTTGTCTCTGCAAAACACCCATCCTTGCTTCCCCACCAGTCCTGCTTGGCCTGCTCATCAGCAGCAATGGCTGAGTTGGGGCTGTGTGGCTGCACTGTGCTGATACACGCTAGCTGCAGTTGCAGCTGAAGAATGGCCTTCCCTATGAAGACTGAGACTTCCCTCTGGTCTGCCTTCCATAATTTTTTTTTCCTCTTAGCCTCACTGCAGTAACACAAACACTACAACATTCATTGTCCCAGCTGCGGAAGCAACACTTCTTCCCCATGGAGGCAAGACCGTCCTCTGCTTTTTCAGA
Organism: Podargus strigoides; assembly: GCA_028020825.1. NCBI lineage: Eukaryota > Metazoa > Chordata > Aves > Caprimulgiformes > Podargidae > Podargus > Podargus strigoides. The sequence goes on from CM051631.1 coordinate 14,510,748, forward strand.
GCACTAAGCATAAGATAAGACAGTCGGGCAATTGCTCATATTGCTTTTTACCCTTGACACTCCTCTCAGTGCAGACAAAGATAGATTGTAACACAGGGGGTTACCCATATGTCTCAGATACACTACCATCATCATCCTTGGCATTCCCCATCACTCATTTCTGCTAACTGAAAGCTGCACGGGAAACCAGGTGTCCCTCAGTCCAAATTCAATCAATGTCCTACACTTGAACCCACTCATTTATACTTCTGACCTTCTGTACTTCTGCTGAAGAATTTGTCTCCGCAAGGCCAATGGCCACTAAAACAGATAACTAAGCTCAACACAATGTCCCTGCTTTGCACTGTCTTCCAAACTCATCCTTCACAAACAGCCAGGAACCCACAGGCAAGGTTCTGCTGAATTGCAAAGGGTCTTAAGATAAATCTTTTCACATGGAGGGCTTTCTTTATACCTCTTCTGAGCAGCTGGACATTTCCTAGCACTTGTCACCCTAGACTAAGTCACAGGGCAGAAAGCAGCAGCAACAACAGCTTCTCAAAGAAAGTTCAGGCTCATACTGCCTTTACCCCATCTGCATTACTTCATTCATGCAAGTGATACCTGATATCATCTCCACCCCTTTCACTACATCCCAAGATACAGTAAGGCATCGTGCAGCTTAGGTCTCCAAGAGGAGACCATGTGCACAAGAGATCAGCCTCCTCCCATTGACCTCAGGGATGGCAGGATCAAGCACTGAAAAGTTACTTACATACCATCACTTCCACCTCTACTGCCCACCTCTTCATGACTGTGCTTGGAGGTGGATCAGGGAGCCAGCCCTAAGGTCATCATCCTGGCGGGCTGCACCTCTGCACAGGCACAGGCATGGGTTTGCCCTCCAGCCCCTGTGGGAAAAGGCTGCAGAAATGCGTTATAGTATCAGCCTGGAGGACAGTGCTTCTTTATTACACTTGTCACCTTTCAGCTGTTCTTTACTTCTGAATGTACAGAACCATTTTTATTTGGTTTACATCAAGACATTAGAATCAAACATTTTTTTTTTTTTTCAAAAAAAGAGAACAAAACCAAACAAAAAACAAACGAAAAATAAAACCCAAGACCCAACACTATGTACATCTTTTCCTCCCCAGTCTCTGCTCCCCTCCCTCCCTTCTTCCCACCCTTCCTCCCTCCCTCCCAGTATCTGTGTTAGGTCCTGTTTCCAGCACATAGGTTTCACGTCTCTCACCCAACCCATGCCCCCGACCCAACTTCTATGTCTACTGTAAAGACATCCCACTCTGCTTGGTAAGCCCAGTGTCGTCTCCAAGAAAGCACTTGGTAACCCGCATGGCATTTCTTGCTCAGTTGGCTCTGATCTCTGACACCAGGGTAGAGCTCAGCCGTTGCCACAGCTTGGCACGGCAGTCGCTCCCCTGTGCATCCCAGCCCAGCTCTTGCAACATTGTCCAGATGCAAATGATTGTCCCTGACTAAAGGGACCGAGCTCATACTGATAGCAGAGCACCATGAGTCTCCCTCTATTTTCCCCATTCCTGACCTCACCATCTCCCAGAGACTGGGGTTTCTGCCCACCGGGGACTGCTGCCATGGCTGGGTTTCCTTGAGTGCTGCCTGCAGCTGCACCCAGCCTGCCTGACTTCGTGGAGGTCCCTGGTTTTCAGTGCTCTAGTCCCTTCAAACCCATTGTATTGCACATATTTTTTCACTACCTCTCTCCTATTTGCTCTGCGTCTGAAGTTACAGCTCTCTCCCAACAACAACCCCTTCCACATCCCACCCTCTCCACTAGGATTTCAGTAACCACCTTCTCTAAAGCCAGTGTCCTTTGGTCTGCAGCTCTAGAGGTTAGTCTTCTGCCTGATAACAGCTCAGAGATTTAAAACCCCTTCCTCCTCCCCACAATAAAAAATAAAACAAAACCAACTCCCTCCCTCATCCCTTATCTCCTCCTGCCAGAGCCTCTGGAGCAGATCTGGTCAAACAGACTGGCCGGATCGGTTCCCTGCATGGCTCTCTTTCTGGGAAGTGGATGTGCTGTCCATTGGACAGAGGAAGTGCCAAGCCTTGGCAGGTTCCCTACTTATTTGCAAGACATAAGCTGCTGGTGTGGTGTCAGATGTGCATGCACGAAAGCTGGATGCCAGTTAAGACCTACAGTCCTGTTTATTTCATGCACTGTGAACTTATCCTATGTACACTACGGGCTGGTTTATGCTTGAAGACATGAACAAAAAGGTATACATTTTCCTTTTACCTTACTAACCAAAGCTTTACTTTTACCCATGGAATAGCAGGGGTTTGCTATCAGGGTTCTTGTTTTCCTCTTTTGCTCTTTCTCTCATTCTCTCTTCAGTCCTTAACACTCAAGGTGAAGGGGAGATAGGAGGGGGACAGGTAGGATTACAGTCCCAAGGTCCTGGTTCATAAAGGTCCCTGAGTGACAGCACTTATACAGTATCAGAAAATGAAGTGATAGAGTTGTGTTGGCCATGTATATCCTGAGAGAGATTTCGTTTCTATTTCTCCTCCTCCATGTGCCTGTCTTAGGCTATTATGCATAAAAAAGGTGCAAAACATTCTCCCCCCAGCCCAGCTCCCTCAGGCAGCCTGGACCATCCCTTTTTCTCTTGTTACAGCCTCTGCTAAAAAACACAACCCAGCAAGCAGCAATCCTTCCCCAAGCTGCAAACCAACCAAGCCCCAATCAGAATTGCATCCTGCACTACAGCAGCGAAAGTCAGAAGAAGCTCCACTTTAGAATGGCACTCGCACTCTTTCCTTCCCCTTTCTCCACTGCTCTCCCTTCCTGAAGAAATGGTGGGCAGCAGCAGGCACAAAAGCTGCAGCATGGAAACCCCCTTCACCTTCCCAATAACATGAGTTTTGTACTCACTGCATGAGAGGTTCATGCCTTTCCTTTCCTCATGCTTGCCATGTCTTGAAACCTCTGAGCCTTGCATATGAGTAAAATGCCTTTTTTTTTTCCTCACTATCTCCTTTCTGGATCACTGGACCTCAAAACAAGACATGGGTTTGTTGCCTTTCTTAGGGGTGGACACAGATGGCTATGGAGGGGGAAAATGGAGGTGTCACCTCAGTTCTGGAGGAGGACATTTCTAAAGGCCTTCAGCATTCTTCCCTCACCCCTGCATGGGAACACATTTTCTGTTACTCATCTGACTCACAGGACACTCAGTTCTTCTCCAGCATTCTGCCCTGTCACCAGAAATTATAAGGCAGTTCCTGAACTGTGAAAAGTCCTGACCGCACACTCTTTGGCAAAGATTATTGTGTAGGACCAAATAGTCCAGATGTCTGGATATACTAAGACTGACTCTATGAAGTAAAACTGACTTGGTAAGACCAGGTCAGAAACATTCAAAGAGAGAAACTAGGATCACTCCTGATAAGAAAGAGAACCCAGCCAACAGAGAACCGAGGCAATAGCAAAGGAGTCTGGCTCCCAGTGCCAGCAATTGAAGAAATCAGCTGAGCAGTGCTTTTTCCCTGGAAAGCGTTTGGATTGTCGCTATGAAATTCTGGGCTCGACCTCTGATTGAAACCTCAAATATTAAACACAGTCTCCCCTGTGCCTGATTTCCAGCTGCTGGAGGGCCTGGGCTGTACCTTCAGGGTGCTGGATGGGGTTGGTCAGGACACCACTCCGTGTGGGGCTCAGCACCTGAGCAGCAAAGAGCATAGGTGAGTTTTGCGTCATCTGCGTGCTGCTGCCCCTGATGGTCTTTGGGACCAGCTGGGAGAGCTCTCAGGTGCCTAACTCCTACCACACATTTGTCAGGCTTTTACTACAACTATCAAATTACTGGAGTTTCTGTGTCATCTCCCTCAGCTTCATAATTTCTTACCATGCGGCTGTTTTTTATTCCTCCAATCTTAACAGGCTTCTTATAACAGCTTCTTTTTATCCCTTCTATCATTCTGACCACCCTTTACATTGCAATCACATATATAAAGGGTAAGTGTTTAGATATTTTATTTAATCATCAATCAGCTGGTTAGACTCCCCTTAAAAACCGAATCTGCTGATAGGCAGCCTCCACCTGGGAACTGCAGTCATCTGACATGCATATAGCCACCTACAGTATACTGCTGATGTCATAAAACATACCTTTATGACTTCATTTAAACATTTAAATGCCATTTCCAAATATAATCCCACTATAAAGCGTAACTTTCTCCGTTGGCCAAGCTTTAACTTCCTACCTATCAAGTAGACAAAACTACCTGATCCTGATCCAGCCCTAGCCCTATCAGCCAGCTTCATTCACTCTTCAGACTCTTACTCCTATACAGACCCAGCCAGACCATAAACTGCAGTAATATTGGGAAAATCCGTTTTCAACAGCATCGCTCTTGAATGTGGAAACCAGCAAGAGACTGTTCTGCAGGGCAGCTGGGAACCTATGCCTGATTTAACAATTGTGCTAAAACCTTGGTGAGTCCAGGGAGGCCTGGACTGAATGTGAACATGAGAGGGAGAGACAGAAATTGGGGGTGATTGGGAAGGATGGATGCTCTACTTTTATGCATAGGATTCTCTTAGTGGAAAATGCATAAGACACATTACTGATATAAAAATAACAATACTTATTACTTTTATGAGCCCTGATCTGGCTTTATCCAAGTCAAGGCAAAACTTTCCATGACTTCAGTGTTACTAGGTCAAGCCTACAGTGACTCACATTTTCATAGCACTGTACAGACATATACTAGTGAATGAAAAGATGTGCACTAGATGCATCTGCCATCTGAAAAACAGGAGTTTCCCTGGTCTCAGAGGATCACTCTGCTCTCCCAAGCAATGGGAATCAAGGAAAAGGAAGAGAATGCTAGCAGGAAAATAAAGAGATGGTTGGATTCAAGGCAGTGTGTGTGTGGTGTCTGACATGTAAAAACCTCCATCAGGTAAGAACAAGGTTCTCATCATTACTCCAGGAATGGCAGAATGACCCTAGGGTTAAAGTTTTGCACTTGTGAATTTATTATTTTCATGGCTTTTATTAACATTATAAGGGAGATTATCAATCATCAGTGATTGCCAAAGTGGCCAATAATTCAGTGATTTTCCTGAAAGTCACTGGCTCCTTTGGAAAAAGTTGACCTTGCTCTTCAAGGTCAAATTACCCTTCTGTACCTTTATAATGAGTGCCTGTGGATGGAAGCTGCTACAGACTTAGGGGCTTCCACAAGCACTGACAAGCTCAGCTTTTTCATTGCAAACTTCGCCCTGCCCAGTCTTTGAAGACCATCGTCTTCCAGCAGGATGGTGCTCCATGGAACCCTGCAGCCTCCTTAGTTACATCTGCAAGAAGGGACACGGTGCTCTTCCTTACGCTCTACACATTAACAGACATAAAGCAAGGCCTGATAGAAGTAATACAGATCAGAGGGTGCCAGCCCACCATTTACTTCTGAACTTCTTAGGAAAGGGGATAGTTATAATTTCCAGATTTTTTCATCCTGAATCACAACAATGTTGAACGACATCCAGCCTTTCCTGCACCTTGCCAAAGGCTATGGTCACTCAGTGAGACGGAGTGTGAAGTCCCTTGTCTGGCACAAGGAACAGGTAGAATGGGGGAAGGGCTGAGTTTTCAGAGTCCTGCAACTGCTTTTCTCCCCAAACTCAGTAAGAAAGATGCAGGGTGGGAATGATTAGGAACAACCGCTCCTTTCAGGACTGAATCAGCTTAGTCTACTAGAGATCAGATGCCAGTGGTGAACAGCAGCACTGTCCCATTGCTGATCCCCAAAGCCCTCTCATTCCTCTGCAAGTATATATTTGCACAGCCTACCTCCCCAGCTCTGTCTCTGTAATACAAGCTGGGACTCCAACCTCCAACCTTACAAAGCTGCAATGAGCAAACAAAACCCTGCTATTCCCCCCAAAACTGCCGGTTAAATGTCATCTGTGTTCTCTTTCTACAAAAGACATTACAAAACCCCCCTCCCCAGCACCCCTCCCCAGAAAACATGCTTGCACACACACACATCCGTATCTACATACATGCGCGCGCACACACACACATTCATACAGGAAAAACAGCTTGCAAACTCCTGAAGGTGGAAAAAGGCAACTTGCAAATGTGCCTTTGTTTTTGATAAGCTCCCTCCTCCCCCCTCCCATAACCCCACATTGCCCCTTCCCTCCCAAATAATTGCCTTGTCCTCCTCCCTTCCCAGCTCTTCCAAAATAAATATTCTTTTTGTTGGTTTAAAAGATTCTTTTAGGCTTGTAAGCAAGAGAGAGGGAGAGGGAGAGAGAAAAAGAACAGAGAAGTCTCGCAGCATGAGAATGAAACCCCACCATCTCATGAATCCATGAAAGAATAAACATGAAGGGGTTAAGAGCAGCAACAGAAGAAAAAAAAATAAAATAGAATAACACTGAGAAGAGAAAGATGAAATCCAGTAGTGAAATGGAAGTGTGGACAGCGCATTAGTGAGAACAGCCAAAGATGACCTATCCTCCACCAGTTTTTTACTCAGTTTCTTTATAGCTCCCTCCCCCCTTTTTTTAAACTTTTCTCTTTTTTTGTTGTTGGATTTTTTTGTGTGGTTTTTTTCTTTTTTTTCTGACTTTTTTTCTTTTTTTTTTTTTTTTCTTTCTTTTTTTGGTTTTTGGTTGTGTTTTTGTTTTTGTTTTTTTTTTACAATGGTTTAAGTCCTTCAGCAGGAAACCAAAATCGAGACAAACACATCCCTCCCTGAAACCAAACCCCCTCCCATATACCCTTCTCTCCCTTACCCCCCCACACTCGGTGGTTCTACATGTGCTGAAAAGAGAAGAGTAAGCTTAGAATAAATCTAATGAATCAAAGGAATAGATGATAATGACAGTAAAGAGTAAAACCCAAACCCAAAAGACCACAACACTCCTGTGTTGTCATTGTCTGAGTGTCTGTCCCTATCTCTCTCGGAGGCTGTAGGCATCAATTTACATAGTACAACCAGTAAACAAGGTTGAAGAATCCAAAGGTGATTGGAAAAATGATTCGTGACCACTTGTCAATGGTGCTGACATCTGTCAGGTCTGGGATTTTGAGCTTCAGCTTAGATGACCGTCGGCGGAGACGGCAGTTGGCACGGTTGCGGGCTGCGGCGTGGTGGGTTAGCGGGACGTGGCGGTCCAGGGTTGGGTGGTGACCAAATCCATCCCGAGAGGCCAGCTGTTTGCGGAACTGGATTCCTGAGCCTTCAAAGGACATGACAGAGTTTCGAGAGTCGCCAACACTGCTCATCATGTCCGTGGCCAGCAGCTCGTTGTTCATCTCCAGAGTGCTGAGGAGGATGTTACCGTAAGGGTCAACCTAGAACAGGGAAGACAGAGAGAAAGGTAGCAGGGATGTCCCATGCACAACACACTCAGGGTCACACCATCAGGGATGATTTTGAACTGTTTTCTATGTAACAATACCACCGATTGGGTCATTTGTGAGCTCTGAACCTGGACTCCTACATTTGAAAATGTCTACTGATGCTGAAGTTGAAGGACTAGCCACATGTTCTCGCAGCAAACTTTTGAGTGGGGTAGAGTGATTCTGCCAACATCATAGGACCAAAAGCCACAGGGGTACTTTTGGATACACCTGCCCTGTGCAGAAGGATGGTCCTGATGAGACTGGCTTGAAGGTGATGACAAAATTATCAAGGAGAAAAAATTCCCAGTAATCACCAGACAGGGGAACAGGAGTTCATCTCTCATGATGAGGAGAAAGGCTGCTCCACAGCTCACCCAGGACTGAATGAACAGTGGAGAGTCTGAATTCTCCTGCTGCAATGAAAGAAGGGGACAAACCTGCTCTCTCACCCTCTTCTCCTCATAACGGTGGCGCTCATTGTTGGCCTTGCTGATCCGTTCACTCTGTTTCTTTTGCTGCCGGGGGCCGCGCCCGAAGAATATGTAGTTGACAAAAGCATACTCTAGGAGCGCCAGGAACACGAAGACGAAGCAGCCCATGAGATAAACATCAATAGCCTTGACGTAAGGGATCTTGGGGAGAGTCTCCCGCAGGTGGGTGTTGATGGTAGTCATTGTAAGAACCGTGGTGACCCCTGTAAGGAGAGGGTAGGCGCTCTGTTACCAAGGCAGGATGTTTTCCTGAAATGCCACTCTCGGCTTCCCCATCCCTCTTCCCAGACAGTAGTCTAAATATCCAGAAATCTGGGGCAAAAAAAGGGGGAATAGAATGTTCTCCATGTCTCCATTAAGAATTGGATAAATTTAAATGGAAACTTAGGACAGAGCAAAGAAGAACTTTTTGACTGTACGAGCAGGTAAATGTGAGGATAAAGTGCCCAGAGGAGGCTGTGGAGTCTCCTTCTTTGGAGCTTTTTAAGGGCAAGTTAGATAGAGAGCTGTCAGGAATAGTTTAGGGAGAGCTGTTCCAGTTTTGATCTACAATGTTTTTCTTCTGTCTTCTCCTTTGAATCCAGATGTCAACAGAAATTCAACAGCTGTGCATCTCATGTCCAGCCTTCTGCTTGTACTTTCACTGTGCCAGCAATGTCTGACATGGTCACTTTTTCTTCTGTCACTGATTATACTCTTGTCAATGCAACTTACCTTTTTAATTTACCATGTTCTTCTTGTTCCCTTCCTGTCTCCCTGCTCCAGGCTCTCCAAGCAAGCACAGCCAAATCTCCTATTTTATATCTTTGTAAAAACCACCCTTCCTCTGAGTATCCTCAGACTCTATCTTCTCCTAGAGCTAATTGAAGCCCCCAGCATTCTGTAAGACCCAGCCTCTACCTGTGCTCCATTGCCTCTCTGAGCCTTTTCCCACTCACAGATGAAATCCTTCTCCCTCTTTGGCTCTCCTATTTCCTCTGAACTTTCTATCATGTTACACAGCCCCATTCTCATATGCCAGCCATCCTCCTTTTCTCCTGTTCCTTCTTCAAAATCCTCATTTGCAATCCACCCCCACTTCCCTTCTGTTGCTTAAAAGACCTCATTTTCTTCCTCTTATAGGAAAACATTCCTATTTAGGGGAGCATGTGCTTAAGAAGAACTTGGACTTTAACTACTGTCCCACATTTGCCTTGGTTATGAAGGTCTTCAGCTACAAAAAGTGTCTGTATGGGGCCTAAATTATCATGAAAATGTGGCACTTCCTTTATTTTTTTCATCTTCTAGCCACTCACTCACCGTTCTTACTACTCTTTGGCCACCCACCTTCAGCATTAATCATCCAACTAACCAGTCCTGGCACATCTGTTGACCAAGAGGTGCCCAGACTTCTCTCTTAAGAAAACAAGTACAAACCAGAGTGAAGGAACTGGTGGGCTCATAGCATGTCAGAGTCTCACATGTCTGAGAAACTGTGACCATTAATGCTTTTGTTATAGAGTTTAAACTTGCACTCAGAAATTTATGGTAGGACTTTTACTGATTTAAATAATACAGACTCAAGCTTGGGAAGTACTGATACTTGTGGGGAAAAAAAAAAAAAAGTAGCTCTTCTGGCTGAAAATTTGAAGTTCGTTCTCAGAAAAAAAATATCCTTCATTTGGGATGACAAGTTTGACAGATCGATGTGGCTTGCTTAGCTGCTACCTCATAAAGAAAAATGTGGTTTTGTTCTTACAGCTGTCCTAGCTGATCTCCCTCAAAAAACCTCCTTCTTCAACATGTGATGAAAAGGTACATACCCAGTGCCACTCGTGCAGCAGAAGCATCGTAATTGATCCAGAAGGAGACCCAGGACAGGATGGTGATGAGAATAGATGGCATGTAAGTCTGCAGGATGAAGTAACCAATGTTTCTCTTAATCCGGAAACTCAAGGATAAGCGCAGATATGAACCTGTCAATGAGATATTAAAGGGAGATGCTGTTTGAGAGGAGGGCAAGGCTGTATTTAGGATAAGAGCTTAGGTTAAGAATTGAAATTTTATTTGGAAAATGTTCTCAAAAGGCAGGGATAATGAAAAATCTCTCTTTTTTTTTCTTAATTTGGTTTTGCAGACTCATTGGTTTTTGGAAGGGGGCTCTTCAAAGTCTGATCAGTTGGCTCAGAGTATTAAGAAGAAAGGAAACTCTATTTAAGTTATGGTATTATATCAGACATCATGGGAGAATGTCTGTTCAGTGCTGAAATTGTTATTATGGATGTGCCAATTTGATACAGGCTTACAGGGGAGACTTTAACCCTATATCTGGATCAGTGAGATGATTTTCCAGTGTTTCATGTGTTAGCTTTTCCTCCAAACAGCAATGAAGATCTGAATCATATTTTTCCCATGCTGTTCTAAAAATGGGTTATGGTCAGACTGGGCAAATTCATATGCAAATTGAGCACCGTGCGTTAATCTGTAGGTCTTTTGGTGTTTTTCCAAGTTGTTGCAACTTCCTCCTAATCTTTTAAGCAAACCTAATGGGGATAGCAGTGACAATAAGTACTTTTATAGTCCTTCCACTGAGCAGGGTCATTTTGACAGGGACAAAGCAGGGCCTCTCTCATTGCTGTGAAACAAAGTCCAAGTCATTCCTCCTTCCCACCTCCAGGCAACACAGCAGCCTGAAATATGGGTGTAATTGTGGGCTGGCAGCTAAAGTAACAAGAGAACAACAGTCTTTAATGATCAAGGAGGTAGACTGGGGAAAAAAGAGGTTATGTTCTCTCACCGTTACGTGTCATTTGTGTAGCCTGAACACAGTACTTTACCAGTCTTTTTTTTAAGGTCTTACCTATTTAGGCTGCAAACTTCTTTTGGAGAGATGCTGCCTCTTGTTGTGGGTCTCTAGATTACCATTGCAATGGGACCCTGCTCACAGCATGCCCCTGAGGCACTATTGTAACAACATCACCATCTGCCACCACTGCTGATAGACTCAGGCTGAGACTTCATGGCATTTCAAAAATTGTCCTATTTAACAGGTGTGTGGCACGCTGTTTTGGCACTGAACTCCACGCCAGATCAAAGTGAAGACAGCAACCAAAATCCAAACCTCTGCAACTTTCCAACTGGCAGTATCTGAATCGTCCAAGGTATTCTCTGCAGATCTTTTTATTGCCATGTACAGATGAGTTTGCGTCATTTCATAGACCACTTGCTTCTCAACTGATATATCCCTCTGCTTACCATTGCACCTACATTAGCTTCAAGAGCCAGTTGAAAAACAAATAAAAATCAGATAAAGGCTGAGAACCTTCTAAAGAGGTCCTGTTATAAGCTCAGTTGGTGTTTTGACTATGAAATGAAAACAACTACAGTAAAAAAATGATCCCATAAGTCTCTGAAGAGAAGCAACACCCTCCCAAAAAAAAAAAAGCAAACTTGGTGGGCACAGAAGATGTCTCTTTTCCAAAGGAACAGGACCCTAAGTTGAAGTCTAGATCCTATGTTAGTGCCTCAGCATCTGAATCGGAGGAACAACTGCATTACTGCATTGACGTTGATCAGCAAAAGGTTTGCACATTCCATTGCATCCCTTCAGCAGAGACTCACCGGTGGTGAAGACCACTTCCCTGCTGACGAGCCTCTGCTCGATAATGGTGAACTGGGGCAGTTCTAGCACCTCCATCCCCGTGACAGCAGAATCATTTCCTTGCCAGAAGAAGACAATGTCATCAACCGTGTAACCATCTGCAGAGACGAAGCAGTACAGAGAGAGAACTAAGCTGACAAGCTGGAGCAGATGACACCCCCATTTTCACTAAAGTGATCTAGAAGAGGATCCAAAGGAAAGCCCACACCATCTGATAGCAAGCAAGACAACCCCTCCCTGCTGACGTACTTTCCTTCTTCAGCTGAGCTTGGCAGTACAGTCCCCAGGAGAAGAGTTAAAAATTGGTCAGAACTCCCACTTCCGGCTAGAATTGAGATGTACAAGGTGGGAAGTGGCCCATCAAGCCTTGACTTGCACTACATAATCTCCATGGCTGACATGACAGGGACTTCTGCATCAGGAGCCTCTGTCAAATGCACCAAACACGGCATTTTGCTTTTCAAAACTGCCTCCTTTAACCAGAAGGGGGAGACCACACAATACATTCTGGTGGGGACTAAGTAAACCGAGCATCTCCGTATTAAAAATTCCCAGAGAGAAAAAGATTTACAACAGCAGATGAAAAGAAATTGGAGCATCAGAGCACCTCCCTCTTCTAAGTACTCTCAGTCAAAATTTGGAGCTGGGAAGTGGACAGTGTCTCTGAGATCAGGGGCTGCTTTTACCAAGTTCTGGCTGAGAAGAGCAGTAATGGGAGAGGAGATGAGGGGGAGTCAGGCTGGTAACAAATATTCATCCCTTACTTTCCAGGGTGATGGATTTATTAACTCAGCCAAGGGTAGAGCCTCTTACTCTAACCCCAAACTATTCGTGCCAGGCAGGGCTGGAGGCCATGGTCTAGTGGTTTAATGGTTAGGAATATGATGGGATAAAGGTTGGACTTGATGACCCTGGAGGTCCCTTCCAACCATAATTATTCTATGATTCTATGATTCCAAGTGCTGAGGAGCCCAAAGCCACAGTCCCAGGAGAAAGACTTCCCAGATGCTCTGGACTCATGGGGATTGAGGCCCAGGGGATGGAATCATGCAGCTCCCCTCCCATCAGTGCAATGTTCACAGCCCTGCCCATTGCCCTTATGGGCAAGGATTCATCTCCACTTGAAAATTACTGCTGCTTGTGGCAAGCTGGTTTTTGAAGCACCGTGGCTGTTGCTGCACAAGGGGTGACCTCTTACTCTAAGTGCAGAGTTGCATGGGAGCACCTCTGTGTGCAAAGAAGTGGTAAGATACAAACAGGCTTTGGGATGGCATGGTGCAAGGCTTTTAGAGCATGAACTTCACCTATGCCCACAGACAGCTTTCATTCACAACCAGCACTGAGGCACAACAGTTTGCCTTGTCCACAAGCCCTCACAACAGAGGACGGTGGCTAGTAACACCCAGCAAGGCTAACAGCCAGTAGGGAGAGCTGCCACCAAAACCAGCACCAGTGTATTAGTGGGATCAGGGGAACAAAGAGCTGCTGAATGTACGATGGAGCAGAAATTCTTGTACCCAGCCTTAGGGCCAAGGGTTACCCCAGATCAGAGCTGAACCTTTGTGGACGGTGTCATCCTGCAGCTCCTGCGTGGACAAAGAGCTGAGCAGCCTGGTCTGATCTCATATCTGACCCTGCTTTGAGCTGGGGTTGGACTAGAGACACCCAGAGCTCTCTTCCCAAACTGAACTATTTGATGACTGTGTCGTCTCCAAGCCCACATCCTGTGCTCTCAGTCATTACTGCACTTATTCATGGGTGCTAAAAAATAATAACAATATTCCAAATGCCATACCAGATCTGCTTCTGGTGTAAATCACTTAAGCCAGGGCTCCACCTCCTCCCCCATGGCATGCTCCTGCTCCCATGGCAGTAACTGGTAAAGCACTCACACCCACCAGCCCACAAGGATTTGGGATCCTTAGGCTATTATCCCATCTGCTGCAGACACTGGGATGTCATAGGCTGTTGCACTGACTCAAGTACCCCAACTTTGTGGACAGGAACTGGTATTTACATCTGGTTGCAGTGTCTCTCCCAGAGCACTGAGACCAAGTGTGGAAAGCAGGAAAAAACAGCCAAGTCCCCCACCCCTCCCAGTGGTTGATTCCAGCGGCTCTAACACTCTTGCAGCTAAAAACATTTTGTGTGATTTTACATTTGAATTCATCTGGCTCAGACTTTCAGACTCTGGTGGTTGTTCTGAATCTTTTGAGGAGGTTACCAAGCCCTTTCCACCCAGCGCTCCCCTCTGCAGAGGTGCACATAGCCTGTAAACAAGTCACCTCTCCACCTCCTCTGCAGTAAACAAACCAGATTGAGCTATTTAGGTTTCTTACTGCAAAACATCTGCTCCAGCCCTTGAACCGCTTTTTAGCATCTTTTCCCAACCTCTTCTGATTTCTCAACTTCCTTTCTAAATTTTGGAAACCAAATATAGACAAGAGTCCCTTTCCTGTCTCACCAGTGACATATTCAGAGGCCAATTGATTCCCTGCTCTGACTCACGGCTCCCCTGGTTTATACAACCGAGGTTTGCTCCAGCCCTTTCTGCCAGAGTCCTGCTATGAAACCTCCAGCAGCGGTGCTCAGGCCTGCCATCCCTTCATCATTTCCCCTGGTCGATATCCGTGCGGGTACCAGTCCCTCAGTCTGGCAGCCTTGCCCCGCTCCCGTGCCCAGGCACAGACCTCTGCATTTAGCTGTATTCAAATGCATTCTGAATGTATTCAAATTGGGAAGTATTCAAATGTGCAGCCAGCAAGCCACGCAGACTGCTATCTTCATCATCCATGAATTTAACAGCAGTGACTTCAAATTTACTTCCTGATCAGCAATGAAAATGTGAAATTACAGTAACTAATTTTAGGAGATCTCGCCGTTAACTAGCTCTGTTCCATTTATTCCATGACCTGCTGGTATCTGGTACCAACTTTTGTTTTTCTTTTTTGTTGTGCCATTATGCAATATGAAATCAAACATGTTTTTGGGGAAGCCATTTTTAAAAGTGATTCTAAAAGGAAATGTTGTTCAGTCTAAAAATAAACGCTTCACTTTGATTTCTAGCTTTAAAAAGAAAACCGAATTTCCATTTTACTTTCAAAATGGAAAAGAACTTTCACAGAGACAAGTCACTTCAACCTGAAATATCATAAAGTATTGATATGACATGTTAAAACACCAGATTAACAGGCTGTTTGCTGCCTGCCTCGTCAGGTTGTTGTTGCATCCTGGCATGCAGCTAGGCAGGGCTATGTGCGGAGAGGGCTGTTTTGGGGATGGAGGGATGGGATCAACAGGCAATGCCATCTCCTGGCTTATCTCCTGCAGATAAGTGCCCCAAGCTGCTGTGGGGCTGAACACCCCAGCTGCCCACTGCTGCTTCACAAACCCAGCACCCCTGCACCATTTTGGTGGTTTGGTTTAGTTTTTTTTTTAATATACTTTGTTTTTTAAGCCAGCCATGAAAGGACTGTGATTCCAGAGTTGTGTGAACTCAGAAGCAAACAAAATGGAGCCCTGCGGACTTCAAGTGTGCAAGTGTTTGAAAGACAAAAGCTCTGAGGAAGGAAATGACTGAATTTCCTCATCTCTGTGTGGATATTAGAAATATTGTAAGGAAATGTAGCTTTGACTAACAAATTGGCTTGACATGTCCCATTAAGAACAAAATTGCAACATGGGGAATTGTGGGTGATTCTCTGCCTTCTGTTTTCTTGGTCATACCGTAAACTATTCTCAAAACGTGAAGGAGTGCCAGAAATGACATGTCATTAGTGCCTTCTGCAGGACCTAATTTACATCCCATTACCCACCACGCCAAGTGCTTCGATGGCTGCGCATCTGGAGCAACCCGAGGGGTGAGTGGGAAGGGGGCTCCCAGACGCAGGCAGGGCTGGGGAAGTGACACGGTGCCTTCTAACTATGGATGCTGTGGGACCTCTTTTATGAAAAAAAGCAATTCTCTGATAATCACCACTGAAGCTGCATCATCATTACTGTGAGATCTGCTGCTCTGGACTGCTCCTGTGGGGATACTGTGGTGCATTTTTATGAGGGAGAGCCGGACCTCCTCTGCCAACACAGTTGGGAGAGGCTTTCCATAGGAGCCAAGGGAAGATCCAGGAGGGGAGAGACTGCGAGAGGGCTCGGGTCTCACCTCCCATGCAGAGTGGGGCCAGCCACGAGAACAGGCAGGCTCCTAGGGCTTTCTTAGGGCTCAGGGAGGCTTCCATCACCCTTCGGAGGGTGAGAGTGATTATAACACTCAGCCTGCTGCTAGGGCTCCATTTTCCCAGGCATTTCACCCATGAGGTCCCTTCAGGATGGAGCTGGGGTGAAGGAGCCTGGTCCCGTCCCAGGGGACTGATGGCTCATAACACCCCCGGGAGGCATCCCATGAGCAGGAAGCTGTGGCTGGGGTGGGTGGCATTGGGTGGCACCGCATGGCAGAGGGTGGGCGCAAGGCATACGCACAGCTCTCGATCTCCAGCGTGCAGTTCTGCTGGTCCAGGGGGTACCTCCGCAGGTCCATCATGCAAGCGGCTGTGGTGGTGATCCTGAAAGGGGAAGGGAGAAAAAAAATAAATCAGGTGTGTGTTTTTTTCTTGCAAAAAAAAAAAAAAAGATGAAAAAAAAAAGAAGAAATGAAAAGCAGATGTGAAAGTCAGGCAGCATTTGGGGCCGCTGTTACCCTGGAAACCAGGGAGATCCGTGGTGGGAGGTGTGCAGGGCAGGGGGCTGGATGCGCCTCACCCTCAACTGCACGGCTTAAACCCTTCATGACTCACGTCAGCAAGACAGTATCTCTATTAACAGTGTGGGGAGGGATT
Organism: Podargus strigoides; assembly: GCA_028020825.1. Lineage (NCBI taxonomy): Eukaryota > Metazoa > Chordata > Aves > Caprimulgiformes > Podargidae > Podargus > Podargus strigoides. The sequence continues at coordinate 14,527,102 of CM051631.1, forward strand.
TGTGTTCCTCCTCTGTCTCTCCCTTGAGAGAGACAAAGAAACTGGGAGTAGGCAGAGCTACAGGCAGTGGGGGAAGAAGAGAGGCATGTCAGTCTGTAAGAGGGAGACAGCCAACATGTGTCCGTAAAACAGAAGATGCATTCATTAAATTGCCCAGCAATGACCTATGGAGAAGAATACCTGACCACACTATCACCCTTCTTTCCTTCTGAGTTGTCCCAATGACCCTTCTTGCCGCCTCCCACCCACCCATGCCCCCTCCATTGCACTCACTTGGGCACTGCCAAACCCCAAAGCCCAGACCCCATGGAGGGAGCCCTCTCGCTGCTGCGGGCTCACGGCTCTGGGAACGGAGTCACTCTTGCGCAACTGATTGCGTGATCGAGATTCATGAAAGACACATGGGAGTGTGCGTGCACCCCCCCAAAAGATGAATACAGGGAGAGAACGAGGGTCAGTGTTGCTTTGGAGGTGTCAGAGCATGGCAGAGCGGCACAGCGCCCGCAGTGGGGTTCACACGAGGGCATGAGGAGGGTTTGTGCGTGTTACGTGCTGTGCATGAAGGAGCATCGCTCTCTGGGATGGGGAATTTTGGGGCGGGATAGGTGAGGGAGGAAGAGGACATGAAGCAGGGACAAAGCAAATCAACAGCTACCTCACCAGCCTGGCAACGTCACCCTAGAGCTAGCAGGCTGCCCCTATTTCTCAAATATATTGCTCCCCTCACCCTTTAATGCTATTTTCTTCCTGTGCAATGTATGTGTGCAGAGTGCTGAAGAGGGGAGAGAGATTGGTGCATTCCTTCCCCCCCCCCCCTTTTTTTTCAATTAACCATCTGGAAGGCATTAATCAAGCTACGCATTTTTTACTATGTAGGCATAACCAGTGAACTGTTAACGAGAAAGCTTTATCTTCTGAGCCCTGTGGCTTGGGAGAGAGAGAAAAGAGAGGAGAAAAAGGAAAACAAGAAAGTAGAGAGGATGAGATGGCAAACCAGCAAAAAAGAAGGGGAAAAAAAAGGAAAAAGCATCAATGAAAGAAAAAGAGACCAGAAAGGGAGAGAGAATGGGTAAAGCTGAGCAGAAAACCGAAAAGGGGGTGGGGGAAGAAGGGGGTAAGCACCTACAGGAGAAGCTGCCCTGGCAGGGGTGTCAGGGTGGGGGCTGTAGCAGGGCAGGCGAGCAGCCCCGCAGAGCTGCTGGCTCTTTAAGAAATCTCGTGTGCTAAATTTATCTCTCTGCTGTCTGTGAAGACTGTTTGTAGGAGATGAAGCCTTGAGGAGAGCCTTTGCCACTGCCTGCTGTGCTATAAATAGATCCGAAGAGACGGAGGGAATTTATATATATCCTCACTGGGTCTAGATACAACATTGCTACTGCCCTCTCTCCGAGCAGGGGGCCCAAGTGAGCTCTTAACCCTTTTATCCGTAATGCGGTTGGGGCGGAGGGAAAGCTCAGAGGGGGAGAAGGATAACAGGACAGGAGCCACTTAAAAATTATCACCCTAGCTTTGGGATTGCACGGATTGCTTTCACAGCCTCCCAGTTTGGCATCTCTAGGAGGGCTGCTGGAAACTCAATGCCTCTCTCACCCTCATCCTCCTGGACCAGGGTAGCTGGGCACAGGAGACCACGGCGGAGGAGGTCCCAAGTGGTAGGTGCAGAGTCCATCCTGGCCAGGCACTGAGAGCAAAGAGTCACGAACGGGTATGACTCACCCCCCTATGCCGCACACGGCGTATACCGTATATATTATACTGCACCCGTGGGAAATGGCAGTTACAAATGTGTTCTCCTGTTTTCCCTAAAGTGTGAGATGCAAAAAATGTATTAAATGAAAATTTTCCACCCCATTTGTGGGACCCTATGGGCTAAAACCTTTCCACAGGGTCCATCCCAGAATTGCAGCCTGGCTGGCTAACTTGGCCACACAAAGAACATCCAGGGGAAGCCTTTTCTAGATCCAGAGGGACCCTCTCATCTCGCAACAGAATTTGCTTATCACCTGCAGTGCTGGTTGGAAATGCAGAGCACGACACAGTGAGCTATGGCTATCACACTCCATGCGCCAAATCCTGCTCACACTAACAGCCGGCATAAATCCAGAGCCACTCCAATGATTTTTGCAAGATCACACCCATTTATATCAGGAGAGATTTACATCATGGCAGAATTTAGCCCTGTTGATTTAAAAAGAAGAGCACCTCAGGACAGGTAGGACAGAAAGGAGAAAAACAAGATTAAGAGGGCATCTGTTCTCAGATAATTTCTCTTTCCTTGCAATTAAAGGGCAGGTGTAACCACACCATATAGCTCAGCATCCTTCAGAGACACCACAGCTGGCTGCAGGTCCCAAACTCCTGGTGATCTGCCCAAGTAACACTGCTCGGGCAGGTGAGAATTGGGACCATGTAGGGTGAAGGTTTTGTTCTGTGCAGAAGTAGCACAGCCACACATGGCTGTCCTGGGCTGAAGCCACCTGCTCATCTGGAGCATTACATCTCTGGTGCCTTACCCATGGTGAGGTGCACCCAGCAAGCCCAGGGACACCAGCACCACAGGACCACCTGGATGTGGGGCTTCTGCAGCATGACAAGATGCAAGGGACAACTGGACTGGGTCACCAGGCTGAGGTCAGGTCCTGCCTCTGGGCTTCCTAAACCCTGATAAACCAGCCCTACATGGGATAAAGCAAGTAGTACCCCAGAGAGGAAGGAGGTGTTTAATTCTTTAGATTTCAGATCTCAGAAAACATCCTGGACACCAAGTTCCCTTTGCCATATCCTGCTTGAAGTTTATGGGTGACCCACAGAACCACAACCCTGTCATTACTTGACATAGTGCTTGCCACCATTGGTGAAATGTCCACCTGTGGCCTCTGTGACTGAGTCAACATTCACGTGCTCCTAGAGAGGCCAACCTCTGCCTCATGCTTTGGTGGGTATAAACCTATTACCTTGATATGTTCTGAGCTGTTGTGTGAAGCTGTTGTTGTGTTTGCTTGGCACATAGAAGACAACATGGGGAGGACTGGGTGGAGAGATAGATGGGTGGGATTGACACTAAGGAGCTCCTGGATGTCTCAATAGGGTTAACAGGCAATAAAGGTCAAAGGAAAGTAAGAGGTGGAAAAACAAGGAGGGCATCAAAGAGTGATGATGGCATAAGCACTAATGGGGGAGGCAGGAGTGGACATGAGAGACAGGAGAGCAGATAGTGCAGGACAGGAGGCCACCAGGGTAAGGGAACATAGGAATCAGGGGAAGAAAGGGGTAAAGCAGCCTGGGGAAGGAGAGCTGGAGGAGAACGAGAGGTTAAAAGACAGAAAACAGAGGATGAGGAGTGGATACTCACTCTGTGAGAAAGGAGATGAGGAGACAGAGAACAAACCATTGCCCTGTAAACAGCTCTAGACAGAGCACGCTGCCTCCAGGAGATGCAACCGAAGTGAAAGGAAGCGCGGGGCTGGAGAAGGATGCCACCTTCCCCCATGGCATTAGCAAGAGGCACTGGCACCCGGCCAAGCTGCATCTTCTCCCTCCCTCCCCCTCCTCCTTTCCCTCTTCTCTACCCACCTCCCTCCCCTTTTAATTTCAAACATTTGTGTGGTGTGAAATCTCATGTGCTTTGACGGCGATTCGCAGAGACACTGCCCATCGGAGGGGAGAGGCTCGCCTGCGCCGGGCACAATGCGCTCAATGAAGCCGTCCCACTCCCTCCAGCCACCCAGCCTGGCCACCAACACCCCCCTCTGTCTCCAGCTCCCCTCTCCTCCCTCAATCTCTGCCCACCCTGTGGGCCTTCAAGTCAGCTCCCTCACATGTCACAACCTTTACACCTCCTTCCCCACAAAAGGTACATCCATGCTCTTTCCCTAATAATTTTTCCAGAGGTCTGTAGGCAGCCAAGTCCTCACTGCCCTGCTACTCAGCTGCATGGCTGGCAGGTGAACCCAGTTCATCTAGGGGGAGACAGGGCTGTGGAGAAACCACTGTACAGCTCAAAAAAAAAAAAAAAAAGAGAAAAAAAGGGATATGCATTCATGAGATATCGAGCAGCTCTGGCAGGCTGTTGGCTGACTGGCTGTGGGCTCCTTCTCTGCCAGCACCCAGTAGATCTAAGCCAAAGCCAAAGTAGCCTGGATAGCATCCTTCAATCCCAGGAGAGGTAGAGACCATCTCTAGAAAAGCAGCCATGAAGCTCTAAGTCACACAGGTTCTCTGTTTGTTACAGTGAGGAAAGCTCTGCCCACCTGAAGCTTGTGTTGACAAAGCAGATGCTGGCACAGAAAGGGCAATGCAACCTCACTCTGCTGTCCCTCTGCCACTCCACAAGCTGAACCCGGCAGCAGCAGAGGTCTGTCTCACCACAGCTGCTGCTCAAAAGGGAACACTCAAATTTCTGCAAACCATCAACTGTCCACAAATATTTCAGTTCTCTGACACGAACACCACCAGCCATTTCATTCCCTCTCTGATCCTCCTCATTGCTGTTTACTTATTAATGGCTTCTTCTGTCTTATTTAGAATGATTATATAAGTTCACAGACACAGAGCAGCACAGAGCTCCAACCTGCTATTAAAACCTGCCGTGGTTGAATGTCTTCTTTCCATTTCCTCCTTATCCTGTTGCCAGCTGCCTCCAAGGTAGCTGTCCTTCCAGGTCCTGCTCCAGTCAGATCTCCCTCTACCAAACTTCAGCTCTGAAGGTCCTCAACAACCCATTCACCCTCTGGATCATCTCCGGTGTGTTGGAAGAACCAAATTCACCAGCTACAAGTATAAGGGGCAAAAAATGACTTCTCCAAAGAACCATCTGATTTCAAAAGGAGCACATCCAGACTTTCTGAGGAGGACTGGGTGGGAGAGAGGGGAAGATTATTACCTTTGAGAGGTTCCTAAAGCAAGTGGGGTCCCTCTCCCCCTAAGCTCATGCTTACAAAATAAACTACTGCAATGTTTGCATCGTAACTGTGCTGTATGAGCAAACTAAACATGCCTGGCACTGGTTTCTGGGGCCAATATCAATTGGTACGGAGCAGTCTTTGTCTACATTTAAATTCTGACTCTCCAGAAAAAGGGTCTGGCTGTGTGCAAAATGCCTACTGAGAATGGTCACCAGCCTCTGCTGTGCTCTGACTAGCAAATGCCCAGGAGACTGTTTGTGCACACAGACCAAAACCAGGAAACAAACTGACTTTGTGGGCCACTGATGCCCAGTGCCCAAGAATGTTCACTGATATCTTTGACTTCGAAAGGATGTTGCCTAAAATTCACTATGGATGAGGAGTATAGCATAGATACCCCCACCACTGCCTTCTTAATTCAAGGGGAGACAGAGCCAGCAGTTCAGACACCCTATTTCCCAGGTATAGATTAAGTGTCATTATGCAGGGACTAACACAAGCACTCTCACAGCAAAAGATAAACATTTTTTTAAGTTACTGGTTGCAACTTTTTGGATTTTAGATCTCCTGAGAAGCTGAAGATGCTCCTGTCTCCCTGGGATACAGGCTGCCAAAGCTCACAGCAGTTTGCAGCAGTAAGAAGGGATGGAAGCAGGCTGGGTTTCGTAGGACTTGTGCAGGCTCGCCCCATGGGGCAAGTTAGACTCTTAAGGGAATTTTGGTGACAAAGAGTAGAGAGAGAGGGAAATTACTGTTTTGCTGAACACGGGGGAAAAAAGCAAAACTGAATTTTTACTCTGTGCGTTCTCAAAGTCAGTCGTAAAAACATACTCACAAATGTCACCTTCTGCCTGGCAGTAAGCACAAACTTCGAAGGGCCTGGAGGGATTTATAAAGCTGTGGTGAATTTTGCCATTCTTTTAACACGGTCTGATCTTTGCAGACTCCTAGAGGTCATGTTAGAACCAAGAGCAAGGCAAGGATATGGAATATTTTACCCTCGTGTCTGTTTGCCCAAAACCGACTTTTTAAGCCTGGCACAATCCTGCTAAGGTCACTCTGTAGACATCCTTTGATAAATAACAGTGTGCACTGCACTCAGATGGGGGAGGAAAAACCCACAATAGCTCTTCTAAACTAGTACTCGGTGTACTAGTCATCTAAATTAACTGTTTTTCTGTCCTGGAAGAGTACAAAGCAGAGTTGCAAGGTTTTGCTTTTCTGCCTCTTTATTCTACTCCAAATGTGCTGTGCATCTCACAAGCTGTCAGCTGTACTGGGGGACAAGAGAGACCCAAGTGCAACATGTCTAAAAAGAGATTCATTTGTTACAGTTGCTTCAGACCTGCACTTAACAGAGTGGGAGGTCCCTTCCTTCAACAGGTGCCGGGATGAAGTTGACTTAATAAAAGAGCAACCCATGACTTAAACCTCTGGGATCTGGCAAAGAATGGACAGGGTCCAGGGATGGGCTCAGACTGAAGGCTGGGATAGGATAAGTAGTAAGACTAAGAGGTGCTGCTGGGGTAGGCCAGATGTTCAGGGCACACAAGCTGTTTTGGTGATCTGTGAGGAGACAGTGGGAATCAGCTGTTAGGGGATATTCCTTGACCTCTATTTTTGCTATTAAACAAGTCATACTTCTAGAAGATGTAGCAGAAGCAGCAATTCCAGCCAGGCCCTGAAGATGTTGCCTCTGTCCTTGCAACATTAAGGATGGAGTAGCAGCTTTGCCTTGCTTCTTTATCCTGTTTTAGTGAGCTCCAATTTCTTCTACAGCTTCTAAGTTTATTCTGAAAATCTGTATTATTAAACTTCCTTACAGTGTTTCCAGCTAAGTCCCTCATCCTGACCCTAGGAGACAAAAAAGCAGAAGAGGATTTGTCCTTAACCTCAACTGGGGAGCTGAGCTCCTAATTAAATTCTCATTTCCCCTCACCCACCTAACCAGCTCTTCTCCCACCCCCACATCTTTCTGCTAAGGAGGTGGCCCAAAGCACAGCTCCGTAGTGGCAGCAGTACAAGGCTGCAGGAGTAGCTCCAAGGAGCTGGTTGGATGGACATAAGCCCAACTCTTTGCACCCAAGCTGCTAAAGGAAAGATTTCTGTCACCTTTGTCTAAACTGCAGAGTGAGTAGGTAGGGCTACTATATGCAGGGTAGAGCCTGAATCATCTCTCACATTTCCAGAGAAACTTCTCTCAGGGAAGAAAGGGAAGTAAAAATCATGGATTTCTTCCTTTCTGGCCTGTGAGATGGGAGAAGAAAATTGTTCAACTGTCTCAGTACAGAAAAAACTCCTCAGTCTCAATCCATGAGGCCATCTTCTCTGCCGGAAATCAAACAGCACCCATGGAGAGAACAAGAAGATGGCTGCAAACAGCAGGCTTCAAGTGAGACAGAAACAGAACAAACCTTTCTACCAGCTGCAGAACCCAATAACCCCAGTCTGGGATGTGGGGAATGTAGTACAGAGAGGGCTATGTCCTGATCAAGAGGCAGGTTGGAGATGGGAGCTATGAAGAAGTCTCCAGCAGAGCCCCAGCCATGGGGAGCAGGCAGGGCAGCCCTGGAGACATCACGCAGCAGTGTGGCATGGGGAGCTCTGACAGCGTACCTGGTGTTGAATGAGCAACTGGGTGGGATGTTTGACATATGTCTGTTAACCTGCATTGCTTCACTACGTAAGGTGAGCTGTAAGTGATGCTCTAGCTGCTGTCTTGCCCAAGAACAAGGTCTGGTCCACAAGCAGGTCAGCAGTAGGTTGCTGCAATGCAAGGCCTGACATCCCCCAGGAGCTACTACCTTGAAGGGGGCAGCAGACTGATGGGAACTTACCCCAACAAAGAGCAGAAATTAAACATTGCCAAATCAGATACACCCAGCTTCTCTCAGTTTAAAACTGCAAATGTTGAGTTGTGTGGAGTATGACAATTCTTTTCCCTCTGCTTTAAGCACTGAACAGGTACTGACACTAATGAGGATATCAGGGGTCTGCTTCCCCAGGAGAGCACTCACTGGGCGCAGATCCCCACTATGCCTTGGCACCTTTGCATGCATCCAGACTGCCTCATCTCTAACACACACCTCATTGCAGTGCCTATCACGGACAGGAATGAAAAAAAACCCAAACCACAAAACACACGCACACGTTCCCCACCACCGCTACCACCTTCGCAGGAGGAGATCCCTCATTCTCTCTGCACAGGATTTAGTCTCCGTCATCAAATTCCTCTGCAGTTTTTCAGTTGCTCAGTTTACATTGCCTGGGCTCCTCGCCAGCCAGGCATTGCATCTCGCTTGCTGTCCACCCGGCTTCGCGCCTGCTTCCCAGCATCCCAGCCCGCCCACTCCCCCGCCAGCTCCGGGATGCAGTCTGGGCTCCTCAAAGCACCTGTTTTGCTGGAATCCGATTTTATCCCTAATTAGAATGAAATCAAACAGCTTCAAGATTTCCCTGCAGGGTGTTTTAGAGCTGGTTTTTGAATACAATTTCAAATTACCATATGAGAATTTCAGCATTGTTACAGTTGTTTCTATTTTTAGGTGTCTGAAAACAGATAGCAAAATACTGGTGACATCAGCGTTTGACAAGTGTCAACTTGTTTCACTACCAAATGGATGCCACATGGTCTAGAAAAGGAAATAAAAATCTCAGACTGTAATGTATAGCTTGAATGTGTGATAATTTAAAGCTTATTGAATATTGTGACAGAGATGGACTAGACAGTCTCTGGAGGTCCAGAGAAAGGCTTTGATGATTCTCTATGTTACTCTCAAACATCAGTAGTGGTAGTAAAGCAGCTTGAAATAGTGAGGGAAATATTGACCTAAGTGAAAAATTCTCTACATAAAATTAGGAGTGAAACATCAACATTCTCAGAAATGCTTTTTCTGTAAATGAAAAATTTCTCCCTAATTTTTTGTTTAAAATTTGATGAAATCAATGCAATTTCTGACAAAAAGCCATTAGGAGGAGAAATATATGGAATTCAGCCAGTGCTATCCAGGTCTTCCGCACTATTTTATCCACCTCCCTCTGCTACCCAAGAGCTTGTCGCTTTGCCTTTGTAGAAAGCTCCTTTAAGCCTCCCTTCATATTGCAGACTTTCCCACATCATTTTAGCACTCTCCTGCTGCAAGGTGTTTGGGGGCCAAGCCAGTTCAGGCACCACTGTGCCAAGTTACACCTCCTGAAACCCATGTCAGCTCTACCACAGTGTTTTCAGAGGTAAGAGGGCCCTCTGAGCTGGATCCAGGCTCTAGGCCCCCATTTGGCACTCTGGGATTTACACTAACTCCTTGGAGAAGGGGGTGAGGAGACTCCAGCCCTGCAGCAGCCCAGCATCACCACCCCAGTGCAGCCCACTGCTGTTTATGCATTCCTTTTGTTGGAGACCTGGCAACCAGCTTTTAATCCGAGCCCAGTGTGAATTAATTCCAGGGTAAGCTTTTGTATCAAATGCTTTCCTAAGATGTAGCTGTATTACATAGATGCCCTCCCTTCATCCACTAATTTGCTAATTCTACCCCAAAACAAGCATATGCTTGTCTGACACACAGCTTTCACAATGGAGAGCATCAGAGGAATAAAGGGCTTCATTCACTCATGCAAACAAGTTATCTGAAGCCTGATCTCACTGAAGTCAGAAACAAAACACTCATTGACTTCTATGTGAGCTAACGTGGACTTTGGGGTCTGATCCAGCACTTCAGCCTGATCCTGCCGGTCGCTTGAACACTTGCTGAAGGCAGGGGCTTGCCAGGGTGTCATACTCCCCAGTCTCTGACATCAGAGACTGCTGGAAAGAAAAAAATGACTGTTGTGCCACAAATAGCATGATTGAGTCACTTTGCTACAGGATCAGCTCAAAGGAGGGGGAGGTGACTGGCGAGAAGGTAGCAGGAGAAGGAGCAGAGCTGTGGTACCTTGCTCAGGGAAAAACAAACAAGCCAACAATGGAAAAGAAACAGAAATTGCCTCCTTTGGCCTTCTTCCATCAGGCCAACTCCATTTTAGGAATCCTTCCGAAAAAAGGCAGGAAAAAGACAAGAACAGGCTTCAAATCACAGGGAAGACTTCCCCTTTTCTTCCTGTTTGCAGAACAAGCATGGATGCATTTTTACAAAGATAAAGGGAATTCAGGAGAATATGCAATGACTGTTTTCTTACCTGATTACACCTGCTATGCACATGGCTATGTATTTTTGAATAGCATCACTGTTATTTGCACCTGCAAAACTGCACCTAGCACTTCTGTAGCCAGCAAACTCGCAGGTGCAGGAGTCAGTACAGAAAGCAGCCCTAAAGAAAACAGTGCCCATACCACTGTGAATAAAGCTAGAGGGACTTCATGCATTCAGAGCACCTGGCTTGACCCCCAAAGCCCAGAGCTTTCAGGATAGTAAAAGCCAGCCATCCTGACCCAAGGTACAGTTAGGGAACAGGAGCTGCAGTTGCTCAGTGCTTCATTTTTGCAATTGCCATTTTCTCCAGGGGCAAGAGAGCAGCTTCCAGGAAAACCAGCCAAAAGTTAAAACAACACAGGCAGCTCTTACTGTGGCCCTGGAAATAACAGGGGCAAACAGCTGTCATTTTCTTTCTTTTGGCCTAAATGCAATTTTCCTCATCTCACCCGTTTACAGAGGTCACGCGAGGGATCGAGTCCCCTTCCCCAGCAGGAGGGGAGGGGAAGGGAGAGCACCGGAGGAACTTGCGCAGTGTCCCAGCCCAAGCCAGCTGGAGTGCAAACCCTCCAAGGACTTCCACTGCCTATCACCTGTGCTGCAGGGTTCCCACTGCTCAGTATTTGAGCTGACTAAATGGCAGCTGATAAAAATACACTAGCATTTCTGCTTCTTTTGCTGTGCAGGTGTATGCAAAGATTTCCCACCAGCCTGGGGGAGGCAACTCTATGGTCAGGCGGGCTGGCTCAGCAGCAAAGAGCAGACTGAGTTTAACAGAACTCTTTGCCCTCTTAATCCCAACAGGCTGAATTTATGCTCCAAGTGAAAGCATCTTCTGCCTAGTCCTCACTCTTCTTTTTACACAATGAGCAAATTTGAGGTAGTGAGCTGTGGGCAGGCTGCAGTCTTTCTGGTGGGTCAGTAATGCTGGCTCAGGCTTCCCTGGCAGTATCAGTCACACTACATCACTAGCCCAAGATAGAGAGATGGATGTACCTGTGCCAGGAAGGGAGAGGCAGAACTGGGACAGAGTCACACAGTTGGCTTTGTTGCACCTTTTACTCTGGGCCTGGAGCAAGAGGCATCCACTAATTGGAAGGAAAAAGCAGTACATACATCACCCCATGTACCGCAGCCTGTCCCTCAGCACCAGCAGTGGCTGCTGCTCTTTTGGCTTCCCAGAGCTCTGCCATAGGGAAAGCACAGGGCACGGCCACCTTGCTGCCCTGGCAGGATGATACCATGGGCAGCCTCCTACTTTTCTATGCCTACACCCACCCTACCCTCCCCAAAACAGCCCTACTACTTAAGAGGAGGAAAAAAATTGTAAAAAGTCAGATTTTGCTATAAAACACGAAGCAGCAGAGGAGCTGATACTGTAAATGGGAAGGGTGGGTGTACCCTCTTTGAAGGAGAAAGGTCTTTCCTCCCCCTTTGCTGCACTGGGACATAAGCCCAGAACTGCTATCACACTCATTTGTGAATGTGGAGGCAGGTCTAAAAAGCCAGCTGTGAATTTTGATAGTCAAAAAGCAGGGAAAAAAAAAAATCCCAGGAGAAAAGCTTGAAGCAGACAAATATAGAGTTGGGAAAATCATTGCCTAGATTTCGGCTACAACATCCAAAACCTGTGCTCTTACCTATATCTACAAACTCCCCTTTTAGCCCTCTGTCCTGGCTTCTTCATATACCCAGATAATATGATAAGGCCAACCTTTGCCACCTCCACCACACACAAGCACAGCATGTTCAAAGGCCACGGACTTGCCTATGTTAATTTATTCCGGACACCACAAAAAAACCTCCTCACTGAGGACCATTCCCCTACTAGATATCAACTTCCAAGCCTCAATCTTCAGAATTTTCTGTTAAAGAGACATCTTTTTAATAGTGCAAATCCCTATCTCATAGTCAAAAATGACTAAAGTGATTTGACTCAAACACTACAGAAATTCAGCCTTAGATACGAGAGTAACAAAGTCTCATCACCATAGGCCAAACTTGCAGAAAATTATAAGCAACTGAAAATGAGTGTTTCAAATGGAAGTATTATGCAACATGAATGACAGTGACCTGAAACACTCAGAACAGCCTATTCCCATCTCCAACCTTCGTCTATAGCAGCGCAGGAAACAACCATTTCCAGCTTGGAGAAAGAACAGATACCTAAAACTGTGCAACACTAGAGTATCTATCTGGTCCTTGCCTTACTACAATATCTTTGGAAATGTGGGAAGGTTAGATGAGATGTCATTCTCGACCACAACCAACAGATTCCCCTTAGACTTACCTCAGGCCATACAGGACAGTCCCATCGGGATGGAGCCGAATCATGCGATTCTTCACCGTCACCCCATGCAGAAAGGACTTCTTGTCATTCAGGAAATAAGTGTCAGGCAGCCACAACTGGTCAGCCACCCGGTTGTCCAGGGTCAGGTTGAGAGGAAGATCATTATATGCCAAACGTTTGTCCCGCCAGCTCTGCTGGAAGTACATGGTGATGGTGTAGTCCTGGGAGAGAAACACACAAACATCAGCCTAGCTCCAGAGTAGGGGCTTAACTCAGTCCCTTCACTACTGCCACTGCCAAGACCTTTGGTGGGTCTCCAAATTCCTTGGCACCCAAATGTTTGTGTCCGCACCTCCACCAGTTGCAGGGGACTGTGCTTAATTCTGGGAAAATGGAAACAAGCCTGAGCTTTGTAGGGGACAAAACAAGATTACATGACTCCAATCAAACAAAACTGTATCCCACTCATATTGTCCCAGTCTACTTGGAGTTTGGCTGCAAAACTAGTAGTAGCTAGGACTACAATAGCGCTAAAGTATGTCAACCAACAGCGGGCCACACTGTGCCAAAGACTTCAAGGATTAATCTCCCAATTAAGTCACATAAAGGCATCTGGACACAACACAGTCACACTCAGCCACTGATTGTTACCATGCAGTTAGTAAAAGACAATTTTGTTTTGAGCAGAAACTCAGGAGGTTCCCAAGGGCACAGGGAGAATCTCACCTCGAGGCCAAGGTTTCAAAGTCAACCCAGGCCAGCCGTGACAAGCTATTAGCACTTGCCCTGCTGTACCAGCTAAGTTGGGAGTTCATTGTGATTCTCAGGAAGGGACATATGGGGAGGAAATCTGTAACCAGTGGAGCATGATCCACTGTAAAGGGGCAGTTCCCTAACCATCCCCAGCTAGCACAATGCCATACCTATCTCCTCCTCCTCCCCTGTTCAACAGTGAAAAGATGACATGTTAAACTGCTGCTAAGACAAGAGTTTTACAGAGGGCAGGGTGAGCTGTTTTGTGGCCCACTGCTGTAGCTCTGCAGAAGCCATACGAGCTGCTGGACAGTAACAGCACATCCAGGGGAGATCCAGAGACCTCAGATCAGCTTGGTCAGAGACACGGTATGGTGACACTATACTAGAAGAACAATTATTTTGTCTCAGGTAAATAAGTAGTACAGGAAGGGGTCTCCTGCACACCAGTGACAGAAAACACTCTCACAACAGGTCTTAAATAGGCTAGGAACCAAGATTTTTGGGTGTAAACCAGCTAGCATTAAAATAACAGGATGCTGCCTAGGAAGTGGGCAGAAGTCTTGCTGACAGTGGCCTTACGGAAGTCAGTGATTTTTCACGAGTCCTTAAATAAAAAGCATTTTTGCGAATGCATGCAAACAATCTAGAACAGATGGGGCCAGAGACGCATTGTCTCTTCCCAAGCAGATACCTACAGTGCCACAGGAGTCCTCCTGACCACATAGATTTGCATGATGGGCGTTTCTGCTCTGCAAATTCCAGCTCTGTGCAAGGGGCTGGCGAGGACCTTGCTCATGCAGTAACATCTGGGCTGAGCACAGAGGCATCCTGCCTGCCTGTCTTCTCCCACTGACTTCACTCGAAGCCAGGTTTGATTAGCAGCTCTGAAAACAAGCTCAAATAATCTCACATTATGGGTATGTCAGCTTTCGGGTATCTAACTATGATTCAGAAATCCAGACCCACATACATATCCGAAAGGTCACAGAGTAAATCTGTGGTGCAGACTGGATACAAAAGCGATATCTGTCACTTTCGGTGTTATATTGAAAAGAACAAAAACACGGTGACAGCTTTCTGGCCAAGAAACTGTTTTGCTTTGCTTTTTAAAGGACTGCTAAACTCCTGCCTCACAAGCCTCACAGTCCATCTCTCACGGGCATAAATATTTTCATTGTGGTCAAGACTTTGCAAAGGAAAGTGTTCTCCGCTGTACCCCTCCCAGGGTGTTTGGATCTGCACTGCAGTGAGAGCACAGAAGAGCAGAGTTCTGGAGCCTCTTGCCCTCCTTGGTAACAGACTCTGCCTGTGCCTCTGGGAAACTTGACTACAGAGGCATCATTTCCATTCTTCCCCGTTGAGAACTCCACCCGCACACCATGGCAAGCTGCTTCGCTGACCTGCATTTTCCTAAACCTTGACAAAGCCCTGCAACACCTCACCCTTAACCAGGCCACCCTGCCGTCACTGCAGGATCCTGCCAGCCTTCACGCAGCAGCAGACAAGAGGTGGCAGTGATCTCCAGACGTCAAAAAGGGCAAGCTGCTTACAAAGTGAACAATTGTTAGCACCTAAGAGATACACCTTCTAAACACATCTCCTCTATTTCCAGGGTTGATGGGAACAAACACAGGAGGGTGCAGAAATAAAAGCCTACACCCTAGCCATCAGGTTGATGATGTTCTTCAGATGCAGAAACCTTCCTGGGCAAGAACAGCCAGCCCAGCCCTGGGCTTCTTGGTACCATAGATTTCTTTGGGCAGTGTCATGGAAGTCTGGAGCACTTGATAATCATGGTTCGTCTAGTGCTTGAGGTTTCCCTCATGTCTGCTTGTTCCTGTGCTCCACTTCTTGTTCTCCTGATCTCTCTACCCCATCACACTGTTGAACAGTAGGCAGGATTTCTGGGCAGAAGAAAGAGAGAAGGACAAGTGTCCACCCCACAGAGGTTGGTCCTCCCCGGGAGGACAAGTGCTGCTGACATACTGCTGGGCACAGCACCAAGCTATGGGGAAGAGAGGTGCTCTGCCTTTGCCCTCCTGGGAGAGAGCAGGGCACAGACCAGGGGGCTGGAGAAAGCACTGATATGGCCCACTACAGCAAATGAGAGGGACCAGTACTCAGGATAGAAAGCAGTGAGCTTGCCTTCCCCTTTATACCCCATAGTCTGGTCAGGCAATTATAAAGTATATAATTATAATTTATAATTATAAAGTACCCGTACACCCTAGCATCACCACATGGCCAGGCTCCAGAGCTGATGATACCTTAATCACAGCCTTCCTTTCAGATGCAGATAAAATAATGACCAAGGGTGACATCGTTCTGAAGAAGCAGAATGGCCAGATGGAGCCAATGCATGCAGTGGCTCATAAGTTCAGGAATCAGAAGTAACAAGCCTGATTTTCCTCTGAGTCTTGAATGACAATCCCTTTGTTGTAGGGTTTTATCTGTCATTGGGCCAATTCGAGGCTTTTCCAAACCTCCCAGTAACCAGTGACATTCACAAACCTACTCATGCTGCAGATATACCCCGAGCTGGATTTCCCAGCTTGACCAGCATATAGAAAGTTGGTCCATTTACCAGGCTCAATGAAGAGCTTCAAAACCAAACACACCTGGAGCCCATGCACCCCTCCACCTCTTCTCTCTAGCTCACCACTGAAGCACTTTAGTGGGACACCACAGCTGAATTTCCCTGCTGCCTGTGCTAGGGATAAGCAAAGGGACTTTCTATGTGCATGCATGCCCAGTAAGCAGCTTTTCTCACTGCTGTTGCTGGAGGAGGAAGAGGGTGGTGCAGGCAAATATGACTCTCCACTTGCCTCTAAGCTATCAACCTAGATCCTCTCCCCACTGCATCAGTGCAGCTCCAGTAGCAACAAAAATGCTTCCAAATCTCCCATTATGGATTCCACTAGGTCTTTATAGAGGACCATAAAATATTCAGACAGGGCCAGAGTCCGGCCGAGGCAAGGATGCAGCAAGAATGAGACAGCTTTGCAGAGAGCTCCCAGCTCACCCTGTCAGATACACCGGCTGCAGTGGGGAGAAAAGGCAGGACCCATGCTGGAGGGAGCTGCATGTGTCAGGCCACCCTGTGCAACCTCCTGCTTCGTCTGGTGGCTACTGGAGGCGTAGAGGCAAGTGTGGAGGAAGGGAGATACCAGTCCTCATCAGGAGCCCCATGCAGGTTGCACTGCAAAGACCTTTGGAAATTGTTCAGTGTGAACTTAGATTTCAGTTTTTAAAAAACCCAGGCTGGGACAAGGGAAAGGGGGCTTCTGAAGGGCTGAGGAGACCAGAAGTTATGTGCCTCCACCTGGTCCTCCCTTTTCCAACCCTCGGAAAAGCAAGTTCTCCAGACCTGCAGCCCTTCTCTAGCTAGGCTTTGCTGCTGTTGCTTAACGGGCCATGTCAGCCTGTACTTACCCTGACCAGCATCCCACTGTGGGAAGCTGGAATGCTGTAGTCAACAGTGCTGGCAAGGGGAAAGCCTGTTTCAGACCCAGGTGAGCCCTGCCCAGCCTCACTGCCCTACAAAACACGTGCCCCGTATGCCAAAAGAGCTTGTGTGTTTCAAAACAAGATGTTCCTCTCTGTTAACCCAGCAATGTCCAGATCCCTTGGTTTGTCCCAGAAGTCCTCTACCCAGTAGCTCACAAGCTTCACAGCTCTAAGGCTGCTTTCAGCCCTTTTACTCACCACAGAGCTCCTGCACTGCCCTCCCTGCCTTGCAAGGCAGACCTCGTGGCCCAGCTGCCCACAGGACCACGCTCAGCTCCCCATCAGCCCCTCACAAAGCTGAGATGGCACCTGAGCCTGCTGGAAAGCTGCTCAGCACGACCATCCCCGTGGGACCCCCCTTCTCCACATGCTTCCATTCCGTCTGCTCTGCCGAGCAGCTCCTTGTGAGCTACCAGCCCAGCCCCACTCGCCTCCCCCACCCCCTGGTTTTGCTCTTTTTTTCTCTCCTCCTTCTTGCTGCATGTTATGCACACAAAACAGAGGTGAGAGCAACATGTGGAGCTGGCAGATGCTCATGTTGCAGAGCTGCCTCCCTGTGAGGAGGGTGGACAGCTCACTTGGAGGCCCACAGAAGCTCTATAGAAGGAAGCAGAGCTTCCTTGGGGGCCTTACATGGTGAAATGACAGTGCATCCTACCAGCTCCTGAGGACAGGGCTGCTAGCATCCATCTTCAGACAAGAGAAGGTGACTTGATAATTACAGCCTTGCCTGAAACTCAGCAGAGACCTTGAACCAAAGATAATGCAAGAGGATTGAACAGTGAAAGGTTGAAAAGTTGACACGACAGGGGCATGGATGAAGGAATGTATTTCCTGCAGAACCCCAGAGGCAACAAATTCAGTCAAGAATGCACTGGGATTCCCATTTCTCAGAGGTCAGTGTAGAGAAGTCTAAGGGAACAGCAGCTGGGGCACAGCAAGGGAAATAAGCTGGCACCATTAGTATGAATTCAAGAATGAATTTCCAGTGGTTTGTATTCTAAGCACCTCTATTTGCATCTATCATATAAGCCCTTCCACCTCACAGAGCCCCTTTGGGAGTGCAGTACTCACCTGCTCTTAGAAACAAACCCGGACTCACCCTGAACCCTTCCCACTTGAGCTGGTTCTGTGCAGTCTGGGAGCAGAAATGAGTCCAATGTAACAGGAGACCAAAGCTGCCTCTTGGAGCAGAAGTGAACCAGGAGAAAGATGCCAGACTGGAGCCTAATGGGAACAAACTCACTTGTGCAGAGAAAGGCAAAGTTTAAGGTCAAGTCAGAGAGAGGACGTGTGGGTCCAGGAGAGGGGACTAATACAGGAGAGTGGGTCACTGCTGACGCTGTGAGTGCAGGTTCATTGCCACTGAAGCACTGACAAACCAGAGGGCTGGAGGAAGCTGGAGCACTTGGAGGTAGCAGGTACTAGCTGAAGCCACCACAACCCAGGTGAGGACACGGGCACACGGCCAGTTGCTTGTAGGCCAGCCACGCACATTGAGCAGTGTGCAGAGATGCATCCAGACCACCATGAGATACAATGCTGCAGGGAATCGATTCAAGGTGGGAAACTGAATTTTTGTCTACAGATCAAAGAATAGCGAGGGGTAGAGCAGGACCAGCTAAGCCACCTCAGTAACAAGGGCAGCACTCTGCAGAAAGCAGCTTCAGTCTTTAACTGGAAAGCCACCTAAGGCACTCCTCCTTTGCACACAATGACACACTGTCAGAGTCCCTAGGCTCAAGAACACCCCTTCAGAGGATAGTATCATGTGTCCCTTTCTGCTAAGTGCAGTGAGAGAAGGGGTCCAAAATGAAGGAGCCCCTCTTCCCCAGAAAGAGCTGTACTTCTGTTGCGCAGTCTCATGTCAGCATGCAGAACACAAACATGATGTGTGTCCCAAATGGTATTCTTACAAGTACGCTTGTTTTGGTTTTGGAGACACTGTTGTACTGTGTCAGACCAAAAATCTTTCTACATCAGTATCCTGTCTTCAGTAAGGAGAACAGCATGGAGGAATATAAGCAAACCAGGGTCTCTGTTGTGATACTTAGTTTTCCAGTTATTTGAGGCTTAAGGATCTCCTGAGCCCAAGCTGGTACTCTTCTTAATTGAAGATACTCAGTTTCTCATCTGAGAGTTTGTCTTATCTCTCAGAATATTCAACCTTTGGCATCTGCAGTCTTGTGGTAGTGAGTTCCCCAGTTCAGCTCTCCCCTGTATTTATATCACTTTAAATTGAGTACAAATCAGTCTTACTCTTTTCTAATTCCCTGTAGTGCTGCATTAAGTCAGTAAATAATCATAACCCTGTGCTACTCAAGCTTACAGGGTCCCACCCCCTTTTAGCTACTTAAGCATTCCTGAGCAGAACACAAATAACTACATGCACTCTCAAAAGTAGTAGAAAGACTCTGATAGAGGCAGGAAGCACCAAGGGGGGTGTGACTGTTGTTGCAGGGGGTTAAACACAACAGAGCCGTATGATGACAGTATATGATGTTCTGGAATAGGTTGTCGCACAAGAACAGATTGAAGGCAAGGTAACAGAAATAACTTTCCACAGAGCGTGTGGAATTTTCTGTTACAAAAGCATGAAGTCAGGAGCTTCATGGTATTTTGAAGGTCTGGGCATTAATGTGGAAGATACAGTCCAAGTCATAAAAGGAATGGACTAACAGGAAAGAATAGCCCAAGGACACAGAGCCTCCTGCTGTGAGGCAGAAGCTCCATCTTCCAACAGAAAGTCACCAGAAGCATCCCTCCTGGGCAGGCTGCTTCATACACCCTCAGCACAGCTCCTGGAGACGCAGATCATTGATGGGTTGGGTCAGATAATTTTCTTTTGTGCTGTGACCTATAGAGTCTTCAGCACTAAACTTGTCCAGAGGCAGAAGCGTGCATGCTCACTGGGAGGTATGCTAGACTCAGAAGCCAGGATTAGAAATGGAAGGAATAATGTACGTGAAGGGGTCAAATTTTTGCTCAGAATAGAGTATTTCTGGCAACATGGATGTCTTCTGTGCCTAGTCCATTTTTATGGATGACAGGTGACTCATACCTTTTAGAGGGGCTTTGAAAGTAAAGGTGACTATTCCAGGCTGCTAGTGGAGGTTGTGTTGCACCAAGCACCAGTAAGGTACTGGAAGCAGTAACTTTTCTGCAGGGAGAAGTGCACACTGCTTTTCTGCCACTGCACAACTTTGGGCACAAGGGATAAAGGAGGTTTTGCAACTTGCCTCTAGCACTGCCACTGTTTTGCCAATTACTAGGCCCAGTACAAAGGACACAGCCAGCAGCAGAAAAACAATCCAGTAAGTAGATTCTGTTGCACGTAAAGGAGTCAGTATATAGTGGATCACTGGGGGTACAAACAAGTCAGATAGATCACAAATAATAGATATCAACCCCAGCGACCCCAGGAATGACATAGCATGACCTGTAATAGATGGAACAAACAGAGATACAAGGTATCCCATAGAAAAAATGGGAGACAACCAAGTCAATAGGGTGATCACATACGATAGAGGTAACCCCATGTTGCCTCCCCACAAAGCCCGCGTTTGTAAATACCAAACCTGACTGGGGTCCAGTTGCATGAGGAGTCAGGAGGTCCTTCCCCAACAGGAAACTCTGCAAAGTGCATCCACCTCACAGACAGACACTCTACCCTTCCTGCAAGTGGTCCCAGCTTTTATCCCCAAAGCAGGACACCTGGCACTCATTTACCCAATGCAGGGCACCCGGGGCTTGTTTACCCAAGGGCTTTCCCTGCAAGGCCGGCCACACCTTGGAGGAAAGCCAAAAGGCAAACTCATCCCCTCCTTTTGAAGGACCATGGGGCCCACCCATATGTCAACCTTAACTCAGGGCTTGGGGTTCAGACCCCAGCACTTCAGCCACTTGGCTTCCTCTCCCACCCACCGTTTCCCCTCCACCCCAACTTTGATAAAGCACCTCCTTTTGGAGCGGTGACCAAATAAAAGTCCTTCCCCACATAAGCAAATGACATATGGTCTCCTTGTCCAAGATCATAAAAGAACATTAGGAAAGCCAAGACGGTCCAGAAAGAGGGAGAAAAATGGAACACCTGACTTAGTAAAAACCAAGCTGCCACTGCCAGAGACTAATGAACAGTTTGTTGGCTTCAACTTATTTGATGATTAAACACCAGCTCCTGTTCCCGTCATTCTTGGGAGAGAAATTAAAGGACAATGTAGTCCTCAAGTATGCTTCATTTTAAGGAGGAAGTAGGGGAAATAAGAGGAATTATTTTTAAGGGGAGGAGACAGGATGTGCCTGCAATCCATTGCAAAGAATTGGAGCAGAGTAAAACGTCCAGGAGAATATATGAAGGACAGAGTTAGACAGCCACTGTCCTTCCTTCGGAGGCTCATTTGAAAAAAGCTACTTTGCCCTTATAAGAGACTGTCCATTTCCATGCTGATAAATCAGTGGGTCCCAGACCTTAATGAGCACCAGTTAATCTGACATAAGTGAAGAGCCGACAGCAGTCTTTCCAGCTCTAAGACAGCACAAGGTCTGTTCAGACTCTCACCTTTGTTTAGGGCAGGAGGCAGCAGCTCTTGTACTTACTGTACTTTTCATGGGAAGAGTATCTTGCCAAAATGCTGCTTTTAATTTCTCTTTTGGTGCAAGACAGTGCCCAGATTACTAGTCTGAATTTCTGCATGACAACCGTTATACAGAAAGTGACAATTATTTTAGATACTGCCCTTCTCCCTATGTTTCAGCTCAGGAGGTGGGAAAGTCAGTCTCTTTCCACCTCCCCTATTTTTGAGTAACCAGATGTCAGCACTGACTCGGGGCTCAGGAAGAGCACCTTCCACCTGCAGTCTCTCTGTCAGTAGGGCAAGTGGACAGGAATGTGTTGGCTTCTAGGATATGCTCCATGCCCTCCTGTGCTGCAGGTCTTTGTGATCTTGAACTCATTTTCTTTAGGACCTGAGAAGTACTTTGCATGGAGATGTTCCCCTCAGTAATCTGATCTACTTTTGTAGTAATTTGCATGTATTTAATTGCTGAATGCATGTCCAGAAACTGGGACAGATATCAGCTATATCCTCAACAACTGGGGGCGTGCAAGGAAAGTGTCACTTCATTGCTCTATTTCTCTCCTGCCCTGCCCTATCCCTGCAGCACCTGGACTGGTGCTGGTGTAAGCTAGAGGACATACCTAGCTGGGTCCTAAGCCAAAAGGGCACTGACCTGGCCATGACAAGGCTTTCAGAATTCTGAGCTTGTATTTTAATGTCCTATCCGAGCAGCAGGCAGCACCATATGTCTTCTGCTTAACAGCCCCAGTCATGCTGAAAGCAGAGGTCAAGAAGAGAAAGCCAGAACTGATGGGCAGAGAGATGAGTATCACCTGCTTTATGAGCATGTGCAAGACAGTAACCTTGTTCACTGTTACAGGTAGCAATCCCGAAACCACCACCTGCAGCATGACATCTTCCTCAGGCAAGCACTTAGAAAACAATGTCAGGGAGTTTCTATTATTAAGCCACAAAATCTGTGAGCTACTGCATACCATTTCTGCTGGTCTGGTCTCCTCACTCCATTCCCCATGAACTAGAAGCTCGGCAAGACCCAGACCCATTCTACCCTCAAAAGCAGGATTGTTTGACCTTTCCATTTCTGCATCACCAACTAGCTTTCACTCCAAAGCTCATCATAAGTTGAGAAATTGTCTTTCCCAGAGAGTAACCCCTTAATGAGAAATGGTCAAACTAGTTTTTGGTGCCTATACCTTTCCATGCCAAACCAGCACAGAAGGGTGTGCTTTGTTCAGACAGCCAACTGAGGCCAGAGAAACAAGGCCATACCTTAAGTTCAGAAAAAGATGGTACATGAATTTTACCAGTTTTCAGACAGAAAGTCAACGGGGTGGTGCTTACACTATCTTACTGATAATGGGCTGGGAATGGGTAAGGACCCACTGTAGTACCAGGAGAGCTAAAACCAGGTAAGATGCTGAGTTAAACAAGGAGGGAGCTCAGGCAGCAAGTCCCCGACTGGGTAATTTCTTTCAGGAAAATGGTAGGTTAGAGGGGTGACTGGCTTAACATAATACAGGGAGGGCAGCAAGCTGAACCCCCCTCCATGAGAAGTACAATATATGTTTTCCCAAATGAAGTCTGTCCCACAAACATGGGTCCCAGGCAGTGCAGGTGACATGGTTTCTTCCCCTTCCCAGAGATCCTTAAAGGCTTACTGCTTACGTCTGTGTTCTGCTAGTGCATCAGATCTCTCCAAATGTCTTCATCAAGTCTTCCCAAATCTCTTCTCTCTCTTACCATACTTACTTAAGGCAAAAATCTTAACCCCTTTCGTTGATTCTCTTAACCTCTCTCTAGGTATGCACAATGTCACCCATTACCACAGTGAGACACGCAAGCATTAATGCACTATCTCTTTGGAGTCTCAGAGAAGTGGTATGACCATGCATTGCATAGCTGTGAAAAGGACTCCAAGGGCATGCTTATATTACAACAAGCTTTCTGGTTTGAAGTACTCAGTAATTTAAAACAGATTATGCTGCCATAGGCTTCTGCTGACCCATGACAGGAAAACATGTAGCTTTCAGAAAGGCCAACTTTACCTTCTACTGCTTGCCTGCACTAATCTAGTATGCTACACAACTGCCTTCTGCATACCTACAAGCCATGGGACAGTGCTGGTGGCTGTATCCCACCTCCCCTCTCCCACCTAGCTTCTCCCAGCTCATCTTTTCATGATGAGCATTTCATTTCTTTCTCCAGAACTACCCTTACTGCCTTACAGCATGTTTCCAGTGCCCCCTTGCATAAAAGCATGGACATATCTAATACACAGACATTAAAGCTCAAAAATGTTTTTAATAATCATTTTGTATTTAATTAAACATGCAGCAACTAGCCTATTAGAGCAAATTAAATTTGAGTGAGACATTTGAACACTGACTAGTGAAGATATCAATTCCTAAAGCCCTCAGAAGGATGGAGGAAGAAAACTGGATTATGCCAAGGGAAAGGTAATACTGGAAGACCAGTGATGCTCCCTAAACCTTTTCAAAGGGGCTTCACAACCTCTGCATGCATGCTCACAGAATTTTTACCTTGTACTTACTTTCTTACCTCTTGCTTGCTGAGAGATGCTCACTTCAAGTGGTTAAAACTCAACAGGCTTTCTAGCAGGAGCAACTTGGTAACAGAAAAATGTAATTTCTCCAAAACATTCCCACAACTCTTCACTGCTCTGTACTTTTTTATATTTAAATGAAACATCCTCTTCACAATGCCACAAGTTTTACTGGACACCAATCCAGTCACACTCTACCCTGAGCAGGAGAGGCTCTTCAGCCCTCCACATAGGCACTGACTGGTGGAAATCACAGGGAAAAAAAAGACTGGAGGAATGTGGAATTACTTAGTAGCCCATTGGAACTAGATACTCTAGAAAACACCTCTGGGTGTCAATTTTAGCTCACTCAATGCTAATTCTGCAGGAGACTTTGGACACTTTCACTTGTGCCTCATTTTCTCTTATCTGTAAAAAGACACTGATGTTAACTTGCCTTCATGCTGCTGTTTGGGATCCCCACATCTCTAGACAAGTGCTAAGTGTGTAATGAACAGAAATTACTTTTTCACCCTGGGAAAAAAAAAATAAAATTGAATAGAACTTGTGGTAGTCAAGACCACCAATGCAGTGTGGGTCTGCACAGGTAGAGAATCATGTAATAAGTGAAGCAATATTATTACTCTGCATGGCAGAAGAAAATGCTGTATATACAGCTCTGAGCACTGAAAACAAAAGGCTCTCTGCAACAATATCAAGGCACATAGTGCTTTAAAGACACTGTTTCAACTTAGAGAAGGAAGATTTGATATTCCAGGATCGAAAAATTGTCACAAAGATGTCATTTCCCAGGAGGCAGCCAGAAGCAAACAAATCCTTTAAATGATAGAAGACAACTAATACATCCTGGGTGGAAAAAAATCACCTCAATTAGACTGGCACAGATTGGCTTGACCAAAAGGTTAGAATGGTGTTTATTCCCTGTAAAAAGCAGAGTTTGATCATGGAGCAAGGATAACTGGGAGTAAGGAGATAAGACTGTGAAATGCAGAAACCATAACATATTTCTGGCAATAGGGTTCAGGTAGGTCAAGGGTTGTCTCCTAAGGGTAGAAGATGGCAGCCCTGTGGTTTGAAGAACAAGGCCTACTTTTCAACAAGCACAAGCAAATTGGATGCAAATTATTGCACTTGAAAAATCCCCAGCCATCTGCACACAGAGATCCAGTTCTGCATCTGGGGTGACCGCTTCTACATATGAATATTCTGCATAGCTATATCCGTGTCCCCTAAATTGACAAACTCAGTAAGATTGAGTTATCATTAGAGAAAAGGGCTAGCAATCAACTGCCTGAACTATGGTGTGAACAGAGCACTGTGTAGCCATGCTGGGACAACCAAAAAGTACAAGAGTATCGACTGATCTGTTCTAGTAAACAATTCCTACTGTCAAGAGTATTGCCCAGACAGCATATTATCATGGATTTAGTCTACCTCTGCCTCCATCCGTGGGTTAGTCTGCCTTTCGTTACACCAGGGCAAAGCCAAGGGACACCAGCAGCAGGGCACACAATATGGCCCATGCTATCGTTCTTCCACTTTAGCAATCCAAGTCTTGGCTGCGGGACCATAAGCCTGATGGACGGGTGCAGTGTAGTTAACTGACAATAGCATTCAAAATGCAGCTGTATGAAACCCTCCTGATTCTGCTGAACAAGTCAAGCTTATTACAGGATGTATGGAGAAAAAGGAGATTTCAGCAGGTGGTGGAGGTCCATAAGCAAGCAGACTTTGACTTCACAGCCAACTGGATGGCAGAGAACAAGCTGCAGTCTCTGTCCATGCTGAGTGAGTGCTCTCTGCAGTACCAGGACCAACAGTCCTGGAGCCAAGGAGCTCTATTTGCAGAGCTGGCTGAAAGTTATTGGCAGGGAGCCCATGTGAGCTCAGTAAATAAAGTATCCAGATAATAAAAATACCCAAAGGCACTGTTTAATTTTTCTGAGGGTTCTGATACAGTCAGTAATATTGAGAGGGAACAGAAATCCTGCAGACAGGAACAGAAGCACAGGGCAAATCCATCCTTACAGAAGAGTGGAGCACAAGTCACCTGGTAGGTCTGATGGCCCACAGCCTGTACAGCTAAATACCTGACACTTGTTTATGGGGGGAACAGCTGAAAAGGAAGAGGGTTTGTGTTCAGGAACTAGACTGGGACTCAGGAACACTAGGCTCAGGCAGGAGCTTGTGTATTGTAAAACCACAAGCCCTCTTGAACCTTAGCTGAGAACTCTTGATGGATAAAAGGGTCAATACTTTGTGTATCCATGACCTAGGAATGCATCAAAGGAGATGGACAGGGAGACAGAAGCCACAGGCTGCCTTCCACTGCAGTCACGCTGAAGGTAAAGGAGATACCATTGTAGCAGGTTGCTGCAGTGGAAAAGGGAGATGAGGTCCAACCTGTAAGCAGTGAGTGTGTTTCAGGTTTGCTTCCCTCTTCACTAGAGCCTCAAATAGGAGCTCAGATCACCCTGCAAAGAGGGGGCAAAGGATGTATAAGAGGGTATACTCAAGCCCGGTGACACCCTGGCACAGACAGTAGGAGGCCAGCTGTGCACACCCTGCAAGCAGGGACAGGGAAGGGGTCAGTGGATCTTGCCTTTTGCTGCCTCCTCTGCTATTTTTCTGGATGGAGCTGGCTGGAGGCTCCGCTTGTGTGAGGGCAGCAGGTTCTGCCCACATTTCATCTCACATCCATGCATACCCTCCTTCCCCAAAATGATCCCTTGCATCTGACTAAGGAACCTTTCTGGATCTCCAAACAGCTCAGCAGATCCTCTTCCTTCTACCATCCTTTTTCCTTGAATGTTCATTTTTCTCTGTAGCCTAGCAACTCAGCACAGACTCAGAATATTAACAGCTCCTGTCCCCACACACGATCTTCTCCAGAGGCCTGAAAAACACCACAGCAGAAAGGCTAAGAGGGGTAGGAGCAAGCACGAGAGATGTGGGGAGCATGCAGGGAGCCTCTACCAGTGTTCAGAAACAGCAAAGCTATTCAGCTGTCATATTTGCCACCTTCATTTAACATGTACATAACATATAGAGCTATATATAGCCTCATTTATTTACATATTCAAATAGCAACACGACACGCACGCACTTGTATTTGGATCTAGGTTCTATATTGAGGTGCTGGCACTCTTGCGCACATCCACTCTCCATTGCTAAATGCTTGAAACGTATATATGACAGGATGTCAGAAGGTCAGATTCTCATGATCTAATTTGGTTTTCAATCAAACCAGATGAAGCTTTCACTTGGGGGAAGATACTTTAGCATTCTGCAGTAATCCTCTCCCATGCTGCAGTATTGCTATTGAAACAGGTGGTAGTTTGGAACATTGCTCTCGAATACAGACAGCTTTTTAATATATATATATATAAAAATATATATATAAAGGCTGTGGGAGTTCTGCCTGTGTAAAAACCTGAATAAAAACTTAAGTGGGGAAAAAAAAAAAAGACATTTTTATCCTGGGCAAAGTTTTCTGCAGTAGCAATTCTAACTACTACAGGAATGCTGGGGTGCAAGCTGAAGTGGTTCATACCACCACCATACAACACTGACATGTTCAGATCTAAAGATAACTTGGCTGATACAGGAACAGATGGAGCACTGTAATACATCGCACTGTTCCACTGAAAGCATGCTGCAAACTATATAGCCATGGACTCATCCTCTCCAACGTGCCTTCTCTCCTGCCGTGGGGTGGAGTCACCTACGAAATGCAGAGTGAACTTAACCTCTTCAGCGAGAGCACAGAAATGTTCTCATTTGGAAAATCGTCTAGTGAGCAAAACATGTGAACTGTTTCTCAGTACTGGAGCAGAGTTGACTCAGCCCTCCTGAGGCTTGAACTTGTGATACTGGAGGACTTGCAGAGCTGCTCCCTAGGGAGAACAGCATCATGGAAAGATGCACTGGGGAGAAATAATTTGCAACAAGCATTGCCACCACATTTTATTCGTGCTGCAAAACCCAAGGTCTAGGCTAGGATGTCTACCCAACAGCTTTCCCATAACCAAGAATTCCCAGGTATGCAAAGACCTTTCTGCAAACTCTCCCATTAATATATCGTGTGAATGCTACAAGATCCCTAGGAAGAAACCAGCATGGTAGAATAGAAAGCCTCAGTCATTCTCTAGTCCAGCAGTTCACAGTCTCTTCAACTGAGAGCTTGTTTCAGCAAGGTTTCCACAGTTCATTATTTACTGATCTATGTACATGGCAAAATCATGCAATTCGGCCAACAAAAATACTTCATTCAAGGAAATCATTAATGTTCAAAACATCAGAGCTCTTCAGCACAAGTATAGAAGGCCCCTTTATAGGGGAAGTGATAAAACTGTCCCCTCTGACGTAAGGACACCTCCAGACACTGTACAGTGGCAGGGACCTGGCAAGACTGGTGCTCTACCAGGCTGCTCTCTGCTACACAAGCACTGAGTCCTTGAGACCTTGGTCTTGGAAGGAATTGCTGGTGCTTTGTGCAGATCTGAGCTTTCAGCTGGCCACAGTGTTTAAAGAGACTGTATGGTGATCTTTGGGTTGTTACTTAGCAACTTGACTCTAAGATGTAGTGAATTTACTGGGCTGTCTCTGCAGTCAAGTCCAGGACCAAGGGCATAGGGAGTATGTTGTCATAGGAATGGGATAATCTGTGAGATATTATGGAAGAAAGATAAGATTTTTCCCTTCTACAAGTTGCCATAAATGCAGTAAATATTGACATATGAGTCACACTGACCTATTTTCTAGTATTTAAGCCAGGACATTCTCTTTGCAACCAATTTCAAAACCAACGAATGTGGAGTACTTCAGGCCTCTTCACAAGTTTGCTTTATTCTTAACTATTTCGTGCAAGAATCCTACCCTCTTGTGGAAGGACCATCCCTGTCTTTTGGGTAGAAAGGGAACCACTGCTTGTTTAAAGCTGAGCATCCACTCTCCATACCATCACACTGCAGAACACCCTTGAGGCCAGATGCTTTACTTGTCCCCACACACTACCTTAGTCCAAGGAATCTTTCAGCACAATCAGTGGGATTTCTGTTAAAGAAAAGCATAATGTGGTGTGAGCAGGTATCCACATCTGATTCTTGACTTGTTAGAGCCTGTCAGTGTGGTAGAAGTCACACTGAGCCTCAGCAACCACAGAATGTCAATGCTGCAAGGATAGACCAAGTAACCTCAAATCTAGCAATGAGATGGGTCCCTGACATCTGCTTTGTTCCAAAAATGGTTTGGGTTTGTTTATTTTAGGGATTGGAAGGGACCTCAAAAGATCATCTAGTCCAATCCCCCTGCCAGAGCAGGAATACCTAGATCAGGTCACACAGGAACATGTCCAGGTGGGTTTTGAATGTCTCCAGAGAAGGAGACTCCACAACCTCTCTGGGCAGCCTGTGCCAGTGTTCTGTTACCCTCACTGTGAAGAAGTTCTTCCAGTAGATTTCCACTCTTACCACCTATCTAGATGAGCCACAGAGCAGGCAGTTGTAACTCCTGCCTACAAAAGAGACCAGCTCAAAGCTGCTATGTCTAGAGTGGAGATTAATCTCCATCCTGCTACATCCATCTTATTTCTCCAAACGTCTCCCTAGTAGAAGGAAAAAGCATCAAGATGCTGTTGCTTTCCTTCAGCTACCCAACTGGTTGTGTTTATGCTCAAGCTACTTCCTATTGCTGGGGAAGCAGAGACGTGAGAAGGCCACCAAGGTGACTATATGCAACTGATGACAGTGTAACTCTCCCCTTCAGGAAAATGCTGTTTCACATGTACAGAATTGCCACTGATTTCCCAAGCCAACAGGCATCCAATGCATTGCACCCCTGCCCACCAGGACTTGAAGTGACAATAGCTACATGACTTACGTTGTATCGAAGCTATCACTGACAGAGGAAGATGCAGACATTTGCCAGCTCTGAAGAAACCTTCCATCTCAGCTGCATGTTTGCAATACGTTAGTTTAAAAGCACAGCACACAGAAGCCCCTAGCATGTGAAAAAAAAGCACCTAACTCCTACACGTCCACACCAGCACAGAGCCTGGGGATATCTCACCCCAAGTTTGAGCTGTATCATTCTTACCATGCCCCACTGCCAGGATCTGGCCCTTCTCCAGCACCACGGCCCCACAGCATCCTCTGCTACCTGCAACACTGCCATTCCAGGAGCCTACAGCAATCCAACAGGACTACAGTGCCTGCAGCACCATTACAGCACACCTCATTAGCTCAGCACCAACCAAAGCTGTCTCTTAGTTTTACCATATTTTGTCAGTCTTCAATATTCAGCAGCCTTAAATACCAAGATGTAACACACACACACCGAGTTTAGATAGCACAGTATCAAAGGGATGGAGATACCCTAGGCTACAGGGAAACCTTTACTGCACTGGAGTGTCATGTCATACTTGTATCTCATAGCATATAACTCCAGCAACCTCCGACTGTAGGATTTAAATGCTTTAACCTTTGCTTTTTAAAAACCTTTGGATATCCAGGGACATAGAATAGACTAACTGGGAAATATCTGTATGCCATTTTTCCATTGAAAAGAGACAGCAACAAAATAGAACATTTTCAGTTAAGAATAAGTGCTGATATAGTTGAAGAGAATATATAGTAGTATAAGGTATAATAGTAGAAACTTCTTAAAAATCTTGGTTTTTAAAGCACGAGACATCTATACCAATGGAAAATCCTTTTCAGAGGCATATTGCAGCAAAGTTGTTTCTGCCCATTATTGCAGGCATACAGAGTCTGCTGAGGATCCTCAAAGGCTACTGTCAAAGCTGCATCAGCCCCAAGGAAACCAGGGTTTCGCATACACAATTTGACTGTCAGATGTTTGAAAATGGATTGGACATCATGCATAAAAATCAGCAATCCCACATGGATATACATTGTCCTGACATTCCCTTCCCCTTTCCTGAAAGGGCATAAAGGTCAAGAGCTCCAACTAGGAGAATGTACAGCCTAAGAAGCTGCTGTGCTGGGTACCAAAGAAAGCCTCTTGTAGGGAGCCTAGCAATCCACACCACCTCCTTTCATCAACTACACCCAGCATACAGCAGAGTCAAGCACATATTACTGTGCATGGGCTACACTGAAATTGAGATTCAACCAGTCAGTGCATATTCATATTCCAGTGAAAACAGAACTGCAAAGCCTGATCAGGACAGATTCCACTACAAAGGCTATTTCAAGCATGCCTAATAGATGGAAAATTTGACATAGTGAGAGAAGTAATGCTCCACTGACGATGGCATAACAGGTTGTAGGATGAACTGCCCTCGTCAAAGACACACAACCTGATCCATTTTCTTTTGGGTTAAAAGAATTTTAAACCCTTGCAACTCATGGCTGCCTTGGGACATGCTTTACAACTCTCACGAACAGGGAAAATTTCTTTACCAAACAAGACAGCTTGTTTTTCAAGCAAGCTTCTGGAAGTTGGGAAATAGCAGACATGATGCTTCCTTCCATAACCCCCAAGAGATCCAGTGCAGCATGCAAGTGTGGTCACTCCAACAAGACAGCAGCATGGCAACAGGTGATGCAGGAGTAGGGAGCAGGCAATGAAGTGAAGCATCGAGGTCAGCTTTGCCAAGCATCCTGCACCAACCTCTAACCTATCTGCACTGTAGACTGTCCCCCAGCAAAAGATATCGCCAATCCCACAGGCATCGTTCCTTTCACAGGTATATTCCTGCAAACATTCCTATTTGGAAGTCTTGTTTCTTACATTAGCCCTCCACAATAATTCTCTTGTAACTTTTCAACTTGTCACCAGGTTTATAAAACTTTAAAGCTAGTGCTATAACAAACTGAAACAATGTTATTGCAGATGTAGGAGAGCATCTTGGGATGAATAAATTATAGGAGCCACAAAGAGATCACAGCTATAACGGCTGGATGCTCCGAGCTGTCTACGGAGTGCAGATACACAGGAGGGAGCAGGTTGAGGACTGCACAGATCATAGGGCAGGAAAATTGAAGCGTTATGAAGGGTAACCATCTCCTATTTCAAATGCATACGAAACTTCTGGTTGTTTTCCGTATTGAAATAGTTCGTTAATGCTTGAAGGGACTCTGAACTGTCTGGTACTAGAAAAATATGTCCCCAAAGATTACCTAGAGAGAAAGAAGGCTACAGTTGGAAGTATTAGCCTCTATCCCACCATGCAACAAGTACAACACACCCTGAACAGGCCAGTCCTCAGCTGTCTGCTGAAAAGACATGCAGGAGTCAGGGAAGACTTCCAGCTCTTTCTGGAGCCATTGGTACTGGACACCATCAGAACTGGATTCACCAAAGCAGGTTGGTTGAACCAGACCATGAAGCCGATAGTGACTTTGAGCAGAATTCAGTCCACACACCACAAGGACAGAAGCCTACACCCTGCTTCAGCTGCAGAGTAACCCGAGCTCCATCCTGCCAGTGCTCTTCATTCTCCTGGGTCAGAAGTACTGCTAGACTCCTCAGTAACTTGGGGACCATACCAAGAGGTCTGAACATAGCACTTCCCAAGTACCACTATACCAAGCATCAGAAAATACCTGCGTGTTGTTCCATGCTTACTGCAATTCAACCACCTGTTGTAAAGTAACGTTTACCAGCTAACTTATCCAGCTTATTTCCTTTAAGGAGAACTAGGAGATAGCATCCTTCCATTGTTTGCAGATCATGTGA
This sequence comes from Podargus strigoides, assembly GCA_028020825.1. Classification (NCBI taxonomy): domain Eukaryota; kingdom Metazoa; phylum Chordata; class Aves; order Caprimulgiformes; family Podargidae; genus Podargus; species Podargus strigoides. Next base: position 14,559,588 of record CM051631.1, read on the forward strand.
GCTACTGAACATCATTATGAAGACATTCCTCCTTTCAGTCTGCCTTTAAACCCTCAATTGCAAATTAATATAGGATATGAAAAGACTCCAGCTAGGCCTTTCATCTTCATGGATCAGCACTTCCCAGAGGGTCTGCCAGTCAAATGTGCCCTCCCCAATGCCTATTTGGCCTGGCCTCTGGCATCCTTTCCCAGGCATTTCAATTGATGTCACTGATCTTGGCTCAGCAAATAATCCTTCTAATCACTGACAAGAACAGAGGCTGCAGCTCAGCGTTGCTTAGCAGGGCTAAGAGGAGTACACAGTAATAAAGCATTACTCTAGCAAGTGAGCTTGAAAATACAGCTGACCACACACAGACAGCAGCTGCAATGAACAAGAAAGTGCCATTTTTTAAAATTAAGGACTGTAGTTTTGGACCCTCATGATTGGGACATCATTACAAAGCCAGCACTGTACCTATGAACGTCCTGCACCCTGGCATGATTCCATCTTCTGAGATGTACCATGGCACAGTACCTGGGCACGGCCTCCAAGGAGTTGGAGATGCATCACCTTTGTGTAGGAAGGCACTAGGAAACACAGAGCATGTACAGACAGCTGCAAAGCATTCTGTGTATCAGATTGTCTGGGAACTTCCACCATAAAGACATAACTGCATTGCCTTTGCAGAGAGCCCTGTATCCTCCAGGACTGAAATGTCACATCATCATTTGGAGAATACAGTTCCTGTGGGAGTGAAGGCAAGGAGTGCTCTTCAGACCATGGGTGGAGCTGTATTCCTCCATAACACCACATCCAGCTGGAACTCCTGTGGAAAACAACTTTTTGAATCATGCAGCAGCTAGTCACTGACAGCACTCTGTTCCCTGTCATCACCCAGCCAGCAGACGCCAAGAGTCCCAAAGAAAGGTACGGGAGAGCTGGGGGCTCTCCCCAGCCTGCCCAGCACCAGGGCCATTGATCCCAAAAGGATGTCTGAGGATTAATTAATTATCCTACAAGAGGCAGTAAGTAATAACACTCCTTATGGAACAATAGAAGCTATTTGGTTGCCATGACAACCCAGCTTCACTTGTGTGCCTTTAATTTATTCATTGCACAGTCCCTTTCCCAATCACACATGATGCCAAAAAATGCCTTGTTTTTCTTGCCAGTACCCATGTCCAGAGGAGGGGTAAGACAGAGCCCTTTCCCCAGGGCATCTGTCACACAGAAGAATGATGCACAGAAAATCCCTTCAGCCTGGAAACTTACATCACATGAGAACTCTTCTGCTCCCTAAATGTTTGTTCTTTAAGATTATTCTGTTTTTTTTAACCCCTTTTTGAAGCTGCCTCACCATGGTGCTTAGAGATCTTGAGTAGGTTCTCATATATAGCCACTTGGTCTCCCATTTCCCACACATATGTAGGAAGGGTGGGCAGGACATTATGCTTATCAAGTCAAACAGAAAGTCAGGAGGGATAATCAAAAGCCCAGCAGTGACATGCCTTTGCAGTATCAATAGGAGCATGACATGGACAGGGCCTGATGCCCAGCCTGCTTACAGACATGCCATAACCATCCAAACACTCAATGTCCATCAGTAGTGCTGCTCAAATTCTGCAGGATCCAGAGCAGCATGTGGATGAAGGTCCATGCCAGGAAATCTGCTCTCCCATGCACCCCACAGAGATATTATTGTGGCTGTTTCTCCCCAGCCCCGAGCACACACATTTGTCCCAGCCATCCTGCAGCAAAGGGAAGCAGGTATCTACCAGCAAGGGGAGAGCATCGCATTCACGTGGCAAGGGTTGAAAAGTGTTGCTAAGAGAATGGCTACTAGCCTAGAACACAGCATGCCTGGCCATAGCTGCTCACAACAGGTGTATGACAAAGCACTCGATCAGCCTTTATAGTCCATGGACACATCTCCAGCAGGAGGTTCATCCTGAACCAGCCTCTGCAGTGCTCATCTATCTTTCTCAGGTCTACAGAGGAAGACCAGGGCAGTTGTTACAGGTAAGCTGAGAACCAAATCCCTCATTCCCTCCCAGTTATGTTTGTGCAAGCTAGGGTCTTAAGACCCCAAGTTGTTCATGCTGGCTCTAGCAAGGAGGGTGACAGCTGGTTCACCACATAGGAAAATTGAAGTCCAAGTTGAGCCCGGGGGAGGAGATGACTCAAAGTTGGGTTTTGCCCTGACAGAAAAGATAGATGGAACTAGGTTAAGCCATCTGGCTCTTATAAGTTGAGCCTAACCTCAAGCACAGCTACTTAATGCAATGGGAACATAGGTCTGTACCTGAATTTCGGATTGTACACACTATCTAGTGTCATTGTTACTAGGCTGAGGTGTAACATGCCATGCAGATAACTGTTCTAATGGGGGGATGATAGCAGAGAGCCTGCAAAAGGAACTGTTTCATATGAAAACCTGGAGGTTCGTGGTTGGCCCTTCACCCTGGGTCATACCAACATATGCATTCAGTATTTTCAAGCAGTTTGGAAACCAAAATGACTAGTCAGATTGTCTCACTTCCCCTCCTCCCTCCCATACAACAGCAGATTAGCTGGTGGGCCAGAGAAACAGGGCAGAAGAGTCCAGGAACAGAAAAATAGGACAGGAGCATTGGGAAACCAAGGTTTTAATTGACTTGAACAGGAAGAACTCTAAACTGGCCCAGGATTCTCCTGCATGGGTCAGAAACCAAGGAACATGACAGCTGCTGCCAAAAGGTCCCCATCAGTCTTCCACTCCACCCATCCTCTTGGAAAGGAGAGAAGTTTGGAGAAAAAGCCTCTGGGCAGGAGGGAGGAAAGCAAGGTTAGGCAATGATCAGCACAGTCCATGTCCTCTGCTGAGTGCTAAGGGCTTCTGAGAGACAGAAAGCACAGGCCTGGATGTGTACCCAAACCATCACTGAAATTAAGAAGTTTCACCCCAAACCATTGCTATCTGAGCAGATAATTTTTTTCTTCTCAGTGGTATGAACAGCTCCAGTCTATCAATGCTACCCAAAACCAGATCTCCATTAGATGCTTCCTTTTCCAGTACAGATCTCCAAAGAAATCCCAAATTACCACCAGCAAGAACAAAAAGCCACTGTTTTTCAACTTTGCAGGCACAGACTGACTGTAAAGCCTTTGTCAACTGAAAAAAAATATAACTCACATCTACTCTTTCAAGCCATAAGCATTAATGGCTTGGAGAGGTGGCTGTGCCACCAACACAGAAGGATAAAGGATGCAAGTCTACTCTGGATAAGATGCCACTAGCACCAGAGATGCCAGCAGAGCTCTTCCATCCAGATGTTCACAGGTAGCACCAGGAATACTTCAGTGTGGAGGTATAGACACTCACTAACCCTACTAGAATTTACCCCACATTAGGAAATGAACTACAGTCTTCCAGCATGCCCAACCACATGACAAGTACTAACAGCAAGGGTAGGCGTGTCCACAGAGGTCCCACATGCCAGTCCTGTCTCGTGAGTGTTGTTTCTGTGAGTTCAGGATTGTTTCAGCCTGGGGCTGGGCTGAGGCTGTGGGGACAACTGACAGGCAGCCCCATTGACACAGGCCACTCAGCAGGTAGAAGGACAAAGGCTCAGAATGAAACCAGTATTCTAAGAAATTTGGAAAAAGATATAACTTCCTACAGTCCAGGTAAGTGTTTGATTTTCTCTTTCATCACAGTACACATGGAGAAATCATCCTTTAATTCCTTATGCTTTAGTGAGGAAGAACTGTCTTAAATTAGAGTTCCCATCACCACTCAAAATTCTGTGTCCAAAGCAAAAGAAAAAAATACTTCTTCAGTACCAGACAAATGTCACTCTTCCTCCAACAACTTCCCAGCTGCAGGGAAGTAGTAGGAGGTGAAGGAAGCAGGCGTGTGACTTTTCAGAAGTGTACCCTGAGATCTCAGGTGGCTCCAAGGACCCATTGTCTTGGAAGCACATCTCAACCAGAAAATGGAAGAACAATTTATTAGGCTTTTTTTTTTTTTTTTTTTTTCTCCAAACTTACCATGTTGACTTCAGAGATCTGGTCAATGCTGGAGATATGAATGCTCATTCCCACTGTGACAGGGTTACCTGAAACACAAATGGACTGCGTTAGGACCATATTCAAGCCCTCCTCCCTTATCTGCTGTTAAAGAATTGCTTAGAAATGCATGGATATATTTTGAAGCAGCCTCACATTCCCTATGTATCAAGGATTTCCACATCCCATGTGCTCAAATGATAAGAGTAGATTTCTCTAACTCCCAGCCTTACAGACTCACCCCTAGGAGTAGTGCAGTCTAAGCTCGATTCTTTAATTCCTGGAAGTTAATTACCCCCTAGTTATACAATTATCTCTGGTTATTCCAAATAATGCCTTCAGAGACCATCAGTAGGCTCCCTGTGGGCTTGCATAAGGTGTTACTGATTGACCATACACAGAACATAGCAATCAAGCCTATGCAACACATGAACAGGAAAGATACTCCAGCTCACCCCTCCATCACTCTGTCAGCTGAGTGCTCAGTCTCAAAAACCCTAGTGAATTTTAATACCCAAGATACCAGACAAGTACAGGGACCAGATATATGAAGTGAGAAAGCAGCATTCGTATAGTGGCTTTTCAGAGCAGAGCAGTGCTTGGATTAGAGTACAGATACCCCAATTTACCATGGGCATCAGGGCACATTTCACCCCATAGCCTGCAGCCATGGAGCTATGGTAGACATCTGTGCACAGCTTTGCTGGGAAATTCAGATGATATTCCCTTACTCAGTGACCAAGCTACCCTCACACCACACTAAGTGCCACTGACAGCGGAATCAAGGTGAGAGCTTGTGAAGAACCACCACACAAGGACAGTCACAGCCAGACCCAGTGTTCTCTCTTGCCCAAGTACAGCAAGAGCTGTATCACCACTGCCCACAAACCTGTAGAGTCATGGCAGAAACCAGCCATGTCAGCCACTGCTTCCAGATGGGTGCATATCCCAGCTAGATCCACTCATACCCAGTTCTGCCCAAGCCCCTCTGACTAGCAGATCCCACAGACAGGCAACATGACAGCCCTTTCATTGAGATTTAAGCCAAATAAAACATTTTGCAGAGATACACATCCACCACCAAAACCAGAAAAAAATATCCTGTAGATTGAGATGGAGTTTGAGTGCTACCTCTCTCCTGTCATCCCCACAGACCCTAAGCCAGAGCACAAATGCCATCCAACCATAAGCAAAGCCCCTCTTCTCACACATGCAAGGTGGAAAACAATTCCTTGCAATGCAGTACGAGAAAGGGAATGGGGAGCAGTTATGTCACTCAAGGTATTAACTCTTCCATGGACTCATTAGTAGATCTAAGTGCCGAAATATTTACGGATAATCATGAAATGGCTTAGAAAGTAATTAGGAGATTGGGGGAGAGGGGAGAACCACACAACTGGAAACGAAGTGATTTTTTAATTATGTGTTACCAGAAGTAGGGAAGTAGTGTCATTAGGGCTGCCTTGTGATTGGGTGTACTGTTAACCGAGACCCTCTGCTGCAAATTAAGCGGCATTATCCTTTAATGGAATATGAACAACACTGAAAACATCAGAATCAACAACTGTAATTAGGCCCTGCTATGCAAATCTCTTTAAAGAGGCAGTGCTCTTCTCCAGCACTCCTGGCTGGCCATGAGGGGTGCCCAGGAGACCTTGCAGAGCCTCTGAAAATCCCTACGCAGGTACAGTCCTAGCCACATCTTCACTGTACTGCTACATTCATCTTTCACAAGGGAATCAGGGGGGAAAATAACCAGGAGTCATTCCAGGGAGAGCCAGTGCTCTTGCGCCCTCCCTTGCACCAGAGGCTGACAGTGCCACAGGAAAGCTTTTAATGAAGTCCCACTTCAATAGTTTGTCTTTTTTTCTGGAATCAAGGCCTTGTGGTTGAAGCCATAGCAGGAGGAGGAAGCCACCCCTGCCCAGAGAATTTAACAGGCTAATTGGTTGCAGGAGGAGACACGGGGCCATGCACAGAGCTGCAGCAAAGTTGGAGAGAATCATAGAATCACTATGGTTTGAAAGGACCTCTGGGATCATCAAGTCCAACCTTTATCCCAACATCTCCCTAATCACTAGACCATAGCCTCAAGTGCTTCGTCTACTTGTTTTTTAAACACCTCCAGGGACAGGGACTCCACCACCTCCCTGGGAAGCCTGTTCCAGTGCCTAACCACCCCCTCAGTAAAGAACTTCTTCCTAATATCCAACCTAAACTTTCAGTGATGCAACTTGAGAAGTCAGCTCCCCACTCCTGAGTCTTTCTGCCATGCAGCAGTTTCCTCCAAGAGTTGCTCTACTGCCTGCTTTGCTTCCAGTCTGTCACCACTGGTACTTGAGTCACTGTGGTTATGCGTTCCCTCCTTCCTCAGTGCAAAAAGTGGTTCTTCCCCACCCTGCTCTACAGGAGACCCACCCCAGTCTGGGTGGTTAGAGCAGGGGAGCACTGACAGTGGTGATATACAAATATTTGTCAAATACAAAATCTATCCAATCTAATCTATCTGTCTAGACGTTTGTACTGTGTTCATCACCATGGTATCTGAGTGCCTGAGGTCATGCAGTGACTCAGTGTCAGAGTCATGGATAAGATCCAGACCTCCTGATTCCCAGCTCCAAGAGGAATGCTGGAGTGAAGATCAGCCACGCTGCTCCCCATCAGCCTGGGCTCAGCTGCACCCAGCTCCCATGCACAGTCAGCAGTGTTCCTCTTGGCCACTCTGGGCACTGCCAAGACCTCTACACCCCATCTATCTAAGTGGAGGCTCCACTGTCCGCTTGCAGACCCTGCAGTTTGTACCCATCAACCCACAGACAGAAGTGTGTGATTTTCATACAAACACTCCAAAGATGAAGGTATGCGAAGTTCTGCCTTTACTGGACCTACTCTTAGCTCAGTCACAGGGAAGCTATTTCACCTTCTCCATCCCTGTTGTCAAGGCTGGCTCTCAGTCTCCTCAGGACAGGGATGTAAGAGCATGCACAGAGCCTACAGGAAAAGCCCTACCTCGTACTGGAGCCCAGCAGAAAACTAGACCAGCTGGTGTCCAACATTCAGGCTGTAAGTAGCACACAAAATAAACAAAGGACATCAATTCTGCCAATGTTAATAGCTTCAGGCAAGAGGGATACAAAAGTAGGGTATTTAAAACATGGATAACGTCATCTGTAAATTTGTCCAAAAAGGCAGAACTCTGTATTTGTGGATCTGAGACAAGGCAAAAGAAGCTAACCTGATATTAAATGTCCATGCTTTTATCCATGCCTTGCTAATGGGTGCAAAAAACTAGACCTTCTCCCCTTAAAGAAAAAGCTTATGCCTAGAAAAGATTTGTAGGCAAGATCGCGAGTGAGGGAGTGTGAGAAATTCTGCCTCTTTCACCAGTGAACGGCACCCTCACACGTCCTCGTTTCTCACCACCACTGGAGAAATCACCCACATTTTGTCCTGAAAGTAGTTTGATGCCTGTGAAAAATGTACTTGGGAAGTTGGAAGGGAAACAGACAAAAGAGTTATAATAAAACCTGTCCTTTTTTTCTGCAAGTGATACTTGTCAAATATAAAAACAGTCAAGGTAGAGAACAAGTTGTGCTAATCTGCAATATTTTCCCAGCAACCAGTTTTTACTTTCATATTTTATTTTATAATGCTTAAAAGCCCTAAAACCTGGAGTCATGTTGCTGCAGAAGTAATTCCTATGGCACGACTGCAGAGGAAAGGCTGTGTTTCCAAGCCTGTGTTTGCCTGCACTACAACCAGAGGTAATGGCAGCCTGGATCAGGACATCTCTTCCAGATCTCAGCCTGGTACCTCCACTGCAGAGATCAATGAAGACAATAGCACAAAAATCTGTGTACTAGGTCCCCAGACAGTGGATGCTTACTTGGGCAACTGCCCAGTACTAAGGTCCAAGCTGCCTTCTCTTCACTCCTACCCAAGAAAATTAGACTAGAGCAAGCTGGAGTTTCTCTGCCATCAGATCTCCAACTGCAATACAGACACAGCCAAGAAGACTCAAAAACAGTGGGCAGATAAACAGAGCCTACTTTATATTATCATCCACTGAAGCCACGCCATTTTTATGAACTGCAGCCAACGCTTTGAGGAGTCTGGTTCATTGCATTTCTGACCACGTGAACTTGGCAATGCTGGCAGAGCCAAGGCTTGCAGTTGCTAAGGGACAGGCATCAGCCTCAAACCTACCCTTTAGCCTAAACTACGGGAACAAAGGCACTACCAGGGATCTTGGAAGGCTGTGCAGCCTATATACTTTACGGAAGCAGACTGCAGTCTCTTTAAACCCCCAGTGTCAGAAATTCCACGGCTCCCCTGGACAATCTCTCCCTGCATTTCACTCCACTGTAGGCTTTTCCTAAATATCTAAACTAAACCTTCTCTGCAGTGTAAATGTGGTTTTGTCTCATCATTTCTCCCCCAATGATAGTGAAAGAATAAATCAATCATCCTTCCTTAACAACAGCTTTTATGTACTGAGAAACCATTACATCCCTCTTCCTCCCCCACCAATACTGTCTTGCCTGGATTAAATGCACCTGATTTCTTCAACCTCTCCTCAGAGGTCATGTTTTCTAAAGCTCTGACAATTAGTGCTGCTCTCCCTCTGGCCTCTTGCCAATTTGTCTACATCTCTATTTTAAAGCCTAGTATCCAGAAACCAGCCACTGAAGCAAAGATGACATGTCACCAGTACAGAGAAAAGAAAAAGCAACCTCCCATGTACAGCATTCTCATAAAACCACAGAAGCCTCTCCAAACCCACTGCACCTGTCCTGGGAGCTGCTCACTGTGTAAGAGGTTAGAGATGTTAAATGCCCAGCCTAGCCCTCGCATTGGAGCGCATCATGCATGCAAGAGGAGGGAGCACAGCACCATCTCTTTTGGGCAAGAGTTGAGATGATTCAAGACAGCTTTGTGCATGAGCCCCAGTGTTCCCTGCTTGCACCCTGCCTGTGGCATCACCAGTCTCTGAGATCCCTGCAGTAGCAGTAAAGCTGATTTATAGTCTTCTGCTGAGTAAACAAAGCCAACCAGAGAAAATTAGAGATTTCAGCTACTAAACCTGCACATAGAACAGGTCTGTGCCTTACCCTGCAATGGTAAATACCCACAGGCATAAGACTCCATCCGTGTAAAGCCCTGCTCCTCGTCCCCAGCTCTCTAGAAGCTGGAGGACAGCAGTGGCACTAGAGCCCCAAACCAGCAAGTCCCAGACAAGGTTGCCCTACGCTGACTGGCAGAACTCTTTCTGCAAATGCAGGGCAATACAGGTGGGCACGAAGAGCACAAGGTTTGCTGATATAGGTAGCTGCAGTGCCTTGTGTTTTCAATGACCCCCACACCAAACAGGATCAGCTGTTAGGATATTCTCAGGCTTGCCAAAGGCATGACCAGCACACAGACTGTAATTCCACTCCCAGGACTTTTTCCTTCAGTCTTACCCCTGCTTTCCTGAACAAGGGAGAACTGTTCTGTTTCTATTTGCTCTTTCTGCAGAAAATGGTTTGCCCAAGCTGCTGCCTTCGCTTTGTTCACAGCACTGAACCTCAGGGCACCCTGGCTTTATGTTTACAACTTAAAACTACAACCCATGTCACTGCTACGTGCAGCAATGAGTTGGTTATACAAGGGCTGACAGACATGGTTAGTTAGGAGGCAAGAGCTCCCAGGTAATCAGAGGTGCAGAAGACAGCGCATTCAGCACGAGGCTTGTCACTGAGGAGATGCTGCCTGGATGCAACCATAGAATCTCTTCAGAAATCCCAGTCCCACTCTGTCCCTCCCCAGACAGATGCTCTTGAATAATTTTCAGCTGATGGACTATTTAGTCTTAGGCCATAGTTTTTTTACACCCACCCAAAAGATAACTCAGAGGCCAGCCTACTGTCAGGACACACAAATTCCCTGTGGAAGAGTCTATACCCTACCCTCCAGGACAGGGAGAATGGAAATGTTCCTGGGCTTTCACCATATAGGAGGATTGTAAGAGGAGTTCACAAATTGCTTTCTGCATCATAGCTGTGCTCACAGCTGAGGCTCTGCTACAGCAGTTAATAGGACAACATCTAAAAGATGCTATCCCAGCAGGCTACACAAGCCAGATCACAAGGAAGTTTCCCAACACTAATTTTCCTGTTCCTTTCCTTTTTTTTTTTAGCTTAGGCACAGCACCAAGCACAAACTCAGTAAGTGTTAACATTGCTTCAGGAGGAGGAAAAGTTCATCATGTATCATGAAAGCAGAAATGTTTTGGGAACCGCTTTCATCCAGCATCTCCGATTTGCGGTGACATCTAGAAGTGCTGAGTTTAGCAGGGTCTCTTAAGAGCCTACTTAAACTTTTCCAAAAAAATCTAGGTTTAAACATCCATTTAACACTCTCCAGCCCTTTTCCACTTGCTTTTTTTACTCTTGTTTCCATGAGCTCTCCCCCACCCGCAGCCAAGGCACTAAGCTTGCCAGCTCAGCACAACAGCCAGGAACAAACACATTCAGAGCTTGATATCAAAGCTTTCCCCCTACACTCAGCAGGTCACTCCACGACACCCATTGGATTTAAAAGAACAAAGCATATCATGACATTATGCTTTTGGTGATTGTGACACACTACCAGAAAGAGAGATGGTCTCGTGGCAAGTCAGTAAATACAACATTGCCTTCTGGTCTGGAAGGGAACAGGGAGTATGAGGGACTTGCTGCTGATGGGGAACCTCCTCCAGAAGAAGCAAGCATGGTATTTTGGAGCTCAAACGCAGGGCCCTGGTCTCCAGAATATCTGGGGCTGTCAGTGCTTGCTACTTCCCAATGGATTCATTGTTCTGCAGGGGCAGGAGGGGTATCTACCACCACTGATCCTCATGGAGATCGCAGCTAGTCTCCAAGTAGGTCTGGCAGAAAACAGTTTCTTCTGCCTGACAGGTTTCCTGCATTTTGCCATACCTCTTCAGGGAGTGCTTGGCACTTTTTAAGCCACTGATCCTGCACACAGAACAAGATTGTGCCTAACCTTGGTAGGCTTCCCATCCATCCACATCAGACCAGACACAGCAATACCCTGGGCAAGGAGGCTAATGAGGATTTCCAGCGTGTACCATTCTGCTCTCCTGTCAGCCTGGCTTTTCACCTCATCCAGTCAGATGACCAAGTTTGCACTATTCATTTAAGAAGAGGAAATGCTAGGGAATTACCAAGAGAAATGAAAAGTTAGAGCAAGATCTCACCAAGATGGTGATATCAAGGACAGCACATGGGTTTGATGGAACATCTAAGGGAGCATAAAACTATAGCATAGCTCTGGAGCAGACCTTTGGAATATCCAAACCCTGAACAAATCAAGAGCTTCAGTAAGAGACAGCCTTTCCTCCAAGCAAGCAATGAGGCCAACTCTCCAGCAAGGAGCCAAGAGACACAGCACTTGCAGAGCAGGCAGAACTGACCACTCAAGTACTGCTACCCTGTGATGCTCTTTGCAAACACACAGGTTAACCTTGATAATGGCAGCCACATTTCCAGAATGTTGTCAGACAAAGGTGTCCCTGTAGATCTGAACAGATAAAGATTTTCTCAAGCAAGCTGTGCCTGCTTGTGAGCAGTGCTGAGGGATCCTTTTGGAGGAACAATGCTTTCCCAATGCAGATGTAGCACTCGTTCTGTGACTGTTCTAGGGAAAGTAGAGAGCTAAGGAGCACAATCTGTGAGGCACAGTGGATTACCTAATCTATCTCATGGGCATTTTTAATGGATTAGTGGGTATTAGAGTGGGATATTGCAAATATCCCATGGAAATTTGGAAGTGATAGAGAACAATCAGCTGGCTGCAAAAACAGTGTAAAGGTTGTCCCAGAGGTATTGAAGGATTACAGAGAAAGCTAAATCGAGGTTGATTTTAAAAGATGTTGGTAGACAGCTACCAAAGCTGGATAAAAACAAGGTCTTAAATGTACAGGCTTAAAAATGGAACAAGAGAGTAGACACCAACCTTTACAGCATCTGTACTATTGGTGGGCTCAGTTCAGCAAAGCACCTGTATGCACACACAGGGCTTTCAGCATTAAGAAAAATCACTGACTCCTCAGAATACCATCTGTTCTTGGGAGAGACCTAGGTCAATATTCAGGACACATTTTTAAAGCTGTTTCATCCTCAGTGATGAAGGTAGTCTTCCAAAGCCTCTATATGCATATCTTTTGCCTGGGTGATGTACACTTGGCCAGGTTACAGCAAAGTGAGGGAAAACCAGTTCCCAGGTTTGTCAAACTGTGTATTTGCTCTCATTTACAAACATACACAACTGCAGCACCTTACCAGACTTGAACATTATCAACCTGGCACCACCAGTGGGTCCCAAGCAATCAACTCTTTAAGAGCAACATTACAAGGAACACCAATTCCCAACTACCATCCATGCCCTGAATTAGGCAACACCCAGACAGTTTATTTTGCAGGGATACCACAGCCATCGGTTTCTTTGTCAGAGCAGGGTAGTTGCAGAAAGTAGATCCAGATTTGACCATCAGGAGATGAAGGCAATGCTGCTCTGACCTCTGTGGTGCTAGAGCAAGGATTGGTCACCTGCCCTCCTCCCCATGTCCTCCAAGGCACTCATGTGGAGCAGCTCTCTGGCTCTGCAGGGCACAAGCTTTATGTTTTCCTTTACATCCCTCCCTGCAGAGCAGGGCACTTCTATGAACCACTACATTTCCCTGTGGTTAAACTGAGCTAACCCTGGAAAAGCAGAGGCACTGAGCATCCCAGATCCCTTTAGCTCTTACTCTCCACTAAAAGTAGTAGTAGGAGGACAACAACAGGGCTTCTTGAGCGAGCGTATATTGTAGACTGACAGCCGATCAACACAAGCCAGGCATTTTTTCCCCAGCAGCAACGTGAAGCATCAGACCCACACTGATCAGCCACCCCCTCACGTTTCCACTCGAGACTACCCTCCTACCTCTGTCAGGATCCTGGCAGGCAAGTGCATCTCCCCTGTGGGCCCTGCCTGTGCAGCTGTGGGGCAGAGCTCTGCCTGCCTGGGAAGCTGTGGAGGACTCAGGAAGAGTCCAGCCCTTCTGATTTTATTCAGGCTCTCTAAGCTCACGTTTGCTCCATCTCCTCACAGCCAGCCTGGCCACTTGTCTGCATTCCCAGAGCCACCACTCCCCCAGCTCAGGCAGGTTCAGAAGTCCTTGGTGCCCTCCTGCTCCTCATTTCCCAGCCCGCTGCTTGTTACCTTGCTTTTCACAGCACACAGAAGAGGGCAGAGCTTCAGAAAGGATTTCACACAGACACTGAGTATTTTGAACCCCATAGGTAAATGTGCAAAAGGGAGCAGGTTTTATAGTCATGCCCCTACAGCTTTTCCATAGACTCACCACAAGCCTCAGCACCAGTAGCTGCCCTTTACTCCCTCATCTCCAGCTCACCAGGTCAGTCTCAAAGCAGATCCGCTCCCAGGGCTCTCTCACAGCTTGGAAAACACTCTTTACAACACAAAATTCTTGATTCCTGCATGAGCTCCAGTGCTACAACATCCACAAACACAGACAGATTTTTAAGCAGGAATAAGGCTCAACCCCTAGTGCTGGGACCCCCACAGCACAACACCACTCCTGGCAGCAGCCCAAGAGATAGAACAGCAAACTATCAGGAGAAAGCACAGCACCATCCTCCTACCCACAGACAAATAGCTCCCAGTGCTAGGGATGGTGCTATATGTGGGACATCCCATCCCATCTCATCCCATCCCAGCGCTTGCTGGGGACTGACACAGGATCCCACCACTCATCTCCCTCCCTCCCTCCCTCCCTCCACAGGACCCTCCACCCACCTCAGGTGGGGCTGCCAGAGAGGCACACAGGTGAGGCCATGAGATGATTTTTCCTGCACACCAGCTGGCAGCTGTGGAAATTTCTACTATGTTGCCCATCTGCCTGTCTCACTTCTCATTTGCCTACTCAGGGCACAGAGGTCCTGACCAATATTTCCAGTGCTGGGCTTTTCTGGCACATTACCAATAAACGTCTGCTACACGGAGGACCCTCTTTCTTCCGTGCACTGGAAATATCATCCCCCAAACAACTGCAGACCTGGCCCATACTCGGGTATGTGACCTGTCTGGGAAAACACTCACACATTACCAAATCCTGAACCATCTAATCCCCTTAGCTGAAAATGAGACGAACCAAATTAATTTAAATGGGTTAACACAAGCTCCTCCGTTCATATCTAATCCATTACTCTGTCTTGGAAGTATTTGTAACAACAACAAAATATCTGAACTTGTCATTTTTATCAAAGTGACAACAAGAAGGTGTTTTTCTTTTTTTCCTCCTGTTTTCAATTTTTAATGAGTTAGTCACACCTCCTCATCACTGTTTATGGACTCATGTCTTTAAAGGATACCACAGTATCTAACTCCTGGACTGAATCCAGTAGGACACACGCAGCATGTGGGGTAGAAAGAAAAGAAGGAAGATGGTCAGGACATGCCAAATTTCCAAAAATAAAAAAATCAGGGCAGTGACATCCAGGAGCAGCAGGGGACAGCCCTGCTGTGGCCCCCTTGCCATACCTCCATGAGATGATTTTTTGATGGTACTGGACATGGTCCTTCATTCCCCAACACAGTGCAAAGTCAATGGCTGGGGTTTCCACGGGAGAGAAGGTCACTCCTTTCTTGTTACCTCTGTGAGGTTCTTTGTGGAGATGTAGCCCTTTCCCAGTGCCCACTTAATCCTTCCCAATAGAGCCTGCTATTAGAGCTTTTGCTAATGTTGATTTCAGATGTCTCCCAACACCACCTCCCCCTCCTGAGCACCCAGTCCTTTCCTTGCCCTACAAAGGACGCATGGCTCTTTGACTCAGCTCAGAGGCAAAGCTTTGGGGTCACACAGTGCCCAAGGCTTATGCTCAGTGACAGTCAGGACAATTTACAGTGCAAGAACTGAGAAAAAAAGGAGTGAGTCAGGCCTGAAAATATCATGACATTCACATTAAAATCATGAGCCTGAGTTAGAAATCATGAGAAGCAAAGCACACACAAAAACAAGCCTCCCTCTTTCCAGATGTTGTACATGGGATTATATGTTTTCATCTCCCAGATTCTGAGTCTCTTGGACGTGCCTTGTTCAAGTTGTTCTGCTTTTTCTCCACAGTCTCAAGACAGAGAAAATCTTACAAAATTCAGTGATGACTGAAAATTGGAAGAGTTTTGTAGGAAGAGGAATTCACGTTTGTAAGTTTGTCACTTTTGAAAGACTGACCTCTGCACTGGGCTTTCCATCATTTCAGTAACGATTGATCTGCAAAAGTGTCCTGCAAATGCAGCAGGACAAAAGTTTCCAGGTTACCTTTTACCCCAGCACCTCTTATTAAGAGATAGAACTAACTGCCATTTGTTCACCAAAATAATTGCTTTCACTCAGGATGCATGGATGAGCGAATCTTGCAGAGCTTTTACATATATATTCATCTCCAGCAATTCATCAACATAATAATCACGCATTATTAACTTGAGTACTCATCAATTTTTTCCCTCTAGTTTCAAATATTAACAAGGAGCTAGTGTGCAATAGAGAAGAAAAACACGTAGGGGAACTTGTGATTGAATGTTTTTTTTTTTGCTATGAATGGAGTACAAGAAGAAAAATTCAGTTCATAGCCTACTCTCTCCCTCACTTCTAAAAATTTCCTACCAAGCTGAGACCCATCCTCAGAGGCCAGGAGACTGGGCTTTCCTGCAGACCTTCTCCCCAGCTGGAGGAGGTGTCCTTTCTCACGTGACAGTGTCCCATCAGTAAGCTCCCACTCATAACCTGGGTGACCTCCTCTCCCAGTGCGACAGCCTCTGATGTTACACCCAGAGCTTTGCCACCTGCAATGGGGAGCCCCCTCCTTTAAGAATTCCTTGTTGAATTGCTCAGTGCATCCCCCAAACCTGGCCTTTGCCATGGCACAAACTTTCCCCAGCCTGGAGGAGTCATCTGTTGTGGTCTCACAAACAGAAAGCTCCTTAAAGAAAGAAGCATACAGGTGGATTGTCTCACTGTGGACAATGTATAAGAGAAGAGCAAGAAGAACACCAGCAAGCTGCCTCGTAGCTGAGAAGATGTGTTTGGAAAGATCTCCTGATCAGAAAACCCATCCCTGGTCTGTGGCACAGCTGCCATTATGAGCTGTGGAAGAAGAAGGGGCAGTTTGGTGTTCTCACTTCTCGGCTGACTGATGAGCATTGGACCCGAATGCAAGCACAGGATGATAAACTGTCATAGGAACCAAGTAAAGGCCATACTGCTTCTGGGTCATCGCTCTTGGCAGGGGTTGGTCTGTGTAGTAGATGAAAGCTTACCACAGCTTTTAGTGGCTGAAATGATCCCATGGGCTCAGAGAGCAGAGTCTTGCACTGGGACAGAGAAGTCTGTGGTGTTCCTTCTGGCTGACAGATTCATTACGAAAGAACAAGAAGAGTGAAGGCTGGAACTAGTACAACAGCCAGGACACCCTTCCCACTTTTTCCACTATATGACATGATCATACACCATGAATATATTATCTACCATGTATAATTTTTTAAAGTATTCAGCCAATGATCCAATTTTCAAAATTTCAGTTTTCCTGAAAAGGACAGTGGGGAATGCCCTCCTGCTCTATCCCCCAGCTATTCTGAACAAAATTAATGTCCATTGCATGTGAGAGCCTTTCCTATGGCTATACCCCTTCCATTTATCTGCAGTAAGAAGTGGGCCCACCTGCCTGTTCCCTTTAGGGCTACCACAGTCAAAGGAAAGGTCACAGTTTGGTGACCAAGCAGTGAAGGTGCTCAGGTCTGTTCTCATGAATAAAGAGCAATAGCAGGAAGTAAAACTTCCCAGAGCTATTCCTTGTGCTGCCATGGGTTTTCTGTGTCATCCCCCACAAGCTGCCCACTCTTGGTGTCTCCGAGGCATGAAATGGACCTAGCGGTGGCCCGTCATCCCACAGGTAGTGGGGAAGATTTGTTAGTCAATGTTTGTACAGCACAGGAGCCTTGCTGCTATCTGTCACACAGAGCCTGTAATACTACCAGAGAACAAATTATATTTGTGCATAATCAAAATCACATCCAGCTCAGCCCTGATTCGAGAATCCTTTTTGGCTGGTGATGATGTCCAGAGCAGAGAGAGCACAGCTTGATTTCCAGAGCCCAGGCTGAGCTGGCAGAGCTGGCAGGTAGAAATATCTTGTTTTGACTGGTAAACTGAGCAAATTTGACATGGAAACCACTGAGGGAGAATAAATATGGAACAACAAGATGTAATTTTTACAGAGGCTCTTTTCCGACTATAACTGTACTCGGAGCCATCCCAGACTTGAACTAAGAGGTCCAGAGGTCTGGGGAGGGAAATTCAAGCCATGGTAGGTTTGGCTGAGGCTCACCCCTGTCACAAGCACAGACATCTATAAGTGCACAATTACTTAACAGCACTATTCCTGCAGGACTGCAAAGAGCAGGAGAAACGGGAAAGGGAGGGGGGAAAGATCAGAGAAGAAAATGAGTTTTTAGCTCTGACACAGAACCAAGGATAAATGCCAAAACCAGAAGAAGAGCCTATAGGAACTGCATGATCAGTGTTCCTAAAACCAGCCTGAAATTCATACACTGCTCGAAGCAAACAGCGATGCTTCTACAGCCTGGGAGGAAGGGCTAATTGAGAAGAGCTCTGTTTTGTTCCATTTAATGGGAACAGGATCAATCCCTGGATCTCTGGAATACCTGTTTATTTGACCAATCTGTTCATGCTACAGGGCTCCACTGTCCAACATTTCTCTTTCTCACATATGTGATGTGAATTCCTTTAATGGGCTTTATGCCATCATTAAGTACATCATTTGTCTTGTCCATGTTTCTAGTCATGTTTTAACAAGTGCATGATATTTCGCATGAAATATCAAGATATAAATAGATACCTAACAAACCCCACCAAGGGCTATCCGCAAGAATGGATCTTACAGACTTCCGCACCAAATGCTGTCACTACCACTGAAGAACCATCTTACATCAGTTCAGCCTGACACTTCAGTAGCCTCCAACTTTTTTTTTTCCTTTAAACCAGACATAGGTGAGAAAAGTGACATGCACACACAGCCTGTCTTTCATGTAGCAGTAAAACTACAGCATATTCCTTGGCTTTTATATTTTGTGCTATTTGCATTAAAAACATTTTTCTGCCTAACTGGGATATTGGGAGTCTTAGGAAATGAACAATGCACATATGTAAAGCTGCTCTGATGAACAGCTCTAGGGCTGTGGGAACATACTTTGAGTAATCAAAAGGACTTGTACTAATGGGTTTTACACTCTTTTTACATTTTGCTTTCAGTGGTAGTCCCTCGAAGGCAAGTTTACTGGCAGGAATAATCTCAGAAATGGTGATTGTTATGTAGATGTTAGTCAAGGAGGAAGATGGGTCCAGGTGAGGTGACAAACATCCTCCAGACAGGCTATAAACAACAATCTTATTTTAATCAGTTAATTAATTAAGAAGTATTGGAATTATTCTACTAATCAATAACTTGAATTAATTATATTCGATCATAAAAAATCTGTGACTATGAAAAGAGGCAAAATTCATTGAATAAATGCTTTGTTAAAATGGTGATGACATCTTTCTTTTAGAGAGATATCTCAGAGCCCCTCGCTAGCCACAGTGCACTGCCATGGACTGGCTCCAGCAGCACTGGAATGCAGCTGTGTCAGGGGCTGAGTGGATCTGCAGGGAAAGACTGCACCGGCCAAGGGGGCAAAGGAAGGGGCAGGGGAACCAGATGCAATTATCCAGCAAGGGTTTTGGTGTAAACATGAAAATCAACATCTCCTCCGGTTCCTGTGAAAGTATACCGGCTTAATGGATGACAGCAAGACTTCACATCATCCACCAGATACCAAATCCAGAAGACAATGCTTGATACTACCAAGCACAGCTCTAGGGCAAGCACACAGATTGCTCAGGGTCCGGAGTCCAGGTTGACTCTGGGCTGAGACTCAGGGGAATTCATCTTGATTGCTCTCTTCCTCACGCCACCCAAAACTGCTCTGTCAGAGCCTCTTGTCTCTGAGGGAGGATAATAAGGATCTTGTGGGTCCACAGATGAATGCACAAATATGTTCAACACGCAGCAAGAAGTTCATAAGCTCTATCACACTGGAGGAAGGGACTGGTCTAATATTCTGAAATATTACTGCACTCCAAAAAAATGCATGAGAAAACAAAATGGATGAAAATTACATGGAAAGATGCCCACTGCTGAATGGATGTTACAGAGCCAGTTCTTAATTAAACAGTCCACAGGATCCTTGTTCATTCCTTTTCCTTGTTTGATAGAGGATGGATTTGCTCTGAGGATGACGCAGGATTATATACCAGAGGATAGTGCTGACAGTGGGGTCCCTGCCTGATTTGCTGAAGAAGCTGATAGCCATGCAGTGAGTGAGGGGGAAGGAAAGAAGCTGTTTGTGTAGCTGAGTCCTGTTCTCCAGGACTGGATGTGTCACAGGGATTCCTACAAGCTCCTTCCTACACAAGTCACCCAAACCTCACAGGTTTTTGGGTGTCTCTCTCTTGGGGCACTGGGTCTGAGCACTCACAGCTGTGGCTGAAATCCATAGGAGCTGTGCTTCAACCATGCTGTGTGCTGACTACAATGCTGCTAAGTATTCTGGAAAATAGGTGTTTTGCCTGGGCACCCCAGAGCAGGGGATACCCTTAATTCCTTGGAGGGAGGGGTGTGAATGTATTCTTGCTGCACTGGTGTGCTTGGCAATGATTATAAAACCAACTAATTCTGTGTTGTAAGCAGGTCTGAATACAGAGCAGTCAAGGAAGCACGAGTCCAAGATGGTCTTTGCCTGCTCAGTCCAAGGCTTTGCAGAAGACATGCATCTCACCCCAGTCTGGCTCAGCCTGTCCTAGTCACCTGCTGTGACCACCCCAGCTAGTCCCCACTGTCAGGTTCCCAGCCTCTTGAGTGAAGGGAACAAGAAAGATCAGCTCCACGTGTAAATGGCATCTCTCGTATGCTCTGTAGGGGTGTTCAGGAGGAAGTGACTATCGGACCTTTCCTCCTGATGCACCCTCACAAAGGGACCAAATATAGATCCAGGGAGAAACGCTAATTCTGGCTTTTCTGAAGTCCTGAGTGTCTGACTTTACAGCCTCAAAGTCCTTTTCACAGCATGTATTTCCTATAAAAAGAGCAAAGTGAAAAAAATAGAAATTCCATCATGTGGCAATGTGTTAACATCCACATATGTCCCAAGAAGGACTGAATCCTTTCGTTTCCTGCCACTTCAGTTAATGAAGCAAGACACAACAGCAGGAGGTTGTCATCTTCCTTCTGGATTAGCCCTAGAGAGGATGTGACCCATGGTCTGGAGCCAGAAGTCACATAAATGGGGGAGGAAGTGAGGGCTGCATGGCTGCAGCTGGTTTTACTGACCAAGAATATCCTTTTCTTAACACCCTTTTCTCAGGCAGGGAAGTGGGAGTACTGGCAGCCCTGGTGGCATATCCACCTTCTCTTTGGCCCCAGGTGACACTGGAGTTTGCAGACTTCTCCAGACAGCTCCTGCCTCTCCTTCCTCAATTTACTCCTTTCCCAATCTGATCCATATTCACCCCTCTGCTTCCAAATCCAGAGCTGCTCCTCTGCCCTGCCGAGGTGTAGGGAGGAAGGGTGATACTTCCCACTGCTATAAGGCTCTGTGAAGTGCAGGATTTCAGGTTAAGTTTGTGTCCAGCTTTGGTCAGTTTCTCCTGCAGCCAGTGAAGGAGATGGCTGTGGCAGGAGGAGCACCTTCCTGCTGAGCCTCAATTCCCCAGCACAAAGCATGCAAAAGAGTTTGCTCAAAGCATCTCAGAAGCATAGGGAAACCTGAATCTGGCTGCTTTGAGATTTAAACATTTTTGCCACAGAAGTGGAGGGGAAAAGAGCTGGAGAGCTGAGAGCTGGGAGCCGGGAAGGCAGATTTGCAGCTCCTACTGCTCTGGGACAGGCAGCCCAGGACCAGTGTCTGCCCCCCTGCCAAGCTGCCCCCTTCCCAGCCCCACACCTTGGCATTCCTGCAGCAGCATCACTGCTCCGGGATGCTGCACTGGGGTGGTGGGGCCACAGCACTTGTGCCAGCCAGGTCACTGGTGACCCTGGGCACCCTCTTGCTGCACATGCACCCAGGGCAGCCGTGCTGGAGGGGCTGCCAATTTCACCCCCCAGCATTTTAGGAGAGAAAAAAAAGACTCAGTCAAGTGCCTTGGCTTCTTCTTAGAAATTTCTGCATCATTTTACCTAAAATCTCACCCTCTTCCCTTTGAAAAGTCAAAGCAAGCTAGCTGCATGATAAAAACACAGCCACTGTGGCTGAACCTTATACGCAGTGGAAAACAGGGACATTTTCAGAAAGCCTTAATAATGTGCAGTACCACCAGCCTTGACTACATAAGAAACATAATTCCCATTCCATCCAGTACAGGACCACTAAGACCAGCTGTTTCCCAGCCACACAGGGCTGGTGGGCCAGGGCTCAGGCCCCCCTCTGCCTCCTGCAGCATTTGTGCCAGCCAACGCAGCCTGCCAGCCCTGCCAGTTTTGGAGCCCTGAACTACTGATGATGCTTCACTGCAACACTTTATGCATCAGCAATCATTTATTTTTACAATTCTGGGTTTCAAATGATGCTGTTACGCAGGGAAGGGCTGAGGATTTCATCCCCAGGTCCACCAAATTTGAGCTGGCTTTTGATGAAGAAGAAATGCTGGGGAACAAGCAGGACATGGGGGCAGGCTGGGTTCCCAGGATGGTGCAGGTGTGATGGAGCAGAGGACAGAGGGCAGGAGGGGCAGGGGAGAGAAAGGAGGGAGGACAAGGTGTTGCAGCTAAGGAGGGGGTTGGGTGTCAAAGGAGAGGCATGAGACTGGGCAAAGGCAATGAGAGCTGGGAAGCCAAATCCACGTCATGGAGCAGATGAGGAGCAGGACACAGGCTTATTTCAGTCCAAGACCCCCTAAGTGCTAATCCTCCTTTGCATTAAAAATGGAGCAGGGGAGGCTGTTGGACCCACAGGCATGGAAACATAGGATTCACTGTGGAATCCTGAGGGCTTCCCAATCCTTCCCTTTTCACCAGACATTTTCAGACATTGCACACACCATACAGAAGAAACTCTAGGTGGACTGGGGGCAAGGAGCAGAGAACGCCTTCACCTTGTTTTTGCCTAACAAGATCTGTAAATGATGCTGCGAAACCATCCAGGGTCCCCTTTCCATTCACTCCTGGGAAGCAGAGCCATCAGCTTGAAACTCTTGCGAAGTTTTGGGCTGGAAATGTTGCACCAACAGAAAGCAGCTGAGTCACTGAGCTCAAGTGGGATCCTCCTGCCATTCCTTCATTGCCTCCTCTACCCTGGGGCAATACAGTCTTCATTTGCCTTTTTAAAAATAAAATAATTTTATTTTTTTTTCTTTGTCCTATGCAACTAATGCTTCTGAAAGTGTGTCTAAGAGCACTTAGAACCAGGGTGCTGCTCTGAAAGCTCCCTCTCTCCCCCACCCGTGGCTTTGCAATGCTTCCCAGACCTGATCTGCAGCATCCCCTAGTCCTAAATCGTGAGCATCCTGCTTGCCCTACCATCATCTGGCTTGCAACACACCTGCCAAACACTGCTCCCCCCATACTGTCCATCCCCAGGCCAGGGCCAGCTGGATGACACTCACCTGCCATCTGATCTCCCTGTGAGATACGCTGCCCTGCTCTCCCAGAGCAGAGAGCGCTCCCCTGCACACCCTGCCAAAAGACTTTGCTCTGCATCGTCTTTGCCGATCTTGCAGTACCAGGACAGAGATCTCCCCCTCCATCAGACCAAGAGTCCTGGCTGGATCTTCCTCCTACCCTGCAAATACCTCCTCCAAGGCTGTTCCAGATCCCCACCACAATCTTGGCCAAACCCCTTAGACTTGCTTTTCAATGACCCCCTGCTCTTTCAGCCCCAGGCTATCACCTTGCTCAGACCATGAAAACTGGGCTTTGTGGTCCCTACCTGTCTCACCCTGCCACTGTCCCACATCTTCCCAACATGGTGTGCTGCTCTAAGACTTGGGGGACAGTGGCTGAGAAGTAAGAGGGGACTGTCCAGGGCTCCCCAGGCTGGAAAGGTTTATCACCTGCACCCCAAGGACTGATGTACCTGCTGGCCCCACAGCATCCCTTTCAACTCCACCCCCTCCACTCCACCTCACCTGCCGCCTGACCCCCTTGGGCTGTCCCCACTGAGCTCAGATGGCTTTCTGGAGGAGGTGCTCCCAGATTTCTCCATCAATCCCATATGGCTCCAACTTTCCCCCTTTTTCCCATGTGTCTGCCCATTCAGCCCAGCTCCCCAGATGAGCACAGCACACTCATTGCCACCATACCACCCCTGAGAGCCGACCTGCTCATCGGCCTAATGGGTTTCCAAGGGGGTGGGGGAGAGGGGAGGAGAGTGAGTGGCTGATGCTTCTCAGCCACTCAGCTCGGCCCAGAGCTAACGAGGCATCTCAAAATTAAAAAGTGAACTGCAATCCCCAGCAGGCCTGTCCTCCTTTTGGCATTAGTTGGAGTTCTCTTTCTCTCTCAAAAAAGGAGGGCTGAGGAGCCGTGAGTTGCATTTAGAGCCATTGAAGCACCACATCCCGGGGATGGGGGGGGGGGCTGGGATGAGGGAGGGCAGCCTGGGGCTGCTGTGCCATGGAAGCACTGGCTCTCTTAGAAAAGTTAAGTGCAAGATCTGACTCACCATGACAAGGAGCACAAAAGGTACATGGGAACAGGCTCGTCCAGTGCCTCTACACCCAAAGGTCCCCAGCTCCCTCCTGCTCTGCAGGCAGCAACCATGGGTACGTGGAGGAGGCACCCCAGGATGCGTAGGTGGTACCCTGCCCACGGGGCTGAGCAGGTGTGGGACAGTGCAGGGGGGATTGCCGCCAGGCACTGATATGGGGGAAGGATGGCATGAAGGAAATAATGCTCCTGTAGGATGAAGAGATAAAGTGAGCAGGGAAAGAGCAGAGAAGGGAGGAAGGGAGGGCAGCCTGGTTTATCAGTTTTGTGGGGTGCATTTCTCACATGGGAATCTGTCTGGGAAGGACCTTTCTCTGGCTGCACCTCCAGGGTGCCCAGCACCCGCTGCTCTGATCCTCCTGCCCCCAGTACCCCTGTTCTTGAGCTGCAGAGGGCTGAGGGCTCTGCCTTGTAGAGGTGATCTCTACAGCAGTTCAGCCTGGCTCACAGAAAACTGATCAGCAGCTGCTTTGTTCCCATCCTGTCCACTCCTCCTGCAGCAGCTGCCTGTCCAGCCAGACCCCTCGGTCACTGCTGGGCCAGCCCCAAGACAGCCCCATGCTGTTCCTCCGGGGCAGATGGCTCTAAGCAGGACTTGCCACCCCTTAAAGGTGCTGTCTCAGCCATTCACAGCTCACCCTAAATTTTCTTCCTGGGGTGAGAGCACAAAGGGATGAGGAGTGACCTTTCCCAGCAGACATGGCTTATACCCATCTTGCCCAGCAGAAAGGCAGCTGGGGGGTGGCAGGACGGTCCAAGAGGAGCATGAGGAGGGCTGTGGGGCAGTGTCCTGGAGAACAGCCTTGTCCTCAGGGTGCTGAGTCCAGTCCCACAAGACCCTGAGAGATTCCAGATTCTTCCAGGGCTTTGCCCAAAGTGTGCCTTTTCCAGCTGCACACAGTTTATTTGGGGGAAATTCACCCTCTCCATAGCAGGGCCATGAATTTACTAGAAGCCACAAAGGGTTAGATGCATCCTGGATTGATCCAAGTTGATTTCTCTGAGGAATGGGTTTGGGCCAAAATCTCAGAGAACTGGTGAGATCTGGGGACAGCAGTGGTGCAAGGAAACTTCCACCCCTTTCCCCTGGGCTTGTAATGCTCATGATCTCCAGCTTTCAGACTCACCTCTCAGCCCACCCTTCCCTCATCTGTAAATGCTGCAGAGGAAATTTTGTCCAGATAAGCTCATCCTCAGGAGGAAGGGGCCAGACACGCTCAGGGTTAGGGCATCCCTGCACACAGACCACCAACGCCACTGTCACTGGGGCTGCCAGCTGGGACTTTGCACTCCTGAGCAGAGGAAAGGATGAGAAAGGGTGAAAGGCAACAGTGAAATGAGTGCAGGAAAGAGGGTTACCGTCATCTTTCTATTTCTCTGCTTGAGTGAGGGAAAATGCAGTTTGCACTTTGGGAATTCAGAGTAAAATCAAATGAAATGCAAGGTTGCCCAAAACCATCCATTTTACAGTCAGGAAGGACGCAGTGCCTGCCGAGCCCAGCCCATGCACCGCACAGACCTGGCAGGGTCAGCAGCACTGCCTGCACCGAGCCCGTGCCTCCTTGCCCCAGCTGAAGGAAGGGATGGTCTGTGTCCTGGGGGGGTGGTGGGATGCTCTGGGGACCTGGCATCAGAGCACACAGGCTGTGAAATGGACCTGGGCTGACAGACCTCCAGCCCCACGGCTCCCCGCTGCACCCCTCTGCTCTGTGCCTCCGCGGAGCCAGATCACCTACTGTTTTACTGTATCATAATCTTCTCAATGGCTTACAATATGTTTTTCTTGCAGTTTTTATGTCATATCTGCAGTTCTCCCCTTCATAAAATGTGACTGCACCAATTCCTGTGCTTGGGGCTGGTCAGCTAATACGGACATTTCATGTTTCCCAGACGGAGCCTTTAAATCAAATCCCATGTTCAAAGGAGAGAAGGGAGAGGGGGAAGCTGTGTTTCCTTGCAGAGGGCTGCAAGCCTCCCTGGAGCATTCCCCACTGAGGTGACCTCCCAGATGCCCCCTGTGCACTATGCAGGGATGAGCATATCCCCCACCCCATTTGGTGCTGCTGCCTGGAAGCCCTTGCTCCACCCCAGGGGAGAGTGTGGTGGTGATGGTTAGAGCAGGGAAGGAGAGCAGTCTCTGCCAAAGGGAAAGGGGCAGTTAGTGGATGGGGGCATGTTTTGGATGACGTGCAGGGAAACCAGAGGTTTCAGGGAGAGACAGGTCCATTCATGAGGTCATGGGAAACTAGAATACACTGAGGTGACTTCAAAACCTGATGAAATCAGTGTGGATGTTCCCCCACCCCCAGCTTCAAGGAGCCCTGGATCAGGCCCTTTGGGAGAAAACTCCTCCCTTGTATCACCATGGACTTGGCCCTGGCATGTCTCCTCCTCAAGAGCACAAGCATGAATCTGCTTCCCAACAGTCATCCGGAGGACATCTCGATGTGTTTCCTGTCCTCCTGCAGGCTGAAGATCCCCAGTCCCACACATCTCCTCATGAGGAAGAAATAGCATTGCCCAGAAAAGACTGAAAACTGCCCAGCTTGGCAGGCTGAAGCCAGAATTTCTCCAAATCTGATCTCCATGTGGTCATATGTGGTTCTCCACTGCCTGCTCCTCTCCAACAAATGGACCTCAACTGTATCCTGGAGTACGATGGTACCCAAGGATTATTTCGTGTTTCATCTCCACCAGGATGACAAAGAGAAGGCTCTTCCCATTCTCCTTTTTGGTCACAGGACACAAGAGAGGAATTTCAGATCCTCACATCTCCTACTGAGTAAGCAGCAAGGCCACCAGCTCCTCAAGGAATATTTTATCCCATATTGTTGCTGAGGGGGCAGCCTGGCAGATTGACCGACAGCCCTGTCAACAGACACCCCAACCCTCTGCAGGTTTGGGCTAAAAAATCTGGCATTGGGAACAGAGGTTGAGGAGGGTGATCTGTTATCCATGATGGAGGAAAGTTTGCAGCAGAGGAAAAGCAGAGCATCTCTGTCCCAGGAAAATGTCCCCAGAAACATCACACCATGGACAACCCCCCCAGCTGTCTGCAGAAATTGGTCACGGCAGGAGGAGAGAAGCCAGTGAGAGGAGGAGGGAAACCAGGAGGCAAGAAAGAAATGTGAGGGAGAAGGCAAGAAGGAGATGAGGGGGAGAGAGGTCAGGTTTCATGAGGTCAGTGCGTGTTGCGAGCAGCCGAGCCAGCAGCACAGACACATGATGGCCCCTTGCTCTGCTCCCCATGACCTGCCATCACCATACCTCCAAAGTCAGGCCTGAGGCGGACGTCATAGCCCTTCAGCAGTTTGTCCACAATTTCTTTCACCACAGAAATATTCCCAGTGGATGGGCTGAAAGACAAAAGAAGAGAGTCCTTGTCATCCCATGTGCCACCGGCCCTGCAGGAGAAGGTCCTGGCTGGGCAGCACCATCAGATCATCCCTTGCACCCCACAGCACCAAAGTGCCCACTTGTGCCACAGACACGCCAGCCACAGGCAGAGCCTCCCTGTTTTCTTTCTCACTCATTTTTTCTGTGCCTGGCACAGATCATGGCCCCTGGCCTGCACACAAGCCCCGCGGGGCTGCCAGGGGTCCATCCTTGGGGGTGGCACAGGAGCCTCAGCAGGTATTTTTGATCCTCTTCTGTAGCTCACGCTGACTCCTGGGTACTCCAACTCCATTCCCCTGCGCTCCTGCCTGACCTGTGCTTGCATCCCAGCAGGGCTGGTACCCCCCTCAACATGGGCACCGCTCACCACACACCCCCTCTCCCCAGCCACTGACCTGCACACACAGGGCACCTCACTGCACCCTGCCCATAGGTGGGTGCACACACACACACACACACACACACACACACACACACACAGGCAGAAATTATCCTTTCTATTCCACCAAGGTGCGCACAGGGCAGCTGCAGCCTCTCTCTCTCTCTCTTGCAGGGCTCGCTCCCCTTCCCCTTCCCCGCTGGGCACTTGCTCCCAGTCTCACACTGCACAGCACAGACTTGTCACACACTGAGGTCCCCACTACACAAGTCCCCCCGAGCAGGTGCCCTGTACTGTCATACCCCCCATTGCAGCCTCTGCTTCTCAGTGCACCCAGATATTTCTTCATATTATTGAAGTAAAGGAAAAAACAGTGCTCCTTTTGTCCTATGGCCTCAACATACAGATGATCTTTGGCATGTAAAAATTCATCTTCTGTCACTCAGCATCACCATGACTTCTTAGCAACACAAATCAAGAGACAGAGACAGGGAAGGAGAGTCCATCTTTTGCTCTCTGTGCCAGGGCAGCAATCCTTTCCCTCCCAACCCTCTGACATGCATACAGGGGGGCAGCCGTCCCCCTAACACTGAGCCAGCTCCTCCAGCCATTTCAGCAAGAGGGGAGCTCCCTCTAATAACAGCCCAAGAGCCAAAACTGAAGGTGGGAAAGCAGAAAGCAGAGGATGCTAAAAATATTGAACCTATTCAGTGCTGCGGGGTACAGAGGTGTTCTGCCTGAAAACCCAGCCTCTGTGCCACCCTCGTCCCCTGCTTTGCATGAGAATAGAGACTCTGCCGGTGACAACTGCTGCTCTTTGCAGTCACCCACCACAACAGCATGTCTCCCTGTCAACACCGCCTCCCACATCCATCCAAGTCAAGCTGGAAAGCTGCACCATAGCACTACCTCCGCCAGCCAGCCCAGTGCCTCACTGGACACGGGGGTTTGCGCTGACATGTCCGTGTGTCTGCACTCCCATACACGGACAGACAGACACACATGCTCTACTGACTGTACAGAGGATGTACAGACTCTCTGCCTGTGCACACAGACATGCAGACACATGGAAGTGCTGGGGTTCCAGGGTATAGCTGCGAAATGGGCTCACACCTCTGTATGCCTGTGTGTTGGCCACATCCAGGTCTGTGTGGAGGTGACTGTGAGTGCAGATCTTGCTCCATTGGGTTATGGCAAGACACTGAGCTATGGACACAATTTACACTGGAGCACAGAAACAGACATCTGTGGGTGCCTGAGACTGGGTTCCCAAGTGTCCAGTCTCTCCATAGAGGTGTCGGTGGAGGCATGTGGGACCACTGGGAAGCCTGGGCATGCGTTAAGGCTCTGGATGCACAGGCTGTGTATGTGCAGGGCTTTCTCAACCGACCATGGATGTGCAAATGTGAGACAGCACACTTCCCAGGCCCAGCTTTGGTGCATGGATAAACTGTTCAGCACTTGTGCTGGGGGGGGAAATGTCTGAGCTGGGATTCTGAGCGTGCACCTTAGAGGGGTACAGCTCTTCATCTTCAAGCACTGTAAAAAGGCCAGGGAGGTGCGCATAGGTGGACATTTTTGCAGCACTGTGTCTAGGCTTCAAGGGCTGCTTGTACCTGTGGATTTCTATGCAGTTCTGTGAGGTTTGGCAACATGCTTATGTACATATGCTCACTGTGGATGGGTAGTGCACACCAGCATTTGTTCATCTCTAGACAGCCATCCCTAGGTACATAGATTTCCATACTCATAGATTTCCATATTCATAATACAGACACTATGTATTTCTCAAGGGATTTGGACACTTCTGCTTAGCTTCATGCAGGACATAAACTTGGGAGGCAGTGTTACCTTCTTAATATAGGCAAAGAAATTGAGGCAGAGACAGTAACCAATGTGCCAGGGGCCATGCAGAAAGGAGCAAAGTGGGAAGAGGGATAGAGGGCCTCTTCCCTCCTCATCAGCTGCAAGTGGGCCCAGTGAGGGCACAAACTAGCTTCATGATTAAGGGCAAGGTCTCTTGCCTCTCAGTGCTCCTTTTGATCCAAAAAGCCACATCCCTCCTGCTGAACAGGCAAGTTGTGCATTTGCCCAGCTGTGAGCGAGCAGCTGCATGTAAGTGCTATTCCTGGCAAATGCGGGTCTGCATCCGCTTAGGGAGCACGTACATCCAGCCTGTGAACTGAATGTTTGAATACCGTGTCCCTGACTGCGTGGGTGTGCGTGTGCCTTGCCTATACACATACACTTGCAGTCACACATCTACATATATGCACACCATGCTGCTGGCAGGGGTATGTGGGAGTAGCTGAAGGCATATGCACATGGGAGAGTGTTTTGTCTCCAAGGTGTGCACAGATATACATGCAGACTACAGGTGAATATCACTCCTGGACATAAGAAGATATAAACACACATGGGAGGACACATCTGAGCAAATACTTTTGATAATATTGCTTTTTACACATTTGCCTGGATGCTGCCCCTAAGATGCCTGTCTATGTGTCCATACACAGTGGAACCACGCGTGAATCGTGTGGGTCAGGTGGGCACGAATCTCTGCACGTGCGTGTTTATAACTATGGGAACATAAATCTTTGTATATACAGATCAGCAAGCCTGTGCAGGGACCTGCATGTGTGTGTCAGCAACGCACCGATCAGCATGTATGGCTGAGCAAGGAAATGCCACATCTCCCTCCCCAGCAGACTTCATGCATGCCATCAGCACAGGGGTGCAAACCCACCTGCCCGCATTTGTGAGAAGGGAGGGTGAGGAGGAGTAGGCAGCACTACTCCTGTGTGTGAAGGCAGTGGATAAACGCCTGTGTCAGAGCAAACAGGTGTGCTCTGTACACCTTGTCCAGGCTGGATAGGTCCCTGCACCTCTGGTTGCTTGGATCACCTGGAATGCTCAAGGCACACACCAGGAATAGCGGGGGGTGTGGGGTATCAGTACAAACATTTACATGGCTACACACAGGGCAGGTAAAGCGTGCTGTGCTCTGTAGGTGTGCTGAGATACACGTGTGTGCACCCGAATGGGCACGGGTGAATGCGCACATGCGGGGACGTACCGACCGGATCGCACCCACAGATGAGCCTGTTGGATGCCATCAATCTGCGCGGAGGCACAGACGTAGGCATTGCCTCCCGGACACCGCAGAGCCGGGGCTTGGGTACAGGCACAGCGCGCTTGGATGTGAGTGTGGCTGTGTGTGCTCTGTGTGTGCAGACACAGACACAGCCAAGGCAGCCCTGTGCCGGGTGCGTATGCACACAGCTCGGTGCCATGCACTCCGTCAGCTCCTACAGACACCATGTTCCTCAGGAAAACGCTTCATTTTGCCGTTTTCCCCCCAGGTCGCATATGAGGGGGGGCCACGACGCACTGCAAGTGAGCTGCACGGTGGGCTCCGTCTGCAGAGAGCCTGCTCCACATCTCATGTATGAGCATCCCTCCTCCCCCTAAAATGACACGGACTTGGAAATAACAACAGCAGGCAGCAGGGGAAGCAATTTAGGGAAAGAACCCCCTCCCCTTTCCCACATACAGATCGATGGAGAAAACCCCAAACAAAACAAACCAACCCTGCCTCAGCCCCCCTGTCCCTGCAGCCTGGGATCGCAATCCTTACCTTTGCGCACAGCAGGCGAGACAAAGAGCTGCTAAAGCAGAGACAATTCCACTCAATCTGTCTGCCTGAAATGTCCACATTTCCACAAAGACGAAGAATGAAAAAAAAATCTTTGGAGGGGAGGGGAAAGAAGGATGGATCTTCTGAAATCCCCCTCCAAAAAAAGGGGGGGAGGGAAAAAAGAAACCAACCCCCCCCAGTTAGTGATTCCTAGAGAAAAAGGATAATAATAAAAAAAAATTTAAAATGTGGGGGAAAAATATCCCCCCCCCCTCCTTCAGTGCCAGTCAAAGAATTCGTTTCTTCTTCCTTTCAGCATCCTCTCAACAAGAGACATCCTCTGGCAATGGAGAAAATCCCAAGAGAAAGAAAAATAAAATTCCCTAAAATGGGCTCAGCAAAATGTGAAATCGAATCTCACAGGTACGCAGAAGAAGGAGAAGAAGAAAAAAAATTAAAAAAAAAAAAAAAAAGAAAAGAAAAATAAAAAAAAGAACTCAGTGTCCCCTGAGCACTCCACTTGGATTATTTTTCCTCCTGCTCTTTTACCATCCGGTTCTGCAGATGTTGCATGGCTCCTGCTACCCACCTTCAGAGAAGAGGAGGAGGAGAAAGGGAGTGTGTGTGTGTGTGTGTGTGTGTGTGTGTGTGAGGGGGGAGGTGTGAGTTATCTAGCAATATGATTTTATTCTGGATTTTACCTACTTGCTCCCCCCTCCCTCCTTATTTTCCGAGGGGGAAGGGGAAGCAACCCAACCCCTCTGTGCTGTTATTTTATTTTAGGGAAATCTCACGCTCGTCACTTGGAAGCTTTGGAGCTTTTTCTGAAAGGGTTAAAAAAAAAAAGGAAAAACAAATGCAACCCAGTGAATAAATACATACATATATGCATGTAGAAAATAAATAAATCCCTGTCTGCAGAAAGAGCTGCTCTGGGAGGGAGGACTGGATCCCTCCCTAGTGCTGTTGCCGCAGCTCCTGTGGAGTTTTGCTGCTCATTGCAAAGTCACAAGAGGAGGGGAGGAGGAAGGGAGTTTGTGGATGGGGAGGGGGACTCTCCGGGCAAATTGGGATCCTGACGTCAGGGCTGACAACATTAACCCCTGCTGGCTTACAGAGGGGATTTTTTTTTCTTTTTCTTTTTTTTTTTATCCCAGGGAGGTGGAAGCAGGGGAGAGGATGGGAAAGGTGATGGCATCTGGCAAGTGGGGGGATGCTCAGCTGCAAGCACTGATGGGTGCTGTGATTGCCTGAAATAGTGATCAGCAAAGGCTGAGCTTCTTCCTTCAGTCACAGAGATAAAAAAAGAAGATGATTTACTGAGACTCTCTCCCTCTCACAAGGCAGAGTGGCCTGGTGGCCTCCTCCTAGGGAGCTGGGGAAGATCTGAAGCCTCTGGTGGGGCTGGAGACTTCCCGAGGCCAGGGAAGCCCAGCTCAGCAGGGATGCTCAGCTTTCCCTACAGGGTGCTGTGTTATGGGTACAATACAGTTTGTGGGAAAAGGGAGCCTGAACTTCCAGAAATCCTGCTGAGGATCAGCTCCTGGTGCTGTGGCTTTGCCTGATGAAATGGTAACAACCATTGAAATCCTCACAGTGACAATCTCCTGTTCATCAGCTTCTGATCTTTATCTTTAAAATGTAAGACAATTAAGGAGCTCTGTGTCTCTATGTCAGGCATGCAGTAAGGTATTTCCAAGGAGGATTTTTTCCTAGGAAAAAGAAGAGATCAGTAACACTTTGAATGCAGAGGAGAAGCCATGGCCCAAGAAGGAAATGTCCGAGCTCTCACATCAGGACCATCCTGGATGCCATCTCCTCTGTACCTGCCTGGCAGCTCAGAGCAGACCCTCCCAGTAGGTAAGTCTTCCCTCCCCGGGCACTGGCTGATACTTGTGTGTGGACGGTCTCCAAAGCCAAGAGGGCAGAACAAATATGTCACTGCAGCTGGGCAGGATGAAGTCCAAAATACCTCTGAAGGGGCACAGGGTAACGCAAGACAACACCCTCCTCCCACCCTTCCCTGCACAGAGATTTGCCCCAGCCCCTCTGAGGTTCTTAATGCTTCCTTCCCTCATGCATGCCGTGACTCTCATGGCTTACTCATCAGAGTCACACCACAGATCATGTACTCTGCATCTCCTTCTCCCAAAAAGGGGGATGAAGAATGACCATTTTGAGGAGCTTCCCAGTTGAAGGCCAGACCGAGCTGTTGCGATACGGAGACATCAAAACAAGGAAAAGCTGTGTTGTGTGATGCCCTGCCTTAGTGTTACAGCTTGGGCCATCTCCTCTGTGGCTTGTGTCACAGCAGGGAGGTCCTGGGGGAAGCCAGCATGTGGGGCTTGTGGGGAAAAGGAGGGCTCCAGGATGGGTTTGCATCTACAACGAGGCTGTGCTAGAGCAAGAGGGGAAGAAGTCTTCTCACCTGCTGCTGAGGCTAGTGGAAAATGATCTCTGCTTGGTTTAGAGCCCAGACCACCACAGCTCCTCCTGACCTCTGTGAGTTGAGCTCAGAGCAGTGATCTCTTGATGTGTTTTCTCTCAGGCCAAAGCAGATGAGTGGCACTTGTCACACGCCAGCGAATGTGTCCGCGGGTGTGGAGTCAGGGGCCAGGATGCAGCACACTACCCATGGGCTTTCACCACAGACCATCACTGTGGCAGCGCAGGCTGCAGGTAGACACAGGGACTTGGCCATGACATCCAGCTATGGCTGGTTCTATTTACCTGCATTGCAGCCCAAAGCAACCACTGCCTGTCTGCCTCGTCTCTCAGTGCTGGACTGGCTACTGGGGGTGCCCAAGGGTGAATGCCCTCAGGATGTGCCCTAGCTTCAACATGTCCTGGTGTCATGGGCAGTACATGCTTTGTCAGCTCCCCTAGAAGTTTGTGGCTCCCCAATTCTTGTGGCTGGGGGGGTTCACCTTTGCAAAAGGGCTGTGAGGAGATGGGCCAAAGCGATAGGGGTTTCCCCATGTGCATGTTGAAGAAGAGGAACCACCCCAACAGATCTGGGCTGTGCTTGGTCAGGCTCAGCACCAGCTTGCAAGGCAGCCAGTCCTGCCATTTCCACAGGACAGTTTGTCTCCTGTGGTCACTTGTGTCTCACCCGGTGTGCCTGGCTCTGCATGGCAGGGCACAGCCAGCCATGGCATGGATATGCCAGGGTCCTGTGAGATCTCCCCATGTGCACAGGTACCACCAGAGCCCTGAGTGTGTGATGGGCTGCCCCAGCTCTCCTTGCATGCCTACTTTGTAGAGGTCTGGTGTTTACCTCACCTGCTGCTGCCAGAGCACAGGTCATCTGGCAGCAGTGTGCTTCTGAAGCACTTATTCTGAATTAATCTGCTGGGTACCAGGGAGAAGCTCTTGGGGAGATGAGAAGCATTTGCCTCTGCCAAGGCTCTGAGCACCAGAGGCCTCATTTAGCCCCTCCTGAGCCCTTCCACTCTTCCTTTTTCTGGCCCCTGAGCACTGCTTTCTCCCACCAGCTATGATTGCATGTTACTGGCAAGAAGGTAAGTGGAAAGCAAATGTCAGAGGCATACATGAAGAGGAAAAATTATACTCACAAATGATGACATTTGTGCTTGCAAGTTCACCCAGTCGGGAGCAGAAACTGTGTCACATGAATTATCTGACCACTCAGCCACAACGGGAAACTTCGGAAAGCCGATTGCTGAGCAGTGAATGCATTCAAAGAAGCTGTTGTGTGCTCTTGAATAATCTACCTGAAGCCATGTTCATGAATAAAGGACTGCTTTGGAATTAGTCACCCATCTCTGCTGAGTCTCATTAAGGCTGATGCACACTGGTATGTGACGATGTTCACTGAGGTGTTTGTTTCGTGCCCTCTGGATGATGGGCATCCTTGAGCCCCCCCCAGAACCCCGAATGCTGGGTCCCCTCCCCTGATGGGGGCTGTCTGATGTCCAGTAAGAGCCCAGAAGTGTTTTTTTCCTGAAGTTCATACTCCAAGTCCAAAAGGAGCTGTGAGAGGCTGCTGGAGATGACATGCTGTGGCTATAATCACCCTGAAGAGGCCATGGAGGATTGTGTTTGTGGCCATTTGCTGTCCTCCACTATTAAATCATTCATTTTCAGTCCTCTCTTACTTGTTGCTGTGCTGCAAGATCCACACCTTCTCCCTTCTCCTGGGGCCACTGCGGATTCCAAGTCGCAGTCAATGTGACAGTGCTCTTCCAAAAGCCTCTGCAGATCGTGGCTTAGGTGTACAGTCACCAGACACAGTACAATTTCCTTTTTTTCTTTTTTTTTTATTTTTCATTCTCTGTGGTGTCAAACAGTTGAGCACTTGCTGGGTGTTCATCTGTGCCCCCTCCATCTTTGGGTTCACAGCACGGGAGAGAAGGAACCTGTGGGGCTTGAATGAGTAAAGCAGTAAGGCAGTGAATCAGATTTGTCTCTACCTTTTAACAAAAACAGGAAAAGAGAGGGAGGCTGAGCTTTGCCAGCACCAAGACATGCTTCAGACCTCTTCTTCAAGCATGCAGATGCACTCAGCAAATGGATTCTGGGTAGCTATTTCAGTAGAAAGTATCCAACATTAGGAAATACCATAATTAGAACTAGCGCTAGGGAGCATCCAAAATACATCTCCACCAGTACCACTTAGCTGTGTCACCTCCTGCCCTGAGGAAGTGTCATGTGTCCCTCTCACAGCAGGAGGGAACAAGAAGCTCTTTCCCTTGCCATCACGATTATCACATAAGTGCAGCTTTTCCCAAGGGCTTGCCATCAAGGTGGAAAATCTTCTTGGTCCTCTCTCCCCGCTGGCAGGATTTCTGGCTCTTCTGACAAGCCAAAAACTCCCAGCAGAAGATGGTTGTTCTTCTAAAGCAGAAAAAGGACAAGAAGAGAAAGCAAAACAAACCAGGCACCAAACCAGAAGTGCTAATGTAATAAAAACACTGCAGGAAGGGTGAAAATATTAAGTCTGAGAGCCAGCGTTCCAGTGTGGAAGGTGGAAAACACCCTGAAAATAAATGAAGTGTACCTCATGAGGTGGAAACAGAGAAGGGCAGAGGTAAGGGAAGCTTTCCCACTTGGTGTAGCACACAGCCTCTGTCTCCTGCTACGGTTGCATCCAGGAATGAACTCATCAAGCCAGAGACCCTTTGCAAAATCCAGCTCTAGGTTCCAGCATGAAAGGTTTTTCCTCAAGCTATCCTGCAGGACAAATGCTCAATCAGCAATTACAGGGATGCCTAATCAACCTTAGGTATTGGCAAGTGAAGACTACAAGTCACTGCCCCCATGTACTGATGGGGCTGACAGCCACCAGCAACTGCTTGGACAGCTGGGACTGTCATTTCAGCAACTCTGTGTCCTCTAACTCACAAATCACTCCTAATGCTAAATGTATTCCTGAGGAAATATCCCAAAGACACAGTGTGTATACAGGGCTCCCCATCTTTGCTGAGTTAAAGATCCTTCATTGCTTTGCAAGATAGCGCAGACTTCTTCAGATTAAGTGGAAATGTTGACCATTTTTAGGAACTGTGTATGGGTGAACTGGTGACCAGAGCTTTGCATGCAGTTGTGTATTTCCTCTGGGCTCAAATCTCTCTAACTAGAGGATGGAAAGTTTGGAGGAAAGGGAGAAAGGATTGTTCATGAAGATGGGTTCACGCACCAGCTCCCACTAGAGCCTGTCTTTCAGCTAACAAGGCTGCAGACACAGTTTTGTTTGGGCTTTCCTTCACTTGAAAAATGGTACAGCAGAGTGAAGGTCC
Source organism: Podargus strigoides (assembly GCA_028020825.1). NCBI lineage: Eukaryota > Metazoa > Chordata > Aves > Caprimulgiformes > Podargidae > Podargus > Podargus strigoides. Next base: position 14,596,653 of record CM051631.1, read on the forward strand.
TCTGATTACGAGAGTGCAGAAGTGTTGTGGTAGCTGTAGTTGTTGAGGTTCAGCTCCCACATCTACAACAAAAGAACAACCCTATGCACTCCCCACGCCACAGCCTTCTCCTGCTGTGCACAGACAGCCTTCAGGGTGGCAGTGACACCATGCTGAGCCTGTGGCACAGGGACAACTTGTTCCAGCTGTAACTGAAGGCTGGTGATGGGGGAGGCAGGTGAGTCGGGTCCGCAGGGCAGCCTTAGGGCTGACACGCAGACATAGTGGAGCTGTGGTACCCTGGGAGGCATGAAATCGTCCCTGCATGTATGTTGAGGGATGTAGAGCCTTAGTCATCTTGTGAATGCATGTATGGCTGTATGTCCCCTGGCTACTGACTGCCATGGGGATCAGGGCCATTTGACAATGTCAGCCTGCCTGGCCCTGCTTACTGCAGTGTCGTGTCATTGACACATCTCACCTCAGGTCGTGTCATTGACACATCTCACCTCAGGGCTGTAAACACAAACTCCTGATCTGTGGCAAAGGTCTGCTCAGGTCTGAGCTTAGCACATAAAAGGCCCCAAATTTATTTGCTCTTCACATTTCCACAATGGTGGTTAGGAGTGGCAGCGTTGCCCTTTGGGACTGGCATTTCTGATCGTATTATGACTGGCAGTGTGAAGGGCCCAAGGAAAGGAAAAGGCCCTTCAGCCCCTGAAGGCAATTAAGAAGTGCCAAAAAATGCCTCGCTGCTCATTATGGTTAACGATGGTGATCTGTTCTGACAGAGTGTGTCTGTTGGCCCATGTGTCCCATGAGGCATCCTCATTTCAGAGGGTGTAGCACCTCTCACTCCTAGGGATGCTCTTTCCCATTTACGCCAGCAGAGGAGCTCCCTTCTGAGTCAAAGCTCCTGGTTCGAGTCATGGCAATCCAACAAAAATGTAATGGAAACAGCAGTGAAACAGATTCCAAGGATCTGGGTAAAAAATTCCACTTCTTACCACCACATGGAGGTGTGACTGGTTTCAGCCCCTCTTTCTTCCTTTGTCCCCTCAGCTCTCCTGCTCTAAGGAAGGCCAGGGCTCAACACCATCATCCAGGAGGCAGGAGGAGCTGAGAAACCCAGTTGTTGGTCCCTGCTGGCCACGGTGACAATATGTTCCCAGAGCAGATGCCACCTGGAGCTGTCTCCTCCCAAAGCCCTTCAGCATCCACCACCTGCGCTGTGGGGCCACAGCAAATGTGATAAAAGAGTTTGTTCCTGCACACCATGGGCCACCTGCGCTCGATTCCCCCATTAGCCTCAGGCAGGTCAAGCCCACATCTCCTGCATCCCAGGCAAGTAGGAGAGAGCAAGTCCTCATCTGGGATGTCCTCCACAGGCAATGCCCTGGTGGCTGGAGACAGCTGGGGCTCTTTCCCATGACTTTCCTGCTCAGCAGGGGCTGGTTGGGTCACCAGCTCACGGCTTAGTTGCAAACAGAGCTCCCTTGCACAGGAGACGACATACACAGGGGCTTGTGGGGGTCATCTGGGCAGAGTCATGCCCTGGAAAATGTCAGGAAAAGATGGCCAGTGATGTCGCGGGTGGAGGGCAATGTCAAGTGATGATGTGATGGGGGAAATACACAGACGATGCCTGAGTAAGCACATTCTTGAAGGCAGCATCCCAAAGACATGTGAGCTGCAGAGAGAGAGGCAAATGCATGAAATCCCTAATCTGTGACATCAGTGAAGGACACTGGTCTCACACACATCAAGGTGCCCATCTGGGCTTTCTACTCTGAGGAGAGCTGAAAGAGAATCATAGAGTCATAGAACCACCATGGCTGTAAAGGACCTCCAGGATCATCAGGTCCAACCTTTATCCCACCATCTCCCTAACCACTAGATTATTAGACCATGGCCTCACGTGCTTCATCCACTCATTTTTTGAACACCTCCATGGAGAGAATATAAAAATGCATTCAATGTTTCCAAGACTGAATGCAGAAGAAATGACCCTACTCCTTTGTTCATTATAAATTCCTTGTTTTATTTTTCAGGTGGGAAACTGAGGGGTGCTTCCTCTAGGACTGCTCCTGCCTGGGACAGGGTATTTGCCATAAGTTCTCACTGGGAATATGATGTGTGCTCCTCATTAACTCAACATTTTATGTGAGATAATATTCATGTGTGCTTTCCCCATGGTGTTTAACCACTGCAGTGGTTGCAAGGGGCTTTGGCTGACAGCTCTAAAACAGGTGGCTGAGAGCTGAGTGACTTTTACGACCTGAAAAGGGCGATAATTGAGCTGAAATTTGCTCTCAGGAGTGTTATATGGCTGTCATGAAATGCAATTTGTACATTATAGGATGGAAGATGGTGAGACATGTGTCTTGCTCCTGAAATAGGCCTGACAGTCCATCAGCCTGCTGACAAGTAAGCTCAGGTCATGCCTCAACTTCTGAAGTCACTGCAGCATTCACTCTGTGGAAACAGATCTGGTGTAAGTATGCAGAGTACCAAATTAAAGCTTGCAGGCTGCCAGTCCTGTGCAGGCTGAAGGTGGGGCACCTGTTAAACATATCTCTGTGGGAGACAAGGATTATGCCAGTGTTTCCTATTGCTCCCAAGTGTCCTGCTTCCAGCCACCTGTAGGGCTGTGCCCGGAGGGAGCTGCTGCCTTCAAACGAAACTCAGTGTGGGGCTTCCCAGGTGCAAAACTGGCAGATGGGAAGCTAAAGAGAGGAGTTGTGTGTTAAGTTTGCCTCTGCCTTGGAAGAGAAAACAACTGAGGTGGGCTCTGTGTTCCCTCTTACACTGCCTTGGCCTGAACCAGTGTAACAGAAAACACGGCGCTGGTCCCACATGTTGACAGAACTCTTGCTGCCCATCTCTGATGACTGCAGCGTGGGAGGTAGATGTCAAGTGTGAGCAAGCTGCAAGGAGGGGACAAGGAAACCATGGCTGGTCCCAGCGGGAGTTACAGGTGTCTCCTCTCTGCCTTCACCACCCCACTCTGTCTCTGCCTTCCTGCTTCAGGCAGAGCAGCACCCCAGAAAAGCCAGAAGCCAATAGTGACTACTAGAGACCCCTCACCATCTCAGACCTGCCAGTCTCCATGTCTGTGAAACCCCTCTTTGAAGGAACAGGAGGAAAATCCCCTGTACATACAGTTTATTTTGGAGCTTGGGAGTGAAATCCCTGTGATGCTTTGTTGCTTGGCAACAGTCCTGGAGTGATGGAGCACAGAGCAAGTCTTCTCCAGAGCTGTGCTGGAGAGGAGCATCTCCAGGCATGGTGCCTGCGCGTGTGTGCACAGAGGGGAGTGTGCTCCAGCAGAAAGGGACATGTCTTTGAGCAAAGGCACAGACACAAAAACATGAGAAGAACCAAGAGGGAGATAAAAATCTAACTAAGGGTAGAGGAAAAGAGAGAAGTCACAGAGGGAGAGAGGGAAGGGGAGCCCACGGAAGACATCTGGGAATTCACTGAGCTGCAAGGGCTCTTGGATGTCACCTCCCAGGGACAGCTGCAGTCTCCCTTCAGATGTGTCCTAGCTTTAACCCAAAGAACTGCAGGAAAATGCAGTTTTTCTCTGAGCATCAGTAGTGCTTCTTCACTCCTAAGGGATTCACGTCCTGCTGTCCTCACAACTCCTGGAGACTTCAGACAAGTTCCAAAGTTGATTGCACTGATTTGGGGTAAGGAACTTTTTTTCTGAGGCCTCCATACACGGCTTCACTGGGAATAACATCACCTTTCAGAAAAGCCCCCAGAAGGATCCCACCCCCAGTTCTGCTGTCCTAAAGGGACCACACTTGGGCTGATAGGTCAGACTTGGCCAGCACAGAGGGTGTGAGTCTAATCTTCATTTTCTTTTAACTGCTTGGAAATAAAAAAGGAAGGAAGGGAGGAGCAGGATAAACAGACAAGGAAAGCAATTGGTTTCCATCTATGCTAAATGCTTTTGGTCTCGTTAATCCCATCCAAAGCCACATGTCTTCCTGCACCTCTGTCCTCCCATTTGCATCCACAACAACTTTTGGGGATCCCTTTCCCCACATCAATATGCAGACCACAGAGGTCTCCCTGCCTGGAGCTGGGCTATTGCCCAGGGAGGGATGGCAGGGAGCAGGTACAGTGAGTTTTGTCCCAGGCATGACATTTCCCCACCTTCCTCTGCTTGCACTTCAGCTATTTTTCAGCGTTGAATTGGACTGGAGCCTGACAGCCTAGTCCTCCACATCAGTCGTGATGCCACACAAGACTGCCCCTGTACAGAACACATTGTAGACAGGATGTCAGCCATCCCTTTGGCCACCCTCTGGCTTTCTCTTTTGCTTTTTTAGTGTAACCACACTATCTCACAGTGTTCTCAGGAGGAGGCATTCATCCATGTTGCCTCTGGGACACATAAAACAAGGTATCTTGTTCACGCTCATACAGTGAGGGAGTAGTAGGGTTGTGATAGACTGTGGTTTCCCCATGCTCAGCTCTAGAGTCTTAATAATTAAGATAAACCTTTTAGCTCAGTTCTTTCCATCTTGATGCTTTTCCACCCAGCCTGAGTGAAAACAGTGTGTCACAGGACTTTGACCAGGCAGGAAATCCCAAATCCAGCAGTTGATTTATCCCAAGTTGGAAAGATGAGCAAAAATAATTTTTCTAAGTACAGCTGCTTCAGAGATGTCTGGGATGAAGTTTTGTTTTAGCTGTACCTTTCTTGTCATTTTTAATATGAGGCAATACTAAATTTAAACTGATAAGGACTCCAACACTTACCAGAACAAAGTCTATTACAACTTTCAATCATGAGTATTGAGGAAAAAAATCAATCTTGCTCCACAGAACATTTCTATTTTGTACTGTAAGTGTTTTCTGAGAAAATTAATCTATTGTTTTCTCTTTAAAAATTAAGTTTCAGCACAGCACTCAAGCATAAGGGGAGGCAGTGTTCCTGAGGGCTGGTGAAGCAGCTGCCAGACCAGGACATGTGCTGGTCACACTGGGTTTCCCCCTGTCAGCTGTGTTCCTACCAATGTCTGTCCTTGCCATAGAAAGAGCTTCGCAAGGAAAAGACCTTTTTTTTAAGAGTGATACCCAGGAATCTTCACAGAGAGGAGGCTTATGGCATGTTCCCTGCACAGGGTGGAGAGGAGCTCTGAATCCTTTCTCAGCCACCCTTGTGCTAGGTTGCTGTCCCTCTCACTCCACTGCCTTTTTCTCAGGCAGACAAGTCTTTTCTCAGGAAGAGCTATCTATAATTGAAGCAATAGCTGAAACATCTGATTTTCCACCAGCCAACACCTCCTGCTGCAGCTAGCACCAGCCTGAAGTGAGTGCAAAGACCTAACACTTTAGTAGCATGTTACATTTGCTTTATGCTGGTGCCAGCTGCTGCAGAAGGTAGTAGAAAGTGAGTTGAAGCTAGCACAAGAGCTTTTGGAAAGCTATAGACATAAATTCGGCCATATCTCAGACGTACTGTGAACCAAGGCATGGATACAGGGTGTAAGCTTTCCCAGTGCATGCCTATTTTGGGCTTGCAGATATCAGTGATGCGATTTGTTTCTTTAATTGAATAAAAGCAAATCCCACTGCTGCCTTCCCTGGGGGCTTGGGTGGAAGTGTACTGCAATGCCTAAATAACCCACAGCTCAAGCTAAATCCAGACCTTCACATCTTCTTGCAACCTCTTCAAAGGAGGACACAGCACAGCACTGCCCATGCTGAAGTGAGGTGACCTGTATTTTTGCTCTCCCCTTCCTCCAGTCTCTGTTACCCAGAGCAGGGGACACTTTTCTTCCACAGTTGGAATGGACAAAGCACTTTATAGACATAACCATAAGGGACAACCTCCAGAGGCAAGCCCAGGAGCAAAGACAGAGCTGGATGCCTGTGTCCCCAGGGAACCTGCACCTAGAATGCCTCAGCCAGCAACCTCCTGGGAGAAGCAGCAGCTTCCCACCCTGCTTCCCAGCCCACTGTCCCAGCTTCTGGCTGTGAAGCTGTTTTCCAGACCACCAACATAACAATTCTTCCTGCAATGGCTCCTCCGTTCTGCAGAGAAAACTGGACCAACAAGTTGGTGACACCCAGAGATTTAATCATAGAAATACTGGTTGCAAGGGAGCTCTGGAGATCATCGAGTCCAACCTTCTCTCACACTGCAAGCCATCCACACCTTGTAACCAGCAGGCAAAGCAAGGGACACTGTTGAACCAAGGAGATTCTTGTTTTCCCAGTCTCAGGTAAGTGCTGGTTGGCATGCCCATGCCATTGCTTTCCCTTCCCCATATAGCCATGCCAACACTTTTTCCTCCCAGGGATGGAAGGGAGGACAGCCTGGTATGAGCTTGGGACCAGGCAGCAGATCTGCTGCTTCCCTGTCAAGCAACACCCTGAGGGAGGCTGGGCTGGTATCTCCTGGTGGTGACACTCACATTTACATCCACAACTCTTCCACATGCATCTTCACCCCAGTGGAAAGCAGCAAAGTATGAAACTTTCTTTTCTTTGTTCCCTGACTAACCCTGCAGGACATCTCCCTGGGATGCTGGTGCTTTAGACATCCTCTAAGAGAAATGCTGGCACTGGGCTGGACAGCCTGGCTCTCTGCTCCCATGGAGGAGGAGTGAAGAGCACAGAAATAAGCAGGTGGAGGCCTCACAGCCTGGCCTGATCCACGAGCTCCCTCCAGCCCTGCACACTCCCCTGCAGAGGCAGTGAGGGCAGAAAGTCACTGAGGCGTTGCAGGGAGTGGAAGAGCTGTTTGCTTTATTCTATCTAATTTGCAGTGGAAGTGCAGGGGTCAGGAGAAAGCTGTTTTTCATGCCAAGATGTCCTGATTAAGTCAAGCACTGATGATGACATCTTAAAGGGGCTGATGAGGGGTAAATCACCTCTTAGCTCTGGAGACACAGGGGGAAAACTGCCAAAAAATACCCTGGCTAGGGGTCAGCATCAGCCGGGCACATACATGTCCTTCCATTGCCAGCCTGTGGCCCCCAGGAAAGCAGAGCATCCTCACAACACAGGGGATGACAACCTCCGTTGACATGGCAACGCGGGATGCTGCGGTGGGGATGGCCGGGCAGGAGTTTGCAATCGGCAGAACAGGGAAATGTTTGATAGATTAAAAAAATACCAACTGCACACACTCTTTCCCTCTCTCACTCACTCCACCTTGTGCTGCCAAGTTGAATAACGATGTTATTGTGGTGGGAGAAAAACAGCATCATCTGTGCCCTGGCTTGTCAGAGAGAGAGGGTTTAACCACTTTTATTCTTGATAGCCCCCCATTTTCTTCCCAACATCTATCCCTGGGGATGCAAAGCCAAGGGGTAGACAGGGACCTGGGGTGCAAGCAGGAGACCCAGGCTCTGTTTATGCTGTCACACTCCATGAATCTCATTACCACTCCAGAGCGCTTTACCCTCCCCATTACAGGATGGAGAGGGTGACTCTGAGTTATACTTCCTAAAAAATGGTTCAAGATCCTGGGTTTTTCGAGCATTAGGTAATTCCTATTCACTATTAGAAATCATGCAGAATGTTCCCTAAGGAACAGAGAGGAGTGAAGAGGTAGAGGAGTTAAAAAACCAAGTCTGTCTGCATGGCCAAAACCTTCACTGCTTCCACACAAGGTCTCTGAGATGCTGGACAAGACACCAAGTCTCCCCACACAAATGTCAGCCTCATCAGTCCCTGTTGCCACACTGGAGGGACCAACCCAACCCAACCCTCCTCCCAACCCAAAGGGCTTTGTCCATGCACTCACAGCAGCCAGGCATGTGTTGCCTTCATGCATGGACTTTGGGAGACACCACACAGTTTCACCCAGTTTTGGCTAACACCAGGCTAAATATTCTGCTGCTTTTTGTCCAGGCATGTCAAAGGGATGTTTCAGTCTGGTTCTGGGGTCTCTCTGGCCAGGACTGCAGATTAGTCCAGATTGCACTTCACATCTTTTGCAAGGGTTCACTGAGGTTTCCTTCCAGCCTCTGAATAGCATCCAGCTCTGCAACAGCTCTGTGAGACCTGTGCATTACATCAGCACTTTGTGTGCTGCTCTTTGTCAAACCACAGGCAATGGCATAAAGCAAGATGTGATGAGAAGAAAGGTCACCTGTGACACCTAAAAAGGCCCAGCAATCAGGCCACCCACCCCTGGAGTGTTTCGCCTTATGAGGTTTGCAGTGTGCCCAGGTGGCCAAGAAGGCCAACGGCATCCTGGCTTGTACCAGAAATGGTGTGGCCAGCAGGACTGGGGAAGGGATCGTCCCCCTGTACTCAGCACTGGTGAGGCTGCACCTCAAATACTGTGTTCAGTTTTGGGCCCCTCACTACAAGAAGGACACTGAGGTGCTGGAGTGTGTCCAGAGAAGGGCAATGGAGCTGGGGAAGGGTCTGGAGCACAAGTCCTGGGAGGAGCAGCTGAGGGAACTGGGGGTGTTCAGTCTGGAGAAGAGGAGGCTGAGGGAAGACCTCATTGCTCTCTACAACTGCCTGAAAGGAGGGGGTAGTGAGGCAGGGGTCAGACTCTTCTCCCAAGTAACAGTGACAGGACAAGGAGTAATGACCTCAAGTTGTGCCAGGGGAGGTTTAGATTGGATATTAGGAAAACTTTCTTCACCAAAAAGGTTGTCAAGCACTGGCACAGGCTGCTCAGGGCAGTGACTGAGTGATCGCTGGAGGTGTTTACGAGACATGTCGACGTGGTGCTTAGGGACATCATTTAGTGGTGGACTTGGCAGTGTTAGGTTAAGAGTTGGACTTGATCTTAAAGGTCTTTTCCAGCCTAAATGATTCTATGATGTTGCACCTGTGTCAGGGCCCTGAAGGCACCACCAATTTCCCCAAGCAGCCCCACCTGGAATGTCCACTGACACCCACTGGGCCATGACTCCATTTAAGCTCAGGCCCACAAAGCTACCCTCTTGCTTTGCCTTGGAGCCTCCTCTCTTGTGTTTAGGTACAGTGGGGCTGTGCTCTGGTTGGTAAGGGCACTGCCTGTGCCACAGTCATCTTTGGCTCCTGGTTTGCTCCTTCTCATGGAGCAGCCCTGCTTTTGCTGCTTTCCCAGCACTCAGTGGAGGTGGCTCTCTGAGGACCCTTCTGCAGCTCACATCCAAGGAGGAAGGCTGATAACAGATGTCCTCCTGGAAAGAAGGTACCAGGTGAGTCCCCTACACTGCAATTTCTCATGAAATACTTCCCTGTTAGGCAGAGCTTTCCATGGGACTGGGCAGAGCAGGAGCTGGTTCCTACTCCTAAGCAGCTCTCAAGGTAATAAATAAGTGAAGAACTTTCCTTTGGTAAGAGGGACAAGAAAAGAGGAGTGTCCCAAGGTCACTGAGGAGGTCTGTGTCAGAGATCAGTGTTTTGTCACTAAAATACAATTTGAACTTAAGGTAGGTTTTTAGACTGTAATATTTAGCACTCAGACACGGTTGGGTGTGATCTTGAATAGGTGGGTAGACAGTTGTGTCTTTCACAAGGGGGAAAAGGTGAAAGGACTAGTCAGTGGGAAGCATGCAGCCCCGAACCCACATCTCCTGGGCTGCCTTGTGCACAACAGCTTTGTAAGACTAATTGGTGTCTGCTTCTGCATGGACAGAGAGGACCCCAACAAGACTGTGGGGTTTGGGGTGTCTCAGTGCCAGCAGCAGATGGAGATGTGTTGGCTCTCACCAAAGACTGAGTTTTTGAATCCCTTCCTCAGTGCTCTGCTGGCACAGCAACCTTTCCCTCTGCAGACAGGCTGAGGACAAACCCCAGCGGATTTTGTTGAAGGTGGGTGGTGTGGTTTTGTGTGAGTGCTCAGCCCTGGAGCGGAGCATCCAGTGATGGCAGAGGAGGGGAGTGCAGACGAACGGGGCTGCTGTTTTCCTATACCTCTACCACAAATGCAGGGAAGAGAAATCCACTCTAGCAGCTTGTCACTGTGCCAGGACCAATAGTGGGTGGCAGAGGGAATCCCTTTGCAGGGGGAAGGACAGCTGAGCCCAGCCAGCTCCTGACAGGGATCCTCTACAGAGCCCCAGTGAGCAGCATCCTACCTCCCCCTCATCGTCCCCAGAGGAGCCTTTTGAGTTTCTGCTGTCCTCTGTTCTTTTGTCTCCCCCAGCACAGCCACCTCCCTCTCCTGCATTTCTTCTGCCTCACTCCACATTGCTCTGCAGCTTTTTTCTGCTCAAAATAATTTCTGCTCAGGGAATTCCTCTCCCTCCCTCTCTGTTCTCCTGCAGTATTTCTCCCTGGCCTTTGCCCTAGGAGATGTGGCTGAGCATTAGACCAAACATCATCGCTCACTGGTGATCTGTAGCAGACTAGATGACTTTAAAGCTCTCCTGTAAAAACATGTTGTTGCAAAAAAACCCAGGGCATCAGAGAGGAAGGCTTTGCTCTCCAGGTGGGGTGTTTGCTGAGGAATTATTCTAAGCACTGATTATCTTAGCAAAGTGCTGTGTTCACCCAGGGCACTCCCAGCCTGAGCAGGAACAAAATCTGAGCCTGGGAGGAGCAGCAGCCTTGGCACTGCTGCCGGCATCCAACTCCTCTCCAGCCACAGGGAGGTGCCAGCCTCCACAGCAAACCATGCCCACCTGTGATACTGTAGGGAGCCCCGGTAACCACCCCATGGACTGCAGTAAAAACCATCTGCAAATAATCACCTGCAGATCACAATCAGCATGTTTACTGATTGGTAGGTGCTGTGTTTCTGTGGGAGGTCTCACAGGTTGGACTTGGTTCATCCTTGCAGCAGAGCTGTGGGGCAGAGTGGTCTGGACCTTGGTAAGGGACCCAATGCCAGCAGTGCAACCAGACACCCTCAGAGGCGAGGGTGTCAGGCACTACAGAGCCTGGTTTGGTTCTTTTAGTCCTTGCTCTAAGTGCTGTTTCTTGTTTTAACCTTTCATTTTAGCCACCTTCTGCAGTGAGTTGCCAAGTTTTGCGATTCCTCTATGAAGTGTTGAGGAGACCTGAGCAATTACCATCCCATAGCAAATGTGTTAGGTTTTGCCTGTTGAGCTGGACCTAGTACTTGATGAGTCCTAAAGGCAGAATGGTTGCCAGGGTGCTGTGCAGGCTGTAATGTGTGTATATGTGCTGCAGCTGCTGATGAGAAATTTGTGAGGTAAGAGGAGGATGCTGTATGTATAACCTCTCTTTTAAAATACTATAACAGTCTAACACAAGCTTGTGATGGGGGTAGAGTAGCTATTTTTAGCAAAACGCTTCAGGTGAGTCGGAACTTTCCCCCTTTGTTGCCTGTGTCTTCAAAGCACTTCTTTCAGCCTGAAGAAACAAGGCTAATAAGCATCCGTTGCTTTTCAGTTCTCCTGGCAGTGAGTCTACAGTCTCTTAGATGCTGCTGTAAATTTGGGCATGGTGTTCCAGCTGCAGCCTGCACTGCTCTGTCACAGTGCAAGGTAATAAAATGAGGTGATATAAAATTATCATGGGTATAATAAAGTTGGCAAACCCTGTATGTGGTCTTTCCTTGAAAATGGGCTGGGATGTATTAGGAGCTACTCTTCAGGGTTTCTATGGAGAATGACCTGAATTAGTTTAACATATCACAAAGGAAGATGATGGCAGCTGTAGCTGCTATGAAGATGTGGGCTGTGGCAGGGGAGTTAGGAGGGTGGTAGCTTTATGCCTTTCATTGTGGTATGCCCTCACCCAGCTAGGATAATGCCCAGAGGGGGCTGAGGGTGCCATCTACCCAGCTGATGCTCCCAGCTGAGGAGAAAAACTGGGTTAGTAAAGGGCCATGATCTTAAATGCATTGAGTAATACTGAGGATTGCTTGTGTTTTCTCTAAAAGATACTTCCCCCCAGGGGACTGGCAAAGCCAGCTCCCCAGGGAGAGCAGTCCTGGCTTAACCTAGTTCTATACCATGCACTTAATGCAATGAATCTCCTCACTTTTCTCCAAGATCTTCACTTACCACAAGGTCTCTTGGCACCCTTTTTATAAAAGAAGCCTTGCTGACATGTCTTTATTGGGCTGCTCTCAAAGCTGACACAAATAAGCAGCACAGTTAAGGGTTTTTATGTAGTTTGCATTCAGTTCGTAAATATTAATGCTGACTTCTTTAAGGTGAGTGGTGTGTTCCTATGCTCTCGGTGCAAGCCAGCCTTGCAGGGAAAGCCCTTGGGTAAACAAGCCCCAGGTGCCCTGCATTGGGTAAATGAGTGCCAGGTGTCCTGCTTTGGGGATAAAAGCTGGGACCACTTGCAGGAAGGGTGGAGTGTCTGTCTGTGAGGTGGATGCACTTTGCAGAGTTTCCTGTTGGGGAAGGACCTTCTGACTCTTCATGCAACTGGATCCCAGTCAGGTCTGGCACCTACAAACGCGGGCTTTGTGGGGAGGCAACATGGGGTTACCTCTATCGTATGTGATCACCCTATTGACTTGGTTGTCTCCTATTTTTTCCGTGGGTTACCTTGTATCTTTGTTTATTCCATCTATTACAGGTCATGCTATGTCATTCCTGGGGTCACTGGGGTTGATATCTATTATTTGTGATCTGACTTGTTTGTACCCCCAGCGATCCCCCATATACTGACTCCTTTACGTGCAATAGAATCTACTTACTGGATTGTTTTTCTGCTGCTGTCTGTGTCCTTTGTACTGGGCCTAGTAATTAGCAAAACAACTTGCCATTAAAAATGTTGGGTTTGTGATTTTTTTTTTTCTTTGCTAATTTCAAACTATGAAGGTCACCTTTCTGATAGAACTGAGAAAAACAAGTCTCGTTTCTCACCTTCTTCCCCTGCCCAAGGCTAAGCTAAATCAGCTCTTGGCTTAATGTAGTGCTTTGTTTTTAATGATGGTGAGCACTTGTGGGCTTCTAACATGGGTGCAAGGTGTGGGAGTTCCTTAGCTGGGACTGCAGGTCTGTAACTCATGGGTGTATTTATTTGCATTTAAGCTCTTCTCACTGGTAGCTGATAAGGATGTCCTGTGTTGGACTCAAGTCCAAGGGATTATAAATGATCCTGTGGAAGACCTAGGGTGAATGCCAAGCAGTCTGTGCTGCTAGTGTGACAGGATATTACAAATGCAGCTTATCCTCTCTCCAAGACTCTGTCTGGGCCTAATGGGTCAGGTATGCACAAAGGGGCTGAGGAAATCTGTGGAGAAAGCTCTAACTGGAAGGCAGATGCTAACTCTCAAGGCTGCCACAGAAGCAGGTCCTGACCTGTAGCAATCCTGTGCCCTGTTTGCCATATCTCAGCTTGAGGCTGCCAGAGAGGTGTCAAAGGTTTCTTGGCCCCTCTTTGCAATGCGTCTCCGTCATTAAGTTCTGCATCTGAAGAAACCAGTGTTAACTTGGACCCACTCAAAAACACACTGAACCAAAAAAATCAGTGGGACTTGGCTGGTGAGACATTCCATGGAAATATATATATTGAAGGCTACTTATGCACCTCTATAGTACCTGGTAATATACACATTTAACAAAGAAATTGCCTGCTCCATGGGGATTGAGGGCATTTTGGCAATGTGAGCACTCTGCCGTCAAATGAAGAGATCAGCTATGCTTCCTGGAGCCAGCGAGCCTCTGTTATATTTAACCCAGCAGTTTTCACACTGGGAGAGTAAGTACACTCTTTATATCTCATTTCTGTGCTGGGTGGCATGTTGCACCGCAATGGTGACAGAGGTGATACGTTCCCCATTAACACCTTTACAGGCTGCTTAGCACATCTGAGGCTCCTGGAGGGTAGGGGAGAGGAGAGGGAGGCAAAAGCAACTGTAGAGCTTGGATCCTCTGGTCCTGGCTTATAACCAAGCTCTCTTCCCTTCCCTTCTCTGGTTGGCTTTCTAACCTCCTTTCAACCCTGCAGGTAGTGGAGCAAGCAAAGAGTTGAGTTTACTCTTGGATGTTAGGAGTAGGTGAAGAAACTAAGCAAATGGAGGAAGAGGTGTAACTTTCCCATTTAAGAAGTCTGGGACAGCTCTGGAAGCTGAAGAAGTGCTGACCTGCCCCTTGCAGGGCTTGGCTTTGACCAGAGTGGTCACTACTTTCTCTCGAACCACCTAGTTCACACTGGGACACTGGTAGACCAAGACTGAACTGAAGGAAGCTCTAAGCTCTGGTTGCTCTGATGTCCTCACTCTCCCCCACACTCTGGTAAGTGATGCTCCACTGATGTGGTGCCCTGTGCTTAGCAGGGCTGGGCATAGCACTCCTTCTCTAGGGAGCATTTGGGCTCTGTTCAGGGGCTGCTTTCCCAAGAGCAGAAAGATGTGAGGGAAGTGATGCTTCAGCCTGGAAGAGAGTGTTTTCCAGGCCTGGGGCTGAGTGCTGCAGCAGGGAAGGAGAGCAGTTAAGGCATGAGGATGCTGAATCCCCTTCTCACCCCAGAGGTGAGCTGTCCCCTCAGGCAGGGCTGAGATGCACTGCTGTAACAGCATAGGCAAAAGGGACCTCAAATGTCATGCTGCTCATTATTTCTCAGTACCCTGGGGGAAGGTGTAGCATCCAAGCCTGCAATTAACATAAACCAGCACCCTTTCTCCTTATGGAGAGAGCCATGAGTGGAAGCTCACGGGAGCAGGAGCAGAGCTGGAGTTTGCAGAGCACCTGCACGAGAGGCACTGAGCAGTGTGGGGCAGGGTCTTTGCAGCCCACTCCCCATCCCTGGGGTGGGCAGGTGGTGAGGAAGTCCTGACTGTTACAAGATTTCTACTGAGCTATTAACATTGCTTTCCATCCCTGGGAGAGTGCAGAGCAGCCCTTGCAGTTACCTACTGCCCTGTGGAGGGTCAGGGCTTCCCTGTCCTTCCTGCCTGCCTCAGGCCTGTGGGATATCTGGCAAGAACAGCTCTGTTTACAGGCATGCACAGAGAGCTAAAAATACAGGGGCAGGCAAGAGCATGCCTCACACCTTTTAAAAACAGAGGAAACTGAGGCATGCTATTGTAGCAACACGTTCAATATGTCAGCAAGCCTGGCAGCCAAGAGTATAGAGCTTGCAAGCTTCCCCATTCTAAGCAGGGTTAGGGTGGCAGTAGAATGGTTTTAGAGCAGGGTTGCGAGAGTACATGGGTGTTAGACTTGTCACCTGTATAGTAAAGGCAGCATGTGTGCCCCGTGGAAGGCTAGGAAGGGGTGTGTATGCAGCTACGGAGAAGCAGGATAGCAGGGTTGAGAAATTACTGTAAATGGGAAGCTGGCCAGATGTATGTTGCAAAGGACAGCATGTGTCCTAGCTGATAGAGAACAGCTATGTGAGAAATGGGATTTGGGGCATGGGGTGGAAAAAGGGGGAATGCTGGCAGTTTCACTTCAGGTTAATGAAAATATGATTAACAGTTGTAATTAACTGATGAAATGGTAGCTAGTTCTCTGCCCCCTTCTGATGATTTATGAGGTGTGGAGACTGCCTGTGTCCATGGTTTCTGCTTATGGCAGCAGTCTGCAGCTTGTGAAACTTTCTGCCTCTACCTCAGGCCTGGAGTGGGTGTTTCTGTGGCTCTTGCTGCCGAGACCCATGTGCAGAGCTCCCTTGCACCCCAGGCTTGCTGAATCTGATCCCAGCCCTCCCTAGCTGGGAGGTTTAATAGCAGGGAAGGAGTGCTGAGGCAGGAATTGAGAGGGAATGTTGATCTCTGACAGCAGCTGCTCAACAGCAAGGCTGAGAGATGCAGCTCAGCGAGGGCTGAGCTGAGGGGGCACCTGGGTGAGACAGCATTTCCTGATGTTAGGGGCTGCCTACGGATCTTATTGTGTGCCCTACAACTGTACCACATGCCAAGCCTCAGAGACCAGAGGGGCGTGGGGTGTCCTCACTGGTTGGAGCTGGTATCTCAGATTCCCACTGTGGGCTGGGCTGGCTGAGCTTTTACAAGTAATTGCCTTCCAGTCTCTCTTCCTCATTCCCTCAGTGGTTATATGGCCTGAGGGGAGTGTGACCCAGCACGTGTGGGTGGCATCTCATCAACCACAAGTGCTGAACTGGTGCTGCATCACCTGATGAATTAGTGCCCTTCTCCTTTTGGTGGCACATTTGTGGCACGGTCACTACTGCAAAGTACCAAGAGTGATCCTCCTTGCCTCTGTCCTGTCCAGACAACAGTTAATAGGCTTTACAAAACAGGAATAAAAGTACCCATGGAGCTGAACTTGCCAATTGAAAAAGCTAGGTAAACTTCTACAAATGTGAGAACAATACTAGAGGAAGGCACTGTATGCATGAACTCCTAACATGAGTAGGGCAGATGCATGGGTGACAGGTAAACAACTTTATTTGGTTTATTCCAGTATGAGGGTAACATCCCTACAATGAAGACAGATGGCACTTGTGGTGCATGTGCACATGGCAGATCAGAAACTGGTGCTCTGTCCCATCTGAATAGCTATTGCTTTCTCTGGAGCAATTGTTAAGGATGTGCTTTTTGCTGTAGAGGGGAAGAGCAGGGCAGGTGAGCTATATTTTGTTTGTCTGATTGCATATGCAGGATCTAAAAAAAGTGACTATCCATTTCTCTAAGGATACCTGATGAGCATTAAAAATACAATTGCAAGAATAATCAGGTCAGACTTCAAACAAATGCAGTGAAGCAGATCTGTTGAAGAAACAGATACCCTGTTATGTCACAGTTTGTCTGAACCATTCTTAAAAGCTGATCTTCCTCTTGGAGATCAAACCAAAGTTTTTCACCCCGCTTGCCCACAAGCTATAAGTAGCCAAGGAGGTTCTAATGAGATAGAAAAACAAAACCCATGGGTTTATGGGGCCTCTCAAGAGCTTAGAGCAGTGCATGGTAGGTGCAGGCTTTTGGAGAGGGCTTGTACCTATGTGGCTTACGGTGGGTGCAGACAGGAGGTTGGGACCACAGTGGGTTGGTGGGGGGCGACTCCCCTGAGGGCAGTGGGCTGACTTGTCTTCCAGTGGGCCCTGCTGCCTGCTTGAGGGAGAGTTTGAAGGAGGGAAGTGAGCCCATGGTATGTCTGCAGGAGCATAAGCTGGCAAATGCTTGGTGCTAAGTTGCTGTCTGGGCATGGTTGGGAGCTGCAGGGATGAAGCTCTTTTTTCCAGCAGAGCCAGGGTTAGAGGTGCTGCCAGCTGTTTCTGGGATGTTAACACAAGTGCAGAGACTGAATTTCCCTATCCCTCAAAAACAAAGCAAATGGTTTCTCAGATGTCCAGTTGGGACAGTTGTGTAGGCAGGGAACTTCTGCAGATCTGCAGCTGCTGGGTAGGTGTTTGGGCCCTGGGCTTTGCTCCTTACCTTTCTGGGTATGTTTTACAGACTGGGATCTGCCCTTTCTGGGGCAGTAGAGCTTGTAGCTCAAACTCTGACTCTATTCAAAAGCAGTAACTTTAGCTTGAAGAAGGAAGTTTCCATAACTCAGCTCTTGGGAGGAAAAAAAAAAAGTCCAGATACACAGAAATGCCATCTTACAGTCACTTTACCTGCAGAGGGACACTTCCATGCATCAATGGAATGCAAATGCCTGAATAAACTCCAGTTTAAGATGGAAGTTCATCTGGGAAAGCAGACACCTCCTGTGGATGTGTCCACTTATCTGAAATGCACTGATTGACCTGAATGGCTTTGGCACATGTCTGCAGGTGACTCTGTCATTGCTTTACAGCTTTTCTTAGCATGTGAAGAAGTGAGCCTAGCAAAGATACTGAGAACCAGGTGTTAGGGGCTGCTAAAACTGCTGTGTAAAAGGGGTGGGGAGAAGCCTCTCTGAGGATACAGGACTGTGTTCATCCAACTAGAGAGCCTGGATTTTGCTGGAGTCCAGAGAGTGGCTCTTGAATCCACCTCCTTCCTTAGGAAAGAGGTGCTGGTGTTGTGCAGAAATTATCAGAGAAGTCCATGCCTGCTGTTTGATCCCTTCTCTGCAGGAATGAACATGCATAAATAAACTGTATCTTTGTACACCCAGGTCACTGCTGCTTCTGCTCTGCAATGCTCCTCGGGCAGTCTGCTGTCACCAGAGGAGGTGAAGAGGTTTCTGTCTAGCAGGTGCTGTGGAAGAGTTTTGTGGCACGGCTGAGGTGTGGTTCTCCAAGCTCTGGCACCTGCAGGACGGGTGGGGATGGCGGAGGTCTCCCTGCCAGGAGCTGCTTTGAGAGCCCGTTCTTGTTTGACTGCGGACACTTACACCAGCCTGCGCGGTCCCACTGCTGTCCCTGTGCCTGGAGCTCTGTCCCGGCCCCGCCGAGCGGCGCTTCCAGCCGCGGCTGGCAGAGGGCAGCAGAACCCGCGGGACCGGCCGCAGAGCTCCGGAGGGCGCGGGGCGGCGGCTCCCACGCTCTGACCGGGGACGGGTGGGGACTGAGCAAAGCCCTGGGAAAGGGCCACGTCTGTCGCGGTTACCGGGCTGTTCGGTGGGCTCCTCCGCTGGAGCCATGCGGTCCCCTCCAGGCTCCTTCCCCGGGCCAGCCCGCAGGCAGATGCTGTTGCTGCCAGCAGCACCTCCTGCCCTGACCTTTGTGCTTGCTGTGCGGGTCTGTGCTACCTGCAGCGAGCCTTCTGCCCGTACGTAGGCACGGAAAGCAGCAGCATCTCGGCTGGAGTGTATGCATTTCTGTCCCGTGTTAGGAACCGGCCTCAGCAGTGTCATTCCCCAGAAGGACTGGCTGGCCATTCAAGCATATCTGGTACTGCCATGCGTCCTGATACAGGAGATTTAGGGAGCGTTCCTTACGTGACAAGTAATCCCCCCTTCCAGCCTTGTCTGGGAAATGGGAGGGAAGCAGTTGGTTTTGGCCAAACTCCCCAGACCCCAGTCAGTCTGTGCAGTAATGCTTGGGGGAGGTCTGCTGTACCCATGCAGGCTGCACTGTAGCTTGCTGGCCACAGGCTGTCCTGGGACCGAGGCACAGTCCTTCCCCAGGCATCAGAGTATGACCAGCAAAAGGCTGTGGGAGAGCCTGAGAAAATAAAGAGAGGGGGGATGGAACTCAGTGCTGTGGTGAAGAGATGCTCTTAGAAATGTGGTGCTCACCTTGGTGTGTAGCTCCCACACCACAAGCTAGGCAGGGTCCTGGGATGCTGCCCTAGGGTGACACAAAGAGGCCGGCCTGGGCTTGGCTCTGGATGGAGCTTTTCCTCTGCAGAGTAGCTGACTCCAACCTCACATTGATTTGCATTCGAGTCAGACACTTCTTAAAAGCCCCAGAGGGAGCTTGCACAACATCTGTATCTCTGCAGTTTCCAGAGCGAGTGTCTCGCCAAGTATCTCGGTGTGTCAATAGCTGAGGGAATCCCTCAGTAACCTCCTTTTTATGGATGCCTCTTTCTAGGTCTCCTGAAATGGGGTATTTTGGTGCTAGTCATTGCCAAAGGACAACAGTCCCTTTTGGAAAGCGGTCCTTATCTGCACAACGCAGTGTCACCCCAGATGTGACTTTCCTTAGTGTTTTAGGAAAATGTGCAGCTGTTCTCATGCAGGCTGTAATCTCCCAATAGCTGAGTAACTTTCATGGGTGTTTAATCCCACTGTGGATTGTGGTGGAGTTCCTTGGCCCTGTCCAAGGCAGCAGTCAGTGCTCAGCACTGCCTGGCTCTGGAGGCTGAGGTTTGTCTGTGAACAGCTGAAGGCAGCTTTACTGTTTCTCTTTACTGTTTTGCAAACTAGTCATCACTATCAGCCCAGGTTAAAAAAAAAAAAGTACCTTTAGCAGCAAGTACTATACCCTCTTTTCTTTTTAGAGGAATATGTTAGCACAAGAGCTGAAGCTGGTTCAAATGGGTGGTTTCTTGGTGAGAAATAGCCTTCCCTTTCTTTGAGTTTTCATCCATTTTCACCTGACAAAGCTTTTTTGTTCTGGTTTAATGTTTTATTTTCTAAGGTAGGACTTATCAGGCCTTTCCACCTTCCTCAAAGTGATAGAAACCCCTCATCGCTTTTCTAGATGGTAAAATGGGAGTGAAGAAAGGGACGAAGGCAGTAGCTACTTGCTCAAATATTCTGACTTCTTTGTTGCTCAGGTGAAGATAGAAGGATAAAAAGGAGAAAAAAACCTGAAAGATTGTTCTGTTTCCTCTGAAAAATTCATCATTCTTACTGCTGTTCTGGACGGTAGAAGCTTGAAGTGGAAATGTGAGACCTTGAAGAAAAACGCAGCTTTTCAAAAGTTCAATTTTACATTTTTAAAGTTGAAGTTGTTTTTGAAAAAAAAAGTAGAAAATCCAACAGAAACTATTTTAAAATGAGAAAGCTGCCAGTATCACATCCTTGTAACTCTGGTTCTGACTAACAGGGCTGTGCTAAAGCCTGGTGCAGCTGATGTGCAGTGAGGTCTGTGGTTCATGGCAGCAGTTTCCGGGCACCATTCACACCTTTGTACTGTGTCTGTTCCTTCTAGTTCCCCTCCACCTCCTTCAAAGGGATTTGGAGCACCCTCACCTGCTGGCCTTGTCTGCATGCCACAAAAGGAACAGGATGGTTGTCCATCTGCTTTGGTGCCATGCCCCATGGAGTTGCTTTGGAGGCAACTAGCCAATGGGAACTAGCCCAAAAAACTCGTTTGAGCTTTGGTGTGGAAACTTAGGGAGAAAGGGTCAGTTGTACCTCCCATCATGCCAGGCAAGAAAGAGGCCTCAGATAATCCTATTTCTAAAAGTGTTGACCAGCATCCTGAGTGCAAGCTTGAGTTCCCTCACGCTGATGGATGGCAGGTGAGACTGAGGCAAAGAGTTCTTGTGGAGACATCTATAGGTTGTGCTGCCTTTTTATGAATGTGAATGAGGACAAGGCTGCTATCAGTTTCAATAGGATGAACTTTATATAGGACACAAAAAACTGGGGGGGGAGGAGGGGGGGAAGTGGAATGGTGGGCAGGATCTTCTGAAGCTGGGGTATCAAGTCAAAGAGCTCCATCTTGGATCAAACCAAACCACCTGACAAATGATTGGGATGGAAAGAGGTCTGACTCTGCCTGCAGGAGACTTGGATAGGAAAGACTAAATTCACTGAAGAAATAAAGAGCTGTGAGTGGACCAGCCTACCCTGTTGCAGTGGTTCAAGGGCTCCCAGGCACAGAAATGCCATGTCCAGAGCAGAGCCCAACCAGCTGCCTGCATAGGTGACCACAAGTGTGGCTGTTTTACTCTTCCAATTAAAAATATCACATGGACAGCAGTAAAGTAAATCCACATCATGAATCCTTTCTTGGCCAACAGCAGTTTGTCATCCACAGCTGTTCCAGATGTGTTTGCTCAGGGCTGGAGGCCAAGGACAGCTGGCTGCTGATCTGTCAGGCTCAAGCCACAGCAGCAAAATGCAAGCCAGGCAAAGTCATCAAACAGCTGAAAATGACTCCCTGGAGTCTGTGGTGAGACCTCATGGGTGTTGCAATTGCAGGAGGGGTTAGCAGTGCTTGCTGAGTGTGCTTTGTTTGGCTTCTAGGATGCCTGGAGTCACTCTGATAGCCCTGCTTTCACAGGTGTGCCTTCTCACCTTCCCTTTCCCCTGACCTCTACACTCTGTGTATCTTTTATAGCTCTGTTTTTTAGAGTAAATGAAGCACTAGCTCTTAGATCAGCCTTTTCAAGCAGTCATGCTTCCTTGTAAGCAGCCAAGCTTTTTTGCAAACCTGGTATTCTCTACCTTGATTTCATTAGTCTTTTTGGCCCAACTTCTCTTGTTTATTTTTCTCTAGCTTCATTTTTAACCTTTTGTTCTTTACCAAGCTTCTCTGTACTATGCATGCAGTTACTGCAGTTCAGGCAGTGGAGCCTGATGTTGAGGAGTTGGGAGATGAAAATTGAATCTGCCTCTTTTACCTTGCCCCACTCCGTGCTGTGCATATGCATCAATAGAGCCCAATTACTTGACCCCCATGGATCTTCTCTGAAGCACTTCTGCCTCACTGAGTGCACAGGATACCCAGTGCTTGCATTCAGTCTGGATCTTGGGTTTTTTCATTTGCCTGTTGTAGGATCTGCTTCTTTGCTGCACGGTAGTACTCATCACTATTGTATCAGACTGCTTCACGCATGGTAATGAATTTAATTTCACACCACCACTACTGGAAGACAGGTTATTTTTATCCTCTCTTTAAATTTGTGAGAATTGACATGCAGAGCTTAAAGCAGAAAAGCAGTGAATGTTTTTGGCTGTCAAGCTGAAGATATGTAGGGTCATGATTTTGGAATACTTAACCTCAGAGGGCTCTCTGCAGTGCAGCTGCTCCCTGAGTAACAGTAGTGGGTGCCTGGCACATCTGCAAGGCAGACCCAGGAGATCTCTTATACCACTGAGAACCAAAGTAAGTGGCTCCCTATGGAAACTTGGGTTTGAGTGGTCCTATTGGTACTCTAAGAGCCAATGGCAGCACCTGCTCCCACACTGTGCCCTCACAAGATGAGCATCCTCTGTCTTTCTGCAGCTTTACAGCTATCTGCTATTTGTCCCTCATTATCTGCAACAAATAGCAGTTCCCTGTAAACAGGAATGCTGCTTTGCTGTGCTAATTCAGTCTGGGATAGATGCATCTGGCTGACTGAAAGAGCTGGAGGTCCTGTAGTGAAGTAATAGGATTATATAATTAAACAGTAAAATAATTTGCTGCCCTTGTATCTGTATGTAAGGGTATCAGGGCTGCTCTGAATTCTGGCACTCCTGAGTTGAGTGCTTGACTCTACAGCCTTGTGGGTATTGCTCCTGGAGAGGTTTCACAGACTGTTGGCAGCAGATGCTTGTGGCCATAGCAGTGTTTTTGGACTTTGGTCCCCTCCCTACATGCTTTGGCTCCTGTTTGTGGTCCAGGGTCCTATGTCTTCAGCCCAGCATTTGACCAGTGTGGCTTTATCTCCATTGTTTCTATGTCCCCAGCCAGTCCCAATATCCCTGACTTGACATGTAGAGCTGTCAGCCACTGAACTCCCTCTTGTCCCTTTTAATCTGGAATTGCTAGTGTGCATGTTCAGTATGTGCTTATGCCCTTGCTTTTTGAAGGGCATTCAGAAAGGTTGCTTGGGGGCTGAGTGGAGTCCAGCTCTCTGCAGCAGCATGGAAAATTTGTTTCTTTCTCCTTTGCCTTTCTGCTTCTGTTAATACTGATGTTGGCCAACACTCCATCAGGAATGATGAGCAGCAAGGCAAAAATGGACCTTAAGCAATACCATGTGATCATTTTTATTGTGGATAGATGCTTGGGTTGGCTCAGCAACATAGCCACAGAGCATGTGTGTGAGCAAGAAATAGGAGAGGAATGCAAAATAAAAGGAAGGTGGCAATTCCTGCTGGAATATGTGACTAATTGCTGTGCTTTGAATTTAGGGGATTT
The DNA here is from genome assembly GCA_028020825.1 of Podargus strigoides. Taxonomy (NCBI): domain Eukaryota; kingdom Metazoa; phylum Chordata; class Aves; order Caprimulgiformes; family Podargidae; genus Podargus; species Podargus strigoides. The sequence continues at coordinate 14,619,900 of CM051631.1, forward strand.
GAGAAATGCCCAGGACAGAGGCTGATTAATTAGTGGTGATGTCATTCTGTTAGCAATTCCAGGGCACACCACATGAAATATCACCTTTGGATGTAGGTATAATCTTCAGCAAAGTAATCTGCATTAAAGAAGTTTATAATGTATAGCAATTTTAAGACAGCCATAGCAAAGCTGGAAATGCTGCCACTGTCAGAGCAGGGAATGGGAGTTTGCTCTTATGTTTTGCAACTTAGAGAGGTGTGTGTCTGTGCCTCTCTGAGGGTGGTCACTTGGGCTCTCTGAGTGTATATCTCTGTCCTGGAGAGGTTACATCTTCATCAAGTTGTCCTGCTGCTCAGCAGAAGATTTTTTGCAGCATGCCCCTCCCTGGCTTCCTTGGCATCTGAAGACTGCTTCACTAAAAGCTTTTGAACTTCTCAGAGAAACCTAAATCCTCACATTTTCATCCTTTTTTTTTTTTTTTTTTTTTTTTTTTTTTGCAAGTATCTTGTGTTGGTCTGTGTGCAAGGCTGTGATGCTGTGCTTTATTGCCATGCCCTCCAGTAAGAGACTCGAATGTGGATGAACCTTTCCAGGTTCCCAAAATGGCCCTTTGCTAAAAGTGGGCAAAATTTTCCCATCTTCTCTGGGGACAAAGCTTCCATCATTCCCTCCTAATAGTGTTGAAGTAAAAAATTTGGGTGGATTTATCTTCCTACAATGGTGTGCCAAAGCCCTTTCTGCCTGGGAGCTGCTTTGGCTTCATGGAAAAAGGTACAGATAAGCAAGAGACTTCTGGGGCTATTGGGGTGAGGTAGGGTTGAACCTCCTCTTCCTCCCCCCAGCCTTTCTTTAGCGTCTTTTCCTTTGATGATGGATTCTGCTTTCTTCTCATCTGATTTTTTTTTTTCTCCTCCTCCTTATATGCTTTTGTCAATTTTGTTATTGGCAGATCCTCTTCAAACTTAATTAATGTGCTGCTTATTCCCTCTTCCAGATCAGTAATTATTATATTTAATAAGACCAGATCTAGTCCTGATCTGTGCATTACCTCCTCCTCTCTCAACACTTTTCAGTTTGCCGTGGTGTTACAGCTTACAGTAATGCAATAGCACATCAGTCCATGTGAAAGGGTCCCTACCAATCTGGTCAGAACGGCTTTCTCTTCAAATAAAGGACAAAAACATATCAGACCAAGGAAAAGAGACCTCTGCTTGCGCTGTGAAACAGAAGGTGGAAAGAGAAGCTGCTGTAGTGGTACTTTTCCTGCCGCAGCTCCTGGCACCTTGGATGGCTCCAGATCTGCAATCCACAGAGCAAGGTCTGCTCTGCTGCTCCTGGCAAAACGTGTGAGTCTGCTCCCTCTGTGAAAGCTGATTGTGAGTTCCTGGAATTTAGCAAAGCTCTCTTTTCTTTCTGCCTTCCTAATTATCATCTCTGCATCTGCAAATTGTCAGGTTTTCATCAAAATCTTGGGGGTTTGTGTGTGGAGAAATTTCCATTTATAAAAGAAAAAAAATGAAGTCCTATTGAAAACCTCTGGCTGGGGACCTTTCAGATTTGCTCCAGAACATGTGCCCTACTAAACACCACCTCCACAACCTCCCTCCAGACAAGGGAAGCTATCTGGGGGTTGCATATTTAATGCCTAATGCTTCCCACTGATCACTTACCCTTTTGTATAAGAAATGTAACAAAGTAGCCTGATTAACTGGGATTGAAGGAATTAAGCCTCTGTTTGTGGAGATAACGATCAGTGAGGTCTCTTTTAACACACTTGTTACTCTGGGCTTCCTTTGATTGGCATATCAGCAGCTACACACCATAAATTACCTTGATGGATTCCCCTGTGCATCTGAATTTTAAAGAGATGAAGCAGAGGGTTATTTTAGTTAATATTCCAGTGTGGGATTTGCCAGGTGCTGTGCAGCTTCTGTCTCAACTCATGACCCTCTGTTCTTTCATTTCTGAAGTCCTGTCCATGGAAAGAGAACCACAGCTATCCTTGAACCTGCCTCTGGGCTTTCTGTAGCTCCCATATCCTTGACCCAAGAGTCCTTTCTGCCTGAACCATTCCTTAAACAGGATATATTCACAATGCCTTGAGAAGGCTGCAAGTGCTGTGAGATGGTGGCAGTTTAATTAATGACGTAAACTCTTGGCAGGACCTAGCAGGTTCTCCTAGGTGACTGGCTGGGGCTGCTGGCGTGGATCCTGGAGAGAATTAGCTAAAGAAGCATTCCTGGATGCATGTGGGTCCATAGCAGAAATTTTGGTGCTCCCCACTGCATCCCATTAGCAGTGAAGTGAGAGGCTGCCTTCCTCAGATTAGAAAGCACTTGAGAATGTCATTTACTCAGGCAGATTTCCCAGTTGACTGAGCATTCTTATTCCACTAATTACAAATCAGGAAGGTGGCATGTGCAGTGACTTCCATACAGGAGGAGCTCTCTTCCCTAATGGTGGGGCTGGCTGGACTGGGAAAAGCAGGATAGACCCTGATAATTATCTTCTTCCCTCCTATCAGCTGGAACAAAGTAAAGCTTGTTCTGGTAAATCCTGCAAAGTTTGATGCTCAGATGCTGCAGCTGGTGTCCTCTAACAGCTGGGGCTCAAGTCCAGCCCTTCAGGTGAAGTGTATTGGCAGTGTAGGTAACTCAGAGCCAGGACCCTGGCTCAGGCTGGCTGCTGCTTTGGAGTCACTCAAATAGCTCAGGACCTGGGACTAGGGAGGCATGTGAAGGAAATAACTAACCTGGTAGGTGTTTGACCAAGCCATTGTAGGACTGTCTTGTTCTGACTGTTTTCAGCTAGTGTGAGAGGGAGAAGACTTTGGAAAAGGTGCTGTTTCAAATTTCCCACTATTAAAGGCTGGTATGGGATATGGGGCTGAGTGGGAACAGTGATGCTCATCACAGTCCAACCAGCCTCAGGGCTTCCCTCTATGTCAGGCTGTTCTGGGTCATGTGACTTGGTCTCTTGTGAGTATTGCTGGTTTGGGGGCAGCATCTCTTTTTCTCATCTTAAGTGTTCTTTGATTCCCTGGGCCTGTGTTTTCCTGTTTGGCTGGGGCTGATTGCATTTCCAGAGGCTCCATGTCCTGTTGCCAGACAGCTGATAGCAGTAGCAGAACATCTGCCTGTCTCTCTGCCCTGTGGCTCTTCCTCCCATGCATAGCTGCTTTGCTCTGCCGTGTGCTTTCCTATCATCAGATGCATAATTCCTCTTGCTGCCTGTCTCTGATCTGTTAACACTAAAAAAACCAACCCCTCCTGAAGCAGACAGGCCCTGGGAGAGCGTTGACTATTGGTGGTACATCTGTAGTCACAACTACAGCTGGATTCTCCAAAGCCCTGTGCCAGGAAGGAGTCCCAGCTGCCTGCCCTGGGACCTGTAGCCTAATGTCCGTCTGCCTCAGTGTTGGCCTGATTCTGGCAGGCAACCAGTGGTTTCCAATGCATGTGTCTGAAGGTGGTTCTGAGAGTGGGGGTCACCATCAGTCCTAATGAAGTTAGGGATGGAGGGGACCTGGACTGATGGATAAGCCAGTCCTCCAGCATGCTCCCACCCCTGACAACAGCTGTGCAGATGGTGTATGCATGAGAAGCTGTGTGAGTGACAGCTTTGAACTGTCCCTTTTTTTTGTGCTTCACCACATGTCAGGGCAAGGCTAACACATGAACCATTTCTGAGCAGTTTCTCCTTTCATTAACTACTGGGCTTCTGGCTCAGCCTCAGCTTCCCGCACAGGTGCCTCCAGGAGCCAAGGGTTGGAGTGTCCTGGCTCCCACAGCCAACACTCACCTTAATATTATGAAGAGCTCGTATTACCTGGGTTGTTGCTGTTTTGTTTCAGCTAATTAGAGCTGATGAGATCCACTCAGTGTTAGGCAGTTGCCTGTCCCTCAGCTTCCTGTGGTCCTTGTAAAGTTTACCAAATGTGACAAGATATTGATCCTATCTACAACCATATTGTGTGGCTAACTATGCTGCTTGTGCTGGAGAGGATCCTAAAATTGCTGTTTTGATGAAAGTACAGTCCATCTCCAGATGTGGTAGGTTCCTGGGTGCACCAGAGTTCATGCTTCCCTTGGTATTTATTCTCCTAATGGCCTTTATACCTGAAGCTCAGCAACATCTTTGCACCTGGAGGCTCACTGTTGTTTGGTGTGCAACTGTAAACTGAGCTCAGTTCATCAACCTATGGTGAGACCAGGGTCTCCTTTGAGTTGACAAAGCTGAGGAAGGTATTTGGAGGGAAGGGAAGACCTGGAATAATATATTCCGTGTCATATGAATATAGGGCATTTTCCAAACACTTCAGCTAGTGTTGTCAACTCGTGCAATTTTTAGTGTGAACCTCCTCATATTTGGCTCTGTTTCAAGTTACGGGTTTTGGCTTCATGCCACTCTCCACTTCCTTTTTGAAACAAAAAATGAATTCACAGCTTTGTGGGTGCAGAGACAAACCCATAAGGACCCTGGGTCAGCAAAGCAAACAAGCAGAACTCTTAAAACCAGCCTTCCTAAGCACTTAATTTAAATGAACGTTGGGTACCTAAATTGCTGAAGCCAATTTGGACTTGACAAGCATGCGCAATGTTAGAAATAGAAATGCTGAGGTATCTAAAACCTTATGACTCCACAGGGGGATTTTTGAACTGCTGCTGCTATTGTAACCGCAGAAGAGAAAAGAAAGAGTATGTGAACAGATATTCCTCTCCAGGTTTACTTTTGCCCTTGCCAAGGGACTGCAGGACAAATACAGTCTCTTTCAGGCCCATTAGCTTTTATGAATTTGTTCCACTGCCAGCATATAGTTTTTGAAATTCAAGACAGCTCTCCCTGATAGAAGAGCTCTGGTACTTCTCCACATACTTGGACCTGGCTTCTGGAGATTCAGATGGACATGTTTTGTCATAGAAACAAGGTTCTAGCTCTTTGCTTTGCCAGGATCTGCTGAGACACAGACCTTGAGCTTTGCAGTGTCCTGCAAGAAGGGATTTTTAGCTCTTTGAGTTGTGTGGGTATGTGTGCTGTGTATCTGTGTAAAATGAAGATACGTAGCTATCCCAATGCCTGCTTCTGGATTTCCTTGGGCGTGTCTGAGATATGGGTAAAACATCAGGTACACTGGAGCCCTTATCTAAAGCAGCAAGGATTATGTGATCTTGTATAGAAACACCACATTGTGCCTCAAGCATCCTTTGGGATTATATCCGTAGATCGGTACCTCTCAGGGAATGTGGAAAGGTGAGAAAAAATTATCATCTGTTCCACTAGTGCACGCTTAACCTGTTTTGTTATGGATTGTGTCTGTGACCTCAAGTGAACCGTTTGATGCCTCTGCCTTAGCCCATCATCTTCTTCTTCCTATCAGCACAGCCCTGCAGTGCCCCAACAGCTTCTAAAGGTGATGCTTCCTTTCTTGCTTACTTTCCCAGGCTTCTGTAGACTAAACTTCTGATGGAGGGAGCCACCTTTGCACTTGTGTTGCCAAGATTTAGCCCTAACATTATCGGGTGCTTGAAAGGTATGGATGAAGTGACAAACTGCATAACGTGGAATACAAAGAAAAAGCTCTCTGGTTTCTAGGTCTAAGGTTTAGAGGTGGAGAGTTTCAGCAGCAAGAACACACCTTTGAGAGGGTGAAAAGAGCAGCATATCTTGCAGCCCCTTCCCGGTGCTGCAGGGAAAAAGTGTGCAGGAAAGTCTGCTCTAATGGGGACCAGCAGATTCTTACCAGTCACCTACTTTTAACTTGCCAGCACATGTGAGTTAGCAGTCAGTGGGTTTACTGGTAAGGTGGTGCCCAAAGAACAGTCCCAATGAGAGAACACTTCGAAGAGGAGCCTTGCCTTTGAACTATGCTAGGGGAAAAGTTGTTCTTGAGCTGCTTCTGGGTATCGGGGACAGCACAGCATTTTAGGTGGTGACTTGCTCCCTCCTGGTAGGCTTTACCATGGGGAAAGGAGATGCTGCTCTTTTGCCTCAGCCCAGTGCTTTGCCTGTTTGCTGGGGACTGCCCAGGACTCTGCTCCTTGCCCAAAGGAAGAAGAGCACCAGCTCATTGCTGGTTTGTGTGGGTGGCTCCAGTTTGCCTGCAAACTGGGAAAACCACCAGCTTTTTGATACTGTTTCTTTGGATGACTGTTAGACTTTGCTTGAGAGGTACAAATGTGGTGCCACAGAGGGCAAACGGCAGCTCTGCCGTGCCTGCTGCCTGCGTGGGACAGCCCCAGCAGGGAGGCTGGGACAGCAGCAGCGGGGTTCCCAGCAGTATGCAGGATGAGCAGTGACCCCAGTCTCCAACCGAGGACGCAGGCGGGTGGCTGATTTATGGCCGAGGCGAGATAGGGGTCTCTCTGAGTTAAGCTGTAGGCGAGTTGCCATGGAGATGGGCTAATAAAGCACCAGGCAGCAGCCAGCTCTGACGCTGCTACGGCTGCAAGGAGCAGGCGGGTGGGGAGAAGGGGCAGCTGGCCCAGTAGAGATGGAGAGCGAGAACAGAGTAGCACCAGAAGAAGGGGGCAGGAGTTGGGTGTGTAGGGCTGTTGAGATGCCCTTGGGTGCTTTGAGAGAGGAAGGGGTGATGGGAGAAGAGAGGCCCCTTCACCCAGCAGTGTGAGGGGAGGATATTGGCATGGTGCTCCTTGGCACTGAGTGGGACCAGCAGCTTTCAGGGTAGGGGTTGGACCCCTATGCAGTCAGAGTATCTTTTGTTCTGGTCCCCTGCCTGCATGAACCACCCTTCTGCTTAGTGACTGTAGGCTGGCTGCTTCCCCTGGCAGCATGAGAGGGCCTCAAAGCGGATGTGGATGTTAGCTTGCAGAGGCCACCTCACTCAGGACTGGTGCAAAGGACTCTGCTGTGCTCAGGGTTCGCTTATGAGTGGGGAAAACAGGACTTGCTCCATGCCAAGGCAGATGCCTGCACACAAGGCAATCAGGACCTTTGTAACTGCAGTACCCTCCCTGTGCCGGGGAGCTTTCAGCCTCAGAGCAGGTCTGCAACACCCAGTGCCCCTGGGGAGCTGTATTTTACATGTCCTCCTTGACACACTGCTCTTTTGACTTTTAGCACTGGGGAAAGTCACCTGTTCCCTAGCTTGCTCCTCCGTCCCAGCCATTGCAACATAACTGCAGCCAGCTCCCTTGGATGCTGAGTATGGGTGTTGGGTGGGATGAATGGGGATGGTGTGGACTTGCCTCGAAAGAGGTGGGTGTACTGGAGCTGAGCTGCACATCCCTAAGCAATAGCTCCAGCCTGCACCTTCAGAAAGGACCCTCCTGCTTTGCTACAGTAGGAGTTAAGTATGCAATCCCATTCAGTTCAAGGGCACTGTAGCACGGACCTAAAACTAAGCATCCTTTTATTCTGGCTAGTTGAGCAGGGTGATGGGAGGGAAAGGCTTAGCTAATTATTATCAAGATATTCCCAGGCTGCTGTACTTCCATTTTGAGAGATTACTCTCCAGTAATATGGTGACAGCCATGTTTTAACCTTGATCACCATAAGAAGGGTTTTGCCTCAAAGCCATTTCCTGGAGTGTGCCAGAGTTCAGGTAGGTGTTCCAGCAGGTAAAGGACAGTGGGGTGGAGGGAAGGGAGGTTATATTTTAAGAAGGAAATCAAGAGCCTTAAAAGATAATTGCTTACAGGTTTCACAAGATGTTTTTATGCCTCCTAAATTGATGGATGTATCCACAGAGACTGATGCTTTTAGTGGAGGGTTACCTTTCCTTCTGAACAGAGCAGCGATCAAGACAATTTCAGCTAGCTAATGCCAACTATTGACAGCACTACCCCTACCCTCCAAAGAAAAGATTGTCTAAAGCTGGACTTCTTGACCTAGCTAATGTCTTCTTCCCAGGTCAAAGCCTCTCCCCCAACCAGACAGCATCTCCTGTTGTTCAAAGCCACCCTGTGCTACTGCTTAACAGCCCTTGTGCCTTTAACTCTGTCGTAATGCACTACCCAGATGGTAGGAGTACTCCCTGCTCTGATGGGTCAGTTGGCTTTTGGCACTGGCTTTGATGAAGGAGGACATCCACTGCCTCCATCTTTAACAGGGCCTCCCTTGATGTCTCTGCAGGGCTAGCTGAGGGGGTGAGCCAGCCCTTGTTGTTGCAGCAAAACCCTGAAAGGCAGAGATCATGCAAAGCTTTGGAGTCTGTCTGGTGCAGCCTCAGTAATTCAGGAGGGATCTGAGTGGTGGAGATTTTGATGATTGCTGTTTGGCAGCTCAAAGCAGGCCTTGCTGTGGTGCACAGGTGCCTGCTCTGCCAGGATTTGCATGAGCTGATATGGTGTGGATCAGCACACCTGGAGAGGTGGAAAGGGTTGCAATGTGTGTGTCCACTGACCTCCTCATTTAGTGTGTGTTTTAGGTTCTATACCTCTTTCTCTGCTCTTAACAATTCACTGTTCATGTGTCTACACCCTTGTAATTCCTTACCTTGTGCTTTCTTTTCTACCTGATCCTAATTATTGCCGCTTCCCCCACCTTTGTAAGAAGAACTTGGCATGTGGTGTCACTACAAGGGGAGAGATTTAATTTGATTTTTAGATTCTTGGAAAAACTTTTCCAATAAAGGGCCTTGTACCCAAGACTGTTTCAGGCTGCTGGCAATGTCAGAGGAGACCTCTGAGGGGAGGAGGCGGTCTTTGGAGAAGGCATCTCAGAATGGAGTGAGATACGTTGCTTCTGGGGAAGTCCATATGGCTGTTGCTCATGGGTGAACTGGCCTCAAGAATGATTTCTGTTGCCTGTGACTATTGTTAGCACTACTTAAATCTGTGTATCTTGGAATGTTTTTCAATATGAGCCATTTAAAATCCTGAGTCATTTCTGTCTCCGGATATGCTTGTCTCGCTGATTCTGTTTCATGCCTGTTCTCATATCCAAGGCAGTTCATGCCAGCAGCTGAATCAGTTTGGAAAGGAGGAAGAACAAGTATTAGGACCTCTTCTGCTCTTAGCCTCCAGGCAACCAATGTTCTTGAGTTAGCCAAGTCCTGTGTCTGGTCCCACCTCTGGGCATGATCATCTGGGTGGTACTCTCCAATGAAGTGTCACCTTTCAGTGGGAAGATGGTGGACCAGATCCTTGAGGCTTTTAGCCAAGTGAATGGCTCTGCCTTGAGACTCCCGCTGAGCTCTTTCATGTTCCCTTGCTTGTGTTCACAAGCATCAAAATCAGGAATGGAAGATGTGCCTTGGAGGAAACAGATATAAGCAGAAATTCAGTGTGGATAAGCATGGCCAACTTGTGTTGCTCATGGGGCTCTTCATTAGCTGACCATGCTTTGAGCAGCAGGTTACACTAGGTGATGCCCTGATATCTTTTCTGATGTCAGTTTTCCTATGATCCAATGATTTGCTCCCATTGTGGAGACCAGTAAAAAAAGCTCCTTTACTGGCATTTCACACACAGCTCTCTTCTTGAATGATGCCTTACATTATGGCAGATGGAATTCAATGCAGAAACAGACTTTTTAAAATGGGAACAGCCCCACACCATGTCCTGGTTTCTGTCATTCATGTATAAGCATCCTAAGGAGAATTAAAATGTTAGCTGTCCACATGAGATCTCGCAAGTAAGTCCCTGCAGCTCAGACTAAATATCTTTCAGAGATCAGAAAATAATGACTCAAAGGCTTTGTTGCTGATGCTTCAAAATTGTCCTGTATTTAATCTCCATCGGGTAGGCCTGGATGTGGTGTTGAGGGCTGGAGAAACTTGTCTTGATTACACACAGTTTGTGGTAGCCACAAAGCTTCTGTAAGAGAGCCAAGTGTTGCAGTGACACTAAGGCGTCTTCCTCCTCTGGTTTAAGAGATGTCAGATTTGATAGTGGGAACACTGTGTTGGACTAAGCTCAGTTTTTGCTCAAGATGTTGGTCTTTAGATCTCGTGAGGCTCATCAGGTCTTGCCTATGACCTCTATCCAGCAGAGGAAAGCAGAAGTCTACTGCCTTTTGAACTGCTGCTAACAGATAGAAGCCTGGATACCTGGATTAGTAGAACCATGCTCAGATCATAGGGAGCTGAAATTTTGCTTTGGAAGAGAGCCCATGTTCTCTTCCTACTGTCCATAAACAAGTCATGATGAATGCTCCTATCTCACTGAAGTCACCATGGCTGTGGTCTGTAGGGATAAGGCAGAACAGTGATTGCCCCTAACTTTCTCCTGGAAGCAAGAACTGGGTCATTTTCTGATATCAAAATGCAGGGAACTGACAGTTAAACTGGATTTAATCACTTAAATTGAGAGCCCTTGCCCTGGAGTATTTTTGCATGTTATTTTAAGCATTCATAACCAAGAGTACTGTAGGGGAATTTTGGGGTGGTCAGTAATGCCTGCAGTTACAATCCTTTATCGCATCCTGCATCCTCAGTGACGGAGGGATGGTTATGTACCTCGGAGTCACAGCTGCAGCTGAGTCTTGCAGTGCGTGTTTAACCAGGAGAGCTCTGCAGGGACAATATATTTTGAGTGCGCCTTACTGTCAGCTTTCCCCTTTCCAGCTTTGCTGTAGGGCTGCTCCACAAAGCCTCCAAAGCCAGCTCTGTCCAGCACATCTCGCACCACCCTTCCTCTGGGATCCCCGCACTGCCACACTCAGTCTGTCCTGGTTTTCACAGCCTGCTCCTTGCTGTGTTTTAACCTCTCTTCCTCTCCTTCTCTGCATTTGATTTCTCCTCTTCGTTCTGTTTTATTGCAATATAAACCTTGGCAATTCCAAGTTGCGGCCCAAACTTCCCAGCCCCGCCAGCAGACCCGGGACTCGGCCAGACCTTGCAGCGAGGAGGAGGAGGCAGGTTGGCAGGAGCTGGGGTGCAGCGCACTCCTTGGGGTGCTGGACACCTCCTTGCAGCGCCTTGGGGAGCTCCCCCCCTTCAACAGGTAGGCGTTGGGAGCAGCCAGCCTTGCTCTCCTCGTCCTCCCGCGTGGAAAGGATGGCGGGGGTTTTAGCGGAGAGCCCCGAGGCATGGCTTGGGGTGCTGGCCTCAGCCTGGGGCAGGGAGGGTGGCAGCGCTGCGGGGAGGGCAGCTCCGCACAAAGCGGGTGGGTAAACCCTCCTCCGGGGCGCGGGGAGGAGGAGGAGGAAGGCGGGGGGATGCTGCTTCCATTCCTCCCTCCCTCTCCCTCCCTCGCCGCGGCCGGAGGAGCGCAGGCGGCGGCTGGCAGCCCCGGCCGGGCTGCACGGCGAGCTCGGGGGCGCGGAGCGGTGCGGGGCGGTGCGGGCTCCAGCCCCCGGCGCGGCGGTGAGTGCGTGCGGGGCGCGGCGGCCGTTCGTGTCCCTGCTCCCCCCGGCTATTGTCTGCGGGCGGTGAGCAATAGGGGGAGCAGCGGGGGAAGGGGGGCTCTGCCCTGCTCGCGTTCCCTGTGCTGGGGAGGGCGGCCGCGGGGTCGGAGCATCTCTGCTTCAGCAGCAACTCTGGAGCGTGTTGCTTCGGAGCAGAGCGGCCCCCCCAAGCCGTGCGGGGTCCCTCCCGCTGGGGACCCCCGGGGCTGTGGCCCCGTCGCCCGGCACTGCCGGCTGGGGAGCGGGGAGAGGTGTGAGCGGCTGCGATGGAAAATGTACGGGTGAGGATAACACCGAGCGCCGTTTCTAGAACCGGACGGGGAATGCGAGGGAAGGGCTGAGCAGGGGGAATGGTGTAGTAAAGCAAAGTCAAATTTCCCCCTGAATCCCGCAGCCAGGCCTGCTGGGCACCGATGCTCTGGCGGGGTGGGGAGGAAAGGAGTTTTGGGGGCTGCAGTCTCTGAGGCTGGTATGGAAGGAAAAGGAAACCAGCTCCAGATCTTTCCTTTCACCCCCCCCTCGCCCCGAGTTACTAGGATTTTGAGATATGGATCATTAAAAAGGAGTAGTGTAATGCAATTAAGCGTTAGACAGTCCCCACTGCAACGCTTATCTATTGTTCCTTGCTCTGCCTTCTGCCAGAGCGATTCTCGTCTGGACAAGAGAAGTGTAATTGAACAAATAGTTCATTTCCCTGGCCAATTACAGCCCTAGTCTCTCCCCTGAATCTGCTGCTGGCTGGCTGCAAGCGCAGCAGTGCCCTCAGACAGAAGCAAAGAAGCAGGACCCTCTGGTGAGACCTGCTGTGGTGGGCCAGCTGGCAAAAGCAGCGCTGCGTGGCTGCTCACTGGAGTTGTTCTGGTGGCAGCAGCAGAGCAGGTTTGCTCCCTCACCTCTTGGTCCTCTTAGCATCCTTGTGGGGAGTGTGGGGAAGAAAAATAACAGGTGGTGAGGCAGATCCAGCCTACAACTAGAAGATGCTACGTGTGGTTCAGGCAAGTCCTTTTCTTTCTGTCGTCTGTCGCTTAACTTTCTCTATACCATGGAGGATGAAGGATTTCAGGCTCTTGAGGGTGATGTTGTTTTGGTGGAGTTTGCCAGCCTGCCCTTCAGCCTGTGTCAGTGGTGGCTGGGTGTCCTGCAGCATGCACACACATGCACAGAGGCAGGAGCACGTGAGCCCGATGTTCCTGCTCTTGTCCGAGGGAGCTCTGAGCAGCTGGAGGGGTTGTGGCTGCACCTGGTCCCGGTGGCACATGCTGGGCTGGAGGCTGTGTCCTTTCCCCTGGAATCTCCTCCCGGTTTGCAACGCACAGCAGAGCTCAGCGCGTGGGTATGCACAGATGCATCCTCTGCACCGCTGCGAGACACGCTCAGCCCTGAGAGGCTGCTGCTTTTCCTCGCTTCTGGAGCTTCTTATTGCAAGTGTGCATCATACATCTTTCCTCCTTCTGTTCTTTCTCCTTTCCTTTCTGCTTTGTCTGCAGACTGCTGCCTGTCCCACTTCACCCTCAGCTGCTGCTTCACTTTTTCCTGCTTAATCCATTCTTTCCCCTCAGTTTCTTTTTCTCTAAGTAGACCTTGTCCTCTTCAGCCTGCTCCTCTCAACCCTGGAGAAGCAGCCCAGCCCCTCATCTCAGTAGGAGTATTCCTGCCAACTGTTTACAAAAAGTAGCACAATATCCAGGCTGAATGCTGACATAATTACATACCCAGCCAGAGAGTGTAGTAAATAATCCTGCCTTTCAAGCTTTTGCCCAGTGGTGAGTCTTTTGCCATCTCCTTTGCCCATGGGCTAAATGTATTATACTTGTTTGCATTTACTTATATTCTGGAAACAGAGAAGTCGGCACACAGATACAGGGTATCAAAGTGGATGTGCGTTGATGTCGTGCACCATGTACACCTACTGTGCCTGTGTGCATCGTGTGTCTGAATATGCATCCTATGGCTCTGCTCCTGGGTTCTGGCTTTGACGGTCATGCTTGGCAAGCGTGAAGGCTGTCAGGGAAGGAACAACTGCTGAGGTGTGGATATTGTTCCATCGGTGAAGGAAAGATGGCTGTGGGGTGAAGGTCAAGAGCACCAGCAGAAAGCGCAGGGCTCGGCTAACCGTGTTTGCATCGGTTAGGGTGCTGGCTAGTTTTCCAAGGATTTGTGTGTACAGATGATTGCAGACTGTGGGTATCATCAGCCTGGTTGTGTTTCCAGTTGTGCTTGTGAGCCTGAGTCTGTCTGCAGTTGCTTTGATTGTGAGTCAGTCTGTCTGCAGTTGCAGTAGCTGTGAATCAGTGTCTGCCTGTAATTATGTGGGTGAATCAGTGTTGGCTTGTTACACTTTGAGTGCAAATGGTTTCCTGTAGCGGTTGTGGGTGTGAATCACTCTACAGTCCCTCTGGATGTGTTTTTGAGTAGAGAGATGTAATACTGGGATTAATTTTGTTTTGATGAGGAAAAACTGTCAAGCGGCTTCTTGTTTTGAAAAATTAAAGCTGGGTTGGGAGTTGGGCACAGAGCTTGTTTCTCTGTTACCAACTTTGTACAGAAAAGAGCCGCTTAAAGGCTTGCTCCCAAGATTTCCATGTTGATCTGAACCTTTAATTTCTTTGCCTTGTGCCTCTGGTTCCGAGTGTCCTCTTCTGCTGGCATCTCTTGCAGAGCTGCAGACAACGCATTCGGTAACCATCACATGTGCCTCGTACCTTTTGTGTGACAGATTCATGGGAAGGTGGTTTATGGCTGGTGCAGTGTGTGTGTTTGTGGGGACGAGTCGACGTGTGCCTCTCGGGTAGGTAAGCACAAACACTTTTCATGCTTGTGAGTTGAAGACTGTGTGGTTCCTCTGCCATGTGCCTCTTGCTGTGAGCCAGTGCTGTTTCTTCTCTAAGATAGATGATAAACAGCAAGTTTGATTCAGGTAGGTGGAGGTACTACTGCCTCTTTCTTGTTATTCAGTTCCTATAAAATGCTGTAGTAGCTTCTAGCCTTCAGCAGCATCTGTATGGCACAAAGCAACGCTAAACTGAGAGGCCAGTCAGAGAAATCTGGGGTATCTGAGGTGATGGAAGCAAAGCACTTCCCTCGGTCCAGGCTAACAAACCCAGCCTTCCCCCTGCGCTGGCTGGTGCAAGGAGAGTGTGATGCTGGCAGGGCTGGACTGCTTCCAGTACGCACTGGCTTGGGTGTCTCTCCCTGCGTTGTGCAGTGTACGTGTGCATCCCAGTTAGCTTATTTCAGAACAAAGGAATGCAAGCCACCAGTAGGACAAGGGTCTTGTGAAACACCACGGTGTCTTATGCCATCATTTCCAGGCTTCCAGATGAACCATGTGTGCTCATTGTTGCCCCTGCCCTCAAATAAAAAGATCGTTTTATTCCAAGGGACCCTCCTTTTTAGCTAAAGTAATTGAGAACTGAAGCAAAACCTCCCCAACGGGGACACAGGGCAGCATGTGCATTTTCTGCATTTGTAGCTGCTGCTGCTGCACTGAGTGCTTGGTGGCTGCCCATCTATGCAGAGAACTTGGAGCTTTACTCAAAGAAGTGCTAGAAGAGGCATAGCCATGATCACTGCAAGGCTGGTGTGCTCATGGAGGGTTGGCGATGGTTGGGCAGACCACAACCCTCACAGTTTGGATGTTTTTAGAATCCTTGTGAGGTGTTGAAGGACCTCTCCTGATGTCTGGAACCTGTTTTGCAGAGGCTCTAGTGCAATGAGGTAGGGTTTTAAGGAGCTTGTGCTGTGCAAGTGCACCTGACTTTGGGGGTAAATATGCAGGTGTTGTGAGGTCACCTATAGTGCTGTGCTACTGTGCAGGTGGGTGGATGTGTTTGGCACCCACTGGGTCTAGATCACCCTCTTCTCCCTGTGTGGAAGTGCTTGTATCTGGGCTTTTGGCCTGAGGCTGTCTCTACTTCCCAGTCTGTTTTCCAGCTGGCTTCTCAGCATCGGTTCTGCATTGCACACCCCTCCCTGAGATACCTGACTTGGCAAAGATGTTGGGCAGCTGCACGTCCTAAGGGCTGTGGGCTGAGTGAGAGCTGTAAGTGCTCAACACTCCTTCAGCTGATGCCGCTGGTGTAGGCACACGGTGTGCGCTGACCTAATGACACTGCAGGTACCCAGCATCTCTGTGCGCAGTGATGGGCTGCTTCGTGAATGCCGCCCGCGTGAGGAGACTATTGCTAAGTGAATCAGATTGTTCCCTTGGCTGTGCATGTTCCAAGCAGGCAGTAATTTGGGAGAGATACTATATGAGTCTCACAAATGTACCCAGGTGGGTTTATGGGCCTCTTCTGCTTTCATTCCCTTTCTGCTGCTTGCTGTCTCCCCCTCTCTGGGCTGTTCTCCCAGATTTTTTTGCAAGCTTTACCTTTCAGTCTCCACCTCCAGAGCTCTGCCTTTCCCTTGTCAGCAGTAAGCTTGTGCTAATCACTCTTTCCTAGGAAGACATTTCAGAATATTTAATGGTTTCTAGAATAAGGATTTTTGAAAAGATCAGGCTCGGTATGCCAAGTCAGGAGGTACCCAACGTTAACATAGTTACTAGGGTACCTTGCTGATCTGGAAGGTATCAGCACTTTTTTTGTTCCCAAACCCACCTCAGTAGGAGCAGGGGCTGGAGCACATTGCTGTCTTGGGGAGAAGGAATCTTTTCCAATTCCTTGTTCCAAAACTGCGTATCATGTTTCTCAGGAGTGTTGTTATGCTATGATGCTCTGGAGATTGGACAGACTGTGTGTTGGAGAGGAGTGGGTATGTTTGATACCTTCAGGTATGTGGTTTTAAAGAGACCTGCCAAAATCCAGAGTGTGCAGATTTGTGACCTTCAAGTATTGGTGGATTCCAGCTGCAAAGTGTTAGCAGGGCTAACTAACTCCTTAGAAAATCTGCGTTTAATTCAGCTGTGGAGGTTACCAGCAACTGCAGAATTAGTGATGAATGCATTTGCTAACTGTGCCATTAAGAAATGAGCAATGGACAGATGGAGGAACTAAGTGCAGAGCTGCTTTGAACATGTACTATCCCTATAGGCTCCATCTTGCATACGTATAGATGAGAACCTGAAGCTACAGGATGATGTTCTTTAACTTACGTGGCAGAGGGGTCAGTCTATGGAGCTGTACCAGTCTTTTCTGAGCTTAGGAATCTTTGTATTCTGCTTTTTTCTTCACTGATACAATGCAGTTTCCTTTCAGTGAGACCTAGTAAGAGATTTTGGGTGTTTTTCTTCTTTGAGACTATTACCACCCAGTTAACATTCCTAAACCCTCACTGGGTTACATGTAGTTAAATGCATGTTGCTGGCATTCTTCCTCCCCTTCCCAGAGGATCAGAGATCCCTGCAGGTATTCAGATCAAGATGTTGACTGTTTCAGAGCCTTCCCGAGTGGAAAGTGACACCTGAATAGCATTTTGTTTAAGCACCTTCTGCAAGGACAGCACCAGTTCAGGCTGGAGGAGCCCCAGCATTGCTTTTCCTGAGGCACACTTGTGGGTGTTTTCATTCCTTTCCTTTGCCCGAGATGGTGCTGTGCACCGAGAGACCTCTTCCTGCCTGTTCTGCCGTGAGCAGTAACTCCTACGGGCAGGTGGTCCTCTGCAAGAGCAACTCTTCTGTGCTGAAATCTGAGGAGCTCAGTTATTGGGCTAGCAAGAGCTGCAGGAAAGGGGAGAGGTGATACTGAGAGCTGTTGTGCCATGGGGACCACACTAGGCTGGCTATGGGGAGCTTGAGGAGATCCCTTAAACTACACGAAGGGTGAAACCACCTCCTCTGCAAAAACCTCCTTGCGTCCTTCAGAGGCATGTTTCCTGCCTGGCAATAGGATGATGAGCACCAGCACTGGAAGGGGACTGTTCCTTCTGCTGCTCCCCCAGCACTGCCTGGCCAGCCCTGCCTCAGTGTCACAAGGCTACCAGGGTTCATCACCAACAGTTAAAACCCCTGTGTTAATCTGAATGTCAGCCACAGTCCTCAGTACCAGGTTTGCTTCTCAATCCATCTCTAAGTGTACAGGAGCCAAAGAACAAGGAAAATGCCACACAGCCCAGGAAAAATACGATACAAGAACCAAAGGGAAGTGGTAGAAAACAGTGCCAAGCTATTTTCCGTGTTGTGTTGGGCTCAGGAAGGACATAAGTGCAGCCATAGCAAACTAGCTGCCCATGTACTCTCACACCCCATTTTGGGGGCATTCTCTGTGCCAGGAAACTGACCAAGGCTAGTAAAGTAATCACTTGGGCAAATACTGAAAGCAGACTTTTCTCCCAGTGCAGATAAACAGGTTCTGATGCTTAAAATGAGACTTAAAACAGCTCTGTTATCTTTGGCTAGCAACGTCCTCAACGGAACTATCCAAAGCAGAGAATTGGCTGTCCATCTCCATATAATATTGCAGGAAAACTGTATGAACAAGGTTTGGTAGAAACGTGGTTGTTTAGAGCTTCTTGGCACAGACAGGAATGCCTTACACACACCTACATGGGAGGTGTAAGTGCTTCTGGCTTTTATCACTGTTCCAGACCGTATCTCTGAATTACCTTGCTGCCTCTGGTCCTCTTTAGCTGCTGTGTCCCACCTTTGGTGTGTAATTTCCCTAGCCCACAGTTTCACTAAATCTAATAAAGATGGTTCAAAATGCTGTAAAAGGGTCAGAACAGTTTCTGCAGAGCAAGGAGGCTCCTGCTGCAAAACCAAAGGGTCCTCATTTGTGAGGATATCCTTGGGCAAAAACTGCTGGCAGTGCAAATTCTGCCAAAACAAACTATTTATTGAAATCAGCAGCTGAATGGGGAAGTGCTGATTTCAACCAATTTTTTCAGTGGTGATGTGGGTAGGGAAGAGGGAAGCCAGCAATGGGGTTTTCTGGTTTTGGCTAGTGTTTGAAATTGCCTTAGAAAAAAATAATGATCAATTAAATCCTATTGCATAGTACGCAACTTTAAGTGAAATGAAAGGGAAAAGTTGAAAGGAAATCTGTCAAGGAGCTGCTAATTGAAAGAGTTTTGAATTTGCCTTGTAAGAAACATCAACATTTTAGCTATCCTTGTTGTGGTTCGGAAGGAGTCTCCCCTAACTGTTGGAATTTCCCACAGAACAGATGTTCAGCCTCTTAATTTGTGATTCCTCAGCAAATACTTGAATTTCCAAGACTGCTTGTCCCTTCTCAGCTGGAGGATGGCAGGAGCCAGAGGAGCCATTCCAAACCAGGGCTTGTCTCACCAGAGGTGCAGGTCTCTCCTTTGGTGTGAAGGCTGCGCTGCTCAAGGTAGCATCCTGATTAAATAAGGCCTGAGCACACTGGCAAATGCTCACATGCACAGAATTAATCCATGCACTGATATTTGAAAGGATTTTAGGTGAGTTATGGGGAGGAAGATAAGGGTAACACATGTCTGAAGTACACTCTATGCAAGGCAATGCTAGGGACCAATGCTATTTTTTTCCCCTGTGCCTGCCATTAGCGCATATCTTGCCAGAACAAAAGCTGAGGTGGGTGGGTAAGGACTTATAGTGTCTGGCTCTTACCTTTTGCCCATGTGGCAGCTCATGCCCTCCTAGAGCTGTCCTGAGCTAAAAAAATAAGGATCGGGCCAGGAGTAGCTAAATGTGGAATTGTGGTGTAACTCACAACCCAGCCTGGCCCTGTGCCCCTTCTCCTCCATTTGTCTGTGGCAGGGTAGCCAGATACACATCGCTGCACGTACACGATACCCATGATCTCCAGGTGCTTCCATCCTGCTGAGCCAAGCTGCCCGCTCTCTCTGCATAGGATTTCTCCTGGGGGTTCCCATGTCCATGTGCAGAAACCCCTGTCCCTAGGTAGCACTTGCATAGCTCACCTGTCCCCTTCATCCTGGAGCACCCTCTGTTAGCTGGGAAGTGCCATTCGGGTTGTGAGGTTTGGCTTTTAGCCCAGCATCTCCATTGCTGGAAGGAGTTGCCTGAGGCTCTGCAATGCTGGTGCCTATTGAGTGGGGAAATCCAGAGGTCAGATTTTGGCAGGTAACAATGTCTTGCCCTGGTTTCTGCGGGCTGTGATTGAAGTGAGCTTCAATTTGCAGCTTTTGGGGCTCACGCTGGCCAGTTGTGCCTGACTGCCGCAGTGCTGAGCCTCTGCTGGGCTGAATCCCGTGTGTGCCAGCCATGAGGTGTCGTGTTGGGGAGACGTCACAACGAGCTGTATTTATACAGGCTGTTGCTTGGCAGTGCTGTTCCAAGGTGCATCAACATAATGAGATACATAAAAGGGGAAGGCAGTTAAATGTGCAATAACATCACAATAAAAGTCAAACTGAGCATTAATGAAAAATCTGAGCACACTAAGTGCAGTACAGTCAAACACTCCCACTACTTTGGGCCTTAGTGCCCAAGCTTGATAATAATTTCTGGCAGTGTCATTGCCAGAATTAAATGAGGACCTAACTATCCAGAAAAAGATGTTTAGAAAGAATGGGTTTTGAGACTTTCCAAGTGATTCTGGTGTGTGGGTGTCCCCAAGGCAGCACAGGTAGTGGGGTGGCTTGGAGCTGCTGCAAGGGGAGGGCAGTGACTGTGAGAGCATGGGGTGAGGAGGAAGCGATGGGTGGAACTAAAACCAGCGCAGTCATTTTGGAAATGGAGCTATGCACTTGCTGAAAGCTGCTGGAGCTGCTGGAGGTACTGTGAACATGGGCTGAGGGTTTGTACGTGTATGTACATGCTTGGCTGTGACCCCATGCTGCGATTTCCCCAGGGCAAGGAGTGCTGTAGGGGGTGCTGCTGCCTTTGGTCCCTGGGGAGGTCTCTGGGACTTCAAATACAGGACCCCAGAAATACTGCTGGCTAGCATGGATAAACTGCTGGGAAAAACTGAACGAAGCAAATTGCTTTCCTCCTAGTAAATAAAATCTCTTTTTTCTCCTTCCCCTCTGTGCCCACCCTGGCAGGTTTTGGAGGCTTGCTTGCTGGTCGCTGCGTGCTGAGGCCATGGCGCTGAGGCTCCCGGGAACGGGGTCACTGTCTCTCCTTGGCCTTGGAGTCCTAGTCCTGGTTTTGGATCTCCCTGCTGATGCTGGGTAAGGTGGTGAGCGCTGAGGCTGTTGGCCAAGGCCACGGTCTTCTTGCTGTGCTTAGATATCCTAAGGCATGCAGTAGTCCAGGGCAAAGCACTAAAACGTCTCTGCTACATTTGACCCTCCCCTTGTCCCCGTCCCTTTCACCCAGGGACTGTTCAGTCCCTCGTAGCTGAGCTGACTGATTACATTAGTGTTATTTGAGGTGCTCTCGCTAAGGACAGTTGTCAGCATTTTTTGCAACAAACCAATTTTCAGATTTGGCCTCTGCACCATTCACTCTGGGGAAGGACTTGGCTTAGATGAATTTTAACCTGGACGAGAGACTCCCTCGTCCCCTTTAATTTTTTAATACTCTCCTAAAGAAAAAAAAAAGAAACTGCTTTAGTGGTTTGGCTGTTTGTGTATTGTCCCAGGAGCAGCACAGCTGATCTGCTGTAGCACAGGGGGCTCTGGCCAGTCCTGGCTGGGCACACTGCTCACCCTCTACCTGGCTTGGGGTCCCTGTGCATGCAGGCTCTGGCTGTCCTAGCACAGAGAGCACTGCCACCAGCCTTGCCTTCCCAGCCTCTGGGAGTTGTCAGGAGAAAATGAAAGCCTGTTAGTCCGTGACAGGCTCTGCAGCCATCCCCTGCATCCCACCAGAGCCTCTGCTGAGGCTTGCAGAGCTCTTGGAGGAAGGGGGGCAGAGACCCCTCCCCAGCACAGCCTGCCAGCCGTGGGGAGGGAGGAGTGCAGTGCAGAGGGGGAGAAATGCAAATAATACATGACTTGTATAAAAAATTTAGAAAAGCCTTTCGAGTGGCAGGTATGGCCACGGAAGTGCTGTCTGCTGAGTTACAAGTCCAATAGGGATCAAGGATTTTCATGCATGAAAAAATGTCAGTGCTGCTGCTTTTATGTCACTGACGCACCCCTCTGCCGTGCAGCCATTTGCCCAGCTGCACTCCCACCCTGTCCTGCCCACGCTGCTTCACCTGCTTGGATTTAACTTTCCATAAGCATCTGCATCCCGAGCACACCTTGACACATAGGTGCTGACCCTTCGCCCTTCCCTCTTGCCCACCGGGGCTGGGTCTCCATCCCCGTGCCGGTTGCAGGGGAGTGTCAGCAGCCCCTGTGCCTGCAGCCCTGCCTCTGCCTTCTCCACCCTTTTGCTTCCCATCACCTATTTGCTGCTGCTGTCACTGCTCCCTCTCCCCACCATGCAGGTATCACTCTGGTCTGTGGGAGGATTTGTTTCCTAACTTGTATACAAGGGGACCCTTGTTGGGGGGTTAGCATGCCTATGTGGCAGCCAACAGTCCAGAGAGTATGTGCACAGGGACGGGTAGTGAGGTAATGACTTTTCCTCAAGCCTATCCTAATTAAATTTGCTGTAAACCTCTCTCTTCCCTGCCTAAAGGCTTTTAATTATTTTAAAACCATGATCCCCATTGCAGTTCTTTGCCCATCACCTCTTTGCAGCTCCTTAGAGTTCTTCATTGGGGCTTTGAGAGAGATAAATGAGACCTGGTTTTATGCCTTGCTAAAGGGCAGCTTTAGCTTTATGTTTAGGTTAGATGAGCCAGCCCAGACCTCAGCTGGACTGGGGAATTAGCCCGAATCAGGTGCCGGGCATAGGTGCTGCTGGCTCTCCCCTGCCTGCACCTTCCCCTCGCCCTTCCTTGCATCGCTCTTTTCCTGGTGCCTCCTCTGAGTGAATCCCACGCTGCTCACATTGAAGTCAAAACCTCAAGTGTCAGGCTAAGTAAAACAGCTTTGAAATTTGTAAACTCATTTTTCCCATCACTGCTGAGCCTCCGCCAGGAATTCCTTCACAAAAATCTGTCCTCTTGCTCTTTATATTACGGGTAATTTTTAAATATAGCTTATAAAACATTAATGAATGAGCTTTCATGAGCATGCTAGCTATTCATGAGTTATGGATGGTGATATACCCATCAGCAGACACTGGTACAGATTGCTTTTAACCATGACATCTATTGAAAGCTGGTACAATTGAAACCTCACTAATTACAGTAGGCATTTGTTAAATTCCTCAAAATTCTGCTTACCTGCAGGGAGTTTAGCTATTTCATATATTTCAAGTCCAGATGAAAAGCTAAAACCAGTGCTTTGATTCGAATGGGAAGTCTTGGAGGCTGTGATGCAGTGGTAATATCAGCGGTGTTTTGATGTTTTGGATCTGACAGGTTGCATTAGGGCTGTTTTTCCAACCATGCCTCACTCTGCATACCCTGTGGGAGCTGCAGTTTAAGCACTTTATTTCCCTCATTGGGCTCTTGCAGGCTGAGCTTCCTGGCTTGACCACTTCTCCCACGGTAGCAGGTATTGGATTGCTGAAAAACAGAGGCCAAGTGGCCTTGTGAGAAGTAGGGTCCGATCCCTGGAGGAGTGAACCTCAGGCACTTGAAATGCAATTTCCCAGAGTGTTTGGCCATTGATGCTGACACAAATTAATGTCAAAATTGCCCCAAATGGAATATTTCAATTAGCTGCAGCGTGCTGAATAGTATTGATTCAGCCTGACTCTAAAAATACCCATACACTGCACTCAGTTTTTCCTCTTTTGCTAGAAAATACTTTTTGCTCTTCTTTTATCTTGCAGAAGCTGGGTTTTCTGTTGGGAGAACATTTTGATAGAAAACTCCAAGCCAGCTCTGCTACTTGTCACCCTGCTGACCCTTCACAGAGTACTTACAAATGGACCAGTAGTGTCAGGGGTAACTAGTCTAACCGGATGGGATGCAGCAGGATTAAGCTTTGAACTCCTTAAATGATATTCCTCAGCAGGAGTGTTTAGAAAGCAACAATTTAGGGGCTTCTCTTGCCCCAGCTCTGGGGAGTGAGACCCTGCTTCAGAGGGTCATAGATGTCCTCCCTAGTAATTGCACCCGCATCTTGCAACACCAGTGTCCCTCTAGTTTGCTGCATTCGTGGTCCTTGTCTGGGCAGTGCTCCCCAGTCACTTATCTCTCCAGTTAGTGGCATGGAGCTGATTTGCCAGTCGGGGCTGCCCCACTGCTGAGGATCCCTCTGCTCCAGCAGCCTCTTCTCCCCCTGCCTCAGCCATCCCACTGCCTGTTTGTGCCTCTTTTTTTTTTTTGGCCTCATTGGTGTCACTTATTTCCTCTTCCATCTTCCTTGCAACCTCTGCATCTCTATGTATTTTTCTTTTGGTTTTCTGCTACTTAATCTTCTGCCTCTCCATTTGTTTTGGCCCTAACAGCTGTTTCTGCTGGGGAAAGCTGTGCTTGGAGCCACAGCACTGGTACTCTGTGTTGTCTGAAATCTCTTTCAGAGGCAGCCAGTTTCAGAAGGATTCGTAGGCTCCTTTTCCGTTGATTGAAAGGGAGACTCAAAATGCAAATGTTTTATTTGAGCCCCTTGGGCTTGCAAAAACTGCATTGAAGATTTTGTTTGGTGAGATGAGCTTTGTTTGAGAAATGTATTATTTATTTCATTCCACCTGGGGCAGAAAATACCCCAAGGAAATAATCTTATTTGGGGGCTTCCAGGCTTCTTGCGTTGAGCAGAGATAGGAAAGTGAAAACTCATTTGGTTTATAAACAGGCAAAGTTCAGCAAACTGCAGAAATGATTCACAAAGAGTTTTAATGATGGACTCAGGCTTCAGGCTTGCTTTACTGAATTCCTGCTTTTCTGCCTCCCTTCCTTTTTGGTAGATATGGTAAATAACTAGCATCACTTCTTCCATGCTGCGTATAAGGAGATATGGGCACTTGAGTAAATGAGGTTCCCACAGCCTCTGTTCATAAAATCCCCTTTCTTAGGGGCAGGCGAGGGATGCTGGAGCAGGGGAAGACTCCCTGAAAACACAGGGCTCCTCAGCCACTACTCCTGGTGCTGCTGGCCCTGAGCATGGGAAGGTGGGGAGGGGGCAGCCTCCACTTCCATGCTGAGGGCTGTGGTGGTAGAGGCCAGAGGGGAGCTGGTTTGACATGCCCTGTGGGGAGTCTGGCAAGCACATCACCTTATCGACAGTCAGGCCCCATCCTGCAGATCAGGACCCACTGCAGCACAGGCTGGGCATGAACCAATGTCCCTTCATTTCCAGTAACTCTTCAGAATATGTGAAGAGCAGGTTTCTCTTCTGATGAGGCTTTTTTCTTCTTTTTCTGCCCCACATGCCAGGCTTTCTCAGAAGCACGTTTCGGATGTTGTTGATGACAGCAAAGATAATATCACCATTTTCACCCGCATCCTGGACAGGCTCTTGGATGGATATGACAACCGCCTGAGACCCGGACTTGGAGGTCAGTTGGGTGGAGGGATGATGTTTTCCACAGCTGTGTGGCTTTCAAAGCGAGAGGCTGCACAGATGCCTTTTCAGTAAGTCTGGTGCTGTTGGGAGGAGAGGCTGATTCAGTGCCAGAGTCAGTCTGTGGCTGGTTTCCCCATTTTGAGTCCATGCTATCTTACTGTTTGATATTTTGTGAGAAGAGAAGTGCAAGTCTCTAACTGTTGTGGTCTTCTATGACATTACATTGACAGGCCTGTAGATGGAGCAAATATGATTACACTTATTTCTGCTACTTGTATAGGCATTACCATTTCAGAAATGATGATACTACCAGTTTGCAGGACCTTCAACTCGTGTTGGTGTTGCTTTTTAGTCAGTGAGCTTTGCTGCAGAGCCTCTGTCTCAACATCATCTCAGTTATTTCCTATGTAGCTGTCACCTGGCAAGCTCTCCTCTGTGCTACTCTGGGTACTGGGCATTCAGATGGGCTCTGCTGTCTCCTGAGATGCTTTTAACACACTGCTATCAGAGCTACTGCTGACAAGTTTCTCTCCAAGCACCTACAGATGTTTAAGGTGCTTTAGAAAGCAAAACCGTGGTAGTCACCTTCCATCCCAGTGCTTGTGGCATATGTTTAGTGTGATGTAAGGAGGCAGAAGCAGCGGGGAGATGTGTGGGGAAGACAGATGTGAGATTTCTTGCTGAGATGAGGGATATGTGGGCCTGTGTGGTTTCTTGGTGCGGTTTCTTGGTGCGTTGTTGCCAAGGGGCATTGCTGTGGTGGACATGACCCCTCTCAGGTGCCAGTGTCTGTGTGCCATGGGGGCTGCTGAAGTGTCCTTGCACTGCTCTGAGCTTTCCTACTTGGCTGCAAAGGTGTGCTGCTGGACCATGATTCCCACCCAAAGCAGGAGTCACCATGTGCTCCCCTGTTCCCTGAAGGTCCCAAGAGAGGTTGGGAATGAGCTTTCCTGAGCTCTTGCATGCTGATGGGGGCTCTGGTGAATCAGTCCTAGCATAGAACTGCACTCTTTGTTCCTTGGAGCAGCCTCATTGTCTCTTCCCAGTCCACCTCTGTGCCATGGCCCTCTGCCCTGTACTTGTCCAGGAGTACTTTGATCCCAAGCAGAGACCATGCAAAATCTGGGGAAGAAGGGTTTCTCCAGTGAGTATCCTCACCTCTGATGGGCTGCCATGCTGCAGGACACGGCCAGGAAAGGGTTACTGTGTCTGCATAAGCCATCTATCAGTTTTATTGCTTTTGTTGCTTGTTTCTTTCCCCCAGAATTAACTGCGGTCCCACTAATAGCTTTGCTTCCTCAAGTCTCCCCGATGGCTGTATTGATTTAACTGAAATGAGTGCTGTAAGGGGACTGAGGGGGCATTTACGTTCACCGTAGGCTCGGCTGCAGACAGCCCCATGCAAACTATTAACAAGAGGAGTCCCAGGAGCTCGTTGCTGGGGAAGTTAAAACCTTTCTTGGAACATCTCTGCTCTGTTGCTTTAGCTCCTTTAATAATGTGCTTAACATAATAAATTGCCTTTGCCTGAACTAGACGTTGCATGTTTAAAGACTGTTTTCACCTCTGATTTTCCCTCATGGAGCATTCTTGCAGACCCAGATGGGAGGTTTTGACAAGAGCTGCAGGGGTTTGGGAGCTCTTGGCTGGCAATGAGTTGACCTCAGTGTGTGTGTGTGTGTGTATGGGGCAGCCTGGTGAGCCAGGATCTCCCCACTTTTAGCTGGACCTGTTTTCCCCAAGTCTGGGCTTTTATTCCTTGGAGGTCTGTCAGGGCTAGGGAAAGACCTTTCCCATGGCTGCTGGTGGCCAGAAAAGCAGAAATGGTCCTGCTGCAGACTCCAGGCTTAGGGGTTAATCAAATAGCCTGGGGTGACAGTCATCGAGAGGTGGTCTCCTGCTGTCCAAGGTTATGTGAGATCTGTGAAGGGGAATGCTTTGCTTCAGATCAGCAGCTGTACTGCTGGGTGATTCAGTGACTTACCAGGTACACTGGTTTTCCTGTGAGACAGCACTGGGCAGCTCTTGTAGACCCAGCACTGGTTTTCTGTGTTTCCCTCAGGAATACCTTCCACTTGCTTTTCTGAAGGTATCAGGTGAGAGCATCCATCAGCACCGGCAGTCCTGCTTTGGTGTCCGTGGAAAGGGCAGATGAGGTGGTGTTGTGCCCATGCACAGCCTAATGGAAAGATGGACTGGCCTAAATTGTGGGTAACCAGGAAGCAGGACACGTGGGTTCTCTTCTTAGCCTTGTTTTCCCTGCTCTGAGACAGATCCCCCTGAAAACGCTGGGTTGGGATGCGAAGGGCTGAGCGGGTGCAGGGCTGCAGCACCTCTTGGGGCTGTGTGGTGCTGCGTGTGCCGGGTGCCTGTCCCCCGCATTCGGCAGAGCCGCTTCCCTGTGCGCTGGGAACTGAGCAATGTTTGTTTAGGCTTTGGGAAAAGAGACTGTAAGCAACAGAGTGTTGATGTGGCGACTTCTCCCCTCAAGATAGCCTCTTTGTATTTATTTTCTTATCCCCTCTGTTTTCACCATCTGCTGCCACCCACTCTAATAGCTCCCATGCCAGAGCTCCTCTTCCTACCAGGATGCTGCAGACACCAGCTGAAGCAAACCAGTGCTGAGGCTGCTCAGGAGTGCCTGGTGCTGCAGAGCCAGGCTCTGGGCACGGGTGGTCCTGTGCCTTCCTGCTGCTCCTGCCCCTAGGAGAAGTCTTCTGTGGCTGTTAAGAGGTTTCTCCCTGTCTCTGCCAGGTGAGCTGGGGCTGGCTTGCTCTTAAGGACAGAGCCAAGTCTTTTGTTTGGCCCCATGACCACTGAAGTACAATCTGGGCTTGGGGGTGGGGTAGCTGCATCAATAGATCGTGTTGTAGATCTCAGAGTGGGGAAGGAGAGGATGGAACCATCAGCAGATAACCTGTGTTTCCCCTGGGAAAACACAGGGCAGATTGGTTATTAAGACAGAAGAGGAACAGATAATGGACCCCGAGGGGAGGGAGACATCTGTTGTCATGGCCAACCTTGCAGGATAAGAAAAATCTCCTACTGAGAGAGTTTCTATGGACAACACTAGCCTCCACTCCTGGTCTGGAGCTGTGCAATCATGCAGATCCTCTGCCCAGCCCCGTGGGTGCTGTGATGAGCCCATGCTCCAGAAAACTATTGGCCTTATCCAGGAAAGGAAGAAAAGATTTTGCCCCAAGGAAGAGGAGAGAGTAGGCTGTTCAGTTTTCTAAAAGATGGGCTCTAAACTTTCTAGATAAGCCAGTTTATCCAATTGCAATTAAAAAGTAATTTGTACCCTGTTAAGCAGCTAGGCTGGGATCGATTGGTGTTATCCCTCCTGGATGCAGCATCGCTTACAGGGGAACTCACAGTATTTCCTCAAAGCTTCTATCACATGTCTCTGGAGGCCCTAAATGGCTGACTCAGCCCCACTGAGGGGCTGGCAAGCATCCTGCCAGTCTGTGTCTGCAGGACATGTTTTGAACAGTCAAGGCTTAGCAACCTACTGAGGTTTTTCAGAGCATGGGATTTACTGGGACCAGTAAACAAAAGCAACTGGATTAAAGAAATGCAATTCCCTAGGCAGAACAAGGCACTTGGTCCCTTTGGTTTCTTCTTCCATGGAGACAGAGCATGGTGCCCATTCCTTGTCCTCCAGGTTGGCAGCAAGTGGGTCCCATCCAGACAGAGAGGAAGCCCCAGTTTGTACCTTCCTCATCTCTACTGGGTTGGTGTCAGCATCTCCTTGCTCATGTTGGGCTTGGTGCAGGTTTTGGTGCAGTCAGGCTCTGCTGCTTGCAATAGGACTCAAATCAGGGATGCCCGACATGGGCCTGCAGTGCCTTTTATCTGGCCTTACTGTGTCAGTTCTGCCCTGGCAATGGTTTGATCTGTAGCCACCTGTTAATATTTATCCTGCTGATGTATTCCCTTTATTCTTTTTTAAGTGAAGTGTACCTCAGTTGAAGTTTTTCTTGTCTCTTCCTTCTGTGGTGCACTGTTTCCTCCTGCTTTTTTAATGACACTGTAGTTTGGCAGGATGGCTTCTGAGAAAGTGAGGAACATCTGTATCCCTGTCTTGCCACCTGTATTTCACTGATTCAAGTGCTGATGGCCAAGAGGTTTTGGACTTAGGTTCAGAGTGGTTCCCTTTAGGTTGAGACATTCCCCTTGGTCCGTTACACCTCAGCACATCTGTATTTTTGTCCTGACCTCCTGCAGGAAAGGGCTTGTCTGTTGTTATGTGACCATTAAGGCAGAGGGCCTGAAAGGATCAGAATAATTAAATTATAGAACTGCCTTCTCTCAAAAGTACAGTCTATTTCAAGCTGAAACAATAAGGGCTTATCTGCCTGGCAAGATCCAAGGAGAAATCTGTTTGCAGTTAGAGTAAGCTATAACAGTAGTAGAAATTGTTAAATTGTTCAGACTGAAATTTAGAGAAATTTTATTTCCTAAAATCTGGGTGAAATGTTGAAATTGTCCTCTTCTACAGATAGGTTGCAAAGCCCTAGGGAAGGGACCCTTGCAAGCTCTTTGGGTGCACATAGAGTTGCAGTGTGCAGCAGCCCAGCACTGAGGTGCTTGATGGTGGGCAGAGGGATGGAGGCAGGGCTGTTCTTGGTCCCTTGGCAAAAGCGATGGGCACTGCATGTCTCTGTGGGGACACCTGTGTGGTGGTGGCAGAGTCCTGCTGCCGTGTGTCCCACTGCCCGTTGCAGCAGAGGTGGTCCCCAAGTGTCCTAGGAGGCCGGACTCACTCTGGCCTTAGCTCTTCTGCAGTTTTTTCACCTGTGCGTGATGAAGCTGCCTGTAGATTGTCATAAACATTATCTAGATCTACTGTTTGTGCAAGAAAAACACTAGATGACAAGCCCAGTGCTCCTTGGTGGTTTGTTATGATTTCCAGGGTTTCAGGTCTGTGTTTAATCTGTTTTTCTGTCTTAATGTTGCACTTCTAACTTCTTATCTCTTCTCTCTGATCTGACTTCATGCCTTGTATTAATTACTCCAGGGAGGAATTTGATCCTTTCTTAGGAAAAATCCACGACTTATCTCAGATTTTTGTCTTTGTCTGAGATTCCTTGATGAGTTTTAATTTGAAGCTGAGGTATTGCCTGAACAGTGGTTTTTTTTTTCTATTTACCTTTCTGGGCAACAGGGACCTTGCTCTGCATTGTCAAATTTCTGAAGTGAGAATCTATGAACAAATTAAAAAAAAAGTTGTCCTCCCCTTGGGTGCAGCTCTCCAAAGGCAGCTTTGCCATGGATTGCACAGCCCCAACGCTCACCTCTCTCGTGTAGAAATCCCGGTTGCGCTGCTGTTTAAACCCACGGCGAACAGGGAGAGGGAGCTCTGTGTGGAACGGCGTGCACACATCAGAAGGCGAGTGAGGAATATGGGCTTGACAGCTATGCCTAAGGGTGAAAGTCTTATCTTAAATAAGTTATGGATTTGCTTAGGGCAACAAGCCTGTATCAAAGCTTCAGGGATATCATAAACATTCCAGAGGGGTCAGAAATACATTGTGAAAAGAGATTCATAGCTTTGGGCGTGAAACGGGACCTGGGCTTCAGGTCAGCACTGGGTCCTTTGGGGGCATCTCGCAGCCATGGGAGGGAGTGGACCACCATGGCGGGTCCCTGCCCAGCCATGGGGCAGTCATGTGGTCAAAGTCAATCACCAGCAATGAGGCTGTCCTTGGGCTGCTGCATACTGCTGGGCTCTCCAGAGGGGCTGCAACCAAGCCTCCAGGTTGCTGGGGTTGTGGAGGGGAAGATGTTTCTCATGCTACTTCGGATGCCTTTCTTTAGATGGTGCCTTCATTGCTGTGTGTGGTTGCATTGAGGAGTCTGCCCCAAGATGCTAACCCCTCCATATATCCACACAGGTAGGCAAAGGATGAGAAATTTTTCTAGGAACATTCCTTCATTTGGAAGACTTTTTACCCCAGTAATTTATACTGGAATATTATCTTGGAGCTTCAATGCTAGATGAGACACTTGCAGCAAACCAGTGTGAACGCTGGGCAGCTGATCCCTGCCCCAGGGCAAGCTGGTGGGTGCCTGCTGGAGATGGGATGACACTATTTCTTTATAATGTCTTTGGAAGGAGGGAGCTGATGTGTTTAAGCATGTTGAACATGTGTTAGATGGTTTTAAGAACATTAGTAGAGGATGTTATAGATGGCTATAAACTGCTTGCAAGGATGTCTTTATTGATCTGTTGGAGTATGGCAGCTACTCATTTATTAGGATTTCCATTCGTTTATTCCCATGTAAAGGATTTATAATGTGTCTTTTATGGATTGTGAAATAAGATTTTTTTTTTTTATTGAGTATTATGGAGTTTAAAACCAACTTTAATTGGTTTATTCTGGGAAGCTGGTGGTGAAACAACTGGTCAAATATTGAGGAAACAGTAGCTGTTTTATTTGTTGAGCTAGAGGATAAAATGTTTGCAGCAATTCATATACCTGTACAGAGGCACTGATTATGTCTGATGAGGCAAAGTCACTGATCGTGTTGGTGGTGAACTCTAGCCCAGTTCCATCTGGAAGAAGCAATCAAATCACATCTACCTGGGCCCCCTGTCGTGGGGGGATTAAAGCTGCTGAGTCAGACCTGTTGGCTTGTTAATGCCATTTCATTTATTTAAAGGTTATTGTTTGATTAAATAAAATATTGGAGTGTTCAAGAGGTTCTGGAAGATGCATGGGGCTTTGGGGAGAGAGTTGCTGCAAGACTATGAGGCTAAACCGTGCAAGGTCCCTTAACCAAATACTGTTAAAAGTCAGAGTGAAATTCTCACCCTGATGCAGTAAATGGCAAAACTCTCACTGAGTCTGGTGGGGCAGGAATTTTGTGTCATGATTTCTTTGTCCATGTGTACTAACCTGTAGCTTACTTAAAAATCTGCCTCTGAAGGACATAGAACTAATATTTATTAAAAAAAAAAAAGGTCTTCATGGAGTACTGGCAATTGTAAGCATAAAGTATAGCCTAGAGAAGGTTTTAATCTGCAATTTGCATTGTAAAAAAAGGACATCCTGTTCACTTTACCTTCTGGAAGAACATAATTCAAACCAAAGTGATGAGAACAACAGTCATGGAAAAAGCATATGGGTTTTTTTAATTCCCCCCCCTCCCCAAACCTGCTGGAAAATCTTATTGATGACAAAGTTCAGACTGAATCAGTGGATGGAATGATTCACGACTGGAGTGAAATAAATTATATCTGAAAATTCAAAACACTATTTCAACCTTGCAAAAGTCCTTTCTGATGCCTCTTTTTTGAAAACATCAGTCAAGGAAATGATCTGATGACCATAAAAAAAAGAAAACCCAAACCCACAGTAATTTGCAAAGGGAAAGGTGGCAGAGGCTCTGCACAGGGCTTACTGCACCCTTCTGAATTATTGTTGAGGAGGCTGTTGGTATCCATACAAGCCAGGTCAGGTTTTTGCAGTCCTGCATTCCTACTTTCTAACCTGGAGACATGTCTTCTAGAGAGCTGTGAATGTCACTTTAGCCAGCTAAGGCCACTGTCCTGCAAAAAATGAAGGTGCAAACTCTTCTTTCCACAAGTTGTGTGTGTTTTCTGTAATGGGTCTTCTATGCACATGTGGGAATTGAATTACAGGCTTTTGTGCTTGAAAGATTAGAGCTCTTCCCTTCAGAGAGATGCACCTGGTCTCGCCTGGGAGTTTGAAAAAGCCTTTTCCTAGAAAAGGGCCCTGTCTGCTTTCATGAGGAAGGGTTAAAGAACAAAAGCATGAAATCTGCTTTCTTCTTTCCTGATCAATCTAGCCATCATTATGAGAGAAGCTTTCTGATGGCGTCTCTTTGTCATGTAACATTAATACCATTAAGTCCACTTTGGCAGGGAAAGGAACATATAATTAATTTGCAAATCAGGAAAGTGGATGCAATTTTTATACAAAAGAGAAGGTATCTAACTGCAGATGGCATTGTGTGGGCATGGCCCTGCTGCAGATGGAACCTCTCCCATTGGGTCCCTTCTCAAGCATCCCCCTCCCAGCAGTGGTGTTGGGACCTTGAGGTCCCAGGCTGGGCTGGTTCCCTCATGTGCCCCTCTCTGTGCACACACTGTCAATGGGTCCAAGGTTGCTGCCAACCAGAAAAGAGTGAGCTGAACAAATAAGAGGGGAAATGGTTGGGCAGGGGTGAGGTTAGGAGTATGCAAATGCCTCTCAGTACCTGAGGAGCAAGTTGGTTGAGCCAGGTGAAAGTATCTTTAAGCCTCTGCCTCCATCCACTGGTGTTTTGATTTTTTTTTATTTTTTTTTTTTAGAGCCTTAGCTCTATTAGAATTATTATTATTTTGATGCAGAATGTATTAAAAAGGGAAAAGGAAAAAAAACCTCAAACCCTATCTGGACTGATTTGTTCCCAGAAAGATGTTTAATTTTGTATGTGTAATTGAAAGGGGCTAAATATAGCTGTATTAATATTTATGGGCCTTATGTTGGAGTCAATACAAGAGTTGCTGTTCAAGGCAATTAAGCTTTACCTTTTCACATCTAGGATTTGAGTATTTGGAGATGACATTAGCTGTGTGACCTGCATCCAAGAGAGAAAAAACTAAAAGCATGCCGTTATCTGTCGAATATGATACCCTGTATTTAATGCTGTTTGCTGACAGGCAGTTTGTCTCCAGCAAGGGTGATCTCTCAGAAGCAGGACTGCTGTCTTAATAGGGGGAAAATGGGAGAAATCAGCAGGCATAGAGGCTTGCAGAAGTGTCCCCACAGCTGATGCTGTGTTTTGAGAGGAACTGAGCGGCTAGACTATCTTATGGCATCAGAAAGTGGGCATTGCCTGCCTCTGCTGCATCAGTAGCTGCTGGGGATGAGGGCAAAATGATTAAGGTGGCACTTCATGGACTCCATTCGTCTTCATGTCACCTCCACCCTGGAGCATGGGAAACGCAACCCTCAGTAGCTCATGTGTGAAGGTGTGTGGGGCAGGGAGGGCTGTTGGTGCCCTGCTGCTGGGCTGGGGCTATCTGTGTGTGTCTGTGGGCTAGTCACAGCCTTCATTATCATTAGAGCACAGAGAAAGCAAATCCTGTCCAGAGATCTGAGCTGCTGTAGGGAGTGTGTGCACGGGGAATTAGGTCGAGGCTGTAACAATGAAAACAAGTCAGTTTGCGTTAATAACAAAGGCAAAATGATGATGTGCTTGATTTCTAAAGCATTGCCTTTCAGGAGCAGGGTATCACTAGGATAACATGACAGGAGTCCTGGCAGTGGTTGAATTGCCCTGCATTGCTGCTTGTTGGGAGCTGCAGCTCCTCACTGCTCCAGTTAACAAAGAAGCTGTTAGATGCTGTACGATCTCTCACTGATAAGGGCTGTCTGAATCCTGCCTTTCTACTAAATTTGATCAATGTGTCAGATTTTTCCTTTCTTCTGTCTGGCCTCTAATAACTGCCTTTGAGAAGCAGGACTGCAGTGAGGACCCTCTGTCACCGCTGCTCTGCAGCCTCCTCAGAGAGTGAGGGGTTAACCCACCCTCCCCAGGGCAGATGCCCACAGCCAGGGCTGCAATCAGAGGTTGTCTCAGTGAGGGTGAGCTTGATGCTCATCCCTTCTCCTAGCACTCACGCACCCCACACATTTTGAAGCTTTGTGCGGGTGTGTTTCGGTTCTTTCACTGGTGCATTGTGTATTTTGTTGGCTGGAAAGCCTTTCAGCCCCCTTGGATGAGCATTGGGGGAGTGCTTTCCCATGGCTTTCATTAGCTTTTGCTGTTGGAGCACAATAGCTGCTTAAACAGGGAGGGAAAAGGGGAAATCAAATGGCATACCCACAGAGGTAGGAATGGTGGCCACACTCTTAGTGGTTGGAAATGAGTTTTCAACTCCAAATGGCCCTTCTGAATTCAGCTTTGGCGTATTTCTAATTACAGATGACAATATCCTTGCCAAAAGGTGTTGGCTTGATAGCAAAGGATTGTTCCTTGATGTGCCCGAGAGCAAGCCAGCGCAGGGCGAAGTCCCACCTCGTCTCTCTTCCCAAACAAGGGCAAGCCAAGCTATATATGAAGGAACAAGGAAATTGCACCAGTTAAATTTAAAAAACTCATTTAGCTAAAGCAGCACAAGCCCCCATGAATATTTATCTGATGTTATGGAAGCATGTGGACTCCCACCTACTTTATTAAATTGATTTTCAATAAAAATGCCAGTGGAAGACGTTTGATTAATGGCTGGTGGGCCGGTACAATTAATGTGAAGTCTGGAGTCAGCAAGAAGTGTCCCCTGTGCCCGCGTGTCCCTGTGGGAGGCTGGGCTAAGAAAATGTTTCTAAACTTCTCACAGGGACAAGAGCAATGTTTATCCATGTGGTTTCCATGATGGGGTGAACAGGAGCTGTTGTTTTGTAGTCGTTTGCCTGGTGCATGGGTTTTCTGAGGGCCAATGTCCTCACCTTGAAGCTGGTGTTTGGCTTTTGCTCCCAGTGCTCTCCCTCTTCTGCTTTTCACACCCTCTGAGTGGGCTGCACCTGGGAATTAAGCACAGCAGAGAGCTTCAGTGATCATGTTGGGCTTGAGCGGGGTTCCCTGGGCCTTTGCATTTAAACTTGGCCGGGATTAGCTCCATCAGCCTCCAGGTCAGCTCAGTTGCTACCAATTTACCTGCTTGGATTTGTCTCCTGAAGGAAGGCAATTCGAAGCTGTAAGTTTACAGCTCTATTAGAGAGCTCTAGTGCAGTTTCTTGACAGGACCCCTGCCAGGGCTGACACCGCCTCTTTCTGATGAGCTGTCAGGAGCTCAGGTGGGAGATGCTGAGCGTGGTGCAAGTGAGGGCCACGGGCACTGTGGTACCCAGAGCCCCGCTGAGCCAGGGAGC
Source organism: Podargus strigoides (assembly GCA_028020825.1). Lineage (NCBI taxonomy): Eukaryota > Metazoa > Chordata > Aves > Caprimulgiformes > Podargidae > Podargus > Podargus strigoides. The sequence goes on from CM051631.1 coordinate 14,655,416, forward strand.
CTGGAAGTCCCTGTGGGGTGAGGGGACCTCCCTGTCCCTGAGGGCAGTGGAGCTGGGGGCCACCTGCACAGCCTGGAATAGAAACTCTCCCCGGGGCTCTTGTGAAAAATCTTTGGAAGCTGCTGTGGGTGGGATGTTGCATCTCACTTTCTCTGCAGGGGGTTTCTGAGCCAGAGGCGTAGGATTTGGGGGAGTGATGGGTGGGTGAGGACTGTGTGGGAGCGGAGGTGGGTGGTGTGCCTCGGTGCAGCAAGGAAGGCAGTGTGTTAGGTGGGGAGGCTGGTCCACATCAGTGTCCCTCAGCTCCACACCCATGGAGCCCAGAGAGGTACTGCAGTGCTGTGAGCTGCTGCATCAGGGCTGCCAGAGTGGGCAGATAACCAAAACCTGGGGCACAAATCCTTACCCCCAGCCTGTGTGGGAGCCCCAAGCACAGGCTCCTGTGCTGAGGAGCAGGATCAGTGCTCCAGTGTGCTCACCCATTCCCAGAGGGCGTGTGACACCCAGTGGGCTATGGCCAGATGGCACAGGGAGAGCAGCTGGGGGCAGAGATGGTGCAGATGCTCCTGATGCTGTCCTCTGAGGTTGAGAGGCTCTTGTAGTGGTCTCTATTTTGCAGTACTTTGGGTTTTTCTCTGCGTGCGAATGTATAACGAGGCCTGTGATGGTTCTCTGCCTGCAGGGGAAGATGGGGTCACAGGGCAGCAGCCATGCCAGCAAGCAGTGAATGGGTGCAAATACTTTCAGCAGGTACTGAATTGTTTGGGCACTTCCCTGCTGTGGTTGCACTACTGGGGAGCTGAGCCAAGGCTGGGCATGGGGGTGAGTGATGGGAACAGAAAGGAATCAGAAAAAAAAAAAAAAAAAAAGGAGGAGGTGCTGGCTAATAAGTATGTGGTGGAAAAAAGAGGGGAGAGTTCTGGTTGAAAACAAGCTGAGAAAAGGCAGATTGGCAGCCAGCATATTTCTGGAGACAGCTTTCTCCTCTGTAGGCTGTGAGTCGACTAAGAAATGTGTCAATAAAGCACACTCACAGGCACTGTCTCTAATAAATATATATTTGAGAGACATTTCTTCAAAACTTCTGCTTAGGAGATGTCTAATTCTGAAGGGATGGCATGAAAAATGGCATATCCAGTGGAAGCAGAGAGTTGCCATGGGAACTGGAACGCTTTGAACGCACATCGCTGAAACAAGAAAACATTATCCCCAGCAAAGGAAATTAAAAATTACATCTGGAGGCATCTGTCCTCTGTGTGTCTCTGATGGGATATCGGAGTATCATAATTCATGTAGTGGACAGAACTGAAAATTCAGTATTTGTTGCTGAATTTTTGCGAGTAACTGTGATTAAAAGCCTTCCTGTCCATGGGACAGACCGTGCTGGTGTCTGAACAGTGCTGGGGAGGGGAAGATTGAGCCATTATGGAATTTGCTCTAAAGGGTGTTGGTCACTTGGGGATAAAACATCAGCCTGAGCACACAAATAAGCCTGTTTTGCTATGTGTGGATCACCCCACTGCTCCTGGGGTTTGCTGGCCCCGCTTGCCAACTAAGGACTCTCCTGGGAGGCACGGGGAAGCTGGGCAAGAGGGGATGTGATGGAAGGGCACGGTGCGTGTCCGGGGATTTATCTTGCTCTGTGGAGACCATCCGCTTATCCTTGCAAGTCTGGGCTAGCAAGCACAGGAGGAGTTATATCTGCAGGGCAGAGGGGGACTCCCAGCCCATGCTGTCTAATGCGTTCCGTGGTGCGTCGGCAGCAGCGTGCACGGAGGTCATGTGGGAGCAAGGGGAGCCCAGGCAGCGAGGAGAGCTTGTCGTGCTGAGCCACAGGATTCCAGCATCAGAGGAAATGCTAAACCGACCAGTGCGAGGCAATGCGAATTAAATTTGTTTGTACGATGTATTGGCACTGCTGCAAACCAAATGAGCAGTGACCATACAGCCCAGTGACCCGTGCGTGACGGGGGGAGGGACAGCGCAGTGGGGACCTGGGCTCTGTGCCCAGCTCTGCAGTCACACGGGCAAAGACAACATCGGGGTGTGTAAAGAAGGGAAAGGGTTTGTCTGCATTGCCATGGGGGTGGTGGTGAAGGATGCCAGAAGCATCACTGGAGGCACCTGGTCGCAGGAGCTTATGAAGTTCTCTTGCTGAAGGAAATGCCAGCCAGCAGCTAATGGAGGAGATAAGGGAACCAGAGTGCAAATTAATGTGTTGCTCCCTGCTATGGTTTTCTTGTGTCTTTGACTCAGTACCTGGCACTGGCCTCAGGGGACAGGCTTGAGAATTAAATGGACTCTTCCTCTCAGCTGTACAGAGAGCCCCAGGAGACACTTTCTTCTTGTCTGGTTTGGTTTTTTGCACTCTACAGTCCATTGTGCAGTCTGGGAGTCCTCAGCCTGCAGAGCAGCCTGGAACAAGATATAGCCAGAGGCATGGGGAGGCAGCGCTGAGGCTAAAAGGGAGATGGGGAAACTGAGGCACAGCACAACAGCACTGCGTGCTCAGCACCATAGTGCAAATTAGCATCGGTGGTGGGGTTGGAGCTCAGACCTCAGCCTGCAAGCCCTATATACTTGATTGAGACATCTTGTTTATTCCTTCTCTTTTTGCAATGGCATAAAATTAATGCAATGCAGCGTGTCTCTCATTTAATTTTTTTTTTTTTTTTTTTTTTTTTTTGCATTTCCCTGCTTGCTTTCTGGCTTTCCAATCTTTCCAGTTGTTTTCTATATATCAATGATTGTCAGGTTAGAAACAGAAGTTTTGTATTGCACCCGTGTGCTTAACTTTTTCCTGGGGATCTGCCTTGAGCTCTGATGAGTTACAGAGCTCAGTAACTACTTTAGAAATGCTAAGGCTTTTACTGTCACTGATCTGAAGTTTTTGCAGCTCTTCTTCAAGCATGTGAGTGGCCCTTTGGGAGGTGGTGATTTCTGTTAAAGAAGGACTTGCTGAGAATGAGTTAACAAAAGATTCAGTGTTTTTATGAAAGGGAGTAGGAGAGAACCTGCTGGGGCATCTGCAAGCTCCCTGATGGAGAAGCTTCAGAAGTGCACCATGTCCATGCAGGTTCTGGATGAGCCTGGACTAATGACTGACTTGCAGCTGAGTTACACGTGTGAAGGGATACAGCGAAGGCAGCAGCCTGATGGCCACTTTGTTCTGGTGCTTTCTGCTGTGTATGTGCAAGTTCAGCCACGGTACTGGGGCACGGGACCTGCTGCAGTCCTTCACTTAGGGTGCTGTTCACCAAGGTCCCTTGATGTGGTCAACAAGAACATGGTCATTAAACCCTAAAGAGGAAAATTAACTGAAGATGAGGTCGAGAAGTCAGGCCCAAAATGAAACACAGGCGTTTTGCAGGTAATGTGCAGAGGTTTGCCTGATGCTGAAGTACCAGTCTGGCATTTTTGCCCTCACCTCATCGCTCCCTGTGGTGTGTAAAGCCATGCAGGCACGGTACAGAACTGTGGTCAGCAAAATTCTCCTGGCTTTGGTTTCATTAGGGCCACAGCTGCATGTACCAGCCGACAACATGACATTGTCTGAATGCTCTTCCCCTGTCCTCTGGGACCATCAGGGATTCCCTGCCCAGAGTGCTTCTGGCTTAGCCATCAAGGACAGACTTTTAATATGGAATATGTTGAATTATGCATGCTAATTCATATTCACACATTTTCTCACTGTATTTATAATATATAACAAACATGTTTATGTAGCATCTCTCTTCCATTACCACGGGGTCTCAAAGCACTGCAGAACCTCTAAAAACACACTCATACATGCATATTCCTCCTCTGTCTTCATAGCATCTGAGGGTGTCCTAAGTTCTTAAAATAGTAACTACAGTAGCTTTGTTCATTCCGTCTTGTCTGTCTGTAGCAAAAATAGCTCAGCTAATTTGTAGTCTCTGTTTGTAGCCTGTATGTGTGAGAATGAAGGCTATGTGTAAAGCCTCCATAACTGCGCATCCTCTAGCAGTTGCTGCTTCTGACTCTCTTCTATTCTGCCTGGACTTTATGTTTATCAATAATTTGCACCATGTCCCATTTCTAACCTCTGGATGTTTATTTTAGGTGACTTCATGCAGTAATAAGAATATGTTTGTGTGCATGCCTGTGTGGGGCAATGAGGGAAAGCTAAATGAAACTACATGAGAAAAATGCATAGTTCTGTTGAGTCTTGAGGTAGCTTTTTGCCCTGGGATCCTAACAGAATAAGGCTTATCACATCTTTCTTTCTGCCTTTTGTCTTCTAAAAGCTTTTGAGCCTGTTGGGTGATCTGAACAAAACCTGACAGAAAGGTAGATATCACAGAGATTTCAAGTTCCTGCAAGATTTGTGGAATCATGCAGCTGAGTGGAAAAAGACCCAAAGTAGAGGGAGAGGTTACTGGATGGGATCAACTGGTGTTAGGCATCACAAAAGCAGGCAGGAAAGATGATAGGCGGGAAAGCAGAATTTGGCTCCGCTACTGGTAGAGCAGCATCTTCCCTAGGCAGTTCTGCTGGGTAGAGCTCTAACCTACATCCCCCACTCTCGGTAAATGTGAGAAAATGCCTTTCTCCAGGATGGGAGGGTGTTAAATCCCTATAGCACCTTCTACAGTAACACGTGGACTTACGCACTGCACCAGGTATGCCTAGAGCCCCTTATCTCATGTTGAGGCAAAGGGGCAGTGTCACATGCTTTGTGCAGGGAATTCAGATCAGAAAACTGAGCTACCCTGTGCTGTTATTCACATGGAAGTGCTAGGGAGGGAGTGCAGGTTCTCACCCAAAAGGGACAAGCAGATGCCCTGTGTGCCTCTCAGCACTGTGCTGGGACACTGGCTTCCTGCTCCCTTGGAAGCAAGGAGGAACAAGGTGTGCCTGACTCCTCTGCTTTCAGCAGTAGTTATGCCTTGATCCAGACTCTGTAGCCAATGTGTTACACAGGTGTGGAGAGAGCTCAGACCTGGGTCAGAGCCACAAGCACATGTACAGTGCATTTGGAGACTGCTTAGGGATTTCTCTTCCAAGATCTGAGCTGATCTTCCTTACATAACCCAAGGAGTTTGTGCCCTGGGTGTGTTGTGCCCCAGGGATCACCTGGGAATTAGATATCCTAGATGCCTAGATAGGCATTACAATCCTATAATGCCATAAATCCTACACAAGCCATGCTCAAGTGGTAGCTGGGTTACTTCATGGTCCTGCATCTTGTTCCTGCAGAGGACACTGGATGCAGCCGTGTTAGAAAGCTGCATATGCGGCATGCTGTGTGAGACAGTGAATAAATCTCTCTATTGCATCAGCTCTCCCCATGCCATGCAAAGAAAGAGAGCCAGGACAGCAGGCTGTCTCTTTGAGGGATTTGACAGGCATCATTTCACTTCATCTGGGCTGAAAAATTAAGCACATGTAATTGTAGACTATGCTGGTGTCTCTCATCATATGCAAGTGGTTTTGTTGTCAGCTGTCTCATGAGAGGGACCCTGAAATTCTTTTGAATTTCTTGCTCCCCCTGTGCTGAAATATCCAAGCTGGGGGGAGAAAGGAGAGAGCACAGCTGGAAGTGATACCACATATGTATCTGTGTTTACAGATTTGATGACTTCTCTCTAGTCTGGCTGGAGGACATGCAATTGTAGACCCTGATGTGCCATCACACCAGAGAGGAGGTAGTGATTAATCACCACGGCTCATGGAGCAGCTCCTTGGGAACTGGCTGTACAGTAAATGCTGGCAGTCCCAGGGGATTCAGGCAGCAGCAGTGGGTGATAAGCCAATCCCCGTGAAAAGATGCCTCGGCACCCCAGGATGGGAGGGACAGGCTTGATGCTTTCATGGAGAGCAGCAGATAGCCTTGTTTCCCATATAAATGTGAGGCCTTTTTGATCATAACTCTGCAGAAGTCACTGGGAGTGTAACTGAGATCTGTTACACAGACTGAGTTATTTCAGTTTTACGAGTGAGACAGGGCGACAAGCAAGCAAATAGCCGAGCAAAATTGCATTAGACAAATAGTTCATGACACTGGGGCAGAGCTAGATACGGATCTGATCCAAAGGTCTTGTTGGCAATCCCCTGCAGGCTTTTACTCATCCCTGCTTTTCCTGAGATAAGACATTTGTTTCAGACATTTATATTGTTTTGTTCCTTGCTGTGTGGTTTACTCTGCAGAGTACAAATTTCCCAGTACTCAGTCCTTAGTTGACCCCAGTTTGCAGTGGATGAATGTCCTGTCATCTTTAACCGTGTTGCCCCAGGTGGGAGTATGAGGCTAAGGCCAACCTTCATCCATGGGACCCTTGTCATCCTCATCTCTGCATTCACTAGAGAGAGGCAGGTGCCATCAGAGGGTGTCAGGTCTGGGTGGGCTGGCCTCCCTCTGGGGTTATCCTCCTCCCATAGACAACATGAGGCCAGTGGGAGTCTCTGTTGTGTCTTGGTGCTTCTGCCCAAGTGAGTTTTCCTAGAGATATGTTGGTATTTTAGGTAGTTTGGGGATCGGAGCCTAATGCCACTGCTAGCTCTGTCTGGCCTGTGAAGGTCTGGGCCAGCTGCCAGCCCTCTTTGCCACCATCACTGCCATTCGGCATTGACTTCTGTAGGTTGGGTGGTGTGCTACTTTGCTTCTTACTGGTTTCAACTGTTTCAATTCTGTTTTATTCTATATAGAGATGTGGTTACAATTTGTCCCTGTGTAAGGAAGGCTGCTGACAGGACTGAGACACCCTATGTATGTTCTGCGTTATTCCTCTTAGAATATGTGCACATTGCTATCCACTTTTGGGGAAGATGTCCAGGCTGAACTTGTCAAAACTGGGTGAAAGTCTGTGATACGAGACTTTGCTTTTGCTTCTGAACAATTAATTTCATATTCAAGGATGCTGAGGCACTAAAACAGCCAAGCAACATCTGAAAACATGTATTTTCACTTTGGGACTGGGATTTTTAAGAGGTTGACTGTGACCTATGTGTTGTCTAAGATCTTCAAGTCAAAACCAACTGAGGAGGGAGAAAGGGTGGCACTGAGAGGTGCCCAGGTCTTTCTGTGCTCCACCTCTGCTCTCCCTTCTGCAGTTGCTGGAGGAAATACCATCACCTTCTTGGTTTTTTGCCATCTCTGTTCCCCAGCCTTCCCCTGATGACCCATGCACAGCCTCTGCTCCCAGGATACTTGGTGTGAAAGCATCCCAGGTGCAGTAGGAATGTTTGTGGTCCTGACATTAGTGATAGCTCATGCTGCTTTGTGGCCTTTGGGTGGCAGGCACTCCATTTGTCTATGTCCTTGGAGTCAGCTTTATCCCCTGGCTGGGCCAGACAAGCCTAGGAGGCATTGACAGCACTGCAGTGCTGTTCACTGAAATGTTTCCTTCTGTGCTGCTATTCCTGGGCTCCCTAGCAAAAAATGCAAGCATCTGTAATGTATGTGGGAGAGTCTTGGTGGCCCCGCAGCAGGAGACCAGCAGTGAAGGCTACATCAGGGGTTTGTTGCGTGTGGTTGGTAATGTAGAAGATGTCATGTCTCCATTTCTGCAGCTCTTTCAAGGGAGTTGATGGGGAGAGGCAAGGTTACTCTTTCCCTCGGGCACCTACCCCTCTGCTTGTGCTTCCCTGTCCTCTGGCAGTACTGGCATGGCAGACTCAAAGTCACAGAGAGGGTACCCTGTGACACGCTATCCAGAGATGTGCCCTTCTTTCTTCAGTGCCTCTCTTCTTCCTGAAAGGAGACACAGCTCAGCTCCTACCTCCCAAAACAAGCACCCCATGGTAAAAAGCCATCTGAAAAAACAAGGTAGGAACTGGCAAAGGCAGCAGCCCTGGTGTGATGGGACTGGAGCTGTCAGAGTGAGAGGAGGGACCTGAGGTGGGGTTTCTGGCTGGGGGCTGCAGTGTGCTGCCTCTGAAGGCAAGCGCTGCCCTGGGCTGCGATGTGGCTTGTTCGTGGGGCTTGTAGCAAAGGTCATGGAAGCTTCTTTTGTTCCAGAGGCTAAAATTGGAAGGAAAATTAAATCCCCCCCGTAAGAGTCTGTAAAAACAAAGAATGAAAAACTCAGAGCTTCTGTGTGCAGCTGCAAAAATTACCTTCTGCTGCTTGTTAATTAGCATGGCAAGGATTTGGGAAAAGGCATGAGGTGGAAGGTGGTAGTACAAACCAACTTCTCGTTTGTTGCTGGGTGTGTGTAAAGCACCATCCTGTCCAGTGTGCTCGCTTTGGGTTACATGATGTGGGAAAGAGCTACCCAGCATCCCCTCTCTCTTCATGGGGACACTGCCCTCGCTGCCAGCTGATGAGACTCCTTCCCAAAGGATTTTGTGTATTTTAGGGGACACTGGACAGGTCCTTGGAGTAAGATCACTAATAAGGGGAGCTCATCAAGGTGAGAAACTCTTCAGCTGATGCTAAATGGCGTTGCAGTCTAGAAGGGTGATAAGAGGTGCAATGTTACTGTACTTTCTAGCTTGTAACCACAGTTGGAGATGGGATATTTAGCTGGCTAGAGTCTAGAGCAGTTCATAGGAAGCCCAGTGCAGAAAAATCTACCTGCAGGAGCTGGCCTGGAGCTGGTTGAGGGTTTGTACCCCTGAGTACAGCACAGCCCAAACAGCACTGACCTCCTTTCTAGTCTCGGCCATGCCATCACACACAGAAACAGACAGGCTTGTCATCTCCGAGCTCCTTAGGTCCCAGCACAGCCCTGGGGCAGAGCTGGAGCACAGCCTCGAGGAGGTCCCCATGCCCTTGCTCATACAGCTTATCTCTGAATTAAGACTGTACAGCCTCCGTGACGTCAGCACAGCAGCCAGGAATCCCCTGCACAAAGCCACAGTGGCTTCGCCCCTGTTTTAATAGTGCGCATTGTCTGGGAGCCCCAGGCGCTCGGATGCAGGCACATCCTTCCTGCTAGCTTGCAGCATCGCCTCTGGGAACCCCCGGCTGGGAAACGTGACTGTGTTCAGCACATCTGCAAACCTCAAGAGCTGAAACACAACCGTCCGAGTCGATTATATTACGGATGAGATTCTTAAATAAACAGCACTCGATGAGTGCAGTGGGATGTTTAATAAGCGCCTCCTCAGCCCCCCATGCCCCCCGCCTCCCCTAATCACTTGTAGAGGCAGCCCTGCGATCGACAGCCGGTGAGGGGAGAGGCAGCGAGGCAGCATAATTTGTCTTCCAGCTCTGCTACTGCTCCTGGTGCTTCCAAGAAGCAAGTAAAAATAGCACTCCATCATTTTGTAAATAATAGCTATCCCCTCACAGGCCCAGGGAGTCACGAGCACTTAAAAGGGAGATTGCAGGAAAGGGGGGGGATATCTGCCTGGAGCCAGAGCTGGGAAGATGGGACATGGCATCTCAGAGTGGGGGGACAGGGGAGGGTGGGTGAAATGGAAACCCTGAAGCAGCCACTGCTGCTTTACACCCTCTGCATAGGGAAGGGAAGCAACCCACCCTGCTGGCATGGGGCTGGGGGAGGCAGGATCCAGCCCTGCACACAGAGCTAATAGGGATGTTTATAGCCTGCACAAGCAGCTAGATCTGGCATAGAAAATTATTGGAGAAGGATAGCTTTTAAAGAGCAGGCAGGTGTAGGGAGTGCCATGGTAACACTGCGGGAAGGGATGTTAGAGCTTTTGTTTTACATTTGCATTGCAGATCTGCCCAGCTGTGGGGGATTTCTGCAGGCAGGAGCAAGGCAGCATTGCCTGGCAGGCAGGGATGGGGCTTTGTGTTGTGTGGGAGAAGGGGCAGCTCTGAGCGACCTGCAGTGCCTTGTTTCTGCTCACACACTTGCTCCAGCTGGTTTTAGAAACACGATTGTGGTGAAGCTTGGGAATAAGCTGAGCCTATAAATGGGGAAAGCCTTCAGACAAGGGAATCAGCCTCAAACAAATGGCTTGGGAACATGGCACACCACTCTGGTCTCTAAATTCTGCCCACGTTCAAATGTTGAACCTGAAAATCTCTTGCTCTTCTAGTTTCGTGACTGTATCTGGGTCTTTTTTCACTTCCCTGGTCCCCAGGTGGCAGCAGCTTAGGGCATGGTGAGGTTCAGCAACGTGGCTGGAAGGATGATTGTGGAGCATGCCAAGAGCAATACCCAGCCCTCTGCCAGGCACCAGTGCACCAGCCTGCACCATTCCCCACAGCAGTGTGAGCTGAGCTCTAGTCCTTGATCCACTCCGGATCCTTACCTGAACCAAGTCTCTCCTTTTTTGTTTCCCTACCTATAAAACAGGACTGGCAGCATCTCACCCTGCAGGCTTGCTGACGGGTCACCTCACTTGTGCCTGTGAAAAACTTTGTGTCGCAGGGAAGCATGGTGCTAGGAGAGGAAAAATGCCATTTAATGTTCTGCAACAGGTCTAGGGAAAGTGTCTAACCCTCTACAGTACGGTCCTTAATTATTAAACCTTTGATGAGAACTGGGCAAGACAGCCAAGCTGCAGTGTGAGCGTGTTGGCTGATTGAGGAGGAGGTGAGGATTTCCCTGCCATGTCTCTGAGCAGAGGCAAGAGATGCTTCTCTCTCAGCTTTCTCTTGCTGCAAAAGTAGATGCAGTTTCTTGTTCAGGCTCAGGATGGGTCAGTGAGGGTAAGGAGATGGGAGGCTGGCTGAGTAGCTCCTCATTTCTCCAGAGGAGAAGATCTCACCATCACAGAGCCGATGAGCTCGGGCAGGGCTGCAAGCAGTGCGGATGCTCTTGGGCTGTAGGATCATGAAGGAAGTGAATCTTTGAGGCTGGAGCTCCCTCTGTTCTGCTGGTGCTTTACTTATCTCTGGATTTCCCAGCTCTGCTGAAATCCCTGCTTGCATAGCAATGATTTAATTTCAGAAATCCCTCCGAATCTCAGCCAAATCCTGCCCTCAGGAGCACATATTAACAGGCAATGTTCAGTCTGGCTTTCGCCATGAAAGGTACAGGGAGCCCATTTTTCGAAGTGCTGGGGGACGTCAATAAGCCAGCAGCTGAGCCAGCCCCCTCCCAGCTCATTCCTGCAAAGGACTCACCGAGTTTGGCAGGTTCATGTGTTCTGGCCTGGGGGTATGTCTGCAGTCTGGAAATGGGGGATCCTCTTCAGACCCGGGCTGCAATTAATTATTAATATTAATAAATTATTAATATAAATAAAATAATAGTATTTATTAATTCAATTATCTTTGATTGGATTTGCCAGAAGATTGAAGGGGCGGGAAGGGGTCTCTGGAGCTCTGTGATAGCCAGGTTAAAGCATGATAAGGATGTAAAGGCTCATGTGAGGACAGCAGGATCATATCAAAAGGTATCCAAAACTAGTTCTGCCTTTGTACCTCCTCATCATTTCCTGAATCCCTTGTCTCATGCTTGGACCCTGAGGATCTCATTGTCAAGGGGACTTCCATGGACCCCTGTCCCTCTGCCCCCTCGGGTGAGGGAACAATTCATTCTGCATCTCACAAGAAGGACTGGCTGCACTGGCCATGGGCAGCCATGGACCCTGATCTGATAGCCATGGCTGTAAATTACTTATCTTGGGCAAACTGAATGCCAATAAGGGAGGAGGGGAGAGAGAGATTGTTTTCCCTCATTGTATATGCTAGCAGAAAGAGCCTCGCTTCACTGGATGTTCTTCTCTTGTTGTGTATTTCATTTAGGGACTTGTTGGGAGGGAGGCAGAGAGAATACCCCAAGTCTTACAGAAGTAACTCATTTTGCTCAGGATGATGTCTTGTTGGCTTCTGGGTTTTTCAGAAAGTGTATTGCATACATATTTCTCTTTAACCTTCTTTTTATCACATCAAGACAAGATCAAGGGTTACTTATATAGCACAATAATACCAGCCACAGGCTGCATCAGAAGCTTTCCAGCCATAATAACAGAAGACATGTATACCTATATTTTAGCCATTAAGGAGAAAACCCTGCCAGAATGTGTTATTTTATTTTTGGATACAAAACTTTGAAGCACAAAACTAACCTTCATATTACTGCAGAATAACTGTCAGGGGACAGAAGGATTTCCATAACTGAATTGAGCAATGGGCCATCCAGGCTACTTGCAAAGCTGCTGCAGTGGCCAAAATGGGGTACTTACGCATAAAACATGAACTCTTTTGGGGCTCTAAATTGGCTCTTTCATTGGGAAAGCAGCTCTGAGCCAGCTAATGACACACAAAAGGAGCACGATGGCGTGACCTATCCCTGAAGTGGTGAGGATTTATGGTAATGTAGTGCTAAACTCAAGGCACATCATCCATCATTTTTTCAGTACAACCCAGTGGGCAGAGCAAGGGAAGATGAACCTGACAAATCACTGTGCCTTGATTTCCCTGCAAAATGGGACAGCAGCAGGGATTTCATTTAGGAAACATGCCGAAATTGTAATGAAGTCAAGAATGAGAGCTGTATGTGCTGCTTAGCATGAATAACACCTGCTGGTAGCTGTGTTCTGCAAAGCACTTCAGCTTATCTTTATGTGTGGGCATGTGATTAAGATTGCCCCTGGGTTTTAGTGCTCGGGGCAGGCACTGGGGCTCTGTGGTTTTGCTGGGGCAGTGAGGCTGTTGTTCAGCATCCATCAAAGTGGCACAGCCTGGGATGCAGGGGAGTGTGTGATGCAGGGCAGCAGCAGCTTTGCACAAGCAGCCACTTGCCAGGAGCGAGGCACTTAGGAGAACAGCAAACACGACGGCAGTAAAAGGCAATCAGAATATTGATTCTTTTTACATACAGATAAGCCTGAAGCTGTAACAAACCCAGGGTTTCCTAAAACTGGTGGAACATTGCTAGGCTGTTTATCAGGCTGGGAGACACAAAAGGATTTCAGATTAAAAGGAGTTTGAAAGCATCAGGGCTTACCTCTGTATGGAAAATGTGTGGAACTGAACCACGTCGTGTATCACATAGCCACATACATTTTGTAAATACGCATTGTCTGGCTGTGCGGGGCATATTCATCCTCAGTGTAAGCGTAGAAAACAGCAGAGCTACATCAGAGATGAATTTGCCCAATTACGAGTGATAAAGTTGCCCATTATTCAGGGCACAATGCCAACTTGCTGCGGGCTCATCAGAGAGGCAGGAAAAACCTCCATGTAACAAAACCCAAACTTTTCCCTGTACAAGCAAATTCAGTTCTCTAATTGCTTTTTTCCTTTTTTTTTTTTCTTGTCCCAGACAGCGTAACTGAAGTCAAGACAGACATTTACGTGACGAGTTTCGGCCCTGTCTCGGACACAGATATGGTAGGTGCCCCTGGCTGGTCACCTCATGGGGAGGGATGGCTTCTCCTGCAGCCTCAGCGGACGTGTCCCACCCTCGTCCTCAGACAATCTGGGCAAAAGGGGGATTTTCCTAAATGACAGGAACACAAGCATGCATCCCAACTGCCTGCCTGGGCACGAGTGACCTCATCATCTTCTTGCAGGCCAGGAGAAGCTAGGTGCGGGTGGCAGACAGGGATTATTTCTCAGGTGTGTCTGGGTTTTAGAAACCAATTGATAATGCAGCCTTTGAGGGTCGATGCCTTTGCACTGCTTAAGCACAATTTAGGGTCTTTTTCTTTCCTGCAAGTGCAACCTATTGAAATGGAGAAGTCTGTCCATAGGACCATGACCTGTGTGTACTATGGTCCATGCTTTACATGCCTTGACAAACACCTTCACCAAAGCCAGCTTTCCTTGACCTGACTGTGTGTGGAGGAAGGAAGGTACTCCTTGAGGATGAGAGAAGAGAGGATGCCAGAATCTGGCCTCTTTTGGTGGTAGTGCCAGAAGAGCATGGTTCACCATCAAATTGTCCTTTGCACTTGAACCAGAAGGGAGGCAAAAGAGAAAAAAGAAAAAGAGTGAACTGATTTTGACATGTTCAGGGGAAATTATTAATGAAAAGGCCTGAGGTCTGAATTTAGGCTTGTATTCCCACAACAGTTTGTCTTCTAATTAAAACAGGACTGTGGAGCATAATTAATAGTGAGCTTTCTCAACAGTGTTCCTTGCAGCTTGTATTCTGCACGCACCCAGGCACACAAAGAAGAGTTGGCTGTTAATGGTCACTCAACATTTCAAGGGTGCCCCGTGAGGACAGTCACGCATTCAGGACTGAGACCCTCCTGCACATCCAGTCCCAGAGGTGACCTGGTGCTGGCGTAGCCCAGGCCAGTGGTGAGCAGTCCTGACCTTGGAGGGAGCCGCTTTGGGAGAGGGAGCAGGCATTGCTCTCACCAGCTGAGTCAGGCAGGAGCAATGTCCTGTGGCTCTCACAGCCTGAGGAAGGTTTCATTTTCTGTGCTCACATGGCCATGAACATCTCTTCAGCCGCCCCACCGACACTGCAGTGCTGGCAAGTGGAGGAGTTGTGGCAGACTAAACTCCCTGTGTTTCCTTGAGGTAGTAGCCCCATCACATAGCCCCACGTTGCTTTGGAAAGACCTTTCCCTCCAGGGTTATAAGTTAACTTGATGTCAGCATAGCCAATAATATTAATCTCATCTGAGTTCTCTCTCTATCTCGCTTGCTTTCCTACCGCAGTGAAGACCTGTAATATATTCAGCAATCTTAGCCCTTGGGGAGTATCTGATAATTACTTCCAAGGTGGAGCATATTTGATTAAGGGAGTGTGTATAATGAACTGTGAAGAAGAAATATGAGGTATTGAGAAGCGGAAGGTATTCTCTGCAATGTGATTTGGCAAAATGAATTTAAAATTAGGAAGGCAGTTAAAGAATAATAAATTATTTCCCCTTCACGTGCTTTAGTTCCATGTATTTTACAAATGCATAGCGAATGTGTTTTAGCGTGCTGTTCTGGTGCTAAATGCACTCAGAAACGTCAGAGAGAGAAACCCCATCTCCTCGGGAAGCGTGGGGAGAGCCTGCTCTTCTGCGGTGGTTCCTTTCATCTCAGGAGTGGGGAAGTCCTTCCTTCCTTGCTCACATCTGCCTGGTGATCTTGCTCCCATCCCTCCCACAGCCGTCACTCTGCGATGGAAAGTGACTCCCGCACATCTTGATGCAGATAGAGACTGTAATTATGATGATGGAGAAGAGGCAGGTAAAGCTGCTGTGGAGAGTGGAGGAGAGCAGCTGGTTACAAAGGGTGGAGGAGGACGTGTAGACCTTTTCCATGAGATGCTCCAAGGGACTTATAATCTCTCTTTTAGTTTGATTTGGAGTGTAGAGCTGATAGGAGCTGACATATGCTTGAATCTTCAGTAGTGAGCTCTTGCAGCTTTGCTTCAGTCCCCAGGAAAAAAAACACGAAACAATTCAAGGGAGTTTTATGCTTTGTTGGATGGACTCTGGAGACAGGATCAGTCTTGATGGTTTTGGTCACTTCTATAAGGTGGAGAAGAGCATAATGTTGAACTAAGTGTGCTCCTTGGAAGGGGTGACCTGAGAATGATGCTCTCACAGAAAGAAGTATAAAAAAGAGAGGAAGAGTCTACACGATTTCTCTTTTCTTTAGGAATGATTCCTTAGTATAAAAGAACAAAAACAGGCTCTGGGAAGTGGTTATAGAAGTTTTGCTTCTTTGTTTGTCTTTTTAATGGGCACAGGGAGTTCCAAATAAGATAGTTCTTCTGATAAGGGCTTTTCCCAAATCTACCTCCTGGGACTGTACACAGGCTCATTCCTTTGGTTTTATCACTTTACTGAGCCTAACACCACAAAGTGAAGATCACTTCCATGAAACAGCAGAATATCTTGCACAGGGCAGAGCCTGTGGGAGCATAGGATCTTCTCTTTCCTTCCCCCAGCCAGGCTCTAGAAACATCACATTTCAGCAGCAGTGGCTCTGTGGCCAGGGAACAGGGATGAATTTCTTTACCAAGATGCTTTCATTCAGCTGCCATCTGCTGCAAAACCTGTAGGAATTTCTATGACCTATAGGAAACGAATGCGCAGCAGCTTTTCAATGCTGCTGAGAAGAGCTGCAGGAAAGAAATCACTCACAATGATAAGTTTAGTTGGTCCTGCAGCCTCCAGGAACCCGTAAATAAAGACTATGAATCTGCAACGGCAGGGGAAGAACAGCTGGGACAGACAGATTTTCTGAAGCCCCTGTCTCTCTCTGAAAGCCTCGTGAGCTAATGAGATCCTTCGTTAGCAAGAGGAGGTGTGTGTTGTAGAGGTGAGCAGTGGTGCAGCTCATGCTGATGGACTGAAGACTTTCCCTCCAGTGACATGTACCCTCAGGGGACACGGGGAGACTCAGGTCACAGGGAACAGCAGTTCCTTATGCCAGGTACCAGGCAGATTGATTTAATTTTGCCTCGGAATAGCCATGGAGTCATAGCACCTTTGCTGCTTGGTCAAGTGGTTTCTGAGGCTGCACACACCAAGTGAGGCGCTGGCCCTGACTGCAGTTTCAAAAAGATGACTTCTAATTGCCCCAACTGGAATTTGGCCTTGGAAATGGGCACTACACTAGCTGAAAAAAGAAGGGAGGGGGAAAAAAAAAAGGAAATAATAAAAAAGAGAAAAAAGGAAAAAGGAAAAAGAAAAGAAAGTCATGGAATCTTGTAATGCAAATTTGTGAGGTCCTTGATTCAGTGCTTTTCTGGAGGTGGCCTGGGGAACAAAATAACATTAAGACAATGTCACAAAACTTTATATTTTTCCTACGAGCAGGGGTGTAATAACCAATATCCTGGCCAAATTCCGTCACTGGAAATTTTGTTTTTACCTTTTTAAATTCCCATATAGCTTCACACAATGGTTCCTGCCTCTGAAACATCTGGATAAAGGTGGTGCTGTAGCAGGGCTACCCCAGGACTGGCCAGTGTAGGTTGTATTGCAGCTTGTCTGCAGTGGTCAGAATCACTGAAACGCAAATTTTCTTGTCATATGTATGTCATTGTACAAAATGTGGTAAATGCCCTCTGCAGATTTCCCCACTGCTGTTACTCCCTGCTTCTTATTGTTCTCTCCTTTCTCCACGAAGGAATACACAATTGATGTCTTTTTCCGGCAATCCTGGAGAGACGAAAGGCTGAAGTTTGATGGTCCCATGAAAATACTTCCACTGAACAACCTGCTGGCCAGTAAGATCTGGACTCCTGATACCTTCTTCCACAACGGGAAGAAATCTGTCGCCCATAACATGACAACACCCAACAAGCTGCTGCGCCTGGTGGACAATGGCACCCTCCTGTACACCATGAGGTAAGTTTGTGTCTCCTGGGACAGGGTCTACCAGGTGCCTATGCACATGCAGGCAAGGATGGGACCTTAGGGTACAAAACAGCAGGGTTTTCACAGGCTTCACTGACTCCATTAGCACACTGGAGTCTTATGCTGCTCTCCCTGCTATCCGTGTTTCCTACCTGTGTAGCGTCACTGGTCCTCAACTTAAGCACATTTTTACAGGTAGCTTTTTTTCGCATAATTCAGGTTGATTTTTTTTCTTTTATGTGATGAGGTGGAATTCTTGGGATCTATAGTTTGTGGAGTTGGTGCACCACTCGACTTATTTTTGTTCCTTACTTCAGATGGAATATGGAGTATTTGTTACTCTCCAGCAGCTTGAGAACATCTCTAAATTTGTTCAGCATGCTACACCAGAGCTGTTTGAAACATCTAATGAGCCCAAGCTTGCTTGTGAGAACAATGGTGGTAGTTTTTTTCCTACTTCATGGAATCAGAAATCCAAGTCTGTGTAATCAATGCACATCATTAGGGAAAAAAAAAGTCACCAGCCTATTAAAAACTCTGCTTTGGAGAGGCCATTGGAAGTTCTCAGTTTAACCCAGCCCTTGTTGGCCCCAGCTGAGCTCTCAGTGGGAGCCCTGAACACGAGGTAGCCCTGCAGCATGAGACCCCAGGCAATGGTACAGCCTGTGCAACCCCACTGCGAGCTCCAGCAACTGGGGCCTTCCTTCTAAACAAACATCACTGTTGGGGAACCATGCTTGGGCAGTCATCTTCTCCAGATTTCTCAAGAACATCCCTGGTACATACATTTATCACTAAGCTACAACAGGGGGAAAGCATGAAGAGAAATGCCTTTGGGTTAATTTTATGTTCATTCTGAAACTGTTCAGATATTCCTGTATGCTTGTAAGCTATTCACCCACGTCAATAATGTTTGCCACCTGGGGTTGATGTACTAATTTGCCTTCTGAGGTAAATGGGCTTATAAATGAAACAAGAAGATACTCATAGATGCACAAAAAAGGTACTGAGTTGGTTTTGGAAAGGTATAAATCTTTGTTTTCAAAAATTATTTTCTCTGCCTCCATCTTCAAGCGATCCTAACTAATAACAGGCTTCATTGTGGATTCGATGTGCTGAGATGCTGCACTTTCACCTCTGTTTTTTGAGGACCAAACAGAATTTCATCTCTTCATAGTTAAGCTGGCTGTGAATCTACATCGTGTCAGCAAGTTTTACAGCCTACATTGATAAACAATGCTCTGCTTTTGCGCAGCAGTTCTCAAATATGAGCTAATCCTGCCAGTGCCAGGGGGGTTTTGGTCTCCACACATCAGTGCTCTCACGTTACTGAGGCAGATGGGGTAAGTGAAGGGAGAAGCCCAACTTGACTTCAGGGCTCAGTTGTGTTCCTGGCTGGCTGACCTGCATGTGGATGACTAACACTCCCCCAGTTTGCATCTTTGTCTGACTGTAAAGTATTATAGGAGCTACTGGCATAAGACAGCAAAAAAAAGGACTCAGTTTCAGGGCTTTTATATCATTTCATTTCTTCTTTATTCAGCAAACAGCCATTAGCTTCAGCAAGTTTTGTGTGACTGAGAAAGTATTGGATTTACTTTTCTGTTTAGGGCTGGGCAGGTGCCAGGATGGCAGCATGGCGAGGCTCTGGGGAATGAGCTTCATGAAGAAAATGGAGTCATGGCATTTTTAAAATAAATTCAACACATCCTTCAGTTTATCTGTCTCCCAGAGAAGGGAGGGGATGAAGGAGAGTCTGGACCTCCCTTTGCATGTGCTCCTGCCCCTCTTAAATGTACCTCTAAGGCTTTGTAAGAGGTGAAGAGCCCACTCAGAGATACCCAAAGGTCAAGGGTTGAATATGAGACCTTTTGTCACATGTTGTATTGCACAGTACCGGGAGCTGCAGTGCATGGAGATCTTTTCCTTAGCACAGGTTGTTGCTGTGCAGATGTGTGTGAAGCTGTTCTCCCCCATGCCCAGGGGCATGCACATATCTGCTTCTCAAAGGAAGGAGCAGGTCCACAAAGCCAATCTCAGCCCCACACAGCTGACATCCAGCAATGTGCAAATCCCAAAGAGGCACACTCTGTCCTGCTGACTAGGGAGCAAGTTGGGACCTCAGGCAGATTTTCCCTTGACTGGCAGGACTGCCTAGGTGATCCTTTGCAGGCTCAGTCTAGACTGGTACATTGCCATGCACTTTGACTCCTGAGACGTATCCTACTCCTTTACCTTGTACCAGCCAATATCCTTGAGGGATCAGCTCTGCTGATGTGCAATTAGAGGCATATCTCTTGCTATTTATCCTGCTGTGAAAGCCAACTTCTCTTAGTCAAGGCTTACATTTATAGATGAAGTTGCTCTGGTGGAACAGCAACTCTGACACATGCATCCAGCAAAATTACACCTGTGTGACAATATTTATAGCTCCTGGAGAGAGCCTCTTTATCACTGACCAGAGCTTCAAGGAGTCACACACCAGCTGTAACTGAGCATCCAGAGATTTCCTTTTGTCATGGTGCAGCCTCCTCATGGGTAGGTGCAACGTCACGGCGCAAACACCTGATCACTGACTAAGGGGCCTTGGCACCTGGGTGACAAGGTGGCCTTTGCACCCGCAGCATAAAATTGTATTTCTCTCTTCCCGTCCTTCTGGCTGCTGAGGAAGAGACAGGATTACTGATCACTCTGCCTCTTCCTTGCTGTTCCGGCTGCCTTAGAGGGCACGAGGAACACAGTTTTATTGTGTAGCCCTGCCTCCGCAGTCTTGTTTGTGGAGTTCCTACAAGAGCCACATAGTTCATGAAGCTCTGGTGTCAGACCTGAGTACAACAAACTGGGAGTTGTGTGTGGATTTACATAAGGAACAGACAAAAACTCAGCTGCTGCAGCAATCTCTGGATGTACTCTCTGGCTCGAGATAACGAGATAGATAACGTTCTGGTTCTTCCTGGCCTTGAAGCATAGGATAATAGTGAAAGCTTAATGCTGTGCTGATGGGATTCAACTTTGTGAATCCAGGCTTTAAAGAGCTCTCCTGCTCTTCACAGGGACTGTCAAGAGTGGCATGTTGAGGCTTCGTGGTTATTGTCAGAGTGGTTCCCAGACAATACGTGCTCAAGTTATGCACTTAAAGGATGTTTTCTTTAACTGCCAGGCTGATGCATTCAGCTGCATGCCCAAAGACTTGTCAAGAACCTGTATTGCTAAAGACAATGTGAAGTCCTTAGCAGCATGCACAAGCACTTGGAAGGGAGGGTCGGTGAGGCAGAGGCAGACCAGGAGGCAAAGCTGAGTACAACAGCACCCAGGACATGTGCAATCCTGCCCAAGCTGCTGAACACCAGATAAACAAGTCCTGTAGCTACTGTGGGTTTGAGCTTTCCAGGATGCTTTTTGAAATCACAGAGCTTCTCAGTGTCTCTCCGAGCAAAGGCTTTGAGTTGTCTTTACTGCCTGTTGTTTTTTTTTAACCCCTGGGCAACTTGTGAGAGCTGTAGGTTGGAGCTTGCAGAACCCTTCCACACAATGAAAGTGCAACCATCATTCCCCTTTCTTCTAGAGCAGCAGCTGGGACATCCCAGCACCAGCTCCTCTGGGTAACATGGACTCCTGGCTATTCTGCTGCATCCCACATCGTGGCTGATCCTAGGCAACAGCATAGATGGACCCGAGCAGACCAAAGCTAGACTGCTAAACACACAAGCAGACGAATAGACGAGATGGGATTTGCACAGCCGGCTTTTTCCTGCCTTACAGATTCCAGAGTGCATCCAAAGGCAAAAATAATCTATTTTCCAGACTTGATTTTGTGCGGGCAGACTTATGTAAGGAAGCTGTCCCAGGAGGGAGAAATCTTCAGAGATCACCTTATTTCTCTGCGTTTCTGCCATCATGGGTTGAAATCTCCAGGGCTGGGGGAGGATGCAAAGTGAATGCAGTGCTTTCAGATCCAGCACAAGGATCCTACAAGCAATTTGGCTTTCAAGCTCAAACCCCAGCAATTAAACATAACCTAGATTCTCACACAGCCTAAACCGAAAACACTGTTCGGCCTGACTGTGGTTATTAATGAACCTTCTAAAGGAGAAATCAGGACAAAACTCAAATAATATCCCTGGCATGAACAAAGTCGGTTCTGCTGTGCAGGGTGCTGTCATGTTTTTGTACCACACATACACCAAGGGATTATTACATTTGCATCCCAGAAATTGGACTGAGACTCTTGCTCATCCTGCAGCACGACGCAGGTAACGACAGGGGCTCTAATGACACATCAAAGGCTTTGCTAAGCTCCCGGTAACCATGAGAACGAAGCTGAAATGGTTTGTTGTACTGTCAGCCCTGGGAGAGGTATGTTTAGCCTGATTCATGCTTCTTGCCATTGTGTTGAGCAGTTCAAAGGACTTCCCATGACTTAAAAGAGAAAAACATGGTTTGTCTCCTGGATGTTCCACTTTTGGCGCCATTGTGCCAGCGAAGTGAAGAGAAAACATGAGGAGTTTAGGGTTTGATTTCTAGACAGTTCTGCATAAGTTACTGCTGGTGCCTGGGACAGATGAGCCAAAGGATCCAGCAGGTGGATTATGGGATTGCTGGCAGCTTGGCTATTTTTCAGATGCCGTTTAGGCTTTATAATGGCATGTCAGGGCTCGGATGTCTGGACTTGAACAGAGCATTGGAGCAAAGAAGCAAACTTCTATGGCTAGCTGGCCATAAGCTCCCTTGCACTGGGTAAGGGGTAAAGATGAGAACTTCTGCAACAGGCTCTTTTACCCAAATGCTGCAGAGGCAGAGGTAATTGTCTGGGAAGCGAGATACATTCCTCTTAGTCTGACATTTTGACATTTCATTAGGCAAAGCATATGGTGCTGAGGAGTCCTTCGCCAGCAACAGGAGGAGATGGGGAAGGCCAGTGAAGGGGGGAGTAGAAGGAGAATGTGGGCACTCTCCTGAGCAGTGATTGATTCCACAGCTCTCTTAAATACCTCTGCTAATTAGCGCTCTGAAAGATGAGTGTGTGCAAAAGAGGCTACAGGAACAGGTTGAAAGATGGCCAAGGGATGCGAGGGTTGAGCAGGAGTGAGCAGCAGTGCAGGCACTCTGGTCATGGGGAGAGCATCTTGGGGAGCCAAGACACCCCAGCATGCACAGGGGCAAAGCAAGGAGATTTCAGGCAAGGGAGGGGGAACGCCTGTATTGCTTCTCCCTTCACCAAGGAAGCTGACTTCTGGCTGGCTGAAGTTGCTGAACCAGACCAATCTCACTGGAATGATATGGCATTTTCTATTTAATTTCAGGAGACTTAAAAGCTCCTTCAGTTGTAGGTGGAGAAGTGGCAGATTAGGTTGCTTTTTCAGTTGTTTGTTGATGGATTTATTGTGTTGTTTACTGGCTCAGTCAATTAAACACATGTGATTGCTGCACTCAAACACATCTACATAGTCATCCAGCATTCATACAAAGTTGGCTCCTTCCCTTGACAACACTTGCTCTTGCTGGCCATGGCCTGGAGAGGGCAGGAGGGTATGGCCAAGGCCAGCTTGTGTCCAGCTGGTCTCTGCTGCCATCTTGGCACCCCCTCTGAGGTTCTTTCTGGCTGCTTTAAATGTCAGCCAATCACTGGACCCACAGTCTGCAGTCCTTTGAGTCGTTCAGCCTTATTCATAGTGGCTGTTGATCACAGACAAGACTTGAAAATAGTACAGTGGATGAAAAGGGCTCTTCTGTTGTTTTTCTGGGGAGTTCAGAATACATCAGAAGGAAAGCACTGATCAGAGGAGAGGTTCTTTGGAAAAGACGACTTTGGGAACACCCAGCTAAGAGCCTTTTGAAATAATAAAGCAATTAGTGAAGCCAACGAAGGAACAGGAAGGTAAAAAGTCTTGTGTGGCCTGCTGATGGAGACAGGGGAAATGCATCAACATTTCCTTTACACAAATGACAGTGACAAGTATTAGAACCAAAAAGTCCATTGCAGTTGGAAAGGACACAGGAATCAAATGGCAAGATCCATGAGGACATGCTTGACAAGCTTGGCAGTGATGAAGCTCTCCAAGTGACTTTTGAACTGACAGAAGAAAGCATCACAAAATAAACAGAACAGGAGGAGCACGGCTGTCGAGTCCACACCTTGCTGCCAGATTTTCATACCTGCTTCTTGAAATCCCAGTATTCATCCAGATTATGCAAGAGAGGCATCAGAGCAAATGAGCAATTTGTTTGTGGTGGCCTTTGAGTGTCAGAAGAAAATCATTCCAATGATGTGTTTGTAGGCTTGTAAAAATCACTGTCAGTCTTTCCATTGACTTCAGTGAGTCTTGGTTAAAGTCCTAAATATCAGATCTACTTCTGTCTCATGTAAAACAGGTACATCCCATTCAGAGGTGAAGAAGCGATCAGCAAGTCAGAAAGAGTGATTTGTTTCCAAGGAAGTTACATTGGCCACACAGTGGTTCTCGGATTGGCTGAGGAAGCCAAGCTGGGACCCCAGATATAATGGAAGCAGGACAGTCATCATCACCTCTTTGTCAGTAGAATGATTACTACAGGACATAGTGGTCACTATCCTTGTACATGGATGCAGGCAGGATTGGCAGACTCAGAATAGAAAAGGTCCTTGGTCTCTCATGCATTCAATCGCCTGGATACAGCCTCTGAATCACGGAAGCCATATGTCACCGGCTGCTGGGAGATGACAACAAGGTGAGGTTTGCTCTGAATTCACCCAGGTTTCGTACTTCTCTATGAGTATCCACTGGCCTCCTCTACCAGAAGTGTCCTCAGCCTGCATAGACCCAATAAACCCGCTGTGATTAACCTGGCCAGAGTGTCAAGCATTGCATCAGCCACAGCTGGGCTGTGAGCCCTTGGGACCCAACAGTGAACGGTGGTGGCTCACCAGCCAGCCCCATGGGGCAAACGGAGACCATGTCCTGGCTATTCAGCCAAGAGTTGTTTATCCAGACCAAACCTGTCTCAATTGTGGGAGTTGCTTTTATAGGGTTTGTTTTCCCTGTGGGGTAGCTCCTTGGGACAGTGGGACAGGTGTGCCTAGTGGAGAGAGGACAGTAGTACCTGGCACTGAAAAACAGCAGAAATGAGTATGTGCTGCTGTTGCATTAAGGGACGGGGAGGTACCATTGAAACACTGTGGGGATGGGTTCAGAAGGTCTGCAGGAAGCTCACCGCTTTGCTAGCTCATACAAGAATAAGGTGTAGACTTCCCCATGGGGCTTTGGGTCATGCAGGAGGGTTTGGTCACCCAGTCCTGCCCCATCAAAGTTGCAGCAGCTTCCAGCTCTGCTCCCCTGCATCTTGATTTAATGCCTCTGCCTGTCTCTGGCAGGGATACCAGCTTTCCTGGATCCTCTAGAAATGAGTCTTGGTGGGGGTCTGAAATCACAAAGTTCATTTCCTCACCTGGCAGAGAAAAATTCACAGCCAGCAGAGAGTTCCCAGCACAGCTTGGGCTGCACTCAGAGCCACCACGGAGCAGCTGTGCAGGAATTTACTGCTGCTCTGTCCCTTGCTTGCGCTGGTGTCCGCCTGTCACAGCACCATCTGCCGCCTGCAGCCACCATGGCTGCAGCATCGGGATCCCCTGCCGCCTCCAAGCCATGGGGATTCTGCTGTGGTTCCCCCACAGG
Organism: Podargus strigoides; assembly: GCA_028020825.1. Taxonomy (NCBI): domain Eukaryota; kingdom Metazoa; phylum Chordata; class Aves; order Caprimulgiformes; family Podargidae; genus Podargus; species Podargus strigoides. Next base: position 14,680,219 of record CM051631.1, read on the forward strand.
GGATTTTAGAGCAATTTGTGAAGTAGTTTTGTCCACCACATTTTTTTATGCCAAGTTTATAAAACAGTCCTCATTTTTTTTTTCCTGTAGAATCATTTAAGGTTTGTCCACCTGAAAGAAATAACCTTTGTTTTTCTTTCCTTTCTTTTTTTTTATTTCTTTTTTGCTTTCAGCAAACAAAACCTGAACCCTTCATTTTTTTCAGGGTTTGTTTTGCATTTGCCTAAGCCTCAATATTTTCTGTGGAGAATAACTTACTTGAATGTTTTTCCAGCTGAAGGAAAATATCTCAATAGAAGCTTTCCTCTGTGCTTCTTGACCTGAGTCTTCCATAAGCCACATTCACCCTTAGGTCTGTGCACTTGCCCTTTGCAGCCACCTGTTGGTTCTGTCATGGTTTATTTGTTATTTTGCCAAGCCATCAGAAGTGGGTCCTTTTTTCTACAAGCGGTTCCTTCAGAGAAGACTGTATTGGACATCTCCTGGGAAGCTGTCTGTCCTGGCTCCCCCTCCTAGGTTGCAGGCTTTGCAGTACTTCAGGAAGGAAAACAAGCTTAGAGCTACTTTTTTTTTTTTTTTAGAGTCTTTTATAACAAATCCTTTTATGCCTGGCCCTGTGTTCTGCAGCACACTGCTTTTATGGTTGTGCCTCCCTCACAAAACCACTTCCTAACGAGGTATCCTGCTGGGATTTGGTGGGGATATGTAAAGCGCACCAGTTGTCCTGCACCACCCCAAACAGCCCAAGGACACGCAGTTCTGTGTCTGCCCGCAGCATCCTCTGCAGTGCCACCAGTGAGGGAAGAGCCAGGGGAGGTGGGATGAGGGTGTGTTGTACTCTGGTGCAACACCTTCAACTTCATGGCTCTGACTGACTTTGTGGAGCAAGCCCAGTAGTGCTGTGGCTTCCTGATTGAACAATCTGCCAGCCCTTGGCTGCTTCCAGACCACCAGGAAGAACGTGCCATGTTCCCTGGAAGCCCCTTCCCTCTGCTTTCCAGCATGGTCCATCAGATGTCCCCTGGCCCCAGGTGTTAATGAGCTCTCTGTGCACAGTGCATAAGCAAACACAAGCCCTGGGCTTTGGCAGATTTTCTGATCGCACTGAGTGGATAAAGATGAACTCAGTCAATAGGGTTGAGTTTATGCAGGGGGAAAGGTGGCCACATCTGTGTACCTGCTGTTCTCTCCACAGCTGATGGCCTTATGCCCGGAGACCCAGAGGTCAGTGACCACACTGTGGCCTTTGTTGCCTTTGATGGATGCAGAGCAAAGACGCTGTGGCAGAAGGACTGGGTGGGAGCCTCCACAACCATGTGTTTCTGATCGTGCCCTGTGTTTTGTCTTGTAGGCTAACGATTCATGCAGAGTGCCCCATGCACCTGGAGGACTTCCCAATGGATGTGCATGCTTGCCCACTGAAATTTGGGAGCTGTAAGTACCCTGATCAGCCTCTGCAAGGAGGTGTGTACAGAGGTAAAGAACAGTCCTTTGTGTGGCTAGTGTTTCCAGTATTTTACTAACAGTGTTGTTAATTATTGCTAATGATAATGTCACCAAAAAATTGTTGCTGATGTCTCATACATGCAATTCCTACCATTGTCAGAAATAGGCAGCAAGCAAATCCACAGTCAAGTCAGGCTCTTAGGATGGGTTTGGACCCTTATGGTTTTGCTGTAAATTTATTAGAGAAGCGAGAAGAGCAGCTTCCTGTTGCTCTCCCTGACTTCAGTGGGCAGTGCTGCCTCTTCAGTGCTGCCTCAGCAGGATCGGTGTTGGTGGAAAACAAGGTGATCCTGGGGGGACAGATTTGGGAAGACAGCAGTGATGTCTGCTGCTAGGTGTCCTGTCCAGCTTCCCTACATCAATCCTGCCACTCTGGGGAGAGCCTGAAATCTCTAGTTGCTCTGGGTCCATGCTCCAATGGGGCTTACAAACCCCTTACTCCTCTTCAGTCTGTCAGGCAGGCTGCTCTCAAGTAAAAGGTTTGGAAACTCTGGGAATCTCAGTCCCTGCACCCAAGGGTCCTGGAAGATTTACAGGATGCTGGCGAGTTGGAAGCTGCTCCCAGCCTCTCAGGCTTGCAGCTGCTTATCTGCCTGGACTTCCCTAACCCTGCCTAGGAACAAGTTCCCTCTTCTGTCCCATATTCAATTTCTTTTGGTTTTGTTCCTGAAGTGAGTGGGAACCAAATTCCAAGCCACTCGTTCACCATAACATGGAAATAAATTTCCTAGTCCCACCCTGCCTGGAGTCTCCTCCAGGTCCAACAAACTGAGCACCACTCTCAGTCTATGTTTGTGTTAGATGGAAGAGTTCCCCACCTCCAACTAAAGAATGTAATCTCCCTTTCGAGAAAGAAAACAGAGAAATTGCAACTTTTCTACACTGATACTTCCTGCAGCCATTTGGGAGTGAACTAAGGAGAAAGTTGAAAAGTTTGATTGACAGCAGAAGAAATCATGTTTATCATGTGCATCTGCTCCTCTGCCTCATGACAAAATGCATCCATAAAACTGGATTGTACAAAACTACTAAAATAAAGTTATTTCTTAGGCAACACCTATTTAAATGTAGAACTCATTGCCACAAGACATCGGTAAGGCCAGCAAGTAAAATAGCAACCCTTAGAGAAGAATGAATTACTAATGTTAATTGACCTTGTGAGGAGGGATATAAATTCTTATACCTCAGGCCTAAACTCTGGCATTATTGCAAGACTTGGAGGAAGGCAGATTACTCCACATCTAATTGCTTATAATGTTACTTGGTGAGGAAAAGAGATTAATGTGCATATTTCTGCTGGAACACCCTTTGGGGTTCTTCTGGGTGTTTTTACTTATTTGGCCTCTGAATGATGAGAGTTTTGAGATAAGCAGCTCAGAGAGCTGCCCCTGATTAACATTAGTATGAGTCCGTCTAAAGCACCCATCTGCAGAGCATCTGAGCTCACCTCTGCTGTGTTGGAATAGGATTAAACCAGTGTTTGCACCAAAAAGCCATTGACAGCTGGAAGCTGCTCATTTGCAAGAAGCTTAGAGTGGGTCAGATTCGTAAGTAGGAGGACAGTGTCAGGGCCAGACGTGTGCTGAATTTGGCTCAATGAGCTCACAACCTGAATAGCTCATTAGTGGCCTCCCATCCCAGGGCCACCATGGCAGCTGCTCAAAGAGGGAAGGTAGAGAGCTTGCAGAAGTAAGGGCACCAGGCATTTCAAATAGCTTCAGCTGCCCACCTGCATCATTCCTTTCACCAGTGAAGGTGATGGCTTTACCTGTCACCATGCTCACTAGAAGATGGATGTACACAGCAGAGAACAACTGTTTCTAAGCCAGTCATAGGACATTTGTATAGCAGCTGACTGAGACTAGGCTAGCAGATGATGTTGCTGAAGTTACCAGCTCCACTAAATGTCAAAGAGCTGTACTTGTATGGATTGGACTAGACTGCACTGCCAGCGAGGCACTGAGCAGAACCAAAACAGCTTAATGGCATTAAATATGTTCCAAACACCCATGCCTACGTGACACCAGATACACTTCTGTCCTAGACAACTGTTTTCAGGGATGATGGCAATGAAACTGTGGGCAAGTTTCCTTTGTAGGCTGAGAGTGGCGGTGGGTGAACCGTGACTGCTAGAGCAGAAGGTGCTGCCCATCAAGGCGGAAGGAGCATTGGCAGAGCCGTACAAAGCTAAACCTGAAGGAGGATGGAGGTCTCCAGAAGCATGTTGAGAGCTGGAAGGAGGGGATGGAAAAACAGTGTTGCACATTGGATGAGAGATGCCAGCCTCCATCGGAAGTGCTTAGGCGGCACGCTGGCGCGCTGAGAAACACTGGCTGATCATCAAAACCACTCCTCCCACTTTGCACAGCGCCTGCTTAGTATTTAACAGGCTTGCCAAAACCTACAGTGCAGGGATAACAGTGGCTGTTTTGAAAAGATCAGAGAAATCTGGTTGTCTCTGGACACAATCTTCCACAGAGCAGGAGCTGAGACATTTCTGTAGTAGACCTGTCCCGTTGCTTGACCTGACCTCAGCCAAAGAATTCCTTATTGTCTTAATAGGAGAAGCTGGTGGTAAAAATGAATTAAAAACTTGTTTTAGTGAACTTTGTTCTTGCCTAAAAACCAGAGTAGGTATGGAGCTTGGGTGTTATGGGGGGAAGCAGCTCCTAGTAGAGTCTGGAGAGACACAATTTCTGGATACCGTACGACTGGCAAAGCCAAGAGCATGTGGGTGCTGTTGGGAAAGACAGCGGCTATGAGGATAAGCAGGGGTTTGGTCACAAAGGCTTGTGAAGGTGATGGTGACTGTGTGTGTTAGGGGTGTTTGCATATGGTGAGGTGGGCAGATGGAATAGAGAGGGGAACTTGTAAGCCCCTGGAAGGATGCCCTGGCCCTGAGCCCAGCACTACCCCATGCAGCAGTCCAGCAGTGCTTACCTGCCATTTCTCTTGCGATGTGCAGGCAGGCTTTTCTCAGCACTGCCCTCCCTTGCTGCCTCGTGGATTGGCCTGCAGAATGGCAAACACAGAGTCATGCATGGGAAAAAGCATCTTGGCAGGAGGGCACACCACTTCCAAAGCCAAGGGGCTTGGAGAGGATTGCTTCTGAGAGAGGGTAAAGATTTTAAACTTTTTGTGCTTAACCTAAAATTCAACCCTATTTGCATTTACCCTTTCTCACCAGCTGCTGCCAGCATGACTCTCCCAGTCCCTGGCATGGCAGGGCTGTGGCTGTCCTGCTGCTCCAGCAGCCTGCTGGTCTGGATGCCTTCCTATCATGTCTCTGCTTGGAGCTGGCACTTGCAGAGTCAGCACGTCCAGGGGACAGCCTGTCTCTCAACGACAGTGCTCTGCCCCTCTTGCAGCTCCTTTCCAAAAACCCCAGCTCCCTTTTACTCATTTGATTTAACAGTTGCTGAGCTGCCTTGGTCTCTGGTCATGCTTGGCTGTGCTCAGCCATGTGGTTCTGAGGAATGCACAGCAGGGATTAATTTGGCTATTGGCTAATTTTGGTAGATTTTGGGTCAAGCAGAAGCACAAACCTCATTTGTCTTTCTCCTTTGCAGATGCCTACACAAAGACAGAAGTGATCTACACCTGGACACTGGGGAAGGATAAATCAGTGGAGGTAGCAAAGGGTGGATCTCGCCTGAACCAGTATGATCTGCTGGGCCATGTTGTTGGGACAGAGATGGTTCGATCCAGCACAGGTACTTGTGGGACCACGATGCAATGTGTGGGCTGAGCACACTGTCATACAAGATGGACCCATGGGCTTTGAATGCCATGTTTTGGCATAATTATAGAGGCAATGTCTGTGGGCAGTGAGCACCACAGTACTTCCCAAGCCACCTGCTGTTGGGGAATATGGCTGGGAACATCTAGAGCAGTCACCAACAGGCAGTAAAGGGTTTAGCTTTTAGTGCTTTCCACTGAAAGAGCCTTATTGCCCATACCCTCTAGAAAACTGACTCCAAGCATCTAAAAATGATCTGTTGTGTGGAAAATTCGCCCCACCTTGCCCAGCTGGATCTTGGTGCTGAGGGTTCATTTGTCTTGGATCCCTTTCGAGTCCCTCAGAAGAGTGTTGCGGGCAGGGGAGGCAAACGCAACATGATATTCAGTGTGATTTTTCACTGCATCTGCTTACACAAATATTATCACAGCTAATAGAAGATTATCCCAAACAAATGTTTCCTCTGATTAATGACCAATATTAATCATCTTTGTCTCCCATCTGCTGCTCTTCCCTTCCCCTCTGAATCCAGGTACTGATGGCTTCTGTTATCTCATGTGTGTCTCTCATATTTTGGGTTTTTTTTTTTCTTTTTATATTTTTTTCCCTTCTGTATGCACCACTAGTTCTCTCATTTGAGGATATTTCCTCTCTGGTGCACTTGATTTTAATAGTGTCTGTCTGTAACAACTCATATCACCTCCCTTGGGGAAATGTGGGGAGTCCAGGGAACTAAATGTCATAATATCTGGCCCATCTCTCAACTTAAGTTGTAGTAAAATGTACAGATGAACAACCTGAAGTGGAAAGAAAGCTGCTAAAGGCTCCTGCGCATAATGATTTAGCAGAGCTCACAACAAAAAGGCATAATAATACAACAAAATATCCAAAGCTTTGAGTGGAGGAATAGGGCACTGAGGGAAAATAGGGACAGCTGCTTCTTTGGTTTACAGACCTTTAACAACAGAACTTGCCCTGATTTTTGAGATGGTTGCAGTGGGGAAAGGTGGAATATTTTCAGGTTTGTCAGAGAAAATAAAATCCTTTATCTTGAAATCCTCCTGAAGCACTGCTAGGATCTCTCTAGACTTAAGACTTATCCACAGTGTGGCTGCCTGGGCTGGAACAGAAAAGGGATGGGAGCTGGGTGAGACCTGCAGAGGCATCTTGTGCCTGGAGTGAAACAGGGAAAACCTATTGCCTAGTTGTTTATTGGCATTGATTTGCCTTTGTCCCACAACCGTTTAGCAGTGAATTGAAGTCCTCTCCAGAGAAGTGTCTGAAAGGACAAATGCTATGTGAAAGTCACCCAGGCTACACTGGGGCAGATGCCTGGTGTGGCACAGCAGTTGTAATGTGCGTGTGCAGGACGTGCAAAGCCAGTGCTGACGGTGTGCTGCAGCACGTGTCCTTCCTTCGCACTGTAAGATACCAGGGCACATCAGCCAGTAACAATATGACACACACGCTGCAATTTCATCTAAGAACTTGAAAGTTTGATCAGGACAGATCTTTAGTGGTTTAGAGATGGATTGGTGGTCAGCTGGCCCCATCCTGGAAAGCACCAGCAGCTCAGCATCTCTAACCGGCTCTCTCTGCAGGGGAGTATGTCGTCATGACCACACACTTCCACCTCAAGAGGAAGATCGGGTACTTTGTGATCCAGACCTACCTACCCTGCATTATGACAGTCATCCTGTCCCAGGTCTCCTTCTGGCTTAACAGAGAGTCTGTTCCTGCCCGAACGGTTTTTGGTGAGTCTGGGAGCATGGGGGCATCCTCTCAGGTCAGGGGAGAAAGGCACCACAAATGATGGGAAACAGACCGAGCATCAGAGCTGGTCTTCTCCAGGCATTGACCAGCATCAGTGAACCTGCTGGCCATTTCTCAGAATAGCTCTCAGTGTCTTCCCAGTGGCCCTGCTTCCACTGAATCACTGCAAAAATACTCCTGTCCATGTTTCTGCTACAAGCCAAGCCATAAATATTAACAGTAATCATGGTATTGATCATCTAATTATATGCATTTGGCTATGTCTGCTTATCTATATTGGCTTTTGAGTTAAGGAGAGGATAGGTTCATGGGGAGGCATTTAAAGCTCTACTGTTGAAATTGCCAATATGCCCCTGGTCAGAGCTCCACATAGCAAGTTCCTGGGCTGAGGCAGTCCAACTGTACGGTAAATATACTGTTTTTATTTACTTCAGCTGGTTTCAGATCCAAAGTGTCAGGCTGGCATTGCACATATATTAATAGCTTTAACAAACATTTAATAACGAAATGGTTCTGTGCTTTCCTGCCAAGACCTTTAGCTCAGGATCTACCCACGCATGCTCACAGACCAAGCGTGATGCTGCAGGATTGTGTTTCCTGGAAATAACAGTGCTCAGAAGATACCACTTAACAGAGTATTATTGGACAGAAGTCACCAAGCAGCAAGGGGATATATGGTACCACCTGCTTGTGTTTTTAAATAAGACAGAAAGTGGTGTGGTTTCAAAGATCATGAAGCATTTTCTCTGTAGCAAGAGTTGTGATAGAAATACTCCCACAAATCCAACAAGGCTGATGTCCTCCTTTTCAGACCTTCTTCTCAAGCCTGGACCTTGTTCCCATGCTGTGGACTGAATGGGACACTGGGAGGGTCACAAGTGGTTCTGCACCCTCCTAAATGAACTAGAAGGGTATCATTATGGGTTTTGTGTTCACTGGGGCTTGTGAAATATAGGTCATGAACAAGCTTTGAAATTTACAGTTGACCCCAGCTTCTCCCCATTAGCACTGGGTTGCCTTCCTTTCCCTGCTGATGCAAATCCTACAGTGATCCCCAGGGTCTCGTGCAGCTGTGGGGAGCTGATAACAGTGAAGAAGAGGAGATAGAGCCCCTTAGCATCCACTTTTTGGTGTTTTCATCCAGCAGAATGGAAAAGGGGAGGCTCAGACAGAAGTCACGTGGAAAACAGGACTAGCTTAAGCATATAGAGGATCAATGATGAACTTTCCTCACTCATCTATCTGTGAATTATTTGCAACTAAACCCCAGAGAGTGCACACTCGGACCCCATGTCTGTCCATGCCCAGGTGGGCTCTGACATCTGCATCAGTTCTGGAGTGTCTCTGCACTCCTGACACTGGGGATGAGCCCTTCTCTGGAGATATTTGATTCCTTCCTATGTTATCCTGAGATTTGCAATTAGTCAGGTTTCCTCAAGTAGCAGCTCAGATCGAGCAGGAAAGAGCTGACTGAAAAATTAAAGCCTACCTTTGTGAAAAATGTCTTTGCTCCCAAATTGCCTTGCTTTCCTATTAAGAAAATAATGAGAACTCCAATTGTTTATTCCTTTTTTTTTGCCCCTCAGAAAGTATTGTCAACAGTATTATTGAAACTCTTCAATTACCAGGAGTATGGCTTAAGGGACGTGAAAATTAGTCAATATTTTTATAATGTTTTTAATGCATTTTTAATTGAAAAGCACATTATTGGGGAAAATGGATAGCAATGGTTGCTTGCTCTAATGAAAAAAGCTTTAAAAGTCATTTTGCAACAGATCGTTTTTTTAAGATAAATTATAGTGACACTCATTCTGGCAGCTTGGGCCACTGACGCATGCCTGGCCGTGCCAGCAGGACCCAGGATCCCCAGTGTCTATCCATGCAGGTCACAACACATTATTTCCACAATGTTGAGAGGGCCACATTGGATGAGTGACGAGTTTCTGGTCCTCCATGAAGTTCCCAACCATCTAGCGTTCCTTTTTACTGTTATTTTATTATTTCTATTGCAAAAGCAACCAGAGGCTTCTGCATGGCATGTTCTACACGAGGGACTTGGGTCTAGCATTATGCAAGTTACCCTGCCAGCAGAAGAGGAACTGAATGTGGGTGCCAACCTGGACTCTTTTATAGTGAGCAGATATCTAGTCAATGGAGTTTGGGGAAGATTAATCTCATCCTAATGCAGACGTTTGCCATTGATGATATGAATTGGAGATATTCAAAACTGAACCAGAGAAGGCCCTGAGCAACCTGAAGTTGGCCCTGATGTGAGCAGGGGTTGGACAAGCTGACTTCCCTTCCAACCTGGACTGTTTCATTATTCTATGACTTGCACCATGGACTTGTGCTGGGTAAGAATCCCTTAATTGCAGTGGGAATGTGGGCCACATGGCTTAGAAGATGGCTCCTAAATTTACATGACGGAAATCCCGACTGTGTGATTTGAGGAGGAACTGGGTGGGTACGAGTGTATGGTCTCACACCATCTTTGTCTCCTGCTGTGTTTCCACAGGTGTCACTACCGTCCTCACCATGACCACACTAAGCATCAGCGCAAGAAACTCGTTACCTAAAGTGGCGTACGCGACGGCCATGGACTGGTTCATAGCCGTCTGTTACGCCTTTGTGTTTTCTGCGCTGATCGAATTTGCCACCGTCAACTACTTCACCAAGCGCAGCTGGGCTTGGGATGGCAAGAAGGTGCTGGAGGCCCAAGAGATGAAGGTTAGCCCTGTGGCCAAGGCCAGGGAGGAGGGAATGGCAAAGAAACGCTACATGAGAGAGCTGCACCGGGGCCAGGAGTGGGTAACATGCAGCCCTATAGCACTCTGGGAGGCTGGATGCTACCTACTGGGGTCCCCAGCTCAGGTCTTGACTGGAGCGGTTCTTGAGGGTCAAGGGAGGATGGATGTGGAGGGCTGGTCACTGTGCTTAGCTAGAGAAGAACACCCAGGCATGACTGCTCTCTTTTCCTTCTGTCCTTCTGCATGACCATTTGCCAGTGGAAATGTGAATGTGTGCATGTCTTGGTCTTGCTCCACCAGTGGTCTTCTCTCTCCTTTCTTCTCCCTCCAACCTGTAAATGCCCCACTCCATGTTGCTAGCATGTCACACAAACCCCTGTATGCCATGGGATGCCAGCCTTGCCAATGGAGATGGTCCCACTCTCTGGCTGTAGATCTTCCTTTGCGTGGGCAGGCCTGCTGCAGCCATGGGAGGTCTAGTGCTCGTGCTGTTGCCCACAGCTGCTGGCAGCTGCTGCTTTGTAAACTCGGGTGAAGAGGGTGGGTGGGAAGCAAGCAATCAGAAACAGCAACTGGCTGTAAATTAGTGCCTGGCATCACCCAGATTTTCCCTTCTTGCTCAGGATCAGCATCTCTGGCAGCTTCCTTCCTGACAGCCACCACTACCCCTGCTCGTGCCCCCTCCCTCCTCACTGATTTAATCTTGGAGGCACAGAGAAATCGCTTACTGTAGCATGCCGCTCCTTGTTTATATTTATTGAATCAATTTGAAAATCAGCTTTGTCCTTGTTCTTGCTTCTGGAGCCTTTATATTTTACTCCTTTGCATTTCAATGTGTTTAAAATTGTTCTGAGGCTGTATGAAAATAACTGGCAGAATTGCAGTAACTTTTGGGAAGACAACAGCCAGTCATCTCTCTGGTGTGGAGGTCAAAGTAGAACAGGAGCCTTAGGGAGAACCTCAGCCATCACTGGGTGTTGAATGCCTCTCTCTTGTGTTCCTTGGACTGTCTCTATCTGTTTGCTTTTGCAGCTGTGGTCTGAGCAACAGACTCATGGCAGAAAGGCTCCAGAGGAGGCCAGGTGATGGTCTTCCAATTCTACCATGAGCAATAATGCTAACCTGCCCTCTAGAGATGAGAGAAGCCTTTCCTGGATCATTGGCATGAGCGAAAGATCGGAACAAGTCCTCAAAACAACCATGTCCCTTTCAGGGGTGGGCAAATGAGCACAAAGTCAGGATTCACATGGCCTTGGGCAATTATGTGAACTGGGCACAGCCGAAAAAGCAGCAAAGGCTCAAAAACTTCAGTTTGTCATAGAAGCAGCATGCTCCTTAATTTATCCATTGACCCAGCACTGCAAGACTAACAGTGCTGAAACAATAGGGTAAGAGCGCACAGAATGTTTGTGCATGAGGTAATCAGTCAAGAAAAAAGTAGGACCAGGAATGTTTCAGAGGGAGTGCTCTTTGTGAGTTTGCTGCAGTTGGTATAAGGCCGGAGAATCAGGAAGGACTCCAAATTTGTGGATGTATTTTCAAGCCAGCACTGATCTTTATCTTAGAAGGCTAACCCAGTCCTGGTCTCTGCAGCTCAGAGAGCTGGCTGAAGAATGGTGAGCTTTCAGGTAGCTTGGGAAAACAATGTGTCACCATATTTCTTTCTCATCTTTATTCCACTGAATATTTCCAAGCAGTGAATTTGCTACACTATGAAGGTGTCTCATTGGCTCAGTTTCAGCCTTTAATTAGCTCTTTTTGAAACAATTGACAAGCCAGGTGGTTGAAACCACAAAAGAAAGAGGAAGCAGAAGAATAACTATTGGCAGTTTAAAGTGTTTGTACCAGGAGTAAAACTACCAGTGACAAGCCCAAGCTGAGCCCTGGTCTCTGGAGAGCCTTCCCCCCAGCCAAAAAGAATGCTCTTTATTGATGTGATGGCAAGGATCCTCACTTCAAGCTTGATTGTTTCCTTGCATAACATGAAAAAAAATCAATAAGCATCAGCCCTTCCCTCACCTCAAATGTAGGCAGCAGCATTGCTTCCCATCCCATTTGAAAGAAATCACTACCTTGCAAAAGCTGCTGGTTGCTGACAGGCACTCCCAGTGTGTTCACTCTCTCAGGGCTGGTTCCAGTCTTTCTCTCTTTCAGCCAACCTATCAGTTTAGATGGGAACAGAGCAATTTTTCAGGTAGAATTTAACATGATGGGCTGATATTGGTGAATCACTGATGTCAGCATCATAAGTAATCATGGTGATGTTCTGGCTATAGCCACAGATGGGTTCTGGTCTAGCTGGGAGCTACTCTGCACATTCTCTGAGGTTCTCCTCTAATGAAAGGCAGGCAGATATCACCATAGATGTCACCAAAAACTCCCTTTAACCTACACTCTGATAAGATTTAACTAATTCTTCTTAGACCCAAAGATTTTTCCAAGCCTTTCCTGCCTGCCACCAGTAATTGTGGATGAAGGATTATGCACATTTTGCTTTGTTTGATTGTCAAAATCTTGCCCAAAACACTTATTTATAAAGCACATCCCAGTAAACTTGAGGCTGAACCATTTCTTCTGCCATCGCAGGAGCAGAGCACATACAGAGCACGCACCTGTGCCTTGGTGTAGGCAGTGAGTGCTCTGGGTGCTTCCCAAAGGCTGCCCAGGCTCCCAGCTCTGACCAGGGCAGGAGACTCTATAGGCAGCTGGTAAAGGTCCCTGGCTGTAGGTTCCCAAGCCTCTGCACTGCCTGAACAGGCTGATCTGAGGTCCAGAGAAGCCCAAATTGGTGCTTGGGGGCTCTGGATCACACTAATAGGAGCAGTAGCTTGCTGTCACCACCCACAGCAGTCATATTGGCCTGACTTCCCTCCCTTTCAGCCTGCTGTTTTCAGATGCCTTTGGCCAGGCAAGACGGATCCACTTTCCAAGTGCTGGGGCAGAAAAGCTCACCAGGTTGAAAGTGTCATGAGACTTGGAGTCATATTATTCCCGTAACAAATAACGTGGCTGATTAATACTGAAATAATCACACTGCGCTTCAATTTCCATTCTGCGAACAACAATCTGTTTTTAATTTCATTACTGATTATTAATTATTTTATTACCTCCTGTAGCTGTGTTAATAAGTAATCATACTTAAGCATAATGTTCTTTTAAATGTTTTAGAAGGGGAAACATCTTTCGTCCTTTATTTGCTTCTTGTCAGCTCTTTAGCAGGAAAAGTTCACCTCCTGTGCAGGGGGTACAAGTTCACTCTAATGATTGCAGAAATCAGTCGCTCAGTTGATCATTAAAGATCATAACACCTTCTTCCATAAAAGACTATGAATATGCTCTGATCTGGAGTCTGAAGACATTTAGACCTCCTTCTAACAGCAAGTTAATTTCTGTAATGGCTGGCATTATTACAAGGCTGCAGGCCTGGCTATGGTGTTATTGGAGAGGGGCTTAAAGATTGTATGGAAGTCTGATTTTAGTGTCCTTCTGAAAATCACTGTGGAAAATTCATTTCCGAAGGTAACCAGAAATATCCATGGTGATTGTGGACACATTTAAACTGGAAGTACAGCATGAAAGCTAAAGCCCTCAGAGTATCTCTACAGAGCAGATGGGGCAAATCTGGCAGTGATGCTGCCAGCTACCAATTCCCAGGGTAAGGGGGGGAGATGAACAGGTCCTGCTGGCTGCACGCTCTCCCCTTCTCCTGAAGGTCACTCTGTGTGGTTCCCTGACACATACATTCAAGACCATGTCATGCACCCCTGGGAAATGCCTGGATGAGCCTTACCTAGTGTTTCAGTTCCTTTTGAACAGAAAATGAGATCCAAAGTCACACCTTGTTCTGTATTTAGATATTAGATTCCCACCATGAGTCACTGCTGTGTCTAATGCTGGCTTTTGGTGACATTAGAGTGGACACCACATGGAGTACATGAGTGCTGGGATGTGTAGGGTGCCTGATGTCTGCATGTGAATAGATTTCATTCAGTAGGCTTCTCATGGTAGACCTGGATTGCTTTATATGGTATGGTCTACGGTGCAGCTGGTCTCAGGTTCCTGAGAGCAACAGGAAGATCCCCACTGGGAACAACACCTATTATGACTTCCTAGCTGTGTCTTCCTGTCCCCTCATCTTCATTAACATCTGAACTGTCTTCAGCATCTTCCATCATCCTTCAGTACAACATGTCTGACACAAAAGTGCCTCTTTTGCCATTTGCTGTGCAAGCTGTCCTCCCTGCCGCCTTGTGGGAAGGGTGCATTTTTATCTCCCTTGATTTGCAGCTACCTGTAGATATGAAGATGAAAGGCATCACTCTGCCCTATACTGCCATGCTGAGCAATCCTGAAATCCAGGGCTAGTACAAATGCCTTCCATCTGTCCTGAATCTTACCTGGGTATGTCGTGAGGTGCTCTACAGGGTCCCAGAGGCACTTTGGACATCATGACGTTAAATTGTGAATGTTCTTCCCCCAGGACAACCATAGGGGGTGTCATTCTTTTCTAAAGAGTATGTTGCTGCATCGTCTCTCCATGGCTGAACCTTACATGCCAGGACCTCTTTGTGCTACATGCTGCATGCCAGGCTTACACGAAGTAGCTGATCCACTCTAGTCCAGCACATCCTTATGATCTAGCAGCCCTCACATGGCAGATGTCATGGGTTCTGGCTGTCTTCTCACCACGTCTTCCTTCCCTTCCACAATGCCGCCTTCTTGGTCTCTTGCTCCTCACACCATTTTCCATCTTCTCATATGAGCAAGCAGGTAAACAAAACATTCTCCATGCAATTCTACAGTCACTTCATCTCTGTTATGTGTTTTTCTTCCACCTTCCTTAGAAAAAAGAGCCAGTGGCACTAGCGAAGAAAACCAACAACACCTACAACATTGTGGGCACTACATATGCCCTCAACATTGCCAAGGACCCCGGCCTGCCCACCATCTCCAAGAGTGCTGCTGCCACTGCTACTGCCACCAACGTACCCCCCAAGATGCCCCGCATAGAGGAGAAATTCCCAGAAAGTAAGAAGACGTACAACAGCGTCAGCAAGGTAGACAAGATGTCCCGCATCGTCTTTCCAGTCCTCTTTGCCATTTTCAACTTAGTCTACTGGGCCACATACGTAAACCGGGAGTCAGCTATCAAGGGAATGATCCCCAAACAATAAAACCAGTCACACAAACCTTCCATCAGTGAGCACCATCCAGGCAGGAACTCTCCAGGGCTTTCTTCTTTCCTGTTTTGTTTAATTATTATTGTTCATTTGATATAATTATTATTAGATTGTTCTTTTATAATGTAAACAAAACTGTGATTTTAATTTAATCCCTTATGTTTTAGTTTCATTTTACTTTATCTCTGATGACGAAAGCTAAAAAAAAAAAAGGATCATAACAAGTTGTGCCTCTAACATCGTGAGTCTGATGTCCCCATCTGTCCAAATCACCCAGTGCATCCATCTCTCCTCCTCCACCTTCTGCCGTTCCCGCGGTCTGCATGCCACTGCCATTCCATGCTCCCCTCTGCTGGGGGTGCTGCTGCGGTCCACCCTCCTCCTCCTCCTCTTCTGCGATGGACTGCCCTAGCATGGTGGATGCTCCTGGTGGCCTGGGCTCAAGGATGTGGAGGCCTCCAGAGTCAGTCAGTCAGTCATCGAGGCTGCTCTTCAGTGTCTGGTGCTTTGTGCTAGGTGGTACTCCCCCGACTGTGGATGCAGGTGAGCTGCTCTGTTGAGGGAGCAGTGTGGCATGGGCCACCTTGTAGCCCACTGCCTGCTGGGGGCAAACCCACCCCTGCTGTGGTCAGTGGAGCCATTGCAGGGGTGGAACAGGGTGGCAGCATCTTGTAGGTATCTATAGGGCTTCTTCCTCTCTCTCTTCACAAACGCAGCTGGTTTGTGTCTCTCCCCAGAGAAGAACAGGTAAGAAAGGTCTTGTCTGTCTGCCATCCTGAGCTCTTGGGGCAATTCATGTTAGAGGGTGGGGTGGTTCCTACCAGAGAGAGAATTTTTCTCAGGGTCAGGCAGGAAGTCAAGACAGGAGCTTTATAATGCCTTGGTAGAGATAATAGCTGTGAGGCCACATGCATTCAGCATCAGGACTGGAAGTCACAGAGTTTGTGTTCAGATGGGTGGTTTATCACTTTCTCTTGTCCCCATCTGCTTATCCTTCTTGGCATCTTCTCTCTGTTCCTCAGCACCATGGGAGAATAGCAGAAGGGTCTCTTTGAAACAGCAGAGTGATATTGCTGTCCTGGAGAGTCATGTGAGCCAGGTGCCATCCCACAAAGCAACTGAGATAAGACCCAACTCTAACACCTGCACACTCCTTCAAGGAAAGCCCTCCAGTGCCTCGGAGAGAGCCTTTTTCTCCCCTCCTGGCCACCACCGTCAAGGACCCAAACCAGTGGCTGTCCCCTTCCCAGCAGCAGCACAAGATGGTGGCATCCAAGCCATCTGTCCCCCCTCCCTGGTGCCTGGACCCATGGACACACTATCCTGCGACAAGGAAGGACATCCTGTGCCTGGTGAGTTCTCATCCCCAGCCCGTGGCCGGCACTGATCCTGCCAACAGCCCTGCTCCCAGGATGGGATGTGCTTCCTCTTTCCTGGGCCTCCCTCTGACCCTCCAGCTGCCCTCGCTGTGCTCCCAGCACATTTTGGGTGCATGCAGCCTGGCTGAGGCCCCAGCAGTTACAAGGTGATGTCTTCAGCATTGCTTTGAGCTGCTGTGCCAAGTTCAGTTTCCCCCTGCCCATGCAGGAGCAGGGCTGAGAAGAAGGCACAGGATTTGCCCCACCTGGAATATCCATGGGGATGGCAGGATGGAGCAGGGAAGGCCAGGGCACTTCATCCTGCAGCATGGGTGGCATTGGTGTGTGTCCTGCCTGTCCCTTACCAATCTTGCTGGCTCAACAGCAATGCAGTCGCTCCTCCTGCCTACAGCTGCGGTGAGGAGAGGAGCTCGGAGACATTCAGCTCAGCCCCCAGTGCATTCAGTCCATGAGCACATCCACACCAGCAGGCAGCATCAGACAAGAGGTGGCAATGCCCCCGGAAGCTGATGCTAAGGAAACCAGCTCTCTCCCCATCCTCCCATCCAGCATCCACACCCCAAACCACCCATGACATTTCTACAGTGCCTTTCATCCCCGAGGGCTCCCCGCCAGGTGGTGAGGAGGGGAAAGCCTGGGAGGTCTCCCCCTTTGCACCCAGCACCAGGTTGGAGGAGCAGAGGGAGGGTGCACCATCCCCAGCCCTTCTGCCAGGCAGAGGGGACATCCCAGCTGCTTTTGCTGGGGGAACCCAGTTCCTCCTGCCTGGCACTGGCCGCCTGCTGCTGCTGCAGCTACCCTGCTCTGGCAGCCTGGCTGCCACAGCCACGTACCCCTCACCACCGAGGTCCCCTGTGCTCCCTCCACGCCATCACCGTCGCCTCCAGCAGCCAGTGCCATTGCTGTCACCATACTGCTCCCTGGGCTTTCCATCAGGGAGTGCTATGCTAACTGGCCGTGAGGCTGTTTGTTTTGGAAACTACTTGGATGTCATTTTCTTAAATAAGTAGATGAAGTGTATCTCATAAAACATTCATGTCACTATAATACTCAGGCCTAAGTGAATGGAATAGAAACCCTATAAAAAGCAAAACAAACACAATAAAATGGTAACAAAGAGTATATTGTGTTTACTAATGGAATTACATCAAGGGCAAGTTTAAATACGGGATCCAGTGACTTAGCTGACTTGAGCTGGCCCCAGCAGAAGTAGTTTCTTCTGCTAGCCTGGGCATTCCCCAAAATCCCCTCTATGCTGAGGGCCGTGTCCTACCACACATTGCCCTGCCACACGTTCCTGTGTCTGTTGGTGCCTGCTTTGTAGAGCTCTGCATACATTGTCAGGTCTTACCATTAGCTTCTCAGCTACCTGAGCACCCGCAGGCGCTGCCTTTGCTGCTCGCCCCGGGCCACGCAGGCTCAGTCCGGTTGGGTGATGCTCAAGGTGCTGGGGCTGGACCTCTCTGCGGTGCTGGACATGGCATCAGGCAGCATCTGAGCCTCCCTTCTGTGGGTGATCCGAACTGTCAGGGTGAATCTCCTGCCTGTCTCTTCCTCCCGTCCTTCCCTCCCTGCAACACCAAGACTCTTGTCCCTCCCTAGGACACAACCCACTGAGCTGGCTTGCCAGTGACACACGTCTGCTGGCTCATCTTTGCTCTTCCTGACTCCAAAAACTTTGCTCTCTGCCTGATAAAAGACTGCCTTCCTGGAGCTGCCTTAGCACGCCTTGAAAGCCAAGTCTATTCCCACCAAAGCCTGGCACTGGCTCTGGGTCTTTTTGCCAGCTGGAAGCAGAAATACCAGCATCCTTTGGTTAAAGACAACAAACCAAACAGGATTTGTAGTTTGGCTTCCAAGCAGGGAAGCATTTTGGGAAGATAGTTATAAATAAGTGGTTTAACATCTCCTGCCAGCAGACATCACAGAGAAGTTAATGTTCTTTTTTTTTTTTAAATCCGTCAGCAGCTCAAATTGGGACGTTTCCTTCCCAGCTAAAAGGAAGCTGCTGATGGGGGCTTCTAAAGGCATGCTGGGCCAGAGCTAACCTAGCATCACTTACTGGGGTTTACTGCTTGCTGGGATAGTATCTAAGGGCTCCATTTTTATAATTGGTCCTCTATAGGAATAGATCTGTACATGGCCATTGATAGTTTAATCCACTCTTGTGCACAGAGTGGGCACTTCATTTCTCTGTGAACCTCAGCACTTCGATATTTCTCTTCTTCTGGCAAGGCCCAAAGCATCCCTGACTTGATGAGTGTCTCCCAGGCAGGAATTAGAAGTCTTTAAGGGTGATAAAAATGATCTGTTCAGACTGCGCTCCTGTTTTGTAGCTTACACCACCTGGAACACACACAATGCAGTCCAAGCCTGCAGTTGCATTCCTCCTGAAAATGTCAGAGGGACATTCTGGCACTGGCAGCTTGCCTCTTCCCTGCTCTGAAACCACACATGGGCAAAAGCAGTGTGGCTTTCGTGAGCTCTGCGCCCCAGGGAGATGGGGGGATGGTTCAGCTGAGGTCCTCCAGGCAGGCAGGGGAGGCTGCATGTGGTGGCTGCAAATGCTGTGTTAGTGCTGAGACGTTTCTGTGGGGTGACATGAGAGGGATAGGGAAGAAGTGGTCCTTCAGTGCCACTCACTCTTCTAAAGGGCTGATGGAGTTGCCCCCATACAATGTCTCAAAAGCTTCTTTAACATCACTGAGCAGGACCGTGACACCCGAGACAGAGGTTCCTAGTTCTCCTCAGTGCACCAAGCTCAACATAAGCAAAGCTGGCTTTGCCACTCCCTAGGTTTTACAGACAAGTGCTGTGGCCAGCACAGCTCACCTCCATCCTGATCCCCGCTAGCTTGGTGGCACTGGCAGGGTCCTAGGTCATTTGCTGTAGGACATCCCCTTGCAAGCAGACCCCATACTTGCCATTCCCAGACACAAGCCATGCATACAAACAAGGTCACGACCAGCCTGTTTCTGCAACCCTATCCTGTGGACACTTTCTCATCTGCTGCCTTGATTTCTTCTGTCCATATCTGGGATTCCTTTCAGCCATCCTTTGGAGAGGATTACAGGGCTGCATCATGTATCAGGAAGGGTTTCTCTTGCTCCAGATCACCTTGCATGGGAGGACCCTCTGTTCTGCTAAGAACCTCTCTGAGACCTTCAGAAACCTGGAGCTGTTGCTTGTCAGGAACGTGCTACTGCCCCTCTCCCACATCCTTGGTCCTGGGGCTGCAGGAGAGCCGGCGTGGGGCTCTGGGACTGGACCATGGCAGCAGGCAGTGCCAGGCCAGCCCTCACTCTAGGCCCTCTTCTCAAAATTGTCTGCCTCTCTGGGGCCACACTTCAACCCACTCGGTCAAATATCTGTGTGGATTTTGCAGATTGGAGAGAGATAATATTTCCCTGACTCCTTGGTGGCTGTTAGGGGTGGGGAGGGCTCAGCCAGGGAGAGGGGGACATTCATGAAAATATAAATGCGCTATTAATGTCAAAGTAGGGGAAAAAAACCACCTCAAACAATTCAGCAATCCTCTCTCCACATCAAGCTAAACTACTCCTGAAGGCACTTTTGGCAAGAGGCCACAGCACAGATGAGATTGATGGCTTCCAGGTATAAATATTTACTGTTTGACCTTGTTATTGTTCAGTCAGTCAAAGGTTTTTACATATAGATGTATAAGCATCTGTGCGTGTGTATATTTATGCTCACAAACTCTTTATATTTAAAAGTCAAAACTCTTTCTCTTCGAAGGAGAAAATGGCCACTTTCAATTGTTTTACTTCACTCTCATTCTCTTTGCTAAATCTTCTGGAAGGAGGTGTGGAAGCGGAGGTTCTGGAAACAGAGAGGGGTCTTCTCTCATCCTCAATTGGCTTTGGGAGGCACAGGGAATGAAGGGAGCAAGGGAGAAGAGCCTTACTCCACGCTGGGCTCCCAGTGCAGCTTGAGCTCTTCTGCAAAGCAAAGGGAAATGCTGGCACGTGGCCACTGCTTCCTGGTGGGATGTGCTGATACATGACTGTGCGCTAATTGTGTCAGGGGTCAGCAAAAGCATCAGCCTTTGCTGCTGCTGTGTCCTGGACCTACACCTGATCTCCCCTCAGCATGAGCACGACCAAAGACAGATGCTGGGCAGCCTGTGAGTGGTAGGGCCAAGATGAGCAGTGTGCAGCCCCTAGAAATGGTGCCCAGTGTCACCTCCCTTAATGTCACCCCTTCATCTCCCCCTGTCTTAGGAGAAATATTTCAGCAGTGATCCTGCAGCTGCACTCGTAGCTCCTATATTCCCTCTTCTGCTGCTGGAGAAAGGCTCTCGTGGTCAGCAACAATTGCTACCTGTGCCTTGTGGTGTCCCAGCCATGAGAATCAAGGATGTCACCACCCATAAGCAGACAAACCCATTTCTGGGTCTTTGCCTGCCTCCCACCACGGGAATCTGTCCTGCTTTAAACAAGAGAGAGCCTCAGGCTTGGATGAGTCCTAATGTTCAACCTGTCATCCTTCACCACAAGCAGCGGTATGCTGGTTTTTCCACATCAAGCTCTAGGACAAAATATGATGTTCTAGCTGCTCTTCTCTAATCCCCATTGTCCCAGTCCCCACCAGTGCAGATCTCACTTTGATGATCCCATCTGCTTAGAGATGGAAGCCTGGTCCCAGGTTTGCTACGTGTGCCAAGATGCTCCCACAGTCTTTGAAGGCTCTTCGCTCTTCTCTTCACTGCTGCTTGAAGGTCCTGTCAACTTAATAAGTCTGTTGGCTCCTGTTACACTGCTAGCAGCACTCTGTTTCCCCTGAAAAGTCTGTCTATTCCTCCTGTCTTTTTGCAGGGCACCCAGCAAATGTAATGGCAATCATATATTGAATGATTTGGTTTTTGCAGCCACAAAAAAGTAGAGGCAGAGTTGGGAAACCTGAGCCATTGCCACGTTGCCTTTGCCAGGCTGTATTTAGAGTTAAAGGGCTCCTCTCAGTTGTCACGAGGGAGTTTCTCAGCCCACGAAATCTAGTCAAGTGACCACAAGTATCCCTTTGTCACTGTGGACTGACCTGGGGACAGCCACAGGCGGATGTCCTATCTGGAGGTGAGGGCACCTGCTGATTCTTTATCTGCAGCCCTGGTGCCCGGGGTAGGGAAAGTTGCATTAGCATCATGCTAGGGCAGCCCATCATGGGGAAGAGCACACCACAACACATCACCTGAGAATATGCTCATTTTCACTGCCTCAGGTTCAATTTGTGCCCCAGTATGTCTTCTGCTTTGTTTTCCTTCTTGTGAGACTCTCTTTACTCCACTATGAGAAAGAATCTAATTGGCAGCAGTTTAATGCATGACAATCCTGTTATTAAGGCTGTAAATAGTTAACGACCAGAAAAAAACCTGCATTTTTAAAATTTTTTGTTGACTTTATTTTCTTTATTGACTAGCTGGTAGCCACTTTCTTAAGGGACTTCTCACGGAAACTGTGACCTTTCTCTCTCTCTTTCTTTCTCCTGAGATTTGTGTTTCACATGCTTTTTGGTGCAATGTTCAATGCCTGTTTGTATTTTTGAATTGTATTTTTCAACCTTTGCTGGAAAAAAAAGTACTTGCCCATTCTAATTGGCAGGATTTTGAGTCCTGCAATTTTTTTCAGCTTTTAGCTTTTTCAATAAGTTAAAGCAACAGAAAAAAAAGTCTCAAAAATTACAGTGAAGTTCTGAAGAGAGATTAGAAAACATCAGAAACAAGAACTACATGAATAAGATCAGCAAGCTGAGTGGAGGAGGACTCTTCTGACCACCTACTAACCTCCTGATCCAACACACAAGGCGGGACTAGACCTCTTCACTGAATTAAATCACTCCGCTTTTCCACTCTACCCACTCTCTCGAACTCTGATCAAAACAAATAAAAATTCATATTTTAAAAAAAATTCCATGTCATTCTTCTTCCCATGGTCTGTTTCTCAAAGCCAAATGATGTTGACATACAAAGGGATGGGGAGCCCAGGGAGCTGGTCCTCTGGGCTTCAGGCTACCTGCACACCTGGGGAGATTATCCCAGTGATGAACAGACAAACTACCCATGAAAAAATAAATATTCCAGGGGAAAATAAAAGAGCTTGAAAATATCCTATGGTTCCCATCGTGTCGTGTTTAAAATACTTTCTCTTCCAATGGCAGGGGAGTGGAGGGCACAAGGTATGTACAAGGCAGATTGGGAACCAACTCAAAGACGGGATGGTGGTGGCATGATGGGTGGGCAAGAAGGAGACCCTGAGGTGTGCTCTTTCCTTGCAGTGTCTGACCCATGGTTAGATTTTGCTTTTCCAGTAAAGCTCTTTGTCATTTCTCTATATACAACATGAATTGAGCTTTCTGCTGCTCTAGGAGCAACCAGAAGAGGTCTTGGCCAAGATGCTGGTTTATTGAACCCACTACCTACCTTTCTCCAGCTGAATCATGTCTTAAAGAGACCCTGGTAGGGAGAAGGACATGGTGGCCCTTAGCTGAAATGTCTTTGGCTGTGTGGTAAATCAAATGTGTGCCAAGGGAAGGTTGTGGGCAGTTTGACCCACCCTGCCGTGCTGTTCAGCTGTTACAACAACCTCCACTGCCAGTTTGGTCCAACCAAACAGCTTCCAGGTATGACTTGGGATTTACCATGGTCCAGAGACTTTTTATGCAGGGAGTTTTGATTGTGACTACCATGGTTTTGGAGATTTGATAGCACATAGCTGGCCACGTCACATCACTCAGTGTGACGTGTCCAGGTGACTGCGTGGTCTGCTGGCAAGGCAGTTGAAGGTGTAGGGGCTTCATCTGGACACTGTATTGCATCTCCTTGGATGCAAAAGAAGTTATATTTAGCAACTAATAGAAAGAAGGATTTTTCTTACAGCATAGGAAGATCTGAATGATGGGATCTTCAAATGCAAAAGCAGAAGAAAAATCACCTGCAAGAAATGCTGAAGTTCTTCCTATTGCACTAAATTTAAAATATCCTGTGTTCCCCTGTGATCTTTTTTTCTGCATTTTTGGCTACTTTTCACTTAATATTGATGATTTACCCAAATCCCACATATTCAATGAGGATTTTTTTCCCCTATAATCACCACTGGGAAACAGGAGGAGAATCAAATAACTCCAGTGACATCGTCAGTTGTTTTCCATGCCTGAAGAAGTAACGAAACGCCCTCCTCGGATTCCCTGAGCACCATCTGGAAGCTGCACTAGGGACTTGCTGGCGGGACAATATCTCCAAACATATTGCAACCTTGAACAAAAATGTTACGCATTTGAATTTGCTGCATTCAGCTGAATCCCCCTTCTTGCTCAGAGATTCGGATGACAGAAGAGGCTTGGGAGTGCCGGGGCTCACAGCTGCTGTGGCAGATGGATAGTTACCACGGGTCTTAGCAGTACAGGCTGCATACTTATGTCTTCCCGTGGAAGAAGCAGAGCTTGTGACCTCAGCAAGAGCAGGCAAAGAAGGAGCCCACCACTGTTTTAAATCATAAAAGCTGGAATCTGAAGTTTTCACCCCTTTCACCACCCCTCCCTCCCCGAGTCCTTCCTCAATCAAAACTGCATAGGGTTGGTCCCAGCCTGAAAAGATCTTCCTGACTCAGAAGACAAAAATAAACTGCGATGTGAAAAGCTTCCCTGCATTATCACTTCTCTATTTGAACCTGGAACAAGGGCCCTGAAGAGGAACAGAGTGTAATTGCAGTGTCCACAGAAAAGAAATACTAATGAAAACAGGCAGAGCCAGGAGAATTGGCGGAGAAGAGGCATAGCTGAGCAAGTATTTATTACCCCAGCACTTAGTGCTCGGGCTGACAGCTGTCTTAGGAATGCAATAGCTGGGTTTTATTATTAGGTGCTTACACTAGAGCAGTGCTTGGCAAGGGGGGGAACCACTGACGTGTGGGCCCGGAGCTGCCTGATGTTGGGGAGCAGATAAATGTGCCAGGCTGTAATGCGGCCAGTGGGATGGCTCAGCCCCACAGCCCCGTGAAGGAAAGGGTCCCCTGGGGTGCCAGTAATCATCTTCTGCCTTTGAAGGGTGGCTGTTTCAGAAACCTCTTCTGCAAACCACCTCCTCACGAGGTGGGGTGAGTGCCCCTAGGCTAGCCATCATGCATTTGGGTGGTGTGATCAGAAACCCCAGCATCAAGGTAGGCTTCCCTCTGCAGAATGAATCTCTTCTGCGGTTCCTTCAGTAGGAAGAAATGAGACCAGTAGCTCCAACACTGCATGACTCCCATTTGTGGGGCTTTTCCCAGGACCATCGCCGTGCTGGCTGCCTCATAAGCAACGAGTGCTTTCTTCTGCAAAGCGCGATTCCTCCTGACCGAACTCATCCATCAGCAGCTTGTCAGCAGGAACATGGTTTGAGTCTTTGCGGTCGCCCCACTCCACAGAGAACACCCTTGCTTGGCAGATCTGTGGCTTGCTGGGATTCATTTTCCCCTATGCTTTCAGGTGTTGGCAGGCTGCGGGATGCAGCGGCCTCACGGGGGACCCCAGGCTTTGCCACCGCAAGCACACGTTCACTGCAATTGGAGGTGGGAAAAAGTGGCTGTGACTTTCCTCCTGCCCCCACCACCTTCCCTTTCCAGCTTGGGTGGACGGGCGATGTGTCAACAGCAGCCAGAGCAGCAAGGGGGGACACGCTCAGCTCCTTCTGCAGATCCTCAGTGTCCTTCATGGGGATGAAGATGTCCTCTTCTCCTCCACCCCTAAGCAGGCAGCAAGCGATGAGCTGTGGAAGGAACTGGGTGATGTGCCTGGAGCAAGGAGTGTCAACCACAGCAAATCTCCTTCACTCCACAGCAGCAGGGAATGCCTTCCTGACCCCTCTGGTCAGGGGAAGCGGGAGCTCCTTGGGTCTCATTCTTGGACAGCCCTGCGGTGTTACCAGCAAAGCATGTGTCTACCCTGGTACTGCCACGGTCCCTGCTCCACTGCACGTGGGGTTCAGGTTTCCCTCTACACCCCACCCTGGGGCTACCATGGGTGTTTTGCAGTGGGGGGGTGCAGAAGACACAGCCATAGGGCACTTTGGGGGTGGGACAAGGGAGTCAGCCAGCCTGGGGACAGAAGGGACCCTGGCTGAACAGGGCTGTGCCACCCCTATCCCCACAGCCACCCTTTTGTCTAGCAGAGAGAAAATGTCTCCTAAAAACAACACTGGGTGATTTTCTTCAGAAGAGAAGAGGTATAGGAGCTAACTGAGCATTAGGCATTTTATAAAAGCATTTTGGGATCCCTGATAAATAGCAATCTAAGAACTGACAGCAGTAGTTTCAGCAGCAGCAGTATTGCGGCCGTGATGGTCTAAGGACAAAAGTGAGGCAAGGCTGGTAGGAAAAAGCAGTATTTTTTTATTACACAAATAGCTGGGGAAAAGAAGCCAAGCTTTCAGGCCTACAAACTCTCCTTCAGATATGGTGCCATAAACTTCATGCTTAGACCTGGGAAGGACTGGTCTGGGCTCGATTTATTGAGGCAATCAGAAAGTAAAGGCTCCTAACTCCTACACAGAGCAGCAGGTTGCTTATAAGGGGGAAGGTACTTTTTGGGGTTTTGTGAAGAATGGGGAAGAATAGGAGACAAAATAGTATTGCTGAGTTTGTTCAGAGAAAGAAAAGCATGCAGTGACCTGGATTAAAAAACCATATATATATATATATATATATATATATAAAAGAATGCATATAATACAGACAGAAAACTTCTCTAAAGTCAATGCACATTTTTTTCTGCATGTGCAGGTTTTACACTTGCTCAAGAAGCCTGGGAGCAGTAAGTCTCCAGTCTGACCTCAGCTCAGCTATACATCAGTCCAGATCTCTGCTGGAAATCATCATAACTCATCAGCCCATCTTCTGGCATTCGAGGGAAGCTGCTTAGGCTCCTCTTACAATTTCTCTTTGCTATTGTGAATCTTTAAATAACTGTTCTGAACTGTAATCCCCAGTTTGACTGTAAAGCTAGCCTTTGCCTTCATACTGCCTTATTACACCCAGCTTAAATTACAAGGGGTAGTGAGACAGGGTTGATAAGGAGGATTTATTATATTTGAATGACCATCTATAACAACTCATTTCTGAGTGACTCCCTCTCTTTCCTCTGGAGAACAGCTGCTGCCAGAATACACTCGTTTTTAAGTGTAAACTCTCAATCAATCAGGATCAGAGGACCTCACTCACATCCTCATTGGGAGGAGAGGACAGGGTTCACCTGGCCATGGTTTTAAAGGGAAGCATCTCTAAGATGCTTCTGGCCTAGAGACGTGGAGGTTGATCTGCAGATGGTCCTGGGCAGGGGAAGCCCTGAGGTAGGGATGTGTCGTCACATGGCAGCCTTGTTATGCCTTGGGTAAGGAGCGGAGATGTGCAGAGTTCTTTACCTTGGGGTAAGGGTGCTCCAGGTGCTGGGGAGAAGAAGCCCTGAGCAGTGGGGAGCTCAGGGTGGTGAGAAGCTGCACTGCACCCAAGGAAGCAGCTCCTCTCCCTCTTTGGGTTTCCCTGTAGACAGCGTAATGCAAACCAGCTTTCTGGGAGTCAGTGTCCCCACTGGGAACACGAGTGGCTGTCTGCTGGGGTGTGCAGGCAACCTTGCCACCTCCCAGGGTGGAAATCAAGTCCAACTTGTGACAGGGCAGAGATGGTCTACTTCTGTAGCCCTGCAGGGGTGCTGGGAGGAGATCAGCCTTTCTGGTGTGTTTTTTAAAGAATTATTGCCAAGGAGTTGGGTGACACTTTCCTTCCTTTAAGTTTAGGGTATAATTGTTATGCTGCTTGTTTGGGCTTTTTGCAGCCCTGCTGTCTGGGGATCTCATTTGTGTAACTGTGTTGGGTCCTGGCTAATAAGGACGTCACGTAAAAACAATTCATTCTGCTGGACCGAGAGTGGGCTTCGTTGTCATGGTAACCTTTGATTCAGAGACTTGCAGGAAGGAGACAGGTAAGTGCTTGAAATTGCCATATTTCAGCATGGTTTCAAATGCCTCAGAAGTCTGAGGCCCATTTTCCGTAAATGAAATTTCAAGTCTTGTTGAAGTACTTTGTAAACAAAATTCATTTACTGCCTGAAGAAAATGGAGTGGAATTCAGTTGAAGAAAACACTTTTAAAAGAACTAAGGTTTCATGAAGCACTCTACGAAATAACGGGAGATAAACACAATCAGGACATGCTAATGCTGCTTTGTTCCACAAGACTCAGCCCTGGAGAGAGGAGATCCTTTCTCTGTGAGGGGAGACAGTCCAGTGGTCCTCAGGTCTGGCCCAGTAAGGAGACCTATGTGCTGGGGGTGTCTGAAGAGGGACAGAAGCAGGTCTGATGGAGCGATCTTTAATTAGTTTAAAATGTGTCCCCCACAAGTGTGCTGTGTTTTACCTAATCTGAATCAATGAGCCTCTCTGTTACCAAAATTTGGGTCACTGTGTACTACATTAGTCAAAATGCTCTGGAAGCCAAGATATTCACTCAGAGCTAGATATGTACATGCTTATTCGGAGATCTGATTATGAACGCTTGTGGCTTCTCTGAAAATCAAATCAGGATGATGATAGCCCCTCTGGAGATGAGTTAGTCTGAACTGGGGTTGTAGGGAGATATTTCCAGCTGGAAAGCTCTGAGATTCTGAAGAGAGATTCCCAGTTTGGAGATGCTGTGTAAAAGCTGTATAGTGCCGACTTCCTTTCAAAGTGAAAATCAGCCTGAACCCAAAGGCACGCCACAAAAAGCAAAAGTCATCTGGATCCAGCCAACACTTTGG
The DNA here is from genome assembly GCA_028020825.1 of Podargus strigoides. NCBI lineage: Eukaryota > Metazoa > Chordata > Aves > Caprimulgiformes > Podargidae > Podargus > Podargus strigoides. The sequence continues at coordinate 14,708,320 of CM051631.1, forward strand.
TCAAGGGTCTTTGATTCTGTAGTCTCCTAAATATTTGCCAAGGAACATCCAAGAGTCTGTGAGTTAAGTTGTTTCCCAAACCATAGTGTGAAAGGAGAACGTGGTGCATTGCTGTTACCAGGATCCAGGCTGCAGTGCTTATCCAAACTCTCTTTGGCATAACTTATCCCCCCCTGAAATGCTGTGTCTGTTCCTTTGCCTAGGGTGGCCAGTTGGGGCAATTTTGCTCCAAAGCTAAAAGAATCCTTTGTAATTTTCTTGGGGGGGAGAATGGTGGGATGGTGGAAACTGCTTCAGCTCAGCTGCAGCTGGTGGTTTGGGGAGGTAGGGGGATGATGAGATGGAACCCAGGTGGGACTGCAGAAATCCACTGCCCAGGTGCCAGCTTGTAGAGCCCCACAACTGCTGCAGGAAGTAGAGGCACCATGTGGAGACTATTTAGGACATGGCTCGAGCAAAGGGGTCTTTGGGGCTTGGAGCATGGGCTGGAGAGGACTGTAGCTGGTGCAGGGGCTGTGGCAGAGCTGGAACTGTCATGTTCAGGGTCCTGCTCCAGCCCAACGGATGTTTGAAGCAGCTCCTGTGAATTGCACCAGCCCTGGCAGGGTAAGAGCAGGTTCCCACGTGGGATAGAGCATGATGGTGAGAAGGGAGCTCTGGGGGGATGTAAACCCAGGGGAGAGGAGCAAATTGGGTCTGTGCTTCTTGGACTTGCAAGGAGACTACCTCTGCTCTATATGGGGAGTGCCTGAAATAGAAGCATTTTGGAAATAGTGAAAGAGGAGTGTTTCCAAAGGACTTCAACCCTTCTCCGTGTGATTTTTCTCAATCCTTCAGAGCGTTTGTTGCTTTTTTTGGTGGTGAAAGCTATTCAGGGGATTTGACCTGAATTTTTGCATCACTTTGGATGCCTAGAAATTGCATTTATTTAAAGCAAATAAGTCATTTGCTGAAACAATATTGCCCAGCTATGCGCAGGAGAAAAGGCAGGTATTCCTAAAATTAGCCCAACATTAGTGCAGGTATCTACTGGGCTCACAATCTGCAGGGACAGAAGAACTGCTGTACTGGGAGAGCCCAAACCCTTACCTAAAGAGTGTTCAATTTCTGATAGCAGTCAAACAGCAAATGCTTCCCATAATCTTAGGCTCTCTTTCACTCTCGTGCATCTTGCAGAGCTTCACCAGGGTACTCTCCCAGCCTCCATCAATCTGCAGCTCAGGGACTTGCCTGTAAAAGCCACATCCTTATGTTTGTTATGTTATCCGTATGTTACGGAGGCTGAGGGGTGACCTCATTGCTCTCTGCAGCTTCGGGAGGAGGGGGTGTGGAAAGGGAGGTGCTGAGCTCTTCTCTCTGGTGCCCAGTGATAGGATGTGTGGGAATGGCTCAAAGCTGCACCAGGGAGGTTTAGACTAGACATTCTGTGATTAGGAAGCATTTCTTTACCCAGAGGGTGATCAAACACTGCAACAGGCTTCCTATAAAGGTGGTTGAATCCTTCAGGCCTATCAGTTTTTAAGAGGCATTTGGACAACACACTTAATAAAATGCTTTAACTTTTGGTCAGGCAGTTGGACTAGATGATCATTGTAGGTCCTTTCCAACTGAAAATTTTCTATTCTAGTGATTCTTGATGGGTGGTGGTTGTTCTGTGAATTGGTCCAGCTGCTCCTTGAACTCATATCAACTGTGTCCATGTCCACAGCATCCTGCAGAAAGGCATTTCCTGGTTTAATTGTGGTATAAAGAACTTCACTTAGGTTTGGGGGCTATGATTTTCCCCTTCCATTTGATATCTCCTTGTGTGCTTTTATTAGAAAAGTGAACCCTTGATCCCTGTCTATCGTCTGCCTGCTTCACACAATTACACACTTGAATTTGATGCACTATATCCCATCTTAAGTATCTCAGTCATGGCTCTGGGGACTGAGGGAGCCATGGGGTCTGCAGAACCAGTGATCTGGCTGGGACAAGCTGTGCTGACTGTGGCAGATGAAGGCGCAGTGTGTTCTCTTCTGTCCATGCCTCTGAGTACAGCAGCTTCTGAGCAGAAGCTGAGTGCTGGGGAGCTGCAGCATGGTGTATGTGTGGTCAGTACACAAAGAGGCAGGGTTAATGTGGTACTGGTCTGGTGCTATTCAGTTGTGTGCCTCCTGCTTGGTGCTTGACTCGGGGGTTTTTAGAGTCCCTTTGGTGATGTTTCCTCCAAGGAGACCCCCTCCCCATGGCCAGTGGGACATGCAGTGCTCCTGCAGCAGCATCTCAGAGGATGGTTTCTTGGACAGTATTTCAAAAAATGTGTTCACATCAGTCTGGAAATCCCCAGGACATGCTAGGACTTCTCATGTAGCATACCGACTTGGTCCCCTTGCTCCATTGCTTTCCCACTGCCTGCAAAGTGCTGTGTTTTGCAGGAGCTGACTGAATGAGTGTTGTCACGCTGCAGCTCTTTCCTCTGTTTGCAGCATTTGAGGTAAATGAGGACTGTGTAAATGGGGGGACAGATGAGAGCTACATGGGGGCAGTGGCAGTGTGTGGAGATGCCATCTCTGAGCCTCCCTCTGCAGTGCTGGCAGTGGCCCTCTGCCCTGGCCCCAGCTTCCCTGCTATTCTGGCTCAGGCTGCTAATGGTGCTGTCACAGTTCTGATGAGACACCTCTGTCCCCATTGGCACTCCCTCACTATTCCGACCCTCTCTTTGCCCTTGCTCTGCTCAGCAGGGGCACTTCAGGCTCAGGCTGAAGGGCTTCAATGGTTTTGCTCCCAGCTGCTGACTGCCAGCCATGCCCAACAATAGCAGGGAGTTTTAATGATGTAGATAAGTATTTCTTGAGAGCACAGAGTTCACTTTATTAGTGATCTGGACGGCTTTTCAGGGACAACACATGGATTTAGAGATTAATCCCTGGTTCCTGCTGTGTTGCAAGTACTCTCTAAAACCTTTGTGGACACCAAGACCATTTTGGAGTTTCAAAGTTAAACAATCCCTCTCTCCCCCTCCTTGTAAACACTGGGAGGACTGAAGAATCAAAGCCTCAGTTGTGAATATATTCTGGTTCTTGGGTGTCTCCCTGCCTTGAACCTGTCTGTGTGACATGACTCCAAATCTTCCTGTCTTATTTCCTGTGCTCAGGGCTAGAGCTGGCCAGAGAAGTTCAAAGTAATCCCAATCCCCCTGATGCACAGATATGTTGCAAACAAAAGGGACACTGAATTTGAGCATAAATAAATATTAATTTGGGTTTTTTGAAACTTTTAATTTGTCATCTGTGATTCTTCTGATTAAAAAAATCATCCCATCATCTGATCAAAGACAGGAAAAGACAGGCTGGGGCTTTGCTGGCTGACCCCATGGCACAGAGATCACCTTGCAGACAGATGAACTCAATGTTTAACCTGTGCCTGAAAATGGCCCATCAAAAGTACTGGGCAAAGAGTTAAAAATTTGCCAGGGTGAATTCAACTGATGCAGTCAAACTCCAGTGCAGAGTTAATGTCCCCTTTAGAAGTGGGGTTCAGATCACTGAAGCCTTTGCTTTAAATTGCACTTTCCTGGCTGCCCCTAAGCTTCTGGAAATAAACTCCAAATGGAGTAATATGATGCTTGGGAAGAGAGAGGGGGAACAAAAAGGTAACCAGCAAAGTAATCTGCAAGGAAAAAAAAGAATAAATCAGTGGACAAAAGGCTTTGCTTTGCCAGCAGGTGAACCATTCAGCCAGCCACAACAGGGTGCTCCCTTCCCATTCTTTGCACCCCAGCCCTGTGCATTTGTGGTTATTTATCTTGCCTGCACCAGACTGGTGTTGACAAACAAAAACTCAGGTAGCTTTGATTTTCTCTGTGTGCATGGTCAAAGGGAAGGAGTCATCTACCCCTTGGTGCCTGATTTTTCATTGTTCACATTCTGCTTCATTCCCTCTGCACCATGACATGGAACAAAGACTTGAATTATGACAGAAAATGAATGAAGCCTTTGAAAAACTATTAGAGTAATTAGGCACTGAGGCATGGTGCAGGGTGGAGAGCAAAGGGGTCACCACATTGAGGGCTTGAGTTTTGGGAAGGTTTTGGCTGGCTGTGGAGCTGATTATCCAGAGGGGAAGCAGAAGGAGAGAAATGCAGAGAAAAGCCAGGAGTGGTGGCAGCTGCTTGTTACCTGTCCTGTGACTGGCTACCTAGATAAGGTAGCCTGACAGCAGTCAGTCCTTCTTGGCTCTACTTCTCCATCCTGAGCTAGCACGGGAGGCAATTCCCAGTCCTGCCAAGGGAAAGGGGGGAGCGAGAGCCTGGGAGAGCAAGGAGACAACAGGACAATGGCAACTCATGAGAGATGACTTGCTGAAACATAGAGGGTCCTCCTGGAAAGGGAAGAACTGTCTGTGTACCTGCCCCTTTCCTTTGCATCTCCTCTGGGCAGCCACTGGGAGATGGGACAAGAGGCAAGGTCAGGACTTGGCTTTACCTACTGAGGCCCCTTCTAAGATGTGCTATTACTGTGCAGATCTCCTTTCATGTGTACTTGGAAAGATTTCTAACAAGGGCAATGGTCGATGATAGCAGCACAGTGTTCCTCAGTGCTAAGGATACCTGCTAAAGATAAGGATTATTGCTTCCATTACACAGCTGGGGAACTGAGCACTGAGAAATCCCCTGCAGGCTCCAACCAAGACAGCTCAGAGCTGAAAACAGCCCTAGACCATGATATTTTTCAATAGATGATTCTGTTTCACACGATGGGAGGATGGTCTGGCAATCTCTAGGGTACTTAGATGGTCAGCAAGAGCAGTGTGGATGGGGGAGCAGAAACAAAGACCCACAGAGTCAAGTCACTGCTGGAAAAAATATACTAAAGGTGAAAAGCTGGAAAAGGGAATAACCCTAGTGTAACACTGGTGTTAGTTTAATGTTCATCAGATATACTGGGAGGTGGGATGGTGTATAGGTATGCCTTCCATGCTACCATCCCCAGAAGACTCTCTTTATCCTTTAGTCCAGGCTTGGAGGAAAGCTTTTACTCCCTTAAAATCAGACTTTGTGGCAATGGAAAATGAGATCACGACTCTCTTGCTGGCACAGTGGTGTGAAACAATGGCGATATTAAAAAATAGTAATCTTTTTAGAAAAGAAAGGCCTGGTCTTGCTTGGCAGGTGTTATTTATTTTTCCTAGCAGAGGGAGCAAGAAACTGCAGCTGGAATCTCTGGTTGGCTTCCCCAGGTATTACTGTGACATTTTAATGATCTAATTCCCCTCAAAGGTGGCATTTTCACTTGTTCCTTTGACCTATTGCTGTACATTCACTGTGAAACAAACTATCTGCTATCAGCCCTGACATCTCAGGCTCAGAGAGAGGAAAAAAAAAAAATAAGGCCACGGTACTAATGCAATGAATGGGTTCTTCACCCTGTTAATCCTCACGAGGATGGAGCTGGCCATCTTCCTCATGAGCTCTTTGGGAGCACATGAGGGTAACATCATTCACCTCTGCAGCTCCCTCAGGCAGAGGCTGTGACTTGGGGCACCTCTGTGATGTTTCCTGGCCCAGTTACACTCTCCTGCACAGCTAAAGAGGATACTCATGCTCGTGAGACCCTTTTCTCTCTGTGTAGTGCAGCTCTGCCCTGTTTGGAAGAGTCACACCAGGCTGAAATGTTGTTTGTGATAGGCATGGCTTGGATGAGATGACCTGCAGAGGATGTCCTGCCCCACAGCCAGGCTCTGATTTCCATTCTCTGAAGATAAACTAGTTCACACTGGTGTAAAACGCGTGCAATGAATAACACAACTACAGCAAAATAGTTTATGTAAAGCACTGATGTGGGAGAAGTTTCATAAGAGGTTTCATACCTCAAAAAGGCCTTTTGTCAAAAATAGAAGCATTTTCTCTAAGAAAAAAAAAATAATCAAGTTTCTTGCACAGTCTTACTGTCGTGCTGGTGCTGTTCCTAGCTGCCATGGAGACCCTCTTTTCTCCCAGCTTGAGAGGTGCTGTTATGGTACTTTTCTGAGGAGGACAGAAAGCAGAAGCAACCCTTCCAGGACTGACTGGGCTGGGACCATTGGCTGCCACCCACTGTGACAACCGGCCCTACAGCAAAGCCCACTGGGGGCTGAGCTCTTTCTCTGAGAAGTTTCAAGAAGGCATGAACAGGGGCTACTGAGCGAGGTGGTCTGGTAGGAAACAGAGCCTAGGGACAGGGCTGCTGATGGGACCTGTGAGGGAGCAGAGACAGGGAAGCTGATGGGGAAATCCCATGAGACTGGGTCAAGCAGCTTGGTGCATGTCCTGCTAAACCTGCAGGGAACTGCTGGCATCCAGCACCAATACATTGTTTTCTTCCTCTGGGAAGGAAACTGAGATACAGCAAAACCCCAAATAGGCAAGAGGCTGGTGCTCCTGCTCTGGAGGGGCAGGGTGGCTACAGGGACGGGGAGAATCCAGGCAGAGAAACCAGGCCATGGAAATCAATGCAAATTACTCTGATCGCAGAGTTTCAAGCCCATTTTCTCTGTAGGAAGCACGGCTGTCAGCAGGGATAGGCGGCGAGAGGGGTGGGATCTCACAGCTTGCAAGATGAAATGGAGAATGTGGCAGATGCTTTTTTTTTTTTTCCTTAGCTTCAGAGTGCCCTTAGCAAGAAGCCCTTCACATTACTTCAGTGGACCAAAAGGGAGATGATTTTAGGCTCCAGCCTATGTTTCTGTCAGTGTAAGCAGCAGCATGATGGGCTGGTAACATGCCTGCATGGTGATGGGGCCAGCGAGTGATGGACACGTGGATACATCTCTGCTGTAGTTTGAGTGCCACTGTTGTTGTAGGTTAATAATTGTTAGTAATTAATCATTAACCCTCACAGAAAGGTCTTTCCCTGCTGGTCAGGAGTCTCATGGAGCGTTAACAGTTTTTTTTTTTCCCTTGCAAACACAGCTCCAGTTTGGCCCAGTGACTCCTCTGGCCCCAGCAGCTGTCTTGGAGCCTGGCAGACCCTTGGGGGGTGGTTGGGAGCCTGGGTTGTCTTGCCTGGTGACTTTTTTTTAATTTAAAAAAATATGATTTAAATAGAGCTAGCTACAATATTTCCATGCTCATACAAAGCTTTGCATGGGGTCTGTTAGCTTAAGTCTTGTTGACTTTTTTCCTTCTTTTAATAAGTTTCTGCTGCAGTGAGGCAGCTGGAGCAAATCCAATGATATGTCCAGTGGTAACACATCAGTTTTCAAAGATGTAGCTGAAAAAACATCCAATAACTGCAGTCATTGCTTTGGCTATACTTTAAAAATAAAAAAATAAAAGAGAAGTAAGGTGGCATCAGGATGTTTGTGCTAGGGCCACCCTGGGGAAGGAGAGATCCCAGGAAACCTGCTGGCCTCAGGTCTCACAGACATGGGCATGGCCAGGAGCATCTCTCCTGGCAGAAGCCACTTCCAGCATTGGCCTCTCCACAGCACTTTGGGGTGGGTTATTTTTTCCTGCAGATCCAGCCGCCAGATCCTAAAACGGGTCAAGCATATGGGATCACGGCATGAGCGAATTCAGCTGGCTCAAGTTCAAGTTTATAAGGAACTCAGTTGCCTTTTTATCTTTTTTTTTTTTTTTTTTTCTGACTCAAACCAAATCCCAAACACAAATTATGGGAACCAGGCGCTTCCTGGCGCCTGCAGCTGCTCAGCAAAATTGACTTTTCTGTCAGTGCTGCGCTCATAGCGCAAACCTGGCAGCTGAGCACCGGACCTAGTTGGAGCCCTGCTTTTTTTTTTTTCGATTCAACAAAAGTTCAGCCAACTTGGAGCATTTCAGACTCAGCGAATTATTTTCTGACAAAAATGTTGGTTTATTGGGAAATTTCCGGCTGGCTCTAATTGGGACAGCTGTTAAGGCGGCAGTTTTCGCAAGAACTAAAAGTCGCTTTCAGATGAGCACAGCTCTTAAAACGGCTGCTGCTTTGATAGCTGCTCGTTGCCTTTCTTGTCTGATTATTGGGCTTAGTATCTCCCTGCAAGCTTAAAAAAAAAAAAGAAAATCCACTTTGCCTGTCTCATCTTTCTCTTCACCAAATATCTTCTGCTCCTCCTTCTCCTTCAAGGAGACTCTGTCAGTTCAAATTTGACCCGAAATTTGAGCTTTGCAAGAATTAACATGTATAGCATTTCAGATTAAGAGAATGTCTCCTTTATCCCCCCCCCCCAAGCTTCCCAGGGTTCATAAACGCTGTTGAAAAGTCAAAGCAAACATTTGCCTTGTTGCTTTAACATGGGAGATCCTGCCAAGAAAATTAACGGGGCCTATCTCCACAAAGGGAACAAACTCATCTAATTCTGATGGTGGTACTGAGACGTGCAGCTTGCTAGATTTCTGTAATGACTTGTTTTTTAATTTAATTGTTTTTTCTTTCTAATCCCACATACGTTTTTGCCACCAAAGCAAGGAAGTTGAATAAAGCATATGACTGTTCCTAAATAGCTCATACAGTCTCAGAGTCTATGAGCTGGAAAATTTATATCCTTAGGGAGCCGAGAGCTGTAAGGGCTTGACAAAAGCCCGTGATAAAGCAATGTTATGAGTCTTACTCTGATGTGCTGGGAATCCTCACCCAACCTGCCTCGCTCCCCACGTGGCAATGGGAAGACCTGGAGCTCCAGAAGCCCCTGTCACATCCTGGCTTTGTAGTTATTGCAGGAAGGATGAGAGCAGAGATGTGGCATCCCTGGCTGTAGCCCAGCAGCCACTCTTGCCTGGGGACAGCACAGTGTCCCCATCTCAGGTGAGGACACGCTGCTGCTGGACTTGCCATAGGAGCAGGGCCAGGCTGTCTGCTCCCCCTGCTTATGGGGTCTTAACTTCTGCTGGAGTTTTACTGCTGGCAGTCACTGTTTCTCTCTCAAAACTGACTCCATGGCCATGCCTGATCGCTGCCAACCTGCTTGAACAAAACTGGCCGAGTGTTGCTTGAACATCCCCTTCCTGCTGGCTCTGGCTATGCATGGGGCTGGGGCTGCAGCGAGAGCAGCTCTCCAGGGAATGCACATTGCAGATATGGAAATTGCTCTGGAGCAGAGTGAGGAATGGATTAAATTTGGTTCAGATTGAATCAAAACTTTTTTTTTTTTTTTAATATGGCTTTCCAGTGAAACAGAAAAAATGAAAAAAATTCATCTTGTCATCTCAGCATGTTGTTCAAACCAAAACAGTGGTTCTTTTTCCACCCTTTTTATTCAAAGAAAGTCAAGTTTTAAATGAACAATGGTGTGCTAGAGTGGAAAAACTTGCAGCATTTAATTTAGAAAATGGATCGATGAAACATTTTGGCATTCTTAAGCAAAACATTTTATTTCCAAACAGGTTGAAAAAAAGTGCTTTGATTGCAGCTGTTTTTTCCTTGGATTGTGGCTTTGTTTTTCTTCTCACTTAAACCTATTGCCAAATTCTGCCTACATTTGCCACTTGTTTAAATGTTTCAGGACTCTGTTGTGCACCTGATTTGTGGTTCCTTTAAAAGGAAAAATCTTTGATTGCAAATCACACATATACAAGGAGGTAATGGGAGACCCCTGACTTTGGGGTCCTGTTTTCTGCAGCTTGCTCTGGGAATGGCTACCTGACAGCAGTGCATCCCTATAGGCAATGCCCTGTGGAGTGCAGTTTTGCTCCTGTTCATAAATGTGCTGCTAGAAGACCGTGTGATGCCAGTGCTTGTCCCTCCAGGCACTGTGCTGCTGCACGGCCGATTCTCATGGGAAAATAGCCCAGGAGTCTCCCTGGGGGCCCTAGCCCTCTCTGGGCTGGGCAAGGGGGCTGTTTTGCAGGACTCTGGGACCTATGGAATACATACAGTGCCTTGCACTCAGCTGTCGACCACAGTCCTACCCCTGGGTGGCAGAGGAAAGGAATTTAAATAAGAGGAGCGAAGTTTATATTTAGAGCCGGAGGATGCTCCTTCATCAGATTACGCCAGTTTTAAGTAGGTCAGGCAGGAGACCCAAGATATCTGAGTCCCCTTCAAAGGCATCCGTCCGTCACTTATTATTCCAGGCATTTCCCTTTCCCTCTGCCTTCCTTTCACAGCCCTTTGTTGTGGCTTCTGGGCTGCGCTGGCTCTCACCGTGCTTCCCTACACTTGCTCCTTTCATTCCCTTTCCCAGTCCTCATCACCCCCCAGCTCCAGTACAGCAGTGGGGACAGCAGTGACCTCAGCTGTGACATTAAGGGGGTGCTCAAGACCACTATTTTGGGGTGCAGCCCAGCAGCTGGAGACCAGAGGGGGGAGGCTGCATGCATAGGGCACTCCTTGCAGCACCATGTCCCCCCATGTCTGGGTTTTTAACCTGAACACAAAGGGGTTTAGGTGAAAGCAAGCAATGATAGCAATGAAAACATCCAAAATGCAAAAGAATTCCCCAAATCTCCCTGTTTAACCCTTTTATTCTCGGAAAATAATTGTCTGCCCTGATCAGCCTGAGACCACCTGCCTGTTCTCCCCAACAGCACTGGTATCCAGGCATCCTTTCTCACCAGTTTCCCCTGTAACCAATCCTAATCATAAAGGCTCTGGACACGTACAGGACCCTTCCCACATGTTCCCAAGCTGACTCACAAATAAATGCACAGCGAGGAGGAGAATGACTTATGGGGTCATGTTGCACAGCTCTGAAATGCAACCTGCTCTGGCAGGGAGGTTGGACTGGATGATCTCCAGAGGTCCCTTCCAACCCTCACCATACTGTGATTCTGTGATTATGTCGCCTTCATTACCCAGAAAGACTGAAATCCCCTCTTCTTCGGCACAGGCAGGTCTGACACGAGCGAGGGGATTGGCACGGAGCAGACCCCGAGGCTCATCCTCCAGCAAAGCACTTCAGTGTGCATTAAGTCATTTCTTCCCCAGCTGACTGGGGTTATTTGAGTGCTCGTGATTACAGGCTTTGTAGGGTCACGGCAGGGATCTCACACCTGGGAGGAGCGGGGCTTTGCCGCTGATGCGAAGGAGCCTGCGGGCAGGCTGGACAGGTCAGCAGTGCCTCAAGCCATCCCCAAGGGCAGGTGACATCATCCCTGAGGGCAAGTGATGTCCCCCAGCAAGTCCAGTACAGGCTGTGCTGGGGCCAGGGTTGCTCCAGACCCTTCTATCAGCTGCACTGATGTGTTCCTGTGCCAAAATCACCAGCAAGTAATACCCACTTGTTTTTGTCAAGCCATTTTCCTCTCTCATTCTCTGCCTATTACATTTTTCAACTCTCAGTGGAATTTTATTTTTTTTTTTAACTCAAGGCCTCCTTCGAGCTGATCACAAGGGAACGCTGAGTGCTTGTTTTTTAATATTCTGACAGGTGCTATTTTGCTATTTGCTTGTGATGATTCAGGACATTTGCATGTCTTTGTCCTTAATTAAAAAGCACTTCACCCTTGCTGCAGGGGTATGGCAGATTTCTCTTGATATATTCATTTTGGGGGACTTTTAATCAACATATCCGTTCTATCGGTGCGGGTGCATTTCTGACAGGGGGGTGAAGCTTAGCGCAGCGTGGAGAGCTGTGTGGGTGTAATTATGGCTTGCTCTTTTTTTTTTGGGGGGGGAGGGGGTTGTATTTGACTGCTGTTGAAAGGCATTTTCTAACAGCCTCCTGGAAGACATGAGTCCCCTGTCCACCAAACACACAGGCTATGACAAAGGCAAAATTTGCTGCAAAGCCTGAAGCTGGCAGAGCTGACTGGGGAGCCAGTTCTTTGCTTCTCTGCCACAGGCTCCAACCAAGAGCCTGTAAACAGGCTGCCCTCACTTTGCAGGACTCCTATTAGATCCCACCCTGCTTACACAGACACAGTCTGGTTCAGCTTACCTACATCTCTGTACCGGGACCCCTTCTGCAAACACCCCAGGGCTGGGCATGTCCCTCTGCAGTGCGTGGGACAAAGGTGTGTGTGTTCGGTGTGCCACGTTGGAGTGCGTTTGGAGTGTGCCAGGGATGATCCCTGGTCTCCTCCACATACATGTGCTGCTGCTCCAGCTGGTCCCCAGCCCAGTGGGAAACAGGAACTGGGCTTTGCATCAGGGCCCTGAGCCCATCAGGCTGCAGTGACCCCAGCGATGGGTTCCCGGGGGAAGGGGTCAAGCCCAGGGCGCTGAGATCCTGTAACTGCTTTCTGGTATTCCAGCCTTAACTCTTCTGTCTCTTCCCACAAAATATCAGACTGAAAAACAACTCCAGCAAGGCTCCCACTGCTCTTCTCAGTGTTTATCTGTTCCGCTTTTCCAGGCTGGGGCATGCAGGCTCATAGGAACCTTTGAAGATTATTTCTCTTCAGTTTTCTAAAGAGACTTCAGCCTCCTCTTGAATCTTTTTATTTTACCTCCTTTCAACGCATCGGCCCGATTTCTCTGAGACTTAACAGCAACAAACAAGATTAAGATTGGAGCTTAGCGAGTATTAGGAGAAGATCTCTCATTCCTGACGTGCTGGCAATTACCAGATCCTAGTGCCAGCATCTCTCTTTTGGGGAGGCACTGTGTGTGGGGGCATTTCTGCTCCGATGACTTGAGGAGCGCAGAAGCCGGAGGGCACCGAGCGCGGAAGCCACGGCTCACAGTGTCGGCTTCTTTGCACTTCAGCTGCCACCGATTGCCTTCAGCAATCAGAGGGACTGGGATGGAGGGGGGGTGAAACTGAGGGTGAGGGGGACAGTGGATGCTGGGCACTGTGGCTGTGTTGGCTGGATGGGGTCTGGATTTGCACCCGATGAGGTGCGAGGACTATTCGGTTGAAAAGGAAAATCTGGAAGAGGGAGTGTTCCTGAGTGGGGCTCGCTGTGCCCAGCAGCCACAGCAGCACAGCCTGAGCCCATGCGTGGCACAGGGTTGATCTAGGTCAGTGTTTCATAGGAAATCCTGGACCTGAAGAGGAGAGCAGTGCTGGCATTTCTCCATGAACTCTTGCAGGCATGGGCTGAGGAACATCACGGATGCAGGTATGGAGGTGGAAAGGGTACAAACAGCAGTGCCAGCAGCAGAGAGCAGCTGGCTGCTGGATGGAGTATGGACTGGGAGAGCAGCCCTGCGCTGCCATGGACTCAGAGGGAACCCTGGTGGCATGACCATGGGGGACTCTCAGGTTTGCCATGACGGCCAGCTGTCCTCCTGAGTCCCACCTGGGCCAAGAGGTGATGGAAGGAGAGGCAATCCCATTGCTTCCCCCCATCTGGGAGTGGATAATAGCAGCACAGAGCATGCTCTTCTCCCCCTGAACAAATGATGCTTTGGGCCAGGGGTAGAAGAGGGACTGCCGAGCTACTCCAGGCGAGGAGCAGGCAAGTGCTGGGGAGCCCACATGCCAGATGGGCAAAGTGCATCAAGGTGTGCCAAGCCTGTTCTCAGCTGGTCACCTCCCTGGTGAGTTCTTGCTAATGCAGCCCTGTTGTGGTGGCACCGTGGACCTCAGCTCCACAGTCCCAAGCACTGCCTCCCTGAAACAGAACAAAAACCAGCCCCTCCAAGATGTGTCCCTTGAGTTCACGCACTTGAGCGAGAAGGGCATTTCCCTCTTGCTGGGGGAGACACCAGAGCTACATAGGGGAGGCAAATAAATGCCTAGTAGCTGAAAATGCCTAGTAGCTCCCAAGAAGGAAAGAGGTTTTGGAATACAGGCTCACTGCAAGCATCTGTCTGGGGCTTCAGAGCCAGACTCCTGGCAGCTGCTCCTGCTCCTACATGTCCCCAAAGTTTGTGTCAGCAGTTGTACAGTGTTCAAAATGTGGATGTATTGCCTGGGAGTTATTCTGGGGGAGACACACCAAACTACCAGCTCATGGTCCTGCACTGGACCATACAACATCAGATGTATGGATGGCATAGCTGTGAATTGCATTTGAAAAAGTATTGAAATACCTTGTGCTAAATTTGCTGAGATTTTTCCCTTTTTTGTCAAATGCTGCCAATTCTCTTCCCCTCCCTACCCTTTCCCATATATGTTTTCTCACTTCATGCTTGATCCCTAGGAGAAACGTAATGTGTTCAGACCTGAGCCAGGAAGAGCGCCCAAAGAGCAGAACCATAAAAGCACAGGAAATGGCATCTTTCCCATCCCCAGGACAGCAGTGAGAACCGTTTTGACACCCAGGATCAGATCACCTATCAGTTTGGTGATCTCTTCCCAATAAACAACTAATTTTGGAGAGGGACTGTCCACAGTGGAAGTGATGTGGAGACTCATTCATGCCTGGTCTGATATAGCAGCAGAGGATGAAAGCAAAGTTGATGCTCCCATCAATGCACTCTGGGTCAGGTCACACTGACTTTTGCTATGGCCTGGGCTGTCCTCCCACACCCTTCATTCTCCTTGGATAACATTCACATCACATTTGTTCAGGCTCCAAACACTTTTTTTTTTTTAATCTCTCAGCACTGCAAGTTGACTCGAGCACCTCCATGTCCTGTCTGGTTCATATATCTTCGCTGTCCGTAATGGTGGGAAGCCAGAGCCCAGCTGGAGCGGTTACTGATGTCGTGTGAGCCCAGATGCAGCATCTGCTGCAAGTGCCCAGTCTGCCTGGTGAGCCTGAAAAAGACAAAACCTCGGCTATGTTGAACAAATGCCCTGGTAGAGTAAACAAATGTTTCTACCATGCAGGACATGCCCCAATTCAGAGAAAACAGTTGAGAGTGATACAGGGTTTTTCATCCTCCAAGCTTTCCAAAGGGACCCTGTAACCAGCTTCTCCTGGGATGTCCTTCACCCCTCCTGTCCCAGCTGTGTCGGCGTACTCAGCCTCACTGCTGCTGCTGTAGGAGACTCCCAAGCTGACCAGCCTCAGCCTTCTGCCAGAGCCCACAGCTCCCGACACGGGGAGGAGATCCATTGGAAACCTCGGCGTGGAAACCTGCGTCGTTCCCTGTGTTGCACTCGCTAGGTAACAGCACGAGTGCCGGTTCGTTACCAGGAGGAGCGCGAGCATCAAGGACAGTGACTCTAACCGTGCTCTGTCCTCAGATGGATGACGTGGAGCAGTGATGGGAGGAGGGGAAGGCGAATTCACCTCCATGCAGCCCTTCAGAGCTGTCTGCTGCATGACCCTGGCACTGCCTGCCTGCAAATACCCTGGCAGCTCCTTGTCCTGGTGTCCCCAGCACTGCCAGCAGTGCTCTCAAGCCTGACCTGTTCCTCAAAGCGCTGTGGGATCTGTCTCTGCCGGGGGTCCTCCAGTCCTGCCATGGGTCGCTTTGCTCCTCCACCCTTGAAAGCTGTCTGTCTGAGAAGGATTTTGCAAATGCCATGAGCCTGAGTTTTCTCAGAAACGAGCTCCTAAACACCTTAGGTTAACACTTTTCACCACTTGTATCTGTTTTCCCTCAATAAGACACTCCTGACATAGCCCAGAAGAAGAGCAGTCTCCTTGGAGAGAGACATTCCTTGTCTTTGGCATTGCCTGAGGCAAGGAGTGACCAGTCCCTTGCACAAGGAAGAGGAGGGCAGAGCATCATCTCCTGGACCTGCTGCTCCAGCCTGCAGTCCTGCACACCACCCACCAACACGGGAGCAGGCAGCAGAGGTTTCATGACTGACACTGCAAAGGAGCTTTTGAGAGAGCACAGTGGGATTCAGAAAGGGTTGCAGATGTGCCCAGACTTATACAGGACTCTGGCTACAGGGTAGCTCCCTCTAAAAGCACTGCCAGGCTTGCAAGGTTTGGGATCTTGGGCCAGGAATCGTCCCCTCATCTCTCAGGGCTAAATCCTGCAGTGAGGACTGCATGATCAAACCCTCATTTAGTGTGACAGCACGGCCCTCCAGGCTCTGTGCTCAAGAGGACTCTGTAAATAATAGGTTTTATTAGTTTGCCAGTTAAAATGAAATACCAGAAGGGACAAAAAGCATCTTGAATAAAACATTTCATCTCCTGTTTAAGTTTGGAGAATCTCATGATACTAGACCTCAAAACAAATGTCTCTTCAAAGTGGAAAATAGGGGCTGATTCCTCCCAAAACACTGGTGTAGGACATTTTGTCCTTCTCAGCATTTGGATTTTAAATGGGTTTCTCCAAGGCTGAGCCTGTGCTGTTGACAAATAAGGTGTTTGCTTGAAAAGCAGCACTCTCCCCTTGCTCACCAACACCGTCAACACACTTCATTCCTATCCTTGGTTCAAGTAAAAGACTCAATACCAGTTACAACAATAAACCACTGTAGATGAAGGAGAAGACTGGGGAGGTCAGCTGCTCGGATGCTTCTGGTGCATACAGCTCCCTGGAAGGCATCCCCAAAACAGCATCACAAATGGATGTTGTGATTCCCTAACACTGCTCAGACCATCTCCAGCTCTCAGCTCTCAGGCAGCAGAAGGGGTGATCAAAAGAAATCAGTTCCATGAATTTCCTCACATACCACTTCACATCCTGCGTCTTGAGGGGGAGCTGAGAGCACATATATGAACCCCTGGATTTTCTGTGATCTGTTCATGACCAGAATCCTCGACAGCCACATCCTCCCTGCAGCTGCTCTTGCATCTTTCCCAACTTCAGCTTCATCTGGATCCCTGAAGAACTTCTGGGGCAATCCAGCGGCTTGCTTTGAAGCTTACAGGGCTCTTTTCACCTTCACTGCTGCTTTGATATTCATTATTTACTCTTTTGACTTGTGCTTCCTGTAAAGTCTGCCATCCCAGAGCTGGGCTCTTTGCATGTGGTAAAGGAAACACAATCTGCAGCTGCTTCCTTACAGGGAAATGCCATTTCGGAGCTGCGATGCCTGCAGCTGGCTCCTTTGGCTTTGAGGCTGCTCAGATCTCATGCTCGAGGGCTTAAGGTGATCATTGCAAGAACCAGCAAGGTGTAGGAAGAAAAATCACTCAGATGTGATGCTGCTTGTACTCCTGTGGCACTCCTAGTCCCCACCGAGACTGGTCCTGGCTATCAGGCATGTTCAGTGCCCAGGGAACAGGTACCTGCCTATCCCACTGAGTGAGCACATGAGATGGTGGTTACCAGCATGCTGCAGATGCAGAGCAGAGGAGTGATTTGCCCACGGTCGTGTGGGGAAGGCTGTGACAGGGCAGTTATCAGTGGTCCTGCTCCAGTACCAGGGATGGTCTCACTCCAGTCTGGAGCGGTGGCATCAAATCCCCGTTTGTCATCAGTGTTACCAGACCCTCTGGGAGACACAGGACCAAACACCTCTGGTGATGGGGTCCTGCATCTCATGGCTGTAACCAGATGACAAAGGACAATCATTTGTACCTCACTAGCCGTAACAAAGTTGGTTCTGAGCAACTCCCACCCAAAACTCGCCAAGAAGGAATCTGTTATTCCTGTTTACAGGAGATGCCCAAGTGCAGCTTGGCAAGCTGTGAGAGCAGACAGCAACAGGCTGAACACCCACAGCCCACCCGCGACCCCCGGCTGTCCCTCAGCTCCCACCCACGCACTCTCCCATCTCCTTTATTTGCGGGACAGCAGCCCCAACAGGTGGGAAAGGACCCTCTCCTGGCTGCATCTTCCTTGCCGCTCAGCCCAGCAGGGACTGACGCCTTGCATATTTTAATAATAATTACCCACTCTTTTTATTTTTAGAAAAAAGAAAAAACCCACAACTCTTGTGCATTTAAAAAAAAAAAAAAAAAAAAAAAAAAAGCTACTATTAAGAGAAATCAAGCGCCTCGTTACGCAAAGGGGGAGCGAGAGATCCTCGCAGCAGCCGAGGGTGCTCGCTGCTCGCTGCCCGCAGATGCGCGGGTCCGGCTGTGCCGTGCGCGCCCCCCCGCTGGCGCTGAGCGCTCGGGGGGGTGCGGGGGGAGCCAGCCCCTGCGCCGGGCGGTAGGACCCTGCGCCCAGCCCCTCCCCGCCGCGGACTCGCAGAAGAGATGCCCAACTTTCCCCTTCCTCCCCGCCGGCGCGGAGCGGGGCGCGGAGCGCGGAGCCGGGCGGGCGGCGGCGGGGCTGGAGAGCGGTGCAGCGGGCAGCGGGGGGGTACCGCCGCCGCCCCAGCCCCGCGCTGAGCCCCCCCCCTCCCCGGGGCTGGTCCTCGCTTCGCCGAGATGCCTGGGACGATGCTGCTGCTCTGCCTGGCCCTCGGGCCGGTCCTGCGCGCCAGGTGAGACCCCTCCTCAATCGACCGGGACCCCCCCCCTCCCCGCCTCAGTTTACCCGTCAGGGCAATGGGAGGGGAGGGGGCTGGAGTTACAGCATCTTTCCCCATGCCCACCCGCACCTCTGTGTTCAGCCGGCCCCGAGGTCTGGTGGCGGCATGCATGTCCTTTGCACCCGGGGTCCCCCCATTCGTGTGCCAGGAACCAAGAGGGCATCCCGTTTTCCACTCGGCCATCACCTCACTGGCTGAATCCTGCCGGGGGCTGAGTCCCTTCTGGGGATGCCCGGAGCAGGACCAGAGGGAGGTAGGCACCTCCTGAGGGCTCTGTCCATCACCAGGGCTTTTCCACATGAAGTCGGGCTGGGTGGCAAGGAGCTTGTGTCCCCTTCCCTGCACTCCATCCCCTGGCACCCCGACAGCCCCTGTAGGGTTTGCAGCCTGGGAGGAGGAGGGCAGCACGGGCTCCTGCTTTGCTCTACAGGTTGGCCCTAGGTCCCAGCTCTGGGTGACGGCTGGGAGCCCGATGCCAGCCCGATGCCAGCCCGATGCCGGCCCGATGCCGCCGTGCACTGGGGGAGGAGGCGAGCGGAGGCGAGGGACTGACAGATTACAGTTCTCTCCCAGGGCCAGCGGTTCGTAGCGCTTTTCTGTAAACAGCGATGAAAGGCCCCACCACCAAGGGTTTTCAAGTTTCTTCCCCCCTCCTCCCCCTCTTTTTTTTTCTTGCAATTCCTAGTCCTGCTGGTCAGTTTAATGGCTACATCGGGGAAAGAACATGTTGTCAGCAGATTGTTGCCCCCAGGGCTCGGGGGAAGAGGGATTTTACTGGCTGAAGCTAATTGGCAGAATAAGCCGCCGTAAAGCCGATCAAAAACCATTACAAATGCAGTCAGGGACAGGGAGTGTGAATCCTGCTACTAACGGTCTGCTCTGCCAAGGCTTCCCGACCTCGGGTGCCAGCACACCGTCCGTCCCTGCCGCTGTCCTCTGGGGCTTGGCCTTCCTGGGGTAGAGGCAGCGAGAGCTGCCCCACGGCTCGTGCCCTGACACCCAGCCTCTCACCAGCGTGCTGGTGCCCTGGGCATTTGAGGGCTGAGCGTTTGTCCGTGGTGGTCCTGGTTCCTGTGCCCTATCGTCCCTGCAGTGCACTGCCACGAGCACTGAATTTTGAGTGAGTCGTAAGCTGGAAGATCACATGGAGGAGCAGTTAAGTCATGTATTCGCATGCCCTTGAGCGGGAAGATTCACCCTGTAGCTGGCTCAGCTTCCCTTCTGCCCAGTCCCTCAGGTCTACCTCTTCCCTGAGCCCTGCTTTGCCAGAAGCAGTGTCTGTGCATGTTGAGGGGGTGATGGAGCAGGAGGGGAAACATGTGGGAGAAGGAGATAAAAATGAGCAAGTTATATCTGGGTCTTACTCTGCGTTCACTGCATTTTTCCTGGCTGCAGCTTGTGGGGGGTAAATCTCACCTGCCCTGCACTTGATGGTGAGTACTGGGGTGAGGAGCCTGGTTCAGGTGCCACGTGTGTGTGAGCTCTTCTCTCACAAGCTGTATGACCCATCCCCTGGTGCTGGAGCAGACTGGATGCTTTGTGCTGGGTGACTCAGCACTCCCCGGACGGTCCCCCCACCACAGAGCCTAATTCACCAGCGTTTCCTGGGGCACTGGGATCAAGGCACCCAACTCTGAGCCCTAAAGGCAGGATCCCTGCACAGCATCGCACCACCGGAGAGCTGGGCTTGGCAAACAGCTGAAATTGTGCAGGCTTGACCATTGGGGCTTCACAGAGTGTGCTGTGAAAGGAGAGGTAGAAAGACATGTGAAATGGGTAGGGTACAGTTTAGTGAGCCCCCTGTCCTTAAATCCTCTTCCTGCTTCTAATTTAGAGTAATTTGCCTGAACGCCCCTGTGCCTACGGCCCTTGGAGGCATTGGGATGGGTGGCTAGAAGGACACATTAGCACGTGGTAAGTAGGATTGACCACAGTGCTTTTCAACCAAGGGTTGAATTTCATATTTTTCTTGCATTTTGTTGCAGTCTGTTCCTCAGGAGCAGGGGAGGCTTTGAGTTGCGTTTGCAGAGGGGCTGGACAATCAGAGCCTCCATCTGCGTCTGCTCCAGGATGTTCCTGCCTCAGGGCTAGGGGTGGCTGAGAGGCTGTGTGTCACCTTTCCAGCCAGTGCAGATCTCAGTACAAAATTTCAATAGTCTCAGACTTCGTTTATACACCAGGTTGCAAATAGTGGTGGGTATGTGTCCTGGGCAAGCACCATCAGCTGTCCTACCAGGCAAGGAGCAGAAGTCTCTTCAAGGGCTTGTGGCACATGTTGCTATTACCCATCTCCTGCCAAGGGAAAGCTTGTCAGACAACCTGGGCACTGCAGGAGGGAGCCAGCCACCAGCTCTTCAGGTGGCTTTTATTTTGACCATCAGTGTGCTTGGAAAGCTCAGCAAAACAGGTGTCTGCTTGAGTAAAACAGAATTAGGGAGGTAAGGCAGAGCACTGTTCTGCTGTAGTGCCAAGGGTTGCCCAAGGAGGGTTGTCCAACCCCATCCACAGATGTGAGCACATCCAAAAGGACACCTCCTTGCCGTGCAGACCTCCTGCTCTGGGCGCCAGTGGGAGCTGTCACAGCCCCGACTGCGTCTGTCAGACCAGGGGTTTCCTCGCAATGTCCCCAGCTCTGCCCTGCCATCACCCCCCCCTGCCCAGGCTGGTGGCTGTGTCCCAGCCCCATGGCGCAGCGCAGGAGTGCTACGAGGCGGGTGTTTTGACATTTCAACAAGCAGAGGTGAGGAAACGTGGCTCTGCCTTTCCTCCTGGCTGCACGGAGACATATGAGAACTGGCTGTCCCCTGTCACTGAGCCAGTTGCTCTGCACGAGGAGATGGAGCCGCCGGGTCGGCAAGTGTTCACAGCGCGTTGGGGATCACTGCAGGTTTGCAGTGTGACATTTCCATTAGCAGCTCTGGGGGGACATGCACATGTTGCCTTAATTCTTCTCCTCTGCAATAGCTCTTGGACTCTTCCCTTTTTGAAATGAGGCCACTGGGAACAGAGGCTGGAGAGAAGGTAGGGGCTTGCATAGGGTGGCATGAGAGTCACACTCCTGACCAGCAGGAGCTGGTGTGTGTCTGTGTGTGCAGAGGCACCCAGCAAAAGCAAATTTTCTTCAGCAAAAGCTGGCTTGCTTATGCTAAAATGGCTTAGTATAGTTTAGTAGTCCAGGATTAGCTGCATTGGCAAAAAGCATATTTTTAGTGGTGTCACTGCATCTGTAATAGGGATGTGACTCCCCGGAAATGCTACCCCAAGCCTTAGGATGTTAATTGGCTGGGGGGAAGCCAGAAGGCTGAGGTCAGTGGAACCTGGTTTTGTTCAGCCCTGGAGGGATGTTTCAGACTCTACTGTGCCTTACGGCTTGCAGGAACTGGATTTTGGCAGGGCAGGGGGACAGGCAGAGTTCAGTGCCAGCAGGTGACCTGTCTTGGGTTGACTTCAAGTAGGGTCAAGGGGGGAACACTGAGGTAAGGTTTCAGTGTAGCTGTTCCCACTCTCCTAGAGGCAGCCTGTATCACCCAGAACGCTCGCAGCAAGGGAAAGCAGTTAGGATTGCTTTCCCCTGCCCTGAACTGAGCTGTGGGCAGAGATACATGCCCCTCTTTGTGCCCCACAGGAGCGGGGCTGGCTGCAGATTTCAGCTCTGGCCAGCTTTTAGGTGGGCACAGCAGTGTTCCCCTCTGCCTCCTGCAGCTGCTGGATGCCACCGAGCTGGCTGCATTTCGAAGGCACGGCACAGCACCACAGCCAGGCGAGCCCGCGCTGCCGCTGCTCAGCAAGGGAAGCGCATCCTGACGGCGTTGCTTGAGACTCCTTAAACACCGTTAGAAAGTGCAGCACAATCAGACAGGAAACAACAAGCGGATGTGCCAGTACCTAATGCGTGGCCACAGGCAGCTGCCCCCAGCCCAGCCCTTGGCAGGGGACACATCCCAGTGCCTGAAAGCTGGGGAGATGCAAAGAGTTTTAAAGTGATTGTGAAAGCAAGTTGCATCTGGGGTTTAAAAAGATAAATTGACTGCAACATGTCAATTTAATGCTTTTTTCCCCCCTTCATGTACCATTGCCAGGCTCTGCCTCCCCAGGCACCAAAGGGAGTTGTGCATCGGTGGTGCCCGATTGCACTTCGGAGCTGCGAGGCTCCAGCTGGGAAGTGTCAACACAGCAGCAGCTCCCGCTGTGAGACCCTTTCTGGCGCTGGAGCAGGTGACAGGCTGACATGACAGACGTCGAGGGGGGTGTCCCGGGTGTGAGATTGCTCGGCATTCTCTCCTGGATATTGCTGTGACGTTCCAGGGACAATCTTGTGAATGAGCAGCAGGTGGTTAGAATTTCCTGGGTGACCATGTGGACCTAATTTAGAGGGTTTAGAAAAACTCCTTTAGGGAAAGGGAGGGGTGCAAAAGGTTTAGAGAAGGCAGATTTGAAAGGCAGTGGGAGAAGCTGTTGCTTAGTGGATAATGTCCAAAGGAGGATGCAAGCTTTCCTTGCCTGGCTTGGAACTGTGAGATCAGGAAGATGGAGCATCTTTAAATGGGAACTCTCACCAAAGGCTGAGGAGGGAGGGTTGGTGAGTACAGGGAATGGGTTGTGGCAAGTCTTGGCCTGCGGGCAGAGGAGTTTGCATAAGGCTTTAATTTCCCAGGATCTGTGCAGGGCAGATGGCTGGGTTCCTGGCAAGGCAGATGTGCATGCTGCCTGCTCGGTAGTTTGAGGACCTCTTTTCTCTGAAATGCTTTTATTGCAAATGCCTTGCTCCCCAAAAACGGTCTTTGGCCACTGTCTTCTTCCTCAGAGGAAGCCTGCTCCAGGTGCAAGCTGCAGGCGGAGCAGCTGAGGTGTTTGAGATTAACAGGCAGCTCCAGGAGCAGCAGAGGAGGGCCTGGAGTGGGATGGGCAGGGACTGGCTCCCAGCTTCAGGGATGAGCAGTGTGTCTCCAAAGGGAGCGGGGGAGGATGTGGAGAACCCTGTGCCGGCTAGTCCTGACTGCTGGCAGCAAGGCGCCTGCATGTCTGGGGACCCTGAAGAGAGTAAAGGTGCAGGTGAGTTGTATCTTTTTAGCAGTGTGGCTGAGAGGAGATCCCTGAGCTCCTTATGTTCTGCCTTTTAGCAGTGCTACATCCTCCTCCTCCTCTAGTGCCTCTGACACCTAGCTGTGCCTCTTAGTCCCATTGAATGCCACAGAGATGCCACAGCCATGTCCCTCTCCTTTTGTCTCTCTGCTGCAGGTGTGAGAGCACAGAGGAATATGATTACGATTACCTCAGCATCAATAAAACCTGGGTCCTCACCCCCAAGGCACAGGAGACCGATGCCACACAGATCCTCAACTCGCTGCTGAAGAACTATGACAACAAGCTGAGGCCTGACATTGGCAGTAAGTGTCCCCTGAAGCTCCCTGTAGCCATGGGTGGTCACCTGGCTCAGCTGTGTCTTGTGTCTTCCATGCTTTTGTGGCTGCTGTAGTTGGGATTTTGGGTGAGATGGAGCCACACTTATCCCAGATACTCCCCTGGTCTTCAGCCCTTGACAAATGATCCTAGCCCCAGCTCATCTGTACCTATTTTATTTTCTTTACAGTCAAGCCCACGTTTATTGATGTGGATATCTACGTGAACAGCATTGGGCCGGTGTCTGTCATCCAGATGGTGAGTGGTGTCGTTGCTGTAGGGTCGTGGTATCACCGCAGCTGAGAGCGTGCGAGGCAGCTGGTCCAGTGCTGTTGGCAGTTGTGTCATGATGGCTAGACATAGTGTGAGGGTGGTGTTGTTGTGAGGAGAGGTGGATTTGTTTCCCTTCCCTTGGGAAGAGGTGCTCTGACCCACTGATAGCTGGAGTGAGAAAGGCTTGATAGCCATCCCTGGTTAGGAGCAAGGTCCTCAAGTGCTCTTGGTGAGTTCAGCAACCCTATCATGCTCATGAGCTCCGGGAGGAGGAGGATGATGCTCTTTGGTCTCCATTGGCAATGTGTGGACAGACAGCTCTGCCTGGTGGCTTTGCCCTCTCCTGCCTGGGAAGTGTGTGGGCACCAGAACGCTCGGGGCAAGCTGCATCACCTTGATTGAGCCAGTGCAGTGGTGGCTGGGAGGGGGAGCAGCACACTTCCCAGGAGGACTGAAATAGGTACCTGGAGATGGTTTCTATGGCAGTGGTCCGATGGTGTGAAACTTGGGTGCCCAGGCCTGGCCTGCAGTGCTGGGGAGGAGTGGGCGGGATGCCTCTGGTCCGAAGGCTCTTCTTCAGTATGTGGCACCACCAGTTGATGCCACCACAACTGCAATGGTTTCTGCGTGTGGCTCAGGACCCCACTGTACCAGGAGCTGTGGAAGTGCTCAACAGAGATGCTCTTTGGTCTGAAGAGCCTCCAGGCCACACACTGGAGAGCAACTGTTGATTATTTATTTTTTACAGGAAATTTCCATTATTATTTTCCCTGTGAAGTAATTTTTTCCTCTTTTCTCTCAAGAAACAAACCTGTCAGTTATCAGGTTTTAAAAGACATCTTTGATTCACTGGGCAGGGGGGTGGAGAGGACAAAGGAGAGGTACAGCCAGGACAATTTGGCTTTTTTTGTCTTTCTCAATGCAAAATGGAGCAGAAATCAGTCCCCTTAAACTGAAGAAAAAGAAAGTTCTTGGGATAGGTGTGTTATTTTAGTTTCCCAAGTAAAAAATTTCCACTGAACAAACCCCTCTGGGGACAGAGGAATGACATTGTAGTTGTAATACCACTTTCACTCCAAAAAGCATTTTGAAGCAGCCCTTCTGACCAGCCATTGCTGAGCCTGTGCCTCCGAGCAGCACCTGCTCACGAGACACCAGATGGGCACCTGACTGGGCGCTCGCTTGCACGACGAGGGCACCATCAGGAGGCCCAGCAGGGGCGGCCTCAAGGCAAGATATTTCCTTTCATTGTTTCCTTGGGCCTGGTTTCTGGTAGGAGAACCACAGCCCAAGCCATGTGGATGTTATCCCTGGCTGCCAGCAGATACCACAAGCTCCTCCATCCCATGTGGATGTGCGGACATGAAGCCACAGCTGTGTAAGAGCAGCAGTGTAGGGGGAAGGGTGCAGGCTGTTCATGGAGGCAGCACACAAGTCATGTTATAGGTGGGTGTCCCATCTGCTTTGCGCTGCCCAAGGATATGCCAAGAAAATGACACAACCACAGTGTACGTCCTCATTCCTTCTCTTTCCCTCTCATCCATTTACCCCTTTCCACCCCTGTTGGAAGCTCTGCTCTCTTCCCTGTCACAGGAGAACTACATAGCCATGAAGGTGGTAGCAGTAGAGAATGACTTATAAAATTCAGTCTTGCATCCCGAGTTCTTCTCTTCTCCTAAACAGAGATACCAGGCACTGCAGCTACTCTGGTTTCCTAAGAAACACAGCTTATGCCATGGTGATGGGTATGTGAGAACATACCTACATCCATCCCAATCTTTCAGTATTTTAGATCCACTGGGTGAATACCAGCTGTATATGGCTGCAGGTATAGGAGCTTCAGGCATATTCAGCATCTCCAGTATTTTTGTGAAAACAGGATGCAAGGCAGTGACAACAGCCATCCCCACTGAGGGGAAAAACTGCTGTGTGAACTCAACCCTTGTCAGACACCAGAGAATCATATGGGAACATGCTGCTGAAGATAGCCCTGACCATTCCTAGAGCAGCTCAACCCACGTGTTTAGCTCTTTCTAAGAATCAGCAGAAGCTTTTATGCTTTATGTGGTGGGGCTTCATGACTGCACAGGATCCCAGGGGGTCCCAGCACACTTAATGCAAGCCAGGAGTGTGAAGGCATTTGGAATTGCCTGCATCTGCAGGGCTCTGCTGGGGAAGCTGCGGCCACAAGGCTGATCTACCCATCTGCAGCCTTCCTACCCAAGGAAGGTGTTGCTGTTTGTGGGAATGGCATGGCAAGGAGCTGCTAAGGCAGGGGGGAAAACAACTCAACATAGAGACAGTTGAAGGATTTTGTGGCATCAGTCACAACCAGCTGCACTGTATCTCCAAAGTGCCCAAATGCTACAAGTTGGGCATCCCTGTTGGGTCCCAACAGTCACCAGTGATCTGAAGATACCTCCATGTGACTCCCCAAGTAGACTCTCTATGGACATCTCCTCTTCCTTGTCCCCTTAGGCAACTTCCTAAGCTTGCATCTGTGATGCCCTTGAGCTTTAAAATCTTTCTCCATGAGATGCTGGGCTGATATTAAGGTACTGAGGACAGCTAGACCCAGGTCTCGTAGCCTTGGATGGCAGCTTCCTACCATCTGTACTTTGAATACCTCCTGCTCATGAGAGAGGCTGCATCCTGCTATAGTGTCTCCTGAAGCAAGAGAAAAGTGCTGTGACAAAGCTACCACAGTGTCACCTCTGGATTTGGCTGCTTCACCCACTTTTTTGTGTTTGTTTGCTTTCCCACGTTGATGTAATGAATTAAGTTATTCTGTGGGTTGTGCCAGCCACTGGCAGGCTGGCATCAAATGTATAATATAGATTGTCTTTGCTGGGGACATGTCATTCCCACTTTGTCCCTTCTTATATAGCTTTTCCCAACCTGGAAAGCTTTGCCTTCTCCCAGATGTCAGGCCCATCCCACATGCCTGATCTTTCCTTTTTCCCCGTACACAACCTGAGGAAATGCACAATGAGGGAAGGAAACGAGAACTTGACTGGGAACTAGATCTCTCCTAAACCCATGGTGAGATTTCTCTCTGCTGCAGATACAGAGGCTCGTGTAGGCTGGAAGGTCCACTAGAGGTGAAATGTCCCATTGATCTCTTTTAGGCGCATTGCGATGACAGCATCTTACGTAAATATTTCTCTTTCACATAGCCAGGCTATGTAGAAGATAAAAACCTAGTTCTGCTATTAAGAAATATAGCAGCATTACTGTGGCTATTACCTTGGACCAGCAGGGTCAGTGCATCTGAAGCTGAAGGCTGTAGGATGGTCTGACATGCTGGTGGAGCAGAAGGCTCCAACTTAAGTGATGTAGTTTGGATACTGGTGTCCTGTAATCTTCTGCTCAACCTCTCAAAGGGTTAACTACTCACCACTGCCTTCAGCCTGGTGATGCTCTGTCAGGGCTTGGAAGCTGGCCGTGCGTAGCTGCTGCTCAACCTCCAAATGATAAATCATGTCAGGATACAAAACTGATTCTGGTCCTTAAAAATGAATAGGTGATTTGAAAATGCCCTGTGCTGGGTGTGAATTCTGCATCCCCCTCATCAATCACTTGTCATAAATAACATTAACATTCAGGAGTCAGCAGAAGGCGGGCAGGTTTGGAGGGGGAAGAAATGTAAAGTGATTTCCTGGTATCTTTTGTAGACCAGAATGGCAGTCTTGTTTTCCATTTAGGTAGTTGAGCAAATTTTATGTTCTCTCCTCCCTGGGGAAAGGATCCTCTGTGCTCTGCCAGCCAAAATGTGGCAGTAACCAGAAATAAAGCTAGGAGATGGTTAAATGATAGGAAGTGGGATGGGGCTTGGTTGAAAGAGGACGGGCTGAGAGGGAGAAGGGCTCAGAAGAGTGGGACCATCAGGTCCCACAGCTGTTTTCTCCAGTTGCTGCATGGACTGGGGTTTCCTCCCCATCCACATGAATCTGTTGTCTTTGGGAGGGATTGGGGCACTTAGCTTTTCTCAGGGTGTTGGGAAGCTGCGTTTACACCATCAGGGAAAGGATGCTCTCGGACACAAGCCCTTCCGGAGCCGCCTGCTGCCGCTGGGTGCTGGCCAGCAGCACCTCAAGCCAAACGAGTTATCACCCACAGCGCCACAGCTATCCAATCTGTGTCTTGGATCTGGATGCCCAATTAGATTCCCATTAACACAGACAGTGTTTAGGTGTCCTTGGCTTATCACTAAGCTGAGCCTGGTGCAAAGACCCACCTTGGTTCTCTGAGCATGTTTGCAGGAAGAGGTGCCAGGGAGGGCTGCAGCAGCAGGGACCCATGGAGGAGACTTTGGGTTCAGATTTTTTGCTGACTGGTTGTTTGCTTGAGGGATTTGCTTCTGGTTTTGTTTTATAATGGCTTTATTGCTATAGATTATAGTTTTAACTGGTGTCAAGGGCACACAGAGTTCTGGATCACCTTCCCTTAGGGATGCTTAACTCTCAGAAAATGATGCTGTAGAAGTAAAGTGGTTGCCAACTATTGGGGCTGAGTGTCTTTTAGTCCTAAGGATGTCCATGAAGTGTCCATGAAAGCCAGTATGGGTGGGAGTGGAAAAAGTGCTTCTTTTCTCATCTTGGGGATGCAGCAAGTCCTGCCCAGAGCTTCTAAGATTCCTCCCAGAGATCAGAGCTGAATGTTCTTTCCTTCCTTTCTTGTGCAAAACCAAGCATGAGGCTCAAGGAGCTGAACATGGAGAACATAGCCCAAACACTGTGGTAGCCTCCTGGCCAAAGTGAATGGAGACATGGAGACATCCAGGGACCTGCCTTGGTTACCTGCTTCAAGTGTCTGGGATCAGAGGTGGTGCAGCTGGGGCTAGTTTAGATGCTGGAGACTCCTTTCCTTAGTGTGTGCAAGGAGATGCTCTTGTGTGCCAAATTCTGTAGCAAAACTTGATGACAGCTCTTCTTCTGGGATTGTGCACAACCTCAATCTCATTACTTAATGATAATAAGGATGGAAAGAGCAAAATTGGCCTCTGTCATTCACCAGGGGCCAGATTCTGCTGCCTCTGAAGTGCCTGTGATTTCCAGGGGGTAGGGCTCCTGCCTGTTATTACAACAAATTATTTTCTTAGCTCTGCCTGTGAGCAGGGGACTGGAACTTATAGGGTGATATGTCCAAATACACATGTTGAATATTCCCCCCTTCCCTCTTTAGGAAGGAGATGCTGCGCACTATTAAATTCCTAATGCCGTGCCTGGCTGCATTAGTTACCATGCAACACACTAACGAAATTGAGGATAAAAAACGTATTTTCCCACGTCTGGAGTACTGCAGAATAGGTTTAATAGATTTGTATGTGTGGTGCATTTGTGAAAACACTGTGAAAAAGGGGGAGGGAGGGAAGGGGGAAATGTTTATTCGTTATCAGCTGATGAATAATTAATTTACAAACGTTGTCTTGTTAAATATAAATTAAATCCTCATTTGACACACTTTATAATTTAGAAGTATAAGCCCAGCATGAATGAAGAGAACTCCCCACTGACTGCTTTCATGTAAATCCCAAGGAGACGGGGAGGGAGGTTTGGCTTTCAAAGTTAAAGCTGACAAGGGGTGGCAGTGAGGAAGCGGCTGCTGTCACAAAGCCAGCTTGGGGACCTGGGGTGCTTTGTCTTTGCTCATGGGTGCTTTCCACGCAGGGATGGCTTAGCGGGGCAGGGAGGCAGTGGCTGTCAACACAACCCTCTTCCAAGGATTGCTCGCTCAGAGCTGTGGGTGGCCGAGCTGCTGAATCACGGCTCTTTGAGTAAAATCCCCATCGCTGCCACGTTATCAGAGTGTGCAGCAAGCCAGCAGCTGCTTGGGAACAACTGAGCAGTCCCAGCAGCAGGCACAAAGATCCCCAAGAGAGGAGCTAGGCTCTACAAAAGCCGTATGGGGCTAAGCCACCCTTGTGGAGAGCCTTTAGGCAGTTTGAGGCATCTCTGCACGGAAGCTGAGCTGCATCCCAAGGAATGGTGTCTGTGCTTGGTTGGAAGGCAGCTAGTGTGGGAGCCACAGCAGGGAGCCTTTGGGTTACAGCCCTGGTGTCCCACTGCAAGGCTAGGGGTCATATCTTCATTTCTTCTTAATAGATGGGGAAACCGAGACTGGTAGTAATTGTCTGGCTCTGAGGAACACTTAAGTCTTGATCATACTTAGCTTTGGCTGCTTTGGAATAAGTAGGAAGGAAATGAAATGAGAACGGCACACTTTTTAAGATGCTTGAATGTGTTGCTCTGGAGCACAAGATAAGCCTGTAGGTAAAGGAAATTTGTTACCTCCCTCTCTTCTTCCCCGGTAATAATAGACTCCAGTGGTTGCACAGCACTTCTCAACTGAAAGGGCTTAAAAATGCTTCACAAATCATCTGTCTAGGAGGCAATAGCCCAGATGCACCTACTTCTAAGGTGGATTGCAATGCCTAAAGTGTGTCACAATGCTCTGCTAAGGACTGGGCACTCTTCTTGGCCTGCCTGACGTGCAGCAAAGGTTGGGCATCAACATGCATCTATTGAAGTTGCACAGGACACATACTCGTGTGATGAGCTAGTTTGGGTTTTGATCCCTGATAAAAATGCATATCATAGAAATTTAAAATGCTGGGGAAAGGGTATAGCTCACTAAGGGCCCCAGTGCTTTTTCTGACTGTTGGTTTCCATGCCTGAGTGATGGCTCAGTGACACCAAAACTGATGGTGCATTTATAACATCTTCACAAATACTCATTTGCTTGGAGAGTGCTCGTATCTCTTGATTCCTTGATGTTCAGGAACAGTCACCTGAGCCCATTCCTGCATGCCCAAGTGCCAGGAAAGCGACTGTTCCTCATGCAGCTGCTCATGTTCATGTGGCAGTGAGGTCAGGTACATGGAGAAGGGCAGCAGCCATCCCGTAGCCATCATTTGTCATTGCCTTAAGGAAAAATAATCACGAGGCCACTGAAGAATAGCACCAATTGTGTGTGACTTGTGGGATAAATCACAAACTGCAACAGAAGGTCTAATGAAATAAATGAGTTGCTCCCATCCTGAATGTATCCCAAGAGCTTCCACAAGTTTCAGGGTCTGTTCCCAAACTGGAAAAGGACTGATTTATTCACTATGAATAATTCAACCAGCTCCTTTTATTATCCAGAACATACACTAATCCCCTCTAGATATTTTCTGTGTGACATCCATGTCAGTATTTTATTTATAGTCTGTTTATTGTGCAGAAACACAAGGAGTCTGTTATCGGGGAAAATGAACAAAAAGCAGGGGCTTTGCCTTCAAAATTTGGAGGTAAATAAAATATGAAAATCTGAACAGCAGCCTCCTGGGGGGAAAAGCACTTTTCTTCAGAGGCCCAAATTTTGCAATTTCTGGAGAGCAAAGCCCTGAAGTTAATTAGCATCTGTGTTTCCCAGTCCAACACTAAATGGGGAATGTGGCTGTACTCTGTTTCTTAAACTGCAGGATCAGTCCTGGCACACAGGTGCCTCCACACAGCCCACACCTCGGGCAGCCTCTGGCCCTTGGGCAGTGCAGGATAAATCAACATTCATAATTAAGTAAGCAGCTCTTGTAAACTTCTTCACGAATCCAATTTCCAGCCTTCTGCTGACAGGAATGGCTCAATCCCATGTTCATCTCGTGCCAGCCTTGGGAGAAAACTCACATTTCCTCAGCCAGGCTGAATGCAAAGGGGTTTTTTGCCCTGAACCCTTGCAGGCAGCCCAGGAAGGATGCTTACTGTAGGCACTTTCTGAGTAGCTGATGTGCTCGCTGTGCCTGACCTGAGAGCATTGTAACTCATAGTTCCTCACTCTTAGAGAAAACCTTTCTAATGCAGCTCATGACCACAGCAGCCTTTCCTGATCTCCCTTTCCAGAGGTCTCTGCTGGCAACTGAGTTTCTGCTTGTTAATAGACCATGATGACATTTTTCCAGTGACCAGGAGACTCTCCTTACTGGGGCGTGGACCAGGCTGGAGGGATGTCCCCTGCCCTGGAAGCTAGCAGCTCTCTCTCAGTTTGTAGGAGCTTTGCTCTCTGGTAGGGCATTAAAAGAGGTTTTGCCATGATGCACAGGCATGGACATGGCTGCAGCAGCTGGGTGGTGGGAATGCAGCTGTGCCCATCACACACTGGTAGGGATGTGCCTGGGAGATACAGGCTCAGAGCTGCCACATTGTCCTGGTTTCCCAGGCACAGCCCCATGGGCCAGCCATGGCAGGCAGGACATGAGCAGCCCTGAGTCAGCTGGGAGATCCAATTAAGGCAGCTGACTCACAGGTATATCCCATACCACTTAAATTAATCTCATTATAAAAGGAGGGAGCTCACTGAGGGTGGAGTTCTTCTGGGGGTTCCTTTCTCTTGGCCTTCTGCTCCTGCTGCTAGTCCCAAGGACCAGGGTGAGTAGAACCTTGTACACTTTATGTTGGTGAGTGTACTAGTTTTGTTATTTCATTAAGTCTGTTTCAACCCATGGGGCTTCTGCCTTTTTTCCCCAATTCCACTTCTCAGCTGGGGAGGGGGCATTGAGTGGTAGAACAACTGCTACAGTTTAGCCCAGCATACAGGCTAAATGTAGACACATGTGCAGCTGCATCTCACAAAGACCAGTGCAGATGCAGCTATCCCCATCACAAGCATGTCACCCAATGGAGTTGCTCTGCAGTTCCCCAATGGCCCCGCTTCTCCATACAGTGACGAGTGTGCATGGACAGGCCAGGAAGCATGTGTTTGATTCAGGTACTGATCTGTGCTCTGAACCTCATTAAATTGATTCTTCTAAGTCGAAGGGAAAGCCCTACTATGTCAAATTTGAAAGATATAGGCTCTGAGCTGTACCAATAGTTGTCACTTGATGGGCTGAATTATTTTTAAGGCAGAGCTGATTTATCTGAACTGAAGGCTTTAGATCTCTCCACAGGAGAGGTCTGGATATTTCAGGTGCATGAGAGCCAAGTCAAAGAGCTGGTCAGTGGCCAGGGTTCCTGGTCTAGGGCGAAGAGCCAGCATCGTAGGGCACGGAGTCTTACTCTCCCCTCCCACTTGGGACAAACAGCCAAAATTCTTATGCATTTCTGAGAGAAAACGGGTTTAGGGACAATCAAAACACGTATGTTTAGTATCATCAGATTGTTTTGATTTGCTTTTCATGCAGTGATAAATCTGTCCTATAAGTAAAGCATGAAAATTAATATTTGAAAAGACAAGTCAAAATGAAGTGAATCAAAGAGATAAGGGTAAAGCAAAATATTTTGTTAGCTTACTGAAGGAAAAAAGGTTTCTGAATGAAATGATGAGGTTGAGGTAATTCATTTTAGATTTTGACAATTTTATTTTCAACAAAACCTCTTTTTTTTTATTTTTTTTCAGTAGAAATAAGTTCTATTTATTTCCTGCATCCCAGATGAAGCAGTCCTACCATCTCTCCTAAAAGGCTGATGTGCAATCTGCCTGCTGTAAATGTGTTATGAAATGGAGACTGTTTCTCAGAATTCAGTGGTTGTGGGTGACCAGAGGCAATACGTCTCAAGGACCTCTTCATGCCTCGATGTTAAAGGCTGAATATTCAGACTATTATATCCCATCTCTGTGCAGAGGAAGGGTTTAATTGCCCATGATACAAATTGCAAGTGAGCAGCAGTAGAGCAGTGATGCTGCCAGCCTGAGCCTCCCTGTGGCACCAGGGCTGGCTGGGCTGGAACAGTGCTTTGCTTCTCCTCCCTGCAACCCCTTGCATGTCCTCCGTGCCTCCAGGCACTTTCTCAGTGCCTCTGTGTCTTCACCTTGGTGTCTGCTGTACTGGTAGGAGATGTGTTGGGTCAGCACGTGGGTGGGCAGGTAGATCTTCACAGTCATCTGCCATGATGCCTCACACTGGTGGGCATCAGCCCATCCTTCCCCACTGTGGGCTTGCTGACGCTGCAGCTGTTTCACATCAGCACTGCTGAGACTGGTCCCACCAATTCCCAGTGCAACAGATCCTCCAAGTCCCAGAGAAATCATGCTGGGTGGGTAGGGGAATAAGTCTGGTCAGGGGTCTTGGGCTTGCTGTGTGCTGGTAGCATGGACCTGATGGTAGCTGGGAACTCTGGTATAAGCCTTGCTTGTCCATTTTCATGTCCAGAGGGTTTCGGTGTGAATATTTCTGTGGTTGTTCTCTGACCTGCAGTTAGCTGGGAAGGGCTCTAACCATCTGATCAGCTTTGCTCAACAGGAGAATTGCAGGTGGTGATAATGGCTCACCCACAGGCTGATGCACATGGGATGTGTGAACCAAAACACTTAGTGTGGGTGGGGAACAGGAAAGGTCAGAGCAGGGGCTTTGCAAATGTTGTAAGCTTTGTTTCTGATACTTCCCCCCAGTTTGCATCTCTTTCCCTCCAGCTTTGTCAGTGTACCTGTTACGACTCCCACACCAGACCTGTGTCCCTTGGTCTGTCATTCTGCTCCACAGACACCCAAAGCCACCTTGGTAGTGTAGTGAGGACAAGGAGGGGAAGAGGAGCAGTGCAGTAGAGAAGTGGGAAAAAATTGTGGGAGTTAGTTTGGTTGTTCCTACAGCTACAGGGAGGTAGGAGGGTGAAGTTAAGACGATAACTGGCTGATCTTCTCTTCATTTGCTCCTTAAAAAGAAAAGCTGAAGGCAAAGAGAACCATAATATTCAAGACAACCATTCCCAGAGCTTGCAGCCTGAGTGTGTCACATGAATCTGCACCTTATGAGAAGGCACGATAGACTCTGGTCCTCCCTAACACAGCAAAGAGCCACAGTGGTGATATGGCTTGAAGCAGTGTGCCAGAGGGATTTGCAGGGTAGATCTCAGCAGGAGGCTTGGGGAAGAAAGGTCTCTGCAGGGAAGGTAGGGGATGGAAGGAGCACTGGGAGTGGGGATGTCAGGCACCCAGTTTGTGCTGCAAGTGAGGAGTGAGCCATTGTGTGAAGCCAAGTTCCCTTCCTACTGCTCACAGGTGTTTGGATGTGAGCTCTGCGTGCTGGTCCTGCAGAGCTGGCTGCAAGCTTCAGTCCAGTTCTGCAGCAGTGAGGTCAGGGGATGCTCAGATGCTGGTCCTCGCTCACTGGATCAGCAAGAGGGGAGATGAAAATATGTCAATGTTGCTGCTATCACAAATAGCCAAAGGCAGATCCAAGTGCTGGGATGGGGTAAGGAGCAGCAGAGAATGGGCTGGTCAGCTCCTGGGAACTTTGGACTAAGCTCAAGAGCCAAAACTATTTAGTTTCTTTGTATGTATGACTCTGGGATATACAGGCTCGGCCAGTGCATTCATTATACCTCTGTGTAGAAAACCTAAGCCTTCATGTTTTTCACTACTTCTCAAAGATATCCTAAAGTCATCTAGGGGAGCTGGGGAAGGTAGAGTGGTTGAGTTTTAAAGGAGGCACCTGCAACAGGCTGGGTGTCTACTAAACGGTTGAGAGCTGGAGAAAAGGATTTGGAATACTGGCCCCCAGTTTCTGAGGAGAGTCTTTTGCAGGTGCCATAGGAAAAGAGGAGCCCAAAGCAGCATTGCTCTGCAGGTCCTCTTTGCCCGGTAGCTGGTGTCCTGGCTTCCAAACGACTGCCACACTTGGCCTGAAGTGTGGATGTATGCCTGGAAAGGAGAATCAGCTGGCCTGGTGTCCTTTCTGTAACTGCAGTCTATCTTGCTTTACCCTTTGAATACCCAGCTGAGGAGACAGAAAGAAATTGTTCTTTCTCTATAACCTGATTCATTTCTCCCAGCTGCTTTCCTCAGCCTTGTGCTCCCTTGAAATCTCATTAGGGCTGGGCTGTGATTTTGTGGTAGCTTAAAAAGAACTGCGAAAGGTAAACCAAAACCAAGCAGGGAGAAGGAGCTAAATCAAGGAACTAGCAGGGCAGGAAGAGAAAGCTGGCAAGCACAGCAAGGGGGCATGAGAGACAACGTGAAACAGGTTTGCTTGAAAGAGTCAGCGGAGCAGAGTACACTGTCCCCACCGCCTTCGTCATCTGGGACCTGGAGAGAACAGTATCAGGAGTGAGGATTTCTACAGAGGGCACAAACCCCTCCACTCCTGTGCCAGTAGAACTATCTCAGATTTTTTGAATGTGCTCTTTTGCTTGAGGATGAGGATTAAAGATTTATACAGGAAAACAGTGGTTTTCCTCCTGGCCAGCATAGACATTTCCATACAATGGATGGCTCCCAGGGATGTGAGTGCACTGTGTTTTCCCAGACCTGTTTTGGTGGGAGGAGGATAAAGTAGCATTAGGGTTTGGGAGGTAGGCCTCTCTCTTAGGTGCCACCTTGGCTCACTAGTTCTTGGCGAGCTGAACCATCCTGCCCTGCCAGGGCCAGTTTTCTCATGTGTTGTGTGGTGTCATGGCTCCTTGTGTGGGACTGCCTGTTAGCCCACTGCAGCCTGTGATTCACCTCCCAGGCACTGCACAGCTCCCATGGCTGGTGGGGAGCATCACTTCTTCAGTGCCAGTTCTGGGCTCTGCTTGGCTTCTCCACCTTGTCAATGTGCTGCCCACGAAGGTGGTTTACCAGAGCTCAGTGCTTGTTGGAAGCGAGTGGTTCTCATGGAGGAGGGCATATCGAGGAGAAGGCTGTAGTGATTTTCCTACTCCTTATACTCTGTCCCTAGCTCCTGTGACTGGCTGCTGTAGGTGGTTATTGGGACAGAGGGGCACTGCCTGACATTGTTTACCCGTTCTTATCCCCTCTAGTTTTGCATGCTGCAGTGCCATGCCATGCAATTCCTGTACTGGAAGGATGCTTCTGGCTCTGATCCACACAGAAAGCAGAGCTCCTATGGCTCCCTGTCTCTGCCACCCCCTAGTCCATCTGGTGAGCCAGCAGCAGCAGGCTATACTGGGGTCTGGCAAAGCCAGTGGTGATGCCAGCAGTGGTCCCTTCTGTATGAGGTACCAGATTGGAGGCAGAGAGACAGGCCCAGCTGATGAGCCCTAAGCCTAGAAGGATCTAATACTTCACAACCACAGCCACATGCCTCTGGCAGTTGAGGGCACTCATGTCATTTAATGTTTGGAGGGTTTTCCTGCCTTCCTTCTCTTCACCTGAGGGCCATTTGCCTGCTGCTACAACAGGATACTGCTCTCATTCCTGCCTCTCCATCCTAGGGAAGAGACAGTGAGGCTGCAGTGTCCAGCTCCTGAATTGAGCAGGAGCCTGCAGGCAGCCTCGTGGGAATCCAGCAGCACAGGACAGTGAGTTCTGTAAGAACAGAGAGATGGGGCAAGGAGCACATCAGAGTGGGAGAACAGATCATGTTCCCAGGCAACGACAGACTTGTGGATGTCTCCGTGGGGACAAGCTGACCATCCCAGACACCCCTCCCCAGGACTGTTTAGGACTGGGCACCTTGGAGGATTCGTGAGACCTCCTACTTCCTTTTGCCTGGTACAGGAGAGCTGCAGCAGCTGATCTCCCAATTCTGGGGAGTATCAGACTGCCCATCCCAGTGTTTCATTTTAATCGCAGTGGGTGGCACGGGAATGGGAAGTGCAATTAAAGAAATTCCAGCTTCTCATCTGAATCTTGCCAAGCTGTCCTGGAGGACCAATCTTGGGGAATTAATTGTATGCAGTGAGAAGGTTTGTCTTCTAGCCCTTTCAAAGGAAATTTCTTTTTATCTTGTCAAACACCCCAGGAGCTTAAAGAACAAATAAACAAGAGTACCTGACTGAAGTGCTAAGTATTCTCTTCCAGTTATCCTATATGTTTCTGTCCTCACCTCTTCTATTCCCCCACCTGCTTTCTTCTGGCACAAAGGTGCTTCAGGCTCAACATTATAGGCAGCATTTAAGCACAAGATTTTGGACAATTGTGGCTTTGCTCTGCAAGCAGCCCAGGCATTTTCTGGAGATCACAGTAAGTGGGCTGCATCCTTGCTTGCATCAGAAGGTGCTTACACATGACTTTCCACCCAGACCATGTCCTGAAAGTGGTGAAAAAACAAACTAAAAGGAGGAGACTCCTTCCCTGTGGTGTTTTACATAATACTTCACTGAAGTGTTCAGTCCCTTCCCCTTTAATTAATTTTGCCCCATCTACATAGAGCATCCTGTGTCCACGCCTCTGCCTTTTCAGTAATAACCTCGTCAGGGACAGTGCAGACAGACTGTGCTTCTATAAACCAGAGTCTGGCTGATGTCATGTCTCAACTCAAGGACTTTCCTTGATCTTTTGGGTAATGACTGTTAATCAGATGCTAAAGCACACAAGTTTAGGTCATATGCCCCTGGGGCTCACAGTGAGAGCCTCTGTGCACCAGGCTATATTCCCATGAAAAGAAGAACAGGCATGATGGCAACCAGCAGCTGTCTTGGGGTTACATGTGAGAAGATAACATCACTGAAGGACAGGAAGGGGTGGTATGAGGGAACAGCCCAGAAGAAAGGGTTTAGGAGGAAAGAAACTGTCTGGTGTGGTTGGCTGTCCTGAGCATAAAAGCCTGACATTTAGATGTCCCTGCTTGCATATGCATGAGAGCAGGCATGAGCAGAGGTGTGTGGGAATGGGCAGGTAGAGATCTCGGAAGCCAGCACTTGGTTTCAAAAGCCCTGTCCTGTTTCCGTCTGCAGAGACTCCAAGGGTGAGCAAGCCATGACTGGGGAGTTTGCAATCGACAGAGCAGCATGTACAGCATGTCTTGTTTGAAGGCTCCTGGCACGAGCACAGGACATGGTGATGGTTTTTTAACAGCGAGTTGGTATTATAAAAAGAACTGTCTCAACTGAGATTTCCTGGGCAGAGGCGAAAGACATTCAGACAAGGACAGCGCTGCTGGTGTTGCTGCAGAAGTGAAACAGATGGGAAGTTCAGTGTGTCACCTTGAAAACACAGATCATCAGAGCTCTGCTCCTTTTGTCCCTGCGACCTTCCCTAGTCACTCCAGCAGCATGTCTGGAAACTCTCTGGGATATGATTTAGAGAGAGGAGGACCTTGGAAACATAATGAAACTTACATTCTCATTCTTTTGCTCTTTGTGTTGGGGAAACAAAACTCACCCAGGGCAGGGACAGAGAGGCATCCACAAGTGAGGAGTCTCACACTACTAATGGGAGAATGGAGAGAAGCCTGATGCTGCCCAACTGCTTGCTGAAGTGGTCAGTGTCAGGCATTAGCATATGCTGTTGGTACATGTCCTTTCTGCCTGCTGCCTTTGGAGAGTGCTTGCACATGTCATACTAGAAGGACATTCCTACCTGCAAGCTGTGGGGACAAGAAGTTGTGTGTAAGATTTGAAAATTATTCTAAACTAAGGTTATTTTATTTAGTTATCCAAATGTGGACAGTGTCTCCAGAGTGTTTGCTATTACTGAGCATGTTCCCTGGGACATGGAGCTGGCTGCTGGGAGCAGCCCAGGGTTTGTCAGAGATGTTTGCAGGCTGGGAGGGATGCGTGGGATGTCGTGGAGAGGAAAATGCTCGCCTGTGCAGGGCTGTGGGGGTGTGGAGTTGCTGAACGCAGTTCTGTCTGAATTGGGGGATGCTTGGGCTGACCTGTTTTGCAGAAGAGGGAGACTGGAGGAGAGGTTTCCTAGCTTGCCTTGAGCTGCACAGAGCAACCTATAAGTCCTTGAAAGAAATACACCCCATTCCTGGGTCTCCTCCAATAACTCCTGAGATTTCCCTGAATTGCAGCACCCCAAAGAGTTTGCCTGTAATATTTGCTTTGCTTAGCTCTGTGATTGACAGTATGGACCCACCAGATTCACATCAGCCCACCGGAGATGCTGGCCATGCTTCCCAGAAAAGCAGTGAGGGATTTGCTTGGAGGTACAAAGGGACAGGGGCTCTATGGATAAAGACAAATATCAGAACAATAAAAGTTAGAATGAGGCTAGGATATTAATCTCTCAACCCCACTGTTACTTAGGATTTTTGCAAGCTATCTTTCCAACAGAGGAAAATGGAGGAACCAGTTTCCAGGTCTCAGTCTCCTCTATTTGGAGGTTTTCTTGTTGCTTTGAATACAATTGAAGTTGCAAAAAACACCTTTAAATCCTTAATTATATTTTAAATTAGGAAGACATATAAGACATCTTCATCTCATGGTTTTGCTTCTCTTTGGTATTTGTCAGAAATCTGAGCTCTTGAAGAACACTGAGAAGGCAGCTCATAGATGGATGCAGAGGAACCATGGGGTACCAACTCCTCTGTATCCCTGTAATTGCACCCTCAAGAGGGGTCAGCTGACCCGTACACACAAACTTGCTTTGAGCCATTTGAAAAGGATATTCTGACAGGGCACAGCTGTGTTTATTTGGTGTATAAGGTAACCTGAAAATACAAACGGCTGATTTCAAGTTGTGTCATGCCAGCCCTGTGAGGTTAACCTGTTAGTCTGAAATTGGGTGGCCCTAACTCATATCTACTCTGAAACCAGGGCAGAGCTTAGTCTAGAGTGGAGTTCCTGGGGCCAAATCCAACTGGAAGTATGGGCTGATTCCCCAAGTATGTGCACATACAGCAGTGAGAGAGGAGGCACAGGATGGAGCTAATTGGAGTGAGGCTGGATGTTCTTGCTGTATCAGGAGATCAGGATGGGGAGTAGGGAGGTTCTCCAGGGCCATGAAGGTCATGGCAGAGTGGCTGGGACTGGGATGATGCAAGGAACAGGGCTGAGGGTAGCACACAATGAGAACTGTGGCCAGCTCCCAACTCTCTTTTGCTGGCGACATGCTGATTTCTGATTTCGACTGGCACAGGCTGCCCAGGGCAGTGGTGGAGTCCCCATCCCTGGAGGTATTTAAAAAACATATAGATGAGATGCTAAGGGCCATAGTTTAGTGGGGAGTTGGCAGTGTTAGGTTAATGGTTGGACTTAATGATCTTAGAGGTTTCTTCCAACCAAGGCCGTTCTGTGAACCTGTTTATTTTCTTTTGGACTGAAAAATCTGGGATTTTCTTTGAAATGACTTTTCACACAGAAATTCCATAGCTTTTCACTTAAACTCTATTTTTAAAAATGAAAGGGTTTGAGAGTGCAGTAAAATCTTTGTGATGGTGTTTTATTTTCTTCTTCCAAGATGAAATACTCTTGTCAACTCCACATCCCCTTATTTCCCACAAATGCTCTTTTACAGGGCAAGGTTTTTTCCTTTAAGTGTTTTCAGTTTTTACTGTTTTCTGGAATTGGGTTTCCACCAGCATCTGTGCTGCTCACATGAGGAAAACGAAGACTGATCAGTGATGTGCAGCAGTGCCAGGTGATGATGGTGACCCAGGGCCAGCAGGGACATGCTGAAAGGCTGAGCTGGACACAAGTCCACACAGTTAGCAGCAGTGATGCTGCAGGAGGTTCCTCAGCATTGGATAAACTCATGTGATAGTATTTAGGGTAGGCAGTCTTCAGTGTTTCCCTTATGGGTAGTTAGACTTATTATTTTATGACTGAAGTTTGATGTAATATTGCACGCATGCCAACATGTGTGTGCTACCCCACGTGTGATCCAAATGGTGCAACCTAACTCTTAGAGTAATTCCTCTTATTTCACTAGCTTCTTCTGTTGAAAACACTAAAAAAGCCTGTGCTTTCACAGAGAAGTTAACAACCTCCATGTGTGGCATAGCAGATGGTACAGTAATGTTGGAGGCGTATTTTACAATAACCTTTTTCCACATGGGGAAATTGAGGTATTGAGAAGTCTCTTTCCAATGCTTGAGAATGAATCAGGAGCAGAGAGAAACTACAGGGGTGCAGGGGTTCAAAAAACAGCACTGCTGTAAGTTTTAGCGGCTGAGCTCATCCTGCTAAACTTCAGCTATTCAGCCATGATCAGCCTGGACTGTTCTAAGGTCAGTAGGAGTGTGAGGCATTTCCAAAAGACAACTTAGACTGCTTCATATAGGGATCTCCTTCCAGAAGTGCCTGCCCCTCTCCAGTAGGGAACCCACAGTCAAACACCTCCCATTTTAATCACCTTGGTCAGATGCCTACAGCTAAGTGGGATCTGATTAATGCTCAGAGAAAGGTCTGAGCGCTGTCCCACAGCTGATTGGTGCAGAGCTGCAGTCCTGCAAGGTTCCTCAGCATCAATGCAAACTGCACCTGATGGGAAGAGGTGCTAAAGCCTTCAGGAACTATTGTGGTTTAACCCCCACACAGCCACTCACTCACTCCCCTGCAGAGGGACAGGGGGAGAGAATTGAAGGGTAAAAGTGCTCCCAAAGGCTGGACTATTTTTGTATAAATCTTGCCTCAGATAATTCTGAATGAAAATACATTTGTAAATGCCAACATTTCCCAATGGATTCACCACCTAGAGCCAAGAGAGCCAGCTCAGCTAGTAAGTTCTTCCTTGTGAACAGCTGTGCTTATAATAGCCACTGAAATTAGATCAAACCACAGGACAGTGATAATAACAGCTCAGATTTTTCAGAAGAAATGAATGACTTGTGCACTACACCTTCTGCAAAGGCTGGCTATGAATGGCACAAAAGGAGCTCTTTAATGCTGATCCCTTCTGAAAATCCAGGCTTGACAACAAATACTAAACCCCTGGGATAGCTGACCTTCCACACCCCTAAAACGTTAGCATTGGTTATCCCAGACCCAAACGCCAAACTTAACAGCAGGACATCTGACCTGAGCAGCCAGCCCAGAAGTGAGATCTCACAAGTGACTCCAGTTATCAGTTAGAAGCTGACAGTGGTATCTAACATGGATTTATCATTGTATTTTTGGTTGCTTTCTCCTACACCAGAGTTATTGCTGAGGAGGAGCGATGTAAACTCATACTGGTGCAAACAGGGTTTGCAGGGGTGGGGGAGAATATGGCAAATGTTGTGGGCTTTTGGCCCCAACAGCTGGCAAGGAAAAGAAAATGGCCCCAAGGAGAATAAAGTCAGCCCTCCTCATATGTGTCGTTTTCTTGGGCTGCCATTAGCCCATCTCGTCCCTGCTGTGCCAATGATTCTCTGCCCACCTGTGGTCTCTATTTCAGTTTCACAACCTGATCCATGCCTTCATCACCACATACCCTATGTCCAAGCAGTACCCAGTGCGATCCAGAGCATTCAGATGCTGTAATGGGCTCTCCCTACCTCCCATTTTCAGGCAGTGGCCATGCTTGTGCGCTTGGCTATAAGGGCTGCTGCTATCCTAGCTCTGTGTCTTCTCATGTCTGCTTTGAATGAACTGTGGAGGCAATGGCATCACTTTGAACATGCTGCATCTGTCCTCATTTAGAGATATGTTAGGAC
The DNA here is from genome assembly GCA_028020825.1 of Podargus strigoides. NCBI lineage: Eukaryota > Metazoa > Chordata > Aves > Caprimulgiformes > Podargidae > Podargus > Podargus strigoides. The sequence continues at coordinate 14,751,341 of CM051631.1, forward strand.
CTCATCCCCATCACTTTTGCTTGTCCCTATGTCTAACCAGTGTGAAAGATCAGCCCAGAGAGTGACTCGACCGCCTGATGGCAAATGCTCTTTTCTCATGGTCTCATTCCTATGCAAGGGACGTTTTTGGTACCAATCACTCAGCACCAGTTGGCTGACAGTGGAGCGAGGGTGAGGAAAATGAAGCAGAGTCGTGTGCTGCCCTGCTTTGGCTCCCCAGGCAGGACACGCTGTCCAAGGGAGCACACTAAAAGCACTGCATCTATTTTAGCAGCACAGTTTGAGTAAGTCAGCTCTGAACCAGCAGCGAGGGCAGCAGAGGGAGGATGTGCTGCAGTCATAAAAATTCCGCCAAGATAAATCAATAGAGGGAGGAGGACAATGGGAGGAAGACATGGCAAAGTCAGACATTGTTCATCTCTGCCCATAGGAGAGAGGGAGACAATGCCTCCATGGTCATAGGGGTTTAACAGGAGTGAAAGGGAACAAAGTCCAAGTGAGATAGGAGTTGTCAGGAGCAGGTGACAGCCTTTAGTATGGGCTGGTGGAACTGGATTTGGGGGTCTGGTTCAGACAGCCACTGAGTGTCAGACATGCTTCTGCATGGCACTAATTAGCACCTTTTTCAGGCAGGTTGAAAAAGAAGGTAAGGAGCAAGTTGGCTTGCAGCAGCAAGTAGCAGAACTGTGGGCTAATGATGTGGACTACTGCCAGGCCAATCCAGACAGGTGCTTCCTCCCAGAAATGTTAGTTATGGGTGAACTAGGACACCCCATCTCTCAGCAAAACCAAAGGTTCTCATTATGGTGGAAACTTTGTTTTCTGTTGGCAAAAGACTTGAGATTTTGAACTGGTTGCACCAAGAGCTGGGTCCATAACAGCCCCTGCCTTGGCTTCCTTTTCTAATCTTCACCAAGGGGTGTCTGCTCAGGAACCGTAGTGCACCATTATTTCATATAAACAATTTAAGGTATAAGTCTTGCAGCAAGAGATGGATTCTCACTAGATTTCTGCACAACACTACTCTTCCTATATGTACAAATTAGGTGTATGGAGCACTGCTGGGCTGTGTCCTAAGAAATAACAGAAAGCTGTCTGCTTGCTTTCTCTGGTCAGCTGGTGAGCAGCTTCCCTTGCCTGTGTTTGAAAGGTATAGATGAACTTAGAACTGAATTCAGCCAGCGTCCACACTGTCCCTTCATGCCTGTGCTTAAAAGGAGTGTTTGGCTTCAGTTGTCTGTCCAGACAAAGGCCAAGCCCTTGTTCCTATGGCCTTGGCTTTCCAGGCATGAGTCAGGCCACCAGTCAACACACGGTCTTTGGCTCTTCCTAAGTGTGCCATGGATGTTCTGATCCTGAGCTAAAGATGAGCCTGGAAAGGTGTTAATGGTCACCAACACCTGCTCCCAGATTTAAGAAGCAAATGTTCTGGCCTTGATGCCAAAACAGTGGCCTGCAGAACCCTGAATCCCTCTCAGAAAGACATGCTCTTCCTTCTCTTTCACAGGAATACACCATTGATATCTTCTTTGCTCAGACATGGTATGACCGGCGTCTTCGTTTCAACAGCACCTTGAAGGCCCTCACACTGAACACCAACATGGTGAGCCGCATCTGGATCCCAGATACCTTTTTTAGGAACTCCAAGCGAGCTGATTCCCACTGGATTACCACTCCTAACCAGCTCCTCCGCATCTGGAATGATGGAAAGGTGCTCTACACCCTCAGGTACATCCAGCAGGCACTGTAGATGGCTGTTGAGGTGCAGGAACAAGGAACTGGTCAAAGTAGAGGAGGTTTCCAGGTGCCCTGGGACAGAGCAGTGGAAATGTCTCCCAGTGCTGATGGGAGTACACATGCAGTACTGGTTGTGGAATGGGCTTCCTCCTCCCAGGATGAAGGCTTCCAAAAAAATCAAACTTTTTTTCTGTATCATACCTAGAAAAAAGTCAAAACTACAAATGGTTTCCTAAGCCAATATCCTTTAAAAGTTTATGTTGGTCAATCCAGCTATTTCATTCTGATAATAAACATTTGGCTTTTGTTCCCATAAATGCTCACTCCCATAAATGAATCTGAAAAGCTTGCTAAACAAAAAGGCTTTTTGAATGTGAAAATTAGATGTTTTTTTCTCACTTTGAAAATATCCAAACATATGTTTTGTTTTGCTGCTGTTTTGAAATGTTCCTGCAAACAGACTGATCTTCAACAAATTAGTGTTTCTCTCTCAAGGAAGCGAGAATCCCTCTGTCATGTGTGGTGTTGGAATCAAACTACCTTCCCCAACACAAAATCTCAGACTCCCTCTCTCTGCTTTCCTCTCTCAGGCTCACGATTGAGGCTGAATGTCTGCTCCAGCTGCAGAATTTCCCAATGGACACTCACTCCTGCCCTCTGGTTTTTTCCAGTTGTGAGTATACATGTTTTTAAAATAGTTTTAGAAGGCAAGTAGAGAAATGTCAGTAGAGTAAAACTCTTCTGGGGAGACCATCCTCCTTTTTAGCTGCATTTTTCACCTAATCTCTATGACTCTCTTCCCGGGCTGTTACTGGTCATGCCCTGAAGCCTCCTTCCACTCCTGTGCTAGCAGAGGTCTTCAGGGATAGATTCACAGCACCTCTGAATTGCTCCTTAATTTGAGTGGAGGTGATTATTTCACTGACCTTCTGGTCACTCTGACTTACTAGACAGAATATAGCCCTTCAGCTGCCAGAGAAATGGCACCTGTCCTGCCTTGCATCTTCCCTCCTTCTTCTGCTCTCTGAGGGGACAGCTTGGCTTTCCAGCCCTCAGCCCAGAGACAGGCCCACTTTCTGCACCCAAGGCCATCACAAAGGAGGGGTACTCAGACGTTCCTTCTCAGTCCCCACTTGTCCATTCTCATCAGCAGACAGGGTTGCTGATGTTGGCACGTCTCCACTGGTAATTTTGCATGGAGTCTTTCTGCATCAAGAGATTCCTGTCCTCATGTGTTGGTTGGAAATCTGATTTAGTCAGCTTGGGTTTGCCTCTCCCGCTTCCCCTGCCACTGCAGAGATGCTGCTCACATGGCTCTGAGATGCTTCAGAGGGAGGCAGCATGCTGAGGAGACACCATCTCCTTGTCTCCCACCATCCCTCATTCTTTGCTAATTAACAGTATATGCCATACGTGCTCAATAATTAGAAACACACTTTTAGTTAGCTGCCAAGCTCTTGCTTCTTCCCTCCTCTGAGGAACTCTCTCGTAGGTGTCGAGGTCCCTGCTTCACAGTAGGCTTGTTTCTTTGTCAAGAAAGCCAGAGCCAGGAGAAGCTTTGCTCCAGCCTGCAGGATCCAGGTCTCCTTCTCCATGGAGAATGCACCCTTCTTTTCCATGCATAGATCAGCTCCCAGGGTGAGAGGTACAGAGACAGTCAGAGCAGCCACAGCCATGCTCCCTCCCATGTTGGCAGCTTTGTATTCCTGGTGTACTCATGCCTGGGAAGGTAGTTGTGAGGAGTGGTGACAGTCCCATTGCTGCCCCAGGGAGCTATAACCCTTAGATTTCAGGCTGGGAGAGTCCTCTTAGACCAGTCCAAGTCTCGTTCCCACCAGTGCAGTCCTTAGAAAGGCTCCGTTTCTAACATTGCTCTTCCCATCCTTAGTATTTGAAGCAGCCCACAAGGGGAGATGCTGTCCCTACTCCCATTGTATGTGGGGATGCCCAAGGGAATCTAAACAAAAGGCATCAGAAATACCTGCCTGAAAGCTTCACATTTACAAAACAGATAGAGTGAGATGCCAGTGCTTTTGCAGTCAGGGTGGTGAATGAGGTGAAGGCACATGAGGTACTCTTTCATTGATGTCCTTGCCCCTTTTCCCAGATGGCTACCCACGCGAGGAGATTGTCTATCGATGGAGGCGCTACTCCATTGAAGTCTCTGACCAGCGCACCTGGAGGCTCTACCAGTTTGACTTCACGGGGCTGAGGAACACCTCGGAAGTTCTCAGGACTGGGGCAGGTGAGGCAAAGGGAGACAGCCCACATAAACACCAGTATGTTGCAGACCTTGTGGGAGGCAAAGGAGTCATCAGAGAGCTCCACAATGGTGGGGAATGAGGATCGCAACAGCACAGTTAAAGAAATGTAAAAATTAAGGGATGGACCTTTGCTAGAGGGAGCAGAAGTGATGAAGGGTGAGGGGAAGAGAAAGCAGGGGTAGGCCAGAACCACTGATATCTGTGAACCGTGGGGTGACAATGCTGATGTGAATGAAGCTACCCCTAATTTCCACAGACAACTGAGGAAAGCCTCTTTGGGTTCCTGCAGGTGGGGTAAGCTCATATTTTAAAACCCTCTGAAGCAGCAAGTTCAGGTAGTGCTTCTCCCACACTGCAGAAAGCTGCTGTTGCCAGCACCAGCAACCAGCCTCTAACCGGGGTAGAAAGGCAGCATGAACCAGGACAAGAATTGGTGCAGCGAAAGTGTCTTGAATGCACCAGTGGCTGTCTGACGTTTGTAATTCTCTTTGGTAATTGCTTGCAAGCTCCATCTTAACCCTAGCACTGTCGGGTGGCTTTCTTCCAGTACTCACTAGGAGCCTCTGAAAGAGAGGAAGAACCTCAGCTGTAAGTTGCCAAATGAGCAATTAGGATGTATAGCACCACAGGCCTTTTCCAGGGGCAGAACCAGAGTCTCGATGAAAGCTATTGAAGGACACCTCCTTTGTCACAGCTCAGGTAGTTAGTTGGCAAGCCAGGTCATGTAGCCTGTTATAGCTAAATAGCTTCTATAGAAAAGAAAACCTTACAGCAATCAGCTGAAGATGAATACTCTCTGTAGTTTCTTCCCTGAAACTTTTCCAGTGTGCTTTTCAGGGGACACAGCCAGGCCAGTACAAATGCAGCTTGATGGCCACATAGCCAGTTGGGCAGCCACAAAGTCAGCTCTTAAATTAGTCACAAAGACATTAAGTCAGAGAGCTACAGAGCCAGTCAGGTAGCCACAGAGTCCATTAGCCACAAAACCAGCAAGCCAGCAAGTCACTAATCCTGCTCAGCAAGCCACACAGATGTCCATGAAGCTAACAAGGGGGACAGCCACAAAGCCAGTCACAAAACCAGCAGGCCAGGCACTAAAACCAAGAAAACCTCATCAAAACCAAATTCTGAAACTTTGATGATTTTTGTGTTTTTGGAAGCCACATGTTATGGTTCTGATGTCTGTTGTTTTTTCCTAGGGGAGTACATGGTGATGACAGTTTCTTTTGACCTAAGTAGACGTATGGGTTATTTTGCCATTCAGACCTACATTCCGTGCATCCTGACTGTTGTTCTTTCCTGGGTTTCCTTCTGGATCAAGAGAGACTCTACACCAGCCAGGACATCTCTGGGTAAGAGACAGGTTGTTGCATGTCTGATGCTTGTCAAACTCTGCAGGGCTAACAGACTGGCAGTGCTGGAGTACAAAACCTCCTAAAGCACTTTTTGCCATTTTCTGGCATTATTCATCTTACTGGAGGATAGTCCACTCCTCCATCTTTCTGTTTGTAACACTACCCTCAAGCTCAACTCAATCTCCCGGCTGTGCTGGCTTGGACTACTGGATTATTTCGTACTTGATCTGAGACCTGAACAGTCTTTTTCAAGTTGACAATGTAGCATTCTCATGTGCCAAAAGGGAGAGGGAAGGGGTGAATTGTGGCATTGCAGTGCTGTCACATGCATGTATTCTGCATTTTCTCATGACTTTTCAAGGGCTCAGTGTAGGACCAGTGACGTAAAGGTTGGTGGGTAAAGAGCAAAGTTACTTGGCCATATCCGTGGAGTCCCAAGCCCTGGCAGAATGTGGAAGCCCTGTAGGTACAGCCTTTCTCTGTCAGTCACACCACAGTGGTACTCCAGGATGTGGCAACAGCTCTGCCTATGGTTTAGATTTTCTCAGTAACCTGCAGTGGCTCTTTGAGGCAGGAAAAACTTGTTGATTGAATCCTGCTCTGATAGGTGCTAGAGAAGTCTTTAACAATCTTTAATGCACTTTGGCTGTATCTGCATTTTGCAGCAAACTCTGCTTCCCAGCCCTGTCCTTCCCATCAGCCCTGATGACCTTCCCTTTAATTAGAGATAGCATTCCCAGCCCTGTCTGCAGACCTCTGCAGGGAGGGAGAGGAGTGGTGACGGGCCATCAGCATCAGGCAGGGATATCCAGACTCCATCCATTCTGACCATCTCTCCCCATCTCCCTATCAAAATCAATGTCTTTGATGCCCATGGAGAGAGCAGGAGGAGGAGTGGGGTGTCATTTCCAGTGGAGGTGAGGGTATGCCACAGTCCATGGCTGGGAAAGGAATGAACAGCAAGAGGCAAAATATTGTGCACAGCTGACACCACTATGGTGGCTGTCTCAAAAAACAAAGGCAAGTTTCCCCAGGAGGGCGGGCCCTTTCTGTGGGAAGGGACCTCAGCACATCAAGAGTAATATATTCTCTCCACAGCCCCTGTTGTACTTAATACAAGTGATCCCCACTACGTTTCAAGCCCATCAGCCTACATTAGGGAGATGTAAACTGGACCAGTTCCATTGGCATTTCAAATATATGGGAAGTCACATCGCATCTGCTAATGCAAATACAGCAGGAAAATATTAAGATCTCTTGCCCTGCTCCCACCCAGAGCCCTTGGAGTGACCCTGGGAAAAGGTGGCAGATGGATTTAGATGAATGCTAGAGAAGGAAGAACAGCTGGAGTTCCTGCTTCTTCTTCACATCCTAAAAAGCAATGGATAACATCATGACACCAACTCTTGCAGCTGATCCTGTGTTAGCTCCTGATACTTTATCTCTGGAAACAGGTCTGTGAGCATTACTGCTGCTGCAAAAACAAGTCCAAGCCCCATTCAAGACAGTATCATCTTCTGCCCATTTGCCCTCTATGACAAGAAATGGATAGATTGTGAAAAGCTGTCTCTGAAGAACAACCATGAGCAGGCTAAAAGCTTATGGGTAAGAATTAGAGACCAAGGCAACAAAGGGAACCTTGATTGGTGTCTACTACAGGCTGCCCAATGAAGGGGAGCCTATTGATGAAGCCTTCTTACTCCAGTTCCAGGACGCATCACGCTTACAGGCTCTCGTCCTGCTGGGTGCTTCAACCATCCCAACATTTTTACAATGAGGGTGGTGAAACACTGGAACAGGTTGCCCAAGGAGGTGGTAGATGCCCCATCCATGGGAATATTCAAGGTTAGGTCGGATGGGGGTCTGAGCAACCCGATCTAGTTGAAGATGTCCCTGCTTATTGTTGGACTAGGTGCCTTCCAACCCAAACTATTCTGTGATTCTATGAAGAGCTTTGTATTGGGCTGACTTCATCCTAGGAGCAAATGCTCAAAGACAAAGGGAGAGCAAGAACAGAGGCCTTTGCTTTCCAGCTGTGGTTCACATGAGACAAAAATAGCAGTCCTGTGTCATTTGAGACATTGCCATCCTTATTGCTGACTCAGCCAGACATCACTGACTGAATCCCAACTCACCCATTGCCTGCCCAAAGCCATCCATCCAGTGTTATTATCTTTGCATGTCGTTCTTTTGGACTCTTCTCCCATCATCCAAGCATCCAAGGCTGTTCCTGTTGTATAGCCTTAAGATGAGTGAGTTCCTCACTCCTTTACCAGTCCACATTGATTGCCTGTGTGACACCTAGGTTTTGAACAGCTCTTTTTCCATAGAGCATTGTCAGAGGGCACCTCAAGGCCAGAGTCTCATGAAGCAGAGCAAAAATGGGACCAGACAACCAGAAGAATTTCTCTCCCACAACAGAGGAGAGATGGGGGTGTTTGGGGGGCTGGATGCATATAGAAGACAGAAGTGCTCCTCTTCATTATTTAAATCATCTCTTTTCTCTCTTAGGTATCACAACTGTGCTAACAATGACCACCCTGAGTACCATCTCCCGCAAGCACCTTCCCCGTGTTTCCTATATCACAGCCATGGACCTCTTTGTCTCTGTGTGCTTCATCTTCGTCTTTGCAGCTCTCATGGAGTACGCTACACTCAACTACCTGGTGGGAAACAAGAAACCACTTGAGCACAACAACAGGAAATCCAGGCTGGTAGGTCAGAGGGGCCAGCAGAGGTGGATGCTGTTAGAACCCCAAGCTATTTCTAAATATCTGTATTGGAAACTGCTGACGTGGTTTAGTTCCTGACCCATACTGTGTTCATAAGGTCCTCAGACCACTCTATGTGCTGGGTCTGAGCACCTGAAAGGTGAGACACAACCTAAAAAAGCAGCTGAGGCTCCCCTAAAACTAGGAGGTCCCTGGCAGAGCCAGGCACTTTGTGCTCACTTTTAAATTGCTGGAGAGCTTATCAGTACAGTTTAGGATGACTCATGTGACCAAATGTAAATACCCACTTTAAGACAGGGTGATCCACACTCAGGTTCTTCCACCTGTATTGGTTTGATCTCTGTGGATTACAGAGGTATCTTAGATTATAGAAATGCAGAAACCTACTTTCGTTTGTGGTCTGTCCATCAGACGACTTCCTGAGTATGGGGATAGTGAACCCAGAGTGGTCATTATCCTCTTGAGATCTGCCCAAGCTCATGGCAGGTACTTCTGACACAACAGCTGAAACAGGCCTCTGAATTGGGACAGAACTGAAATCAAAAAAGACAGATCTCTTCTGTGCCAGCCTCATTTCCCAGCATGAGTGGAGAGAGCTCTTCCATGAGTCTGATAATATGCTGCTTCTCCTGGGCCAAGAGGTTATGAGTCACACACTGCCTAGCTTTTCTCCAGGAACTGACAGCAACCAGAAGATACATCTGGACTGTGTGCTGGGTCTTCAGAGATAGCTGAGTTCAGGGGAATGAGGGAAGAGGCTTGCACAGATGAAACCAAACAGGTCCTATTTCTGCACTGACTGTTAGTGGCAGAGATGGGGAATTTGAGCAATTAGATCTTTGCTGACTAAGGCTATGCCCTAGGGTGCCAGGGAGGAAATTCACAGTCATTCAGGGAGCTGCCAGTCCCCACAGTATGCCAAGATGGTGATTTATAACCAGGTGCAGAGATGGGGGATGATCAGTCATACCTCTCCATTGAACTGCACCTATGCTATGAACTGACCTATTGCCAGTTGGATGGGGTTTGGTGTCTAGAACATGTTTTCTTGCTTTTTCCTTCCCTTTAATCCACCTACCCCCTCCTGATTACAGCCGCCTGCTGGTGCACAGGTGATGCCATCATTTACCACCATCAACATCAACAACATCATGCACTGGCCCCCAGAGATAGAGGAGGATGAAGATGAAGACCCTGGCTCCCCGTGTCTGGAAGGAAAGGAATGCGAGAGGTTCTTCTGCTGCATCGAGGACTGTCAGACAGGAATGTGGCGGGAGGGGAGGGTCCGCATTCACATCTCCCGCCTGGACTCCTACTCTCGTGTCTTCTTCCCCACCGCCTTCCTGCTCTTCAACATTGTCTACTGGATTGCTTATCTCTATCTCTAGCCGTTCTTTTTCCTGAGCTGGAATGGACTGGAAACCAGCAAGATGGGCTTCTCAAGGAGCATAGGGAACAGCATTTCTTCCGTTGTAGTCAATTGTTGGTCTGAACAAACCAACCTGGTGAATTCTCTCTTCCTGCTCTCTCATCTCTTCTGAGAAGAATCAGATAGATAGCTTTTTTTTTAGCCTTCTAACATATCTTTTTAGAGAATCTACCCTTTCTGAACAGCCCCCCTCTCCAGCACCACCAGCATTTTACTTCCTTGTAAACTTGCCCAAAAACATTCTATTGCCATCTCAAACATTAGGAATTTTGTCAAAAGCAAAAACCTTAATGCATTTCATTTTTCCACCCAATCCTACTCCAAAATTCCATGGGAAGTGATGGAAAATAGTGTTTTCTGCATAGTTATTAAGAGTGCAAAGGAAAGAAAGTAGATCTTAAAGCTTCTGCATCATTTCCACCAGAACAGACTTTGTGGAGTGCTAGAAGCTTGAAAGGTCAGGAGGAAAGAAGTGTGCAAGAGGGCAGCAGTGCAGCTTTCCCACAGTAGCTGGGCTTGGCTAAAATGTTTTGAAGCTGCCCAGAAAGCTGACAGTGGCACTGACAAGGATGGAGTAGCTGCAAGCTTCCAGCAGCTTCCTGTAGAATATCTGTGGAGCATTCTTCATGGATCTCACTCCACTTGTTGTACCAAGTGGCACCCAAGGCATCTACTCGCTGAGGCGTTGCTTATTCTCATCAGATGGTGGTATAAAAAACACTTCACAAGTTTGAAGGGCCCATCTGCCTTACTGGAGCAGACTCTTCAGGGCCCACGGTGACATTCTGCTTTGTGATCAGGACTTTGAGCAGGCTATGCAGCTTACGTTGGGCATAGCCAAAAGAGGAAGAAAGTCCTTATGCTACAAAGACCAGAAGCAGCCTCATGAGCCAGTTGTGAGGCTGCTTTCTTTGGCAGGGCAGTGCTCTCCTTCACAACACCACGTGTTGAAACCATCAGATCTGTGTTGGGAAGTAGGTGCTAACCTGAGAAAGCAGTACTAGAAAAGTGAATACAATCAACTACTGTTGCTGCACCTATCAGTAGCGGGGAGAGAGTGTTCCAGCAGCTCAAATGTGTTTCCTTACTTCTCTTTTTTTTTTAATAATTACATAAAAAAAAACAGACTTCACTAATACTGCATGGATACTCCCAGTTGTTGCCACCAATACTTGGCTTTTTTCTTCCCAAAATCAGGAAACAGAGCAAGTCATCCTTGGTAGATTTCAGGAAGGTCAGACATAGTCTCAGCTGGGAAGAAACTCCCTAATATAGAAGAGGAAAGTCAGGCCCAAGGTCCATAATGTGTAAATCTGCTGCCTCCCCATTTATACCAACTGCTGATGTGGCCTACAGCATGACTGTGAAAAGCAATGTGCCATTAATAGTTACTTACTGTGTAAACTACAAACAAAAAAAAATCTTTTTAAAAACAGCATGTTTTAGAAACAATTAATATTTAGAAGGCTTATCATGAGAAGAAAGCTGGCATGGCTGCAGAGAAAAAGTTAGGAATAGGTGGCTCACAGGACAGCTAACAGGAGCATGAGGTTTTACGTATTCTTAGAGAGCAATTTGATCTGGTTTAAAGATGGATTTTTGACACTGTTAAATCTGATCTGAATAATGAAGTGTCATGTTTAATTCATTCATAAATACAGCCTTACCTTGGTTCCAGAGGAACAGCTAGAGCGCCTAATTAAGTATACAATAGTACAACACTCAGCTAAGTATAACCTAATGGGGTCAGACCAGCATAGCTCTGTAAGGGGAAATTGTGTCTGTCTAACCTGTTATGGTTCTTCTTTTAAAATACCAAGTAAGAGATAAAGGTTACCCAGAAGCATAATATGCTTAGCTGCTCCGACAGCTTTTGAATGGATGGAACGAAATTATGGCGGGTGGTTCTAACTGAGGAAATTGATTTAGCAAAAGAATTATTAAGGAGGTTCTAATTAGAGGAAATTAACTGAGGAGAGGGGAAAAAAGAATTGTTAAGGAGGCTCTAATTAGAGGAAATTAATGTTTTAGAGAGAAAGACACAGGGAGGGAGAAGTCTAACAAAAGAATCAAAACAACTTCCAGACAAGGAGAGCTGCTGGGTGACAGTGCCTCCCAGCCAAGCAGGTTGATGTTCTGCTCCTGATAGCAAAGTGCTATTAGATGTAGCAACAGAAAAATGTCCTATGACTCAACCGTACCCCAGCAGAGAGCTAGATTAAACAGGGTCCTGTGATCTCTGTGGGGATCCAAAAGGAAAGAGCAGCCAATATTAGAACTGGCTCACACGACAGACCCTGAGTGAAGCGTGTCTTCACATATCAGAAGGCAGCTGCTAGCGTGTACGTGGGAGGGAGCATCCTGGTGGCAAACCAGGGCCCATGCCAAATATGCTCATTAACAGTACTGTGTTAAAAGGTGTGCAGGCAATGTAGGCTGCAGAGAACACAGGCAGCAAAATGTGGAAGCGGAGCATCTGAGAAAGGGATGGTGGAAGGGAAAAGTTTAACATCCATATGCAAAGGAAACCAAACATCTGCAGTTCACTGTAGCTTCAAAGCACTTGGGAGTCTTGACGGACACAGATGATCTTCATGGGCACTGGAGTACAGACTTCAGCCCCGAGAGCAGCAGCTTGTTGAAATCAGACCTTGTTCAGAGTCAGCCAGGAGAGAAGCAAGGCATACAAGAGACCTAAGAGGATGACAGGGACTTGGGCAAAGTAGACTTGAAAGATTATAAGATTTCATCAAAAAAAGATAAAGCCAACACACACCTAGTTAATTTAACCAGTGATGGATGATTTGACAGAGGAAAATAGCCTAGCACAGGCTGCAGCACAAGGAAGCTGATTACTAAGGCTGGGGAAGGAGGAGGGAGGGGGTTTTTTGGCTTAGGGAAATCTGTGCCCATCATAAATAGCTCAATAAATAAAGGCATACATGAATTCAATCATGTTTTTAAGTTTCTACACTATCTCAAAAAAGGAAAGCTAAGAAAAGACAGAAAGAAAAATTTGCCATTTTTTGGAATTACTTTGCAAAGCTGCAGTTTCCTGAAAAAAGGTTTCTCTGCCATCAGCAAGGTATCCAGGGCACAGAGACATCAAGTAGCTGTGTGTGGCCCTGCTCAGTGAGGCAGTGGGAGCCAAGCCCCACTGGTCCTCTGCTAGGCTGACGTAAATCACCTGCCCTTCTCTGCATGCTGTAGTTCATGCTGTCATGCTGGAGTGGGTTATGGTACCACAGCACCTTTCAGCCAAGAACTGCTGTCTTCTTCCTGTGCCACCCAGGGCTCAGCACTGGGGCCAGTTCTATTTAATATCTTTCTCAATGATCTAGAAAAGGGGATCAAGTGCACCCTCAGTAAGTTTGCAGGCAACATCAAGTTGTTGATCCACTTGAGGTTAGGAAGGTACTACAGAGGGATCTGGATGGGCTGGATTGATTGGCCAAGGCCAATTGTATGAGGTTCAACAAGGCTAAGTGCCAAGTCCTGCGCTTGGGTCGCAACAACCCCATGCAATGCTACAGGCTTGGGGAAGAGTGCCTGGAAAGCTGCCCAATGGAAAAGGACCTGGGGGTGTTGGTCGACAGCCAGCTGAATGTGAGCTGGCAGTGTGCCCAGCCATCGGGACACCCACCCCGGAGTGTTTTTGCCTTATGAGTTTTGCAGTGTGCCCACGGGGCCAAGAAGACCAACAGTCTTCTGGCTTGTATCAGTAATAGTGTGGCCAGCAGGACTGGGGAAGGGATCATCCCCCTGTACTCGCCACTGGTGAGGCTGCACCTCAAACACTGTGTTCAGTTTTGGGCCCCTCACTACAAGAAGGACACTGAGGTGCTGGAACGTGTCCAGAGAAGGGCAATGGAGCTGGGGAAGGATCTGGAGCACAAGTCCTGGGAGGAGCAGCTGAGGGAACTGGGGTGTTCAGTCTGGAGAAGAGGAGGCTGAGGGGAGACCTCATTGCTCTCTACAGCTCCCTGAAAGGAGGGGGTAGGGAGGTGGGGCAGTTGGTCTCTTCGCCCAAGTAACAGAGATAGGACAAGAGAAAATGGCCTCAAGTTGTGCCAGGGGAGGTTTAGATTGGATATTAGGAAAAATTTCTTCACTGAAAGGGTTGTCCAGCACTGGCACAGGCTGCCCAGGGCAGTGGTGGAGTCCCCATCCCCTGGAGGGATTTCAGAGCCATGTAGATGTGGCACTTAGGAACACAGTTTAGTGGTGGACTTGGCAGTGTCAGATTTACAGCTGGACTCTATGATCTTAAGGGTCTTTTCCAACCTAAACATTCTATGATTCTATAATTCTAACATCTGGCTAATGATGGGGACTGGAAACTATGATCTCAGCATTTATGTTTTATGGCTTCTGTTTGGAAGATGAAAGGAAGTCAGGAAAAAGGTTGATTTCTCATTTCTCTCTCTCCAATTCCTGTCCTTCCCCTCCAAATTATGCCGTGTAAGGGACCATTTTTAGACTGTATGCTCATCAGGGCAGGGACTCTTATGTTCTGTGTTTGTACAAGGACTAGTACATTGGGGCTTGATCCTTAACTGAAATTTCTGGATGCTACTTATTATAGATAATAAACAACAGTATGGACTACCCGTCTTAACACCACTGTCTATCCACACCTTGTAAGAAGGCTAAAAATTGTCCCCCGTCCCCCTTCTGATGGGGTTGCTGGAGCTGGTTAATATTTTTATTTCCCCAGAGAAAAATACCTTGTTGGAAAGTGAGGAAAAATATTGGTCTGATATTTTTGGGGTGGGTGGGAGATATTATTTTTTTTTAAGAAAGATAGAACTTGCTTTAGATCAACACTGCTAAGAAGCAGTCTCTACCATTTAAAATGATTGTTTCTAATGCAAGAGAAACCTTTGCTTGGTTCCCTCAGCCTGTTGCCACTGTAAAGAAAATACCAATTTCCCCAAGTGTTTGGCAGGGGAAGCAGTGCCCGTGTGACTGCTGAACCCAGCCCTAGACCCACACAGCCACATATATAAGCCCTAACCCTTTGCTCCTTTGGGGAAGCATTCATTAGCCATGTGTGCTGGAGAAATTAAATGGCCTCCTGCTATCCCCCCTCTCTGCCCCAAATCCTATCTCCCTCCTTCAGCACTGTCTTCCTCCCCACATCCTGCACGGCCCCACCATGCTGCCACCACTCCCTCAGCCTTGAAGCTCCCCTAAAATCTCCCCTAAACATCCAATTTACCAAGAGAAGAAGGAAAGGCAGCACTGATGCTAACAAAAAAGCCCCCTTAAAAACCCCACAACGTCATCCTAACACACAAAGCATTGCCCAAGACCTGCCTCCCCTACAACCTGTATGTGCTTGTGCTGCCGACGGTGCTTGAACCATAAAATCATTGTATTTCTAACCCGAAAAGGGGAAACCTCCCTCCTCCCTCCAGCACACATTATATCCCCTCAAACTTTCACAGTTCTCAAAATGTAAAAAACATGAGGTGGTGAAGGGGGAAGGCGGGGGGGGGGGGGGGCGGGGGGAGAAGAGAAAGTTATATTCAGTCGTTACTTTTTATATTCCTAAAATACATGCATTATAATTTCTCTTAATGCCTCCGATTTATAGGCTTTGGGAAGCCTGAATTTAAAGAGAGTGAGCATGGCCATTTCAAGAGGAGAGAAACAAATGCAACCCCAGTGTGGCTGGGATGGGAGCTGCCCCCCCAGGCCTGGGTCAGGGTGACAGCTGCACCACACCAACTGGTCACCTTTGCCTCCTCTGAAAGAAATGGCAGCAGTCAATGGCCTGACAGGACAGCACAACTTGTGGCAGCCTGTTAGGGGCAGGAGGTACCCACTGTGAAGTGTCAGGGTGTAACATGGTCAGGCTCCCAGTGTCCCATTGGACTGGGTGAGGTACCCAGGGGAGATGCTCTATTGCCTGCAGAACTTCAATAAAGAAGTGTGTTTGGGAAAAAAATTAGGTTGGTTTGGTTTTTTTTTAAGGATTATGCAAAAGAAAATTGTCTCAATTTTCTGTCAAAGGAATCTTAGGTCTTTCAGGTTGGGTTTTTTTGTTGCTGCTGTTGCTGCTTCTTTATATTGCTGCCTGTCATGATTTTACCCCTCTCTCCTTGTTTTTTCCCCTTCTCCTCACATCTTCCAAAAAAGTCAATAATAGAGTCCAAGCCTCATCCATCCCAGCCACACTCCCAGTACCATCTGAGCCCATATGACAATAACAACACTGCAGGATGGAAGAGAGCAACTGAAGCCTTAATAGTTGCTGGAAGCAGGTCGGCATAGCAACATCTCCAGAGAGAGCTCTCCGTGGGGTCATTTCCATTCACTTTAAAGCCCACTTGGGCTGACAGAGTAGTATAAAATGGACTCAGAAAAGCTGTTAATTAGGATTAGCAGCTTCAGGAACATCAAGCCACAGCGCTCCAAGCTGAGCCATTTATCTAAGAGGCCTCTTGACTGCCTTCTGAACCGAGGCACAGGACACCACATGTCAAGGCAGACAACTTTGAAACCAGATGGCAGAGCCACCTGGTCATCTAAAAGAGAAGGTTCCTACCCCAGCTGCTGAATGACACTGCAGCACCTCTCCTGCGATCAGATCACCCTTTGGTGGACTCAAATGGTTGGCAGGTCCAAGGTGCACCAGCCAGCTGTACAGGAGCAGGGGAGAAGGCACGGACCCATCTTACCAATACAAGTTGCATGTCCTGTGAAATCCACAGGGCATATGGTGGGTGCCCCTGGATCATACATATGCCGTTAACAGGTCTGTAGGGTTCCAAGAGAAAGCAACCACTGTGGACAAAAGATGGCACCCATGGGTGTCAGCATGTTCTTTCAAGGCCTGCCACAGACTCTATGGAAAAACAAGGTAGTGGCTTGTGTTTCACTGCTGCTGGGATATGACTTTTAGTCTACTGCCATAAGCTTCCTGCCTTTCATCAGTCTGCAGCATGAAGGCCCAAGGAAGAGGGTAAGTCCCTCACGTGTAGCAGTAAAACAGAAATGCACCTTTGCAATAGCTTCTGTCACACACATGAGCAAAACAGGCTGTAGGGAAAGGCTGAGCCATTACCAGGCTGTCATTGGGCTGGTTTGCATCTCTCATGTGTTAATGACCCTGACAACCTCCTAAGGCAATCTTTTCTGACACCTCCCCTTTCCAAATGCACAGTGAAACACAGATGTCTCCCTCACATTATTCTGCTTCTCTTGATGTTTTCATCTCCTCAGGGTAAAACACTACCTGAATTAGAGTTGAGCTGAAGGCAAAACTTCCCATTTGGGAGTGAAGTACTAGCTTCCTCACATATGTCCCTCTTCCTACTGAAATAAATTAGATCAGGTCAAAGAAATACCCACCAGAAAAACAGAAATCCCTACCCAGGAGTTTACAGTCAGAGTGTTGAAAATGGTAGGTACCTGCTGTGTTCCTCGCCGTAATGGGTATCTTCTATTGCTCCTCTCCAGGAAATGTTCTTCACCAACCAAACCTTCTGTCACAGAGCTTCAGCCAGTCCCCAGTAGCATCCAACACAGATCAACAGCTCAGGGAAAAAAGTCAATACAATGCATGAGAAGAAAAAGCTGTAGGAAAAATTTAGTAAGCTAGAACTATCACACCTCAAAAGAATATGCACAATGCTAGGTGACTAAATCTGTGAGTAAGACCATATGTTGGTGCTTTGGCCAAGCAGGTAGAATCATAGAATCATAGAATAGTTTGGGTTAGAAGGCACCTTTAAAGGTCACCTAGTCCAGCCCTCCTGCAATAAAGCAGGGATATCTTTATCTAGATCAGGTTGCTCAGAGCCCTGTCCAACCTGACCTTGAATGTTTCCAGGGATGGGATATCTACGACCTCTCTGGGTAACCTGTTCCAGTGTTTCACCACCTCCATTGTAAAGAATTTATTCCTTCTATCTAGTCTGAATCTACCCTCTTTTAGTTTAAAACCACTACCCCTTGTCCTACTTTGGTACTAAACCAAAAAGCAATAGCAACTGCACAACTCTTGTGGAACCATCTCAAGTCCCTGTGTGCCCCCTCTGCCCAACACAGCTGGGATATGAAAGCCTAACAGCCAAATGGAGAAATATGCTGAGCTCATTCAGGCATTTCTCATTAGTTTCCCAAGATTCTCAATATTCTGCTTCTCATATATTCATCTGGCAGCACATTACAGATGAGGGAAAAGCATCCCTCCCTAAGCCATCCAGAGAACACAAAGCGACAAAGCGAAATCATAACAGACAGGGAAACTTCTTGTGAGTCATCGTCTTCTCCCCTCTCCCTTTCCAACATTGCTGATAGCCCAGGGATTGTTCCATGCAGCCTGGAACCAGAAGGCACCTGTTTCTGCTGCAGGCATAAACCACTTCGCTCCAGAAGAGAAAAGAGGATTTTTAAACATGGCAAGACTTTTACATCCATTTTACAGAAGTAAAGGAAGAAAACAGAAATTGCATCTTTCTATCTCTCTACTTGGGCACCTTGTACATACTCTTCTGAGACTGATGGCCCAATTATGCCAAATGTATGAAATGCATGCATCTCTCTGTGATCAGATTCTAGAGCAAAGCCAGAGCTCTCCTCAGAAGATCAGACTCTTTGTAGGCTTCTTAAAACAGACCCTGTGAGGATGAAGCACAGGGACCTCACTTTCAAGCAAGTAGAGTCTACTGACCCCAAGCACCCAGACCAGCTTACAGTAATATTTCCCAGACCCCAGCCTGGTCAGAATAAGTCAGTGGCTTCTACCCAGTCCCACTGCATGGAGGCAGTTGAAAATTGCTCTAGAGACCTCTGGTACCTGGGAGCAGGTATCCTTCCCCAGCAATCCTACTGCTCACTCACACTGTGCCCCAGGGGAAATTACTTTATCCCTACCCTGTATTCAGAAATCCTGCTATAGATAACCCCCAAAAGGGCTAAATTGAGGAGCAAATAAATAGATTCAGGCATTGAGATACTGCATTAGGTAGTCCAGGAATAGCACTAGCCTCCTCCATACAAATGGCATCTAACTTCTCTGGAGCAGCAGGGGCTCAGCCAAGCCTTCCCTGAGCCCCAAGATGGGACAGGGTCCATAGCAGGACCTGCTCAGTACCTCCACTCCTCATCTCAGGGACTGCTGCATTGTAAAGGCAGATCATTATACTGCAAAATTTATTTTAGCTATAACTGGGAAAAAGTAATCAAAGCAAATGCAACAGCTCAGGAGGAATCAGAGTAGGATTAGACATTTATATGAATAAGAATAGCTTCTGCGCTTCAACTTGCTGTGATAAAAATAATAAGAACCTCAGTTTTCATGCTCCAGGGCAGAAACCTGATCTCTGAACAAGGTGTTAGAAAGAAATTTCCTTTTGCAACAGTAGTCCCCAACTGTCCAGGCCACAGCATAGGGTTTAGTGGCGTCTAGTGGCCATCGCTAGAGACAAAGCTAGCTAGAAGCCTGTGGGCTTCTTCAGGAGCCACTGCAGCAGGGAGTGAAGTGGGCTGCAGTGTATCAGGCATAAATGAAACAAGTCCATCACTCCCTTTTCTCTTTGCATTTCCTTGCTAAACCTTAGTCCCTGACAATCAGTGAGTTTCTGTACTGGATTCCAGGGATCTCCTTGCTTTGTTTGGTTTGTTTCTGTGCACAGATGGATCACTGCTGTCCCTTGCCTCCTCTGCCCCCACACAAGCTGAGCCGTTAAACTATAATGGCCTTAGCCCCAGCTGATTAATAAACTGGCTTGAGACTGCTGATCTCTTTGGACCATTAAACCTTTCCCCAGCGACTAGTCATTAATCCCCCAAAGAGGCATCCTAGATGAGGTTGTTGTTAGCCCCATCAATCCTTTTTAAGACCTCAGTTTGCAGCAGAAAGGAGCCGGGAAGGGGGGGACAGTCTGCATTTGTCAGGCAGTGCCATCTGTTCCCCCCAGTTACAGACAACTATGCCAGCCCCCGCGTGCCAGAGCTTAGCCTTTCCACCCAGGTGAGGGCTGTCACTGTGCAGCACAGAACATCCACCAAAGAGCAAGACAGTACCACACCAGACATCTGGAGTATTAAACAAGACCAGGAGAAAAAGACGACATTTGTTTCCTTAATTGCAATGTCTTTGGCTAGGGCCAGAAGGCATTGTAACATATGGTTACCGTAGAAATACCTCCCGTATCAATTTGAGCAGAGATGCTTTCAAACAAACAGGTTTAGGACATGAATTACCCAGAGCATTACTACCTGTAGGCCTGAACAGGTCCTCCTGTTTTCTCAGTTTCTGTTTCTAATCCCAATCCCATTATTAAAACAGTTCACATCTTCAGCCAGAAGACTGGATTTGCTTTAATGATGACTCTGAAAAGTGGCATTTCAGTCACTCTGGCCATAGGACACCCCTCTTTCAGCCTCTTCCCCCACTGTCAGCACACTAACCCCAATTATCTTTCCTTAGCTCTTCTAGGACTTTTTGATATCCTTAAATCTCATTACCATGAGCCATGCTTAGAGGCTTAAAAGGAGGATGGTGGCAGCAGAGGTGTCGAACCTCACACTGTACCCTCCAAAATTCATCCTGGATGCAGCCCAGAAATCACATCTGCAAAACCACAGTCAAATGTTTCTGTATTCTCACCTAAAAACTCACAGCTATTTTTAACCTCCCCTGCCTCTGGAAAGCTACAGCTTTTGAACTCTGGACTTTATGTCCGTGTGAGGTTTTGAATGAATGCATGGTGCATGTTTAAGATCAGGTTTTACAGGGATGAGGCCATCTAAGCCTGTAAGATGGAACCAAGCTACATTTATTGCTCCACACAGATCAAACTGTGCCCCAACCTGATCTGCGCTACTGCATATTGCACTGCTGTTAATGGTCTGCTCGAGCAGTCATAGAAGGGAAGGGAGTGAGGGATGATGCTGTGGACAACAGTTATCTTTTGCAGCTAGTTGTGTCAAGGATGGCTGCTGTTGAAGCCTAGCATGCAGGCAACGTCAGAGAAAATAGCTTCGAAGTTTAAACTGATGGCTTGACTTAACCATGATGCTACTGCTCCCACAGCATGTCCCAAAGGGGCAATGAGAGGGCAAACCCTTGGCACTAGCACAGGCTGGAAGAGGATATCTCCATCCTTGGCCAAAGAGCTGGTCAATGCTATGCTCTTCATTAGACTTCCCATGTGTCTGTTCCCCGTGTTGCTTCATGTCTTTGTGCCTCAGCTGCCAGCTACAATTTGGAAATGGCTGTGCCAGTCCTATCCTTGCAGTGTGAGACTTATTATACCATGAAACATGTCTTACCATTAACAAGGAAAACTTTCACATGTTCTCATCAGAGGTCCTGGTATGCTTCTTTACTACCAGCACAGTGCATGAGTGCACCACCAGGTTAATGTGAACATGAGTTTTCAGAAATCATTTCAGCTTTAGCAATGACTTGGCTGGTGCTGAGCACACCGAGTATAGCCAACAACAGCTGGGCTCCATGGGGAGTGGGGCAAAACGAAAACAACCACATACACATGCAAAAACTATCAGTCAGGCTCTCCTTTTAAATTATTAATGCAGTGCACAGTGCAAGGCTTTTCAGCTCTCAAATCTTCACATGATTACATAAACATTAACTCATCCCAGCTACTGAGGACCTGTGTTTGTGGGCATTAATAGCTGCTGTGGTGTTATAATTAGAGCAGAGAATGAGGAGTCCCATGGGGAAATGGAGGAAACCCCACACTGCTCAAGTCATTTAAACATTCAGGGAGATAAAACACCACAGAGAAGTCCTGGAGGAAGCAATGCTCAGGGGAGGGAGGGGTTATAGCCACTGCAAAAGTTGTTTCTGCCTCTCTTGGGTCCATACAATTAATTATAGTTATTAATCATTTAGGATGCCACAGTAATAATCAGTGCAATAATCATCTCAGTCACTGAAATTTCCCCTTCCAGCCCCTGAAGATCTTACAGGACCTCACAGATTCCCACCCGGTCTCTTGCCTCACTGTCTCTGGTGTTAGACTCCATACTGCACCCTTGGGAAAGCGAAGGCTGGTGGCCCCAGCAGGGGGAAAGGACCACCCCAGCCAGGGCCTCACCACCCTCCAGATACATGAACAAGGGCTTGGGATGGAGGGCAATGGGAGCTGCTCCCACATGGGAAGGTAGCAGGGAGCACACGGTTTGGATGCTGCGGCTTTCCTGGGAAGACTCACTGGGTGCCAGCATGGAGTGGGGAAGGACCCTGAGGGCCTGCTAAACCAAAGCCTCTCTGGGGGCAATGGGGAGCTATGACATGGTCCTGCTGGCCCTGTTCACCAGCCCTCTCTTGGGCATCTGTCCAAGACAAACTTGCATATGATCCCAAATTCATCCCCACAGAACAGCTTTCCCCAAATCCAACACCTATTTTCGTGCTCATGACTCCCATGGTCTGTCACAGGAGTGCTGATATTTGCAGCGTGCTGCTGTGATTTCTCCCTCTATTCTTCCTGGTCATGAACATCATGGGCTAAGAGACACCTGTGGACTTGAGAACACTGCACTGATTCCAGAGGTTTTTCTTCATCTCATGGCCTTGTAAGCAACTATATTCCTCAGTGAGCAGCCAACAGCCAGCAGTTACTTCCCATCCCACAGCTTCCCACCTTCATCTACCCATCAGGTGAGCCCAGAGGACAGGTATGACCCAACTCCCCTCCAGCCCCTCTCCTTCCCATCACGTCAAGTGGCACCTCACGCATAAGGATTTAACTCAACCAAAAATGAACACATTTTAGAATGCCCACATCCTGAAGAAACATCAGCAGACCCCCACCATCAAAGAAATTACTCTGAAAACCAAGAATCAGCTCTCCGTCTCCACATCCAGTCTCTCTTTCCTCCCATAGGCAAGTCCCAGCTGCTGCTCACAGCATCCTTGGTGCAACCCAGCAGGCCACATCACCCAGCCTCCCAGGGGCTTGTGTAATGGGGAAGTGTCAGAGATTAGAGACAGGAGAGCAGCGGCTGCAGTATAAAAGCAAACTGAATAATTAAAGAGAAAAGCTGTTCCTTGCAGAGAACAAAATGAAAGAGTTGTGTGATTTGAGCAGAAGTGACCTTTACACTTCATTACAAGGAGGTGGCGTCCTCATAGGGTTATTAATATTTCCAGCTGAATTAGCTTGGGTTAAAAATGGCTCAAAGGAATGAAGAGGGAGAGGGAGAGTGTGCGCAAAAATATATCATTCTGTCTTTTTCTCCTTCTCTTTGTTTTTTACCTTTTTTGTAATTTGTTGACTTGAAAGCTGTAGGGCTGATTGGCCACCAGAACAAGGCTTTGTTAGAAAGGGTGAGAGCCACAGGGTGACCTGACCGAGAGATCTTCCCTCCTCACTGGCTGCACCTCAGCAAGAAGCCTGTGTGATGCCTTTGGAGCTGTTTCCCCATGTTCTCATCTAGGGCATAGAGCATGTCTTCATTCACCAAGCTGCAAGCACATCATGGGACTGATGTCCAGGTGGTTTTGAGCCAGCAGTGGAGCTCAGTGCCACTGCTATTGGGTCCACATGGAGTCACTAGGATCTCCTAGGGCATTACAGGTCTCACATGTGCTCTCATGGCTACTGTTCACCTCTCTGGGTGAACTGATTCCCCTTCCTGCTGCCCACAAAACATCTTCCTGCTTTCATCAGTGGGGAAAGGGACAACTCTGCTCAGCAAGCTTTACCCCATCAAATTGTGGGGGCATTTACACCCTGACACAAGGGACAGACATACATCCTCCCTCCCAAACAGAGACAAAGCCAAAGCCTTCACTAAGGTGATTTTAGCACAGGACACACCATAAAAATGTCACAGAGAGCAGAGCTGCTTCGATGCTGTAGCTGACAGTTCATACACACGCAGACTCTTCTTTCCCTCAACGTGCAACAGAAAAGGACCTTTACTTCAGCATGTCCCAGCAGACACAAGCCCACACAGCCTTACAATGATGCATGACTGTCAATAATGTCCCAAAGCACTGAGTGAATTAAATAAGCAAAGCTGAACTAGGCAATCTGAACCTAAATCCAAGCTGCAATTTTGCTGCTCAGAGCCTCAAGGTCTACACAGTTGTGATTTTTGCTCTGATTGCTCAGTCTCATTAGTCCTGTCACTGACTTTGCAGATGCAAAAGCACTGCTGCCTTGATAACACATCCATAATGCTTCTCCACAAGCCTGACCTAAACAATTTCTTTTAGCACCTCTGCCCAGTGATAACAGACATCAGGAAAACCCACCCTAGCAAACAGAAGAAGAAAGAAACATGAAAGCAGGTGCACATCAATAAGGAATGAGGGTGCTGTGGTGGAGCCTGCAATCAGTCTTACGGGCTGCGTCGTTACCACAGTGGTTACTTCCACACCATCCTCCCCAGAGGCACAGCAAATCGCCTTCCCCTGCTTCACTTGTGGAGGGGGTTCTTGCAAATTTAATGCAAAAACCCAAATCAAAAAGAGTTTAGGCTTTTGAAGTGATCATGAAATGGACACAGTGGCGGCTGCTGCTCCTCCAGTGGCTGCTGAATCACAGCCCCTCACTTATATTTATAGGCCTCCCCAGGGTGCTTGCAGCCAAGCTGATGACAAATGCCAATGAACATCTACTCTCACTCCCACAAGGTGTTGTTATCCTGGCTGTAAGGGAGATGCAGAGCAACTAAATAACACACCATCAGCTGCGCCAGACGGAGGTAGCGGAGGCAGGCAGAAGACACAAAACACTTCACCGACCAGCCAGTGCCTCCAGCATCGTCTGAGCGTTGCTCCCAGCAAATGCACAGGTTTCATTCTCTCCCCCTACAAGGTGTAGCTGGTGTCCATTACTAAGCCTCACAGTTTTTGATGCTATCTTCACTGACAAAGGGCAATGCTCTTATGATCACAGAAAAGAGGACACTGATGCGCAGAGCAAGCAGAGGACTCACCTGAGTTCTGAACCGAGCAGGAAAACATCCCAGGGATGGAGGCCAAGATGCTGATGCTCCGGAGGGAGGAGCAGGAGGAAATATTGAGACCCAAAACACAGCCAAAGTTTTCACCTTTTTGATGGAGACTATTGCACATGGGCCAGGCAGTGAACAGTTCTGAAGGCAAGAGAGGAGAAAATTCAGACTTAATCTGGACTTGATGCTAGGAGGAGGCATGAATGTGAAGGGAGGAGAAGGGAGAGGCCAAACCTTCCCCAGGCTGGGTCAGGGAGGTAGGAATACCTTCCAGGGACAATGAAGGTGAGCTGTACCACCCTTCTGTCTGTAAGAGCATCCCTCCCAGGTGATCTCCATCTGGACTGTGCTCCAGAAGGAAGATGCCATTCCCCTCACCATAGTGCCAGGGAGCTCTCTCCGGGTGCATCCACAAACTCTGGTGCTGTACAGCTGGCAAAAGTAGGAGTCAACCGGCAGGATCGCCATTATCAGCGATGATTGACAGGCCATAGAGATCACAGCGTGCTTGTAGATGTCACTGGGAACTGTCAGTCAAGGAAAAACATCTTATTTATAAACTGGGATGAATTACGATTGCTGAGGTATAGGCCACACAGGAGCTACTGTCTGCTTTGCAGAGCAGAATGATTCTTTAAATGAAACATGAGACTGCAAGACCCCTCCACAGGGCTCACTGGTTGGGAAAGGGCCACCTGGGCAGGGTGTGCAGAGCCCTGTCTCTCACTCACTGCCAGACCAGGGCTGCCCCTCTCTTTAATAGGCTTCCTGGTGTTGGCTGACACTGTGCTGCTGTAGCTGCTTTTCTATTCAAGTTATCACTCATATGAAATCTGAAGTGGCTGTTTGGATGAGACATGTTTTCTGTGAAAACTTTTGCATGGGCTGAAAAAGCAATGGGTTTGACAGGGAACACTTACGGACTTGTTGCAGTGCAATTCCAGATGGACCCCGGAAGCCAGTGAGCTGCTCCATGAGGGAACCTTGGATCCCTGTGGAGTTGTCTCCAGGATGAAAGTATTTCAGGTCTGATTTAAGGTTGAGCTCACAGTGAGGCCAACAAGACTACTGATAAAGACCCTCCTCTGACTCTTTAGTTTCATGACATGTATAAATATACAGTTCCAGGTTAAGTGGAATTAGCTGATGGCGTAAAATATTACTGAAGCAGGAGCTGGAGGCAGATAGGCAGAAAGGTCATCTACATTTTGTTTGCTTTGTTTCAACTTTCTTTAGCCAAACCATGGCTGATCTGAAAGGACCACAGGCAGCAGCAGTCCCGCACACCTGGCTGAGATTCACTGGGAAATGCAACTGTGGAGCAGTGGAGAAATAGGGAAGGGTTAGGAAAAGGAGACATGAGGTGCAGAAGACCCCTTGCTTATCTCAACAAACAAGTCCCACTTTAACTCCACTAAGACAGAAAACAGTAACAGCAGTAGCTCATCATCCGAAGACTGTGACATGAAATTTATCTTTTTTCCTTGCTTTCACAGCAATTTTGCACTATGTTTGATAGCTGATGTGCATATCCAAATTCATGCAGCCCTACCATCCCTCTCTCTCTGCCTACTCGCATTCACCCACACTCCTTCCGCATGTGACTCAGGATGAAAAGGGATTTAGAAAGATGCAGGGAACGTTTACAAGCCACCCACCATTTCACCCTCAGCCTGGATGGCCACATAAGAACCTCCAGTTTGCATTTAGAGGCCAGACTGACCCAGTGTTTGGGGTGAATCGCTGGGGCAGGCACTTCTGCTGTCCCCAGCACAGACAGGCACACAGCAAAGCTGCATAATGTCTGCCTCAGTGATTACTGTTGGTTGGATTTGCTTTAAGACAAGGCAAGTTTCCCGACTTCTTGCTTGATGCCGTGTCCGTAGGCTGCATTGCAATATCTGTCCAAGAGTGGTCACTGCAGCAGACCTAGAAGACCTCTCCCTCGATAAGGATATACCTTGATCACTCCAGGCAGTGTAGGAGGGTGGGAGATATACAGCTCTGCCACATTTGCAAGAGAGCCATAGCCTGTCCCGTTCAGGAGCACCAGTAAAATCCTGATTGTGTAGACGTCTGTGGCTTTTGCTGGCTGAAGGAGGTGTGAAGGCTCGAGTCTGTGAAGTCTCCAGCAAAATATCTGCAGCACAAGGACACTGGCACAGGTTCTACCAGCACAAAATAAGCAGCAAAAATTCCCCCAGCAGCAGCTGTCAGGGACTGAAAGGGGGTAAGCTAACCAGATTTGGGTGACAAACTAAAGCCAGTCTCCCCCTCTAACGCAGCTGCTGAGCAGCCATTTAGGGGAGCGCATCACCATTATCATCATCCTGTTTCCATGGAGACCAGATTAACAGAGGGGCTGAGAGAAACTGCACTCCTAATCTCTCCCAGAGAAAAGAGCTTGCTGATACAAGAGACTTTTAAACATCTTTAATCCAAACTCAGGGTTCTCCTTTCCATGTTCTCTCTAATCCTGCTAGAGGTTACTAGCCCCTTTTAACCCTGAGTCCAGGACAATAGCACCAAGCAGTGCAGTGACTCGAAACCTCTGCAGTCCCTTACTAAAACAGAATCTGCCCTCTCTCTCTGCTAAAGTTTGGACGTCTTAAAAACAACTCTTAAATACCCCAGCCCATCACGTGCAAATGACCTGCAAAATGATGTCTGCATTGGCACACTCAGCCTGCTTTCTGCTTATAGAACTAGACACTGAGGACAGAGATGGAGCCACTACCTCCATCAACAAAAAGATCTACCTCCTGACTTCTGTACTGCATGAGACACCTTTAATTGACATTCTTCCCCTGAGCTTCTGCCTTTCATGTGTAGCATCTCAGGTAAGAGCAGATCCCACAAGAGCACCAGTTTGCTCAGTGGAATGGCACACTAGTTGCACAGTTTTACCTAACGACTTGCTGACAGTGACCTCCACAAAACTACATTTGACCACTATCACTGCAAAGAAGTTTCCTGCTATACCTATAGTCTCACCTGCACTTTGGGTGTGTAGATTTCCTGTCCATTCCATGAAGAAGGTGAAGCCTGGTGGGAAAAGCCACCCAGCAGCTGGCAATCCCCCCTACACCCACCCTGCCTGCACCTCCACACTTTGTCTTGTCTGTGGGAGGTTTATTTGTGGTCCTCAGGCCAAGGCAAAATCTGGGGCACTGGAGTCCAAAGCAGTCTCCAGCCTAGTGGCATGAAGTCTAAACCCCCAGTGAGAGGTCAGCGTTGGAACAGCAAAGGGCTCCTGGATTTGGAGTGTGGATCTCAGCCTACATGGGCCAGGAAATCCTCCTTACCAAGCCCTAACCAGAGGAACACGACCCCAAATTTAGTTCTGTTTTGGAAGGCAGGAAGACAGTTACCATGTTCTCTACTTCTAGCAGCCCTGAAAATTCAAGTGGAGCAGAATGAGCCTGCTTCCCCTCAGATCTGTTTGGCTTTGTCTGTCCTTTTCCTGATGGATAATTCATATCTTCAAATGCTTCAAGAGTTCTCCCCACCCTCCCTGCCCATCCAAAGCAGGCACCCACATTTTCAAACCATCAGACAGGGTCTTTGCCACACAGCTTTTGTTGTTCATTTGTGTTTTTTTTTCCCAGTGAGATTCATGCTGATGAAGCCTCATCTACTCCTCTAAAACTCCAGGCAGGTGGGACGCTGCACACAGCCCTTTGTGCTTTCCATCAAGGGGTACACTGAGCACCGCAGATGTGGCTCATACACTGCTCCAGCTGTGCTGAGTCAGAGCCATGTGGAACAGCGCTGGCTGCTGAGCTGAACAAGACATCGAAGGCTCTGCTGCCTTCCTGTTCCTTCCAGAAGTTAAAAGGAATTTAACTACTTGCTTTTACCCTAAAACCTTGTCAGGAGGTTCTTGACAAAGTTTGATAGTGCCAGAAAGATGAAGGAGGGAGTGTGACTGGGAAAGTTAAGTTCAATCTCAATTTCATTCCTGCTCCTCTTGCCAGAGGGGCTGATGATGTTCTGCACATTTGGAGGCATAGTTAGAGGTTTGCACAGCCTTGTCCCAGAGGACTGGAATCTGTAAGTCAGCTGCACTACAAGGTCTCACCTGAGTCAGCCCTCTGGCCCTCCCCTGGGACTCTGCATGTGCTGAGGTTCTCTTGGCAGTCAAAAAGCACAGCTCTAACACAGGCACATCTCTGGAAAGGGCCAGGCCTCAGCACATGTGTCCTACAGCTGTGGGCAGTGAAGGGTTGGTTTTCTCTCCAGGCTCTGAAAGAACATCTCTGAAGCACCAGATTACTTCTGATCAGCATCTCAGATTTCAGATGAGAGCTCTGCTGTGGGCTAGAACTGGCATGTGGGATAAAAGGGAGTAAAATTAAACACAGGATAGTTTGGGCCAGGGTTTACTACATCTACTTCCATGGTCCTCCTTTGACTGAAGGGTCTCTGTGGTTTAATTCATAGCTGTGTATGCTGGCTGGAGTTCAGCAGAAGTGGAAGCAAGAGGCAAGTTAAAGCAGAGTGCTGCAAAGGCTGTATTTATAGCACTTGCACCTACAGGTGCTTCTTTTTTTTTCATTTTTTGGTTGGCCACATGATGGGCCCCTGGGCTCTGCCTCATGTTCACAGCCACTTTGGGTCAGACAAGAAGACTGTTTCATCTGAACACGGCCCCAGACTCTTCCAGCTGGTCTTTCTAAAAACATGATGCCCAGAACAGAAGATAAAACTGCGGAATTTTATTATTATTATTGTTTGTGTGCAAACAGGTTGTACTGTCACCACCAAGGCCATGTCTAAGGGGCCCAAAGACCATAATCAAAGACTTCCAAGAAGGATGATCCGAAGCCTAATAGTGTTTGCTGGGGTCATCACCACCCTGGATCTGCCTCTCAATCTGTCAGCCTGGGGCTGTTGGGGGAGCATGGAGGAGAGGAGAGGGGAGGGAGGGAGCTGGCCTGAGCATGCCACATAGGTAGAGGAGATGGCAACTGCCTTGCTACCTGCAGCTTTCAGGCACCTCGGTTGTCCTTGCAGATCAGAAACAGTGCAGGCAGGAGGGCAGATGCATTTGAGGGGCTCACGCTGGCAGGGCACCTCAGGGCTTCCTCCCATGCATGGGCTGGATGCTGGGGGACAGCAAGCAGGGACCATCTTTGCTGACTCGGCCTCGGCTGTCAGGCCTGATGTGTTTTCAGCGGGGTCTGTCACACGCCGCTGCTGTGGCTTGTTTTTGCCGGCGGGCAAGAGCTCAGCAACGGACAGGCAACCAGAGGGAGGAAAACGGGAAGAAGAGGGGGCAGACAAGATAAATAGGTAGCGTGAGGATAATAAAGGAGGACAGCTGGCCTAGAAAACTCCAAAGATAAATCAGCAAGAAAAAAACTGAAGCTAATTCCGAAGTGCGAGGTTCCTGCTGAGCCCACAGAGTGAGGCACCTCGTAGCATCGACTCTCACTGCAACTCCTTGCTGCCAAGCGTAGCAGTGGCCAGCACCCAGCCACAGTTCGCAGCTGCCAGAGCCCTTCACGTCAGTATGGTTTATAGCCAAGGAAAAGCAGGTGGCTGCATGGCTTTCTCCACGAGCAGGGGACCTGCTCTGCAGGACAGGAGCGGATGTTCAATCTGCAGAGCACCATGCTTGCAGCACAGACTCACCAACCCTGGCCATACCAAACCTCTGCGTGCCTGCAGGATGCAAACAGGGCTGAAGCAGGCTGGCAGGGACTTGTCTTGGCCTCCATGCTGCAGTCCTTTCCTTACGTTGCCATTCTCCAAGACCCTCAACCCCATCAAAAGAGCTGAGCAAGAATCATAGAACTGCGTTAGTGCAGTACTAAACCCCACAGAGTTCTGGGGAGGCCAGAGATGAGTGCTTGCCACCCTCTCAGGTGAGCCAGCAGCTCTATATGAAGCACTCAAGCAATACACCAGCAGTCACTGAAGCAATTGAGGCTAAAGGGTTTTTTTTTCATTCAGGTCCTATACCATAGCACAAGAGGCAGGAACATCATAAACTTCTTTGGCAGCAGAGAAACCCTGAAGTGCACACTACTGACCTGAGCAGGATCTCGTAGGAGGTCCATGGTCTGGGAAGAGAGATGAACCTGTGTCTCTCAGCTCAGTGTTTTTCCTGTGCAAATAAGGCCGGCACATAAACACACAGCACTGGTGTCTTCACAGATGGCATCAGCAAGCTAAGTTGTTTCCCAAGGTCGCAAACAAAGATGGAGGGAAAGTTAGAGCAGGAGGAACATGGGACTGGGAAGCAGCCTGTGCTTTCCAGATTGACAGAAAAAGCAGGGGTGGGGACTAACAAAGAAAACAGAGCATAGATTTAATTCCCTTCCAACCACCCAGTCCACAAGCCTCTCTCCCAGCATAGGAAAGGCAGCTCACACTTAATCCTCCCCACAGATATTCACACCCCTCCCTTCAGTGCCTGGAGCCCGACTCGGAGAAGTTAAAAAAGCTGCTACAAAGTCAAAGCTAAGTGGCAGCTTCCCATTTAACCAGCTCTAATTGCCATCTGAGCAGACGGTTAATCTCCGAGAACGTGCTGTGATACGGGTGTTGCTGAGTCCCTGTAATTGCTTAAGAGCAGCCATCGAGGATGCTGGGAATTGGCCAATTATTCTCCCTAGTTTCTTTTTCTCTCCTTTCCCCCCCCTCTCAGTTTTGTGAATTAGCGAAGAGCGTTTTTTGCCCAAGAGCAGCCAGTGCAGGATCTCAGCAGTTCAGTAGGGATGAAGAGATTATTGCTGGGCTGGCTAATCCTGTGTGGGCAGGGATGAGAAAATGGGGGGGCAGCAGTGGGGATCCCACTGTTGGCTGAGCCTGCCATGGGGAGGGGGAGATCACTGTAAAGCCCTTCAGTATTATTGCTCTGGAAGCAAAGGGGAGGGAAGGCTGCAGTCACAGGTGATGCCTTGAACAGAATTCATCCCAGCAAGCCAGCGCTTGCCCTGAGTACAAATCACATCCAATTTCCAGCTTCTCAATGGCTCTATTGAGTAATAAATCAGCTCTACGTCCAAGCTGGCTGAAACACTCACGCTCACAGTTATCTTATTCAGTGCTGAGAAGCTAAAGCCTTCTTGCCAAGGCCAGCATGCTGGGGAGAGTCAACCATCCAAATCCCTCCAGAGCTCAGCAGTAAAAAATAAAACAAAAACATGCCAAAAACCACAAGACAGAAAGCAAGTCCCTGAACTGCAGATCACCTGCACATCTCCATTTGTTCAGCTATTTTTCTCCAAGTGGGCCAAGTATTCAGCTAGTATGACCAGCTCTCTGCAAACAGCCAGGCTTCTGTCTAATTCAATGCCGATCTACACGTACAAGTAACAGGGCTCAGCTCCCTGCCCTTGGTTAACTTTGCAGCTATTTAAAGTCTGGTTTCCTCCCTAGACACTTCATGACCATTTCTTAGATGCCACTTTTAAGTCCCAACATAGCAGCATTTATTTGAACTGACCATACAGGCAGAAATCTTCAAAGCCACCAAAAGGATTGGGAGACTCAACGTCTATTCATTTTAATGGGATCAGGTTTGTCCTTCTGCAAAGAGTTCCTAGAAGTTTGAATATAGCCACATTACAGATGCAGCAGTACTAAAGCACCACTGCCATTCTGCAGCAGGCCCAGGCTGCCTGGGCCACTTCTGGGTAGGGATAGGACACTTGGGTGGATTTGGGCTCTGTTTTGTGCTCTGCACCACCAGCACATACTCTATCCCAGCTGCAAGCTACAGCAACCACAACATCTCTGCCTCCATCACTTTACATCTGTAAGTGGCTCTCCTCTTACCCATCAGCCACTCCCCATGGCAGGGGCTTTTGGGATGGATCTGTGAGTGACCAGGGTTCATAGGCAGCCACAAGTGCATCTCTATTCTGCCTTTCATCTGTATGCAGCAGAGACTGCATCAAGTGATGGACCATGAACACTACGCCAAGTGACAGCCTTCCTACAGGAGGATTTTGTACTTACCCAGCAAGCGACAGTCCTAGGTCTCCCCAGAAACTCTCTGGGGACAGGACAGAAGCCAGGGGAACAGGAGTGTAAAGTTGAGGAGGGCTCCCATCCCAAGTAAAGGGCTGTCTTTACCCACAGCACACCCCTAATCTAATCTCTGCACCCCCTCCCTGGCAGCCCTTTCCTCCCCCTGCACACCCCTGGCACCACAACAGTCTGGGGCTGCTCACTTCCACACCACAGACATGCTGATACAAGAGCTACAGTCAGCCCTGATCCAGCAACTTCACCACCTAAAAAGCCTCAGGGACAGCTTCTTTGCTACAGCCAGCGAAAATTAGCTTGAGAGGGGGGTAGGCAGAACAAGAAAGTGAGGGCAGCCTGACCTATGCAACCCATTTGCCCAAAACCTAGATTGTTGGTTCCTGCTGAGCTCTGTCTAGAAAGAAAGATTACACACACACCACACCCCCCCTGCGTTTTCCTGCCCCCTCCCCAGGGAGATAGCAGGATGGGGCTCAGAGAGACCAGGGCAGCCTCAGTCTTGTGCTACCCTCTTGCAGCACCAGCAAGTTGAGGGGACCCCAGCAGCATTCCAAGAGGGTGCCCAAGGAGGCCTCAGTGTGCATGCTGCTCTGGCAGCCCACTCCCCAGCTGTGAAGGGTTGGGATGAACCAGCTGGGGTACATGCTTGCCCTCCCTCCCTTCCAAAGTCACACATTCTGAGGAGCAGGGTCTGCTCCTTTCTCCATCCACTGCACTCATTTACACTTGTTCTCATGCTGGTACAGGGGCTAAGCACCCTTGCAGCTGAAGGTCCCAGCCCTGTGGGTTACTCTGTGGTCTGTGCAATAAACCCAATAAATCTTCCACCTGACAGCTCCCTTCAGCTCCAGAGGAACCAAGTCCTACACCAAGGGGTTGCTCGGGTTGATGCAGGAGCAGACTGTTCTGCCCAGGATGTAAAGATCACAGCGCTTTCATTTTGTACAAACATGCAGCTGAGCCCAGCAGTAGTGGCCAAGACCTCTTCCTCCTCGCCCTGCGTCCCTCAGCCCTGTCCTCGTGCTGTCCTGCTGCTACCCTCCACCCCAGAGGCAGCTGCATTTCAGCATCGTTGCTCCTGGGCAAGGAAGAGAGCTGCGCTGGAGCCGCAGCCATGCTCCCAAGAGCTGTCCCTACTCTCCTGCTGCCTCATTTTGCCACGCAGTCGCCTAGTGCTCTTCCTTATGGATATTACACTTGGCCAACCCTGGGGAGGTCCACTAAGCTTTTTCACAGCTGCTCCTCACGCAGAAGCCTTTGCATGGGGCAGCATTAAGGCAGGAGACCATATGTTCCAGCATGGGGGACAATGATTAGCATCGCTGCGATGAACCATTGTCATGACTGATGGCACGAGTACTCTGGGGGAGCTGCAGAGGGGGGACAGATTTTCACAGCAGAGAAGCTCTAATGAACAAAGAAATAACTTCCTGTGATGCGGGAGACTGAGAGTCACAACAGACACGTCTGGCCTCGCAAGGAAGGAAACACTTAGTGGCAAGCAAGGCCATAGAGGAATACCTGGTGCAGAACATCCAGGGGTGCTGAGAAACTGTATCTTCCTGCTGGGCTTGGGAGTTGGGGAATGAGCAAACACTTACATGGAGGAGGAGGAGGAATAGAAGTTCAGAGGGGAGCTGCAGAGAGAACAGGCTCCCTGGGGAGTGGGCTGGGGTCTGTGGGTCTGCCCAAGTGCTGCAGCCTCCACTGCTGCAGAGAGAGCAAGAAAACTGTGCAACTAAAATGCATCCACCACAGCACCCAGATCCCCTTGCAAAGGGGAAACTGAGGCACAGAGAAATACAAAGGCAGGGAGTCATTTCTACAGTGCAGGGCACCCCTCCCTGTACTAGGGAGCAGGAACCTTCAAAACTCAATATTGGCCCTTGCACCCCATGCGCCAGCTCCCACAAGGAGTCTCCATTGTCTAATATTGCCTTGAGAGCACGCTACAGCCTTCCCCACTGCATCAGAGGCAGCTTCGCCATGGGAACTGCTGCCGAGCCACCTTATATTAGAAGTTACTACAGCTCTGCCAGGAAGCCTGCCCCGTGCTTTCTATTTTTAGCTGCAGGCAGACCTATTCATAACAGTCACTGCTGAAACTCAGGTCCTTACGCACAGATTTGGTGCAGTAATTCAGGAGCATGAAGTCAGGTTCTCAGATTTGAACACAGCTCACCAAGATAAATAATAAACTTACAAGCCGAGTGCTTACAAGCCTGAGGGCGATGCATCAGGGTGTTGGGGGGGCACTCTTATCACACACGTTTGTTCCACAGGATCACACCACTCCTTACGTGCAGAGTGAGGCACAGGCCTGAATGTGATTTACCAGCTCAAGGCGATAAACTGCAAGGGAAGCAGGAGAAATGGGATGAGGGAGAGGAAGGGTCCTGGGGGAAGCATAAACAGATTCGCAAGGCTCCAAACTGGTGGTTGTTTTCCTGCTTGTTAATTATTTCGTCTTAAAATGCTTTTAGAAGGGAAGCACTTAATTTGTGCTTAACACAGGGCAAGTAAAAAAGATGTCTCCTTCTACAGCCAGTCACTGTAAACATAAGGAGAGTAAATCTTGGAGGTCTGCAATAACTCAGAGTTATTTGATTAAACCGATGCAGGGACAAGGTACATGGTGATGGGGCTCCCAATCAGCCAGACCTTGTTCTAATGATGCTTTATCATGCTTACTCCTTCCACATGCGTGATAGTACTTGGCAAATCTACCCAGGTAACTGATAGTTTGAAAAATAAAAACGCTCTCAGCAGTGAGACTACACACCTCCTTCCCAGGAGTAGTGACATTGCCCACCATCAACCTCCCCCTGCCAGCTGAGGGGCTGCAGAGCCCCTAACCAAGGGAGGTTGCAGCACCCACATCCCCCTGGGGAGAGGCAAAGCACTCCCTGCAAACCGCCCTTCTTCCTCTACCTATAACCTGCCTCTTCTGCACCTCTTCCCCAACCTGCATGGGAGGTATTTCACCCTCTGAGCCCACAGCTATGTCACCACAGGGAGAGAGTAAATCACTGCACACTCCCAGAGGCTCCCCTCTGTGCCTCAGCGAGAGCACTGGGTTAAGCAGCGTGAGACTCCAGACCCCCCAGTGCAGACACCTTAAATCAAGAAGCCGTCAGCTGTGAAGATACTCATAACATACTTAATTGAGTTAACCTCCTGGAACTCTCAACAGGTCCAAAAAGCCTCTGCAGAGCTAAAAGCCCCTAGCTTGTATGTGATGCTGGGTTCCTGCTTTGGAGGAAACGGAGAGATGCCCCATGAAGGTGAAGGGGGCAGCACTGACACTAGACTCCTGATATTTACAGCAGTGATTTCTCTGTAGCTGCTTTGCAGCTGGTTACAAAACATTGGTTACCAGAATTTCTCCTTCTCTTCCCCAGTGACTTTCCAAGTGACAAACCAGAACATGTAAGTACTCCCATGAGCTCCTACCTGTAACTCTATACTCAGGGGATTTTAATTGAGAAATCTTTTGTCTGATTTGCTTCAAATTTTGTAGAAAATACTATCTGGAGCTGTTTTGAAGCTGTTACAGGCTGTCTTTATTGTTACACTTTATGGCAGCTAAACTCAACCTTGACAAAGGAAACCTGAATACATACCCACCCTGGAGAGAGCTCTTCCTCCTAGAGTGGGCTGAGAGGAGAAGACGCACAGCCAAAAACTGTCAGTCCAGCTGACAGACATTTGTATGGTCAATATCTGTGAATTTAACCCCATCCGTTTCCACATGAAGGAAACACTGCATAGAAGAGCTAACTGGGATTCATCCTTCCTGGCTGCAATGCCAGGAAGAAGCCTGAGGCTCTTCTGCTATAAAGTGCTGCAGTCAGAGAGGCAGCAGGAGAGTCTCCCATGCTTGCACAGCTAATCCAGTCCCCAGCCACTTGCCCTTGGTCACTCAGCATGGGACTTGCTGATGGCAGCCACAGCCCTCCTGACCTGAGGTGTTAGCAGAGCAGATGGAACAAACGGACAAATGCTGCTTCTCCCATCCACACGTTTTCCAGGAGGAGCAGTGACAAATTAATCAACAAAAAGAGTCCAAAACAAAACAACAAGGAGTGTGAGCATAATAAGTCCTTTTCCATCCCCAGTTTATGCTTCAGCTGCCACCTTGAGACTGGCATAGAAACCAACGTGCCGTTTGCTTCACGCAGCTCCTGGGACATCCGTGGCACAGTTTCCGCTTGGGTAACTTCACTTCTGGAGGCCATTAGGCAGGGTAATTTCACCAGCTCCTAAGAAAATGCCTGGAGGGGTCTTTGCAAAGCCAGTTCAGCACAGCTGAAATATGGAGAAAATGTTCATTTGAATCCTAAAGAGAAATGTAATGACTGCTTTGTAGTAAAGTGCATTCAAATCAGCCCCGTTTTGGTTGATCAAGGCACGATCTCATCAGCACTCTCCAAGAAGAAATACTTCTGATCCAGCAAGTGAGCTTAACACCTTTGTGGAAGAGTTTTCATCAACTGACAACACCCAGTTTGGGAAAAATTAGCTCACAGCATCATTCAGGCGCAGACTGTAGAAACAAGTGCATTTTTTCTAATTTTTTTTTCCTTTTTTTGCAGTTTGATGGGCCCAACTCCACTGAGATGCCATCTGGCTGAACACATCAGCAAAGGTTTGCTGTGTGAATGGCTGTGACCTGTTTATTCATTGATGTGTTGGTGAAAACAGGGCTTTGCAGAAGTGCTCCCGTGAGCAGCATCCACACCTGTGTGCGGGTGCTCTGTCCTGACCAGGGTAGTTGAAAGTGAAATTAAAACGGAAAGGAGGAGACCTTGGTTACGGTGGTTGGAAGGCTGGAACAAGCCCCTGAAAAGGCAATAAATAGCAAGGTCCTGGGCCACCCGAGCCCATCAATACAGCACAGAAGCCAAAAACATAGAGCAACCATTTTGGGAACAAGCACCCAGGGTAAGCATCACTAGTCACCAGTTCAGCAGCACTGAAGAAGGACTAAGTAAGAAATCCAAAGGAATCCCTGTGGGTTCACTAGCAACATGCAAAGCAAAGAAAAGAAATAGCCCCTGGTGGGGCATCTGTCCTGATGTCCCCAGAAGGATGGAGGAGCTGCCCATAGACAGAGGAGACAGGAGGGATGCTGCCCAGCCCATGCTGGGTGGCAAAGCAGGGTTTAGAAGTGGCAGTAGCTGGTAGTTTGTTGGATCTTGCTGTTAAGAGGTGCATATCTGCAGGTCCTCCTCACCAGTGCTTCACTCAGTGCGATCAGAGTGCTCCTCAGCCTGCCTTAGAAATGGGAAAACAGAAGCAGAGAGAAGCAGCAATGAGTGAAACCAGCCAGGTTTATCCCACAGCTGATGAAGCAGAGCACGTACCTACAGACTGTCTTCTTCAGTTTTTCCACTTCATTCCTGTTCCTCTACCCAGGCAGGTGCCTGCAAAGGCTGCTTTCCTCTTGCCCCATCTCAAACCCTGGCTTTGCCACCTGTGCCAAACAAGACTGTTGGGTGGGGAGGGATGGCAGCAGGTGGCTTGTTAGAAGCCGTTCCTGCAACACCCAAACTTGTGAATATGCAACGTGCATCGCATTTTGATAGGTGTCTGGAGACCTGATAGAATTAATTAAAAGAGAGGGAGACAGGACAAGTGTGTGAAAGGTACTTGTGAAGAGGAGTGGGCTGGTGTTAGTGCAGTATGAATCCGCAAAGGCTAGAGAGAGCTGTGGGAAGGGAATGGGGCTATCCATCCCCCCACTGCTGTCTTACCCGGGCACAGGCTGGTACTCAGCCTTGGCAGCTGTGAGCACTTGCCTGTGCCCATCTGTGCTTGCGTTCCTGTGTGTGATGGCATATAGATGTTTGGCTAACAAGGGACTATATATTAGCAAGCTTGTGCCCTGAAACATGTTCATGCAGAAGCATATGCCAGTAGAGAGGGGGAAACCAACACCCAAGAAATTCATTTTCCTCTGATTGTGTGATAAAACATGGGGCCAACTCCTGGGAGGCTCACATAGGTATGGGTTCTCCTCCCGGAGCAGAGTGGGGCTGTGCTGTGCAGTTGCCCAGTGCCCTTGGCATGGCAAGGAGGAGGGGGATGGAGTGTGCCCGCAGAGGAACCTGTTCAGATGAAGGCATCAGGCCAGCTGTCTTGCCAGCTGATGCCTTTGAACAAATGGCTCCACCAAAGCAAATATAATATGCAAGTTTGGGTGAAAATCAAAAACCCAAAAACTCAAGAACTCTGGTCCCCTCCAGACAGAGGATTCTTTTGCTGTCTGCACCAGGCTGATGCCAAGCAAGCTCAAACATCTGCCACCAAGCACTAAGTGAGGAAGGAGAACTTGGTCTCTAGCTTTCATCTCCTCTCCTGGACACCAGTGGCTGCGTTGTGCTGCAGCCACCCTATGTTCCGGAGTCCTCAGCACAGAGGGGCTGCTGTTACCAGGTAGGGAACTTGGCTCCCAGCTCCAAGGACAGCACATCATATGATTTCCCTTTGGAAACACCTATCTAGCTTCCCCTGACGTTTAGGGAGATGGGCTATTTGATCTGCGTGGGATTTTTTCATCTTTAGCACCGACAAACCTCTGATACTACCTGTGCCTTTTTTTAAGTCTAACCAGAGCCCTGAAGTTGTTTCTCATATCAAAAGCTCCCAGTCAATCTGATTTTTAGAAGACATAAGTGTGTCTGGGGAGAAACCTGCAGAATATAGAACACATTCCCTATTTGCATCCGAATGTTGAAAACCCCATCACTCCTCTATGATACATCATATCAGCTCTACACCCGCCATGAAATATTCATGGCCGTTTATTATGATGTTTTTTGTTATCCTCGTAAAACTTTCCAGTGATCAGTGTCTCTATTTGCTCAGCTTCCAGCCTGGATGGGTGCTTTTGTCTCTCCTTCAGTGGTGGCAGTGTTTGAATTAATCCACATCCCCAGTCAGCACAAGAACAACCCCACTGCCCTCCCTGGCATGAGGAGGGGCTGTGTTCCTGGGGCTCAGTCCCTCCCAGGCTGCTTCTCTCCCTGCGGCATCAACAGAGCGCTAACTGGGAACGGGACAGTAACCATCACACACTCCTGCATTAAGATGCTAGAAAGGAATGAAATTCAAACCAAGACTGACTTCCCAAGCCCAGTGTGATGGCACATAGAGCAGAGGAATTAAATGGCATTGCTGCTCCTGCGTGGGTTGGGAGGGCAGTGGGAAACATTGCTGGTATCACTGTGCGTCTTCCATGCAACATTAAAAAGGAGAAGGGAAACACCCTGTGAGGACAGGTCCTGAAGGGTTTATGGCAACTGCCAGATTAATTTTATCATAGTCTGTTAAATGCTTTTCAAGTGAGTACCTCTCCATTTCCTCCTCAGCACCCTGCAGGGTCTGGTATGGGACGAACAGCCCTGAGTTGTCTCTGCAACCACCAAACTGCCCTCCTAGCAATGAAGAGGAGGCAAGACTTGAACCAGAGGGAGGGTGTGAGAAAGAGAGAGGCAGTTTCTGGAAGAGATACAATTTCTGATTCAGAGTAGTCCTTTATAGCAGGACACTTTGTAAGAGTCCCATTCTGCACGCTTTTTATTCTTTCTGCAAAAGCTTGCAAGACCTGCCTTCTACGTGTGGAGGGGAGTATAAAAAAGATCTACAAGAACAGTGTGAGCTCTCCTTTCACAGAGACTACAAAGCTGAACCTCAGTGGAGTGACCTTGATACAACCTCTTGCTTCAAACACACAGCAAACCATTCTACATTGAACAAACTGCTGCAAGAGGATTCAGGCTCCTCGCTTACCAGTGCACTGGCACTGCTTTTCCCCAGAGCACAGTGTCTTCCAAAAGCAAACTGCATCAGCCTCAGAAAAATAAATAAATCTACTTTTCACATCATTTCATCTTCTGATAACAGTAATGAACTCAGTCTAAGGCATTACTGGGAATTAATGACTGCTTGCCTTCTGACTCACCAGCTCTTCCCAGGCAATCATAAATTCCCAGGAGCTGTTGTGAACCACACGTCAAACAGGAAACTGAAAAGAAAGCAATTGTCCAAAACCCTGGGACAAATATACAACATGCCAGTCCCACCTGGAAGCCTGGGAACTGAGATGAGCTCCCAGATAAATGTGCTTGCTCTGCCTAGACACTCACTGGGGACAGGTGGTGGGAGCTCCTTCCTGAGGTTCCCGCAGGGTCCCACTGGTAGTTCTGTGTCACTTTTCCCAAATAAGTCTGGTTGAAAGCAACACCAATCACCCTTAGGGAACTGTTCCTCTGGATAGCTAAACTTACACTGCATGCCATACCCTTAACCTTTTTTCTGGCTAATTTTCCAGCTCGTGATGCTCTTGTCTGAGAGATTAAAGAGCCTCCCAGAAGCTCCCTCTGGATGTAGGTACTTCCAGACCATTATCACATCACCTTTAACCTACTCTTAATAAACTAAAAGAAGATGCTTCATTACTGAAACCAAGCTTTGCAGCTTTTACCTGCTTGGCAGTTAGAAGCCAGGGTACTTCACACACGTGAGGCCTCTTGGACTTTCTTCCTTTCAGATCACACCACTCTCTGTGGGGAAAAGAAGGGTTAATAAAATTGACAGATCTACATCCTTAGTTAAATATCTAGATTCCCTGCTCTCCCAGCTGCAAATGTAAATTTGTATGTAACTAGCTCCAGTAATTAGGGTTAATGACTAAGGGGCATTTGGAGATTGTGCAATTCATGAAGTTCTCCGTCAGAAAGGACAGATAGATTAGATTTGCTGCTCTTTTTGAAAAATACAAATTTCTGTCATCATCTGTGCATTGAATATGTCTATCTGTCTGGGGTGCTTGTCTCAAGAAATTTAACTAAATTAGCACATGATTTTGTCATCGTTTATTAAGTACAGGTCATGTGCAGATTTTTATGATTCAGCATTCATCTTGCAGAACAGATAGAGGTGTGGCAGATAGTAGAATGTGTCTTCATTTGGAGAAAATATAGCTGCTACATCAAACCAAAAGGCTGAGCAGTTCCACTCCAGCCCATAGCTGCATTCATTTACTGTTGGGTCTCACTTTTGCTGGAATCATACATCCAGACTACTTAGGTTCCAAGGACAGTCACTGTACAATACAGCCCAGTGCAGAAGAGAGACTCGTCTCGTGATGGATTATCCCCAGGCAGAACCAGCAAAATGCTCCAGGGGCTTTGAGAAGATGAGCCCTGAAAAATAATCCTGCACTACAAATGTGTCCTTCTTCCCCGCCACAGGCACCAGTCATATCCTTGGACCCCTTGGGGCAGAGCTGGGCACTCAGGGGATCCCAGACCAGCATCCATCCCGCTTTGGGAGCCAGGTCACGGACGCTGCAGAGGCACCCCTGATTAACCTCATAGCTTTTGCTGTGTCCCTCCAGGTCTTTAATTAAGGCAGCTTGGGCTTCCTAAGCAGTGGGGTATGAAAGCAACACCTCATAAAAATGTCCCAGTCCCAATAACACTTCTAAATCAACTTCTCAGGATGCAGCTGTAACAAGTCACATGGAGAAGCCACGGCAGCAAGTGGAAGGTTTTACTGGCTCTTAATTATGAGGTTTGGCACAACTCTGTGCAGCCAATTCTCCAGCAAACAGCAAGGAGGAGCACTCCAGCACTGTGCCACCTCCCCCAGCTCCAGCAGCAGCTCCCCACTGCTCCCACACCTTCCCACACATGGGTGCAGACACTGCAACAACTGCATCCTATTTCTATTTCTCCACAGACCCACAATCCATCAGTTTTGGCTCTTTCCCTTTAGCAGACCTCTGATATTTTTCTGGTGGTGACCCATGTACACTCAGTTGAAGCTTTCTGACATGCCAGCTGCTCCCAGGTTCCTTGTCACAACCCTTTGAGAAGTGTCCCACAGGTCAGCAGACCACAGGCTAAAAGCAGAAGTGAATGAGTCCCTAGACAGGGAACCTCATGATTAAGAGCTTTAACCTCGCTGAGTCCCTGCCTGCAGGATCAAAGGCGGCAGCTGAAAGGCTTGATATGTTCAGAAAGACACGGTTAATTGTGAGAACAATTAACCTCTGCAAGAATTCACCAAGTACCTGATGGATTCTCTGTGCCTGGAAGTGTTTAAACCTCAGCAGAGATCCTTTGGAAAGATACGCTTCTGTTCGGCCAGAGTGGATGGGCTTGATACAGGAACAGTCTGTTTTATGCAAGAAGAGATGAACAGAATGGTCTTTTGAGCTGGAAAATCTCTCAAGTCTATGAAACTATTAATAGAGAGTGAGACATTTCTAGTGGGTTTGACAGCTGGATGACAAATCTATGTTAAATTCCACAGGATCCAAAGAAACTACTCGGCCTCATTTTCTGATATCCTCCAAGGGGTTTCCCAGTGGGAGATTTTAGTTTTCCATTTTTTAGCTTTAAAACAATTTCCCAAACTGGAAAACTTCTCTCCCTCCCCCTGCTTCTCCATCCTCTCCTCTCAGGGAGTACGTGCCAAGCCATGTGTTGGTGAACCCCTGGGAGAGACGGGACCAGAGAAGCTGTCCCAGCGTGTGATTAGCAAAGAGCAACTGAGCAGAGGGAGGAGAGAGCTGACTTTGCACTTTCCCACCCAAGATCAGTCTCAGAGCCTGAGCATGATCTCCCTTTCAGACCCTGGAGAAGCCCCACAGCACAAGGAGCCCTGGAGTCACCAGGCTGCACACATTCTGCTGCTCCCAGAATAGCTTGGTTTATCAGTGTTTCCCTATCAGTATTTCCCTTTTAACTCTGCTGTGAAGCTTTATCCTCCCAAATTCAGCAGGGCACAGCAGCTCTCTGTGTCTATTGTTGGGGGCATGCTTCTCATGCTGTTTCGCTGCCTGCTATCTCATCCACCTCGAATAACGCAAGCAGTCGTGAGGCTTATTACATGATGCAGGTGATTAAGAATTAATAACTGCTTCCAAGACCAACCGTTTCAGCCAAGACTGCTGTGAGTTTGTTATTTTATACGTATGTTTTGAAAAAGATGGGAGATGATTGAAAATGCAGCATTACTCCCAAGCATTCATTATCTTCAGTGAACTTCCACCTCCA
Organism: Podargus strigoides; assembly: GCA_028020825.1. Taxonomy (NCBI): domain Eukaryota; kingdom Metazoa; phylum Chordata; class Aves; order Caprimulgiformes; family Podargidae; genus Podargus; species Podargus strigoides. Next base: position 14,794,880 of record CM051631.1, read on the forward strand.
CCAAAATATAAAATCCTCACTTAGGCATGCTGCATCCTCCTTCCCAGCCTTCCGGCGCTGTGTTTGCTTAGCAGAGAAACTCTTCAGGGAAGCCCGACTTACAAATTTGTACAGCACCATGATAACAGGCAAATAGCATAACAGGAATGAGAATAACAATAACTTATTTGCTTGCACTCATGTGAGATCACATCTGCTCCTTAGCAAGATCTGGGAGGAAAAAAAAATCTCAACGCCATCACTATATAAATAGGTATAACCATAAACATAGTGCTGATAATGAAAGTAAACCTCAAGTGTGGCAAGACTGATGGGCCTGTGCAGGAAATAATGGGATACAAGGAAGGGAGGAATATGCCCGCTACTGACTAGGCAAAGGAAACACTGAGCAAAAACTCTGAGGGGCTCTTCAGAGGTCAGCAGATGTGCTACAGGGCCTGCTGGGGGGTCAGAAATCAAGAGCATAAAGCATAGAGGGTTCTACTCAGCCTGGTTCTCAATGCCAACAGCAGGAACAGCAAACCACCAGCCAGGAACCTCAGGGAGAGGAGGAAGAACCTCACCCTCAGTGAGCTCCCTCCCTTTACAATGAGCATGCTGAGGTGTGGGACACACCTGTGGGGCAGCTGCCTTGAGTGGAACTCCCAGCTGACCCAGGGCTGCTCATGGCCTGCCTGCATGGCTGGGCCATGGGGCTGTGCCTGGGGAACCAGGACACCAAGTTGGATTTCAAAAGCATGCTGCCAAGGAAGGTGCAGCCTGGCATCTGTGGATCAGTAAGATCTGGAATGATCTCCAAACAGAGCAGCAGGGTTCAGGTTTCTCAGATATGTCTCATCACTGCACTCCCTGGGAAGACTCTCAGTACCTACCACCCTCAGTTTCCAACCACCCTCATGATGCTCCCAACCACCCTAGCATTGCTCCAGTGCCTTTGGAGAAGATGATGTTTGCTAGTCCCTCTTGCAGGTTGTAGCTGATCACGCATAGGTGGCTGTATCAGGTCCCCAAGGCACACATAAAGAGCAAACACCACAGAGCTGCTGTCTACCTGTCTGCCACAGAGCAGCTACATCAGCCAGGTCCAAGCCTGTACCCTGCCCACCCCCAACCCTCCCCGCTGCAGCTGCCCACCCTGGCAATCCAACACACCCGAGGTGATTTACAGATGTGAGGTTTTTTTCCCCCCGAGCCGTGCTTTGCATGAGCCCCAGGTACTGCAGCATTCAATCAGTTTGCAGCATAAGCAAGGTGTGAGAGAGATGTGACAGCGGGAGAAAAGAGCCAGTTTGCGCCTGAACCTGGACCCTGTGTCCAGATGCAAGACACCTCTGCAG